>JBBMKD010000115.1:54589933-54649305 GCA_037834095.1 Argya squamiceps | reverse complement strand
GGGAAGGGAAGGGAAGGGAAGGGAAGGGAAGGGAAGGGAAGGGAAGGGAAGGGAAGGGAAGGGAAGGGAAGGGAAGTGGAAGGGAAGGAGTCCAAAATGGCCCTAAATCTAGCCTATAAATTTGTTAGCCTTCAGATTTTCTATATTGTTGTTTTTACATAAGACATATACACTGTGACTGACAAATCAAGACTAATATCTTTCATTGTAATGCATTGCTGTGAACTCATCTGGAGAATTTTGTGGTGATCCAAGTATCCCTGATAACAGATCACAGTGCAAAGTCAGGACCTAAACCTCTTTGAGTCTTGGCCAACTATATTCGTGGACAGAAGCACATATGAGAACAAGAATTTCCCTGTTATTTCCATCTCAGGAAATCCTTTAATGCTTTAATGGATTGAACAGACTGTAAATACTCCCTTTAGGAACAGCTCAAAAATGCCATGCTGGGAGAAATTATAATTTGGGGATATTTAAATTACTCTTAAGACATAATAAAAAAATTAAATACAGGCAGTAAGCTTCCAATATTTGTACATAATAAATTGAAGTAGCTGATTGGTATTTCAAAGACATAGTAGGTGTACTGCAGCTTAATAATCAAGTTCATGGTTCAATTATTATTTTGCTTTCTATATTAATGGGGAGCTTTGAGTAAATCCACACCGACCTTTGGTTTATTGCATGTTTTTTGTTTTCCAAGTGATATTCCAAAGACATTTCATAATTATTAAATCCCATTGAAATTATCAATTTAGTCTTGCATCGGTTTCTGTAATTTATGTCAGAAGATATTATGGAAAGTTTCTGAGGATATGACAAATAATAGGAAGAAAAAGTGCTTTCACAAAAAGTTATCTTTTTGAGCAGTGAGGTTCTTTTGAATATTTTTAATATCACCGAAGTAAACGAGGAAAAATTAATTTCAGACATGGTTATATTCAAAGCCTTTTCTCACATTTTTGATGAACAGTTGAAATCAGGTAGGCCAGTAAAATCCTTAAACAAATCAAAGTGTATCATGACATAAGTGAAAGAGACTACTGATGATAATACTAAAACCACTTTGACATTGGAAACCTGAATGGAAATAATCTGTTGTAAACACCAGATTTTTAATTACCTTGTGTTTTGTGCAATTCCTATGAAAAAACTGGAGCATTATATAGATTTTGGGTAAAATACGGTTTTTTTAGAGCAGCAAAAGAATGAAGGAACTAAAAAAGAAGCCCCTCCTTTCTGATGGGGCTCTGATTTTCTGTGTTTTGAAGTGTTTTTCCAAGTAGCCTGAATAGGTTCTAAAATAGCTTTTTGTTATATTATTGTCCATCTACATTTTAGACTAAATCACCCGATTGAAGAACAAATATGGCCACATTGTGTTTTCTGCACATAGCATAGTGAGAATATCTGGCATTTTTTCTGACTTCCTGAAAGAAATCTTGGCCTTAATAGCGGTTCAGGTTGATGTCCTAGAAAGTGATCACCTTGACAAAACAGGTAACTGCCATAGTTTATGTTAGGCAGGGTCAGGATTGCTGGATTACTTTATGGGAAGAAAGAATTGCTTCTTCTTTTTGTGTAATGTGCAGTGATGCAAGCATTCCCAGTTTCCCCACTGAGAGGGGCAGAAGGAACAGCCCTGGAGTCTGTCAGGCACTGAAATCTCAATGCACAGACAGAGCCTTTTCAAAATACTGTGCCTGTCCTAATCTATCATGGCAAACAGGAATAATTTGGGTTTAGGAGAAACACAGAAGATAACAATATGGAGAGTGAGAGTCTGATTGAAGGATTGGTGGTATGGGATGCATCAAAAACAAATATCATTGTTGTTAAGATGCCAAAACTATGGAGCATTTGAAGTTGGTAAAAATCTTAGTCAAGGAGAAAAACACAGGTAGGATACATCAGGTTGCTGAGGGACATTTGATCTTCACATTCTGTAGGAAGACTTACTAAGAGAGGGAAAGACTTTGCAGAAGCAACCTTCTGCACAGGAGATGCTTGCCCATTTCTGAGAAACAGAGGCTACAAATTGCTGCTGACACAGACAGATTCACCAGTGTCCTGAGTTTTTTACACCTTTTACACCTAAAGGGCATGAAATACAGTGCAGAAGAGACTTTAGTGATCAAACCCATCAGATTTAGTGTCACCATGCAGAGCATAATTATACATTTTCACAGAAATCTGCGCGCAGGGATGAATGTCAGATCCTGAGAATCCTGTTGGGTTTCTGAAAACCTTGATGCACTATCACAGCTGTACCCTCCTGGTCCAATGCCACTGAGTCTGTCAGAGGGGTCCTTCCTGACACTCATGCCCAAATAATGTGAAAATAATGTATATTTCACAGGGCTTCTTGTAATTAGTATATGAATTCATAATATTCATGATTTTCTAATACCCTAAAAGAAACAGAGGAATTTGGACTGCTCGTATTTCAGGCACTCCTTCAGCTCCTAACCAAGATTTTGATGTAGGTATGGCTTGAATCATCATAAAAACATCAGACCCTCAAAGCTCAATATGTTGGTATAGTAACACTATGCTTGGGTATACAAGATGGGAAAAGAAAAATACATCACTGAGAAGAAGGTAGCTAAAGAGAAATATAAGTGTAAGTCTCCAGAATGAGAAAAGCTCCACTTACCTTCCTGCAAATTAAACCATGAGCACTCTCACACCTCCCTTAATGTCTTCAGCTGCTTCATTTATTTGAGCTCTTGCTGGGATATATATCTGCATTTAGAAACTAAGTCAAAAGAGACCAAGCTTTTATACTTTTAAATTAGGTATGCAGCCTTAATTTTTCACTCCGACTAACCAGGTTTCTGTGCTTTGTGTCCTTTAATAACCTTAGACTTTTACACTGACATAGTGAAACCCTTTGTTTTGTGGCACTAGTTACAAAAGATTATGCTCAATCAGAGAGGCTGTTTTCACAGAATTCTGAATAATCCCAAAGCTTGGAAATGAAGAATAACTCCAACCATTCAATTGAAAAGTTTTTTAATCTTGAGCTTTCAGTATCTGTGCAATAATAGGGCATTCTGCAAGATGTAGATTACTCAAGAGGTGAAGGTCTGCATCTTCAAAAGAACCATCAGTAGAATTAGGTGTTGAACTCCTTTGAAGTTGCTTTCAAATATCTGGCTTAATTTTGTTTATTCCTGTGGAGTCAGTCTTCTGAGTAAAAGAGGAATATAAAATAAGGAGGACACACCCTTTCCTATATATGTATTCATGGCCTTAGACAATTTGGAAGGAGTTCAGAGAGTTTTATCATCTCTTTCATCCTAAGGTGCTACTTTGTCTCCAAGGGAATTTTAATTGGTCACAGCCTAATGACTGTTTCCTGCTTCAAAATTAAAAAAAGAGGTTCAGAAACATCAAGGTGTTGTCAAGCAAGACAACCCAAAGGAATAGATGATGGTGATGCATAGTGTGAGATCTCTATGTCTCCATTTTTAATGTGTTTGTGGTAGCACACAGCTCAGAATGTGGACTGGCATTGGATGAAGAAATACAGCCACGGAAAACATGTCCAGGAGTTTTCTGGATTTAGATAACACAGTAGGCAACTGAAAAATACTATAAAATATAAACATCAGAAACTGTGTCCCTCATTGCTGAAAGAGATTCTTCTACTACAAAAATTTATCCTTTCCTTAAGGATCTGTAAAAGTTTTGTGTGCTATCCCTTAGGTATTCTACACTTTAAAATCCCAACTGTTTGTTTTTCGGGTTTTTTTTTTAAATAATTTTATATTATCAAGCTGCATATTCTATCATCATATTCAGTGCTTTGTAGTATGAAGCTTGTCAAAAATGGACATTTTTCTGAAAATCAAAAAATCCTCCAAAACCCTCTGAGATGTACAGAAAAACACTGTACACAGTAAGTAGTTGTAGATCCAGGCAGTGAACTGGAAATGTTAATTTATCTTTTTGTTTGATTTTTTATTGCAAAACAAGAAAGGGCCTTAGAATCCAACAAAAAATGACTATCTGATTTCAATACCAGAAAAATAAGGTGCTGCTTTTTGTTACAAAAAGACAGCTCTTTGTTCAGGTACCTTTTAAGCTAATTGAACAGTGAAAATAGATATTTCCCCAGATTATGAAGCAGCATCAGAAGCTGATTTTACAGTAATCATACAGTACCAAAAATTTTTCATTGTTTAGATGATTGTCTACATATGAACCTAGTTGAAAACAGCTAACTCCAAATCCCATTTTGTTTCTTAATGCAAGCAGTCAACCAGGTTTAATGGGCTTGAACAATAGAACAGGTCAGCTGAGTAAGGACAGAAGGTAAAAGAACTCGTCCAGTTAAGAGAATTTGTCTGCCCTTAGCAGCAGCCCAGAAAAACCTTCGGGGCAGAATAAACTATGTAATTAGGAAACCAAATGAGCAATTGACTGTGTTTAAGTCTTCCCTCCTTAAAACAGACACAGATTAGAGACACCTTAATGCACCGTATTAAGAAAGTGCAGTATATTGTTTATTAAAGTAAGTACTCTCTGATGATACTGAAAAAGTGAAAAGAAAAGGATACTGAATGGCTACTATATTAAAATCTCTTCACATCAAAACAGCATCTCTTTTCTTTCGGGTATCTGTATCTCACTCTGACCTGTCTAGGTCTTAACCTTCTAGTTTGCTTTAGCTGCTTCTCTCTCACTGCATGCAGAATCCTGTCTTACTGCAACACTGTCCCACCTATGAATGGATCTAGACTTAACAACACATTCCAGATATATTTGTGACACCAAGGGAGCCTTTCTCTCCTCAGGTACCCAGCTAGTTGAGAACTGGACACTGAGTAGCTACATTATTCATAAATTTGATAGGCTGTTCTGTGTTTTAATTCTCTTTTCATTAAAGCACACCTCCAAAATATCCATCATCAAAGAAATGATTGTGTTTTTTCCCCCTGAATAAAACACTTAAGAAATTATTTTTCTATTTTCCTTTATATATTGAATTATATGTTTCAACTATGCAGAATATCCTGGTTAATGAGATTTAAATCAGATGTTTGCTAATTTGTGAAGTGGGCCTTCTTAGGATATCATACATTAGAATCATTGAATTGGATCATTAGATAATTGGCTTCTGTCTTTCACAATCGCATCTGAAAATGTTGAGAAGAAACTAAAAATATACATCACTATATCTTTTATTGCATAATATTTTCAAATTATCTCACAAGCATAAGTACCTACTTTTGTTGTAATTCAAAAAACTGCAACAATGGACTGCATTTCTTTCAGCTGCAAGTCTGCATGCCCCTTTATTACAGCTGAGAGAGAAAAGCAAAAATGCTATAGAATTGGTAAGTGACCTGATCAACTTCTGCAGGATGTCCTGTGAGAACATGCAGTACAGGTTTCCAACATGTTCTTCAGTGCTTTGCTTTTGAGTTACCTTCTGCTATCAAAAAGGGTAGGCATGGAAGAACTTTCCCTTCCTGACAAACACCTAAATACACCCAAATGTGTCTTGTGGGAAATACTGGACATTAATTCCTTCAGTAGTGGAGAAAAGCAGAAGAAACAGGTATATATTTTTTTCTTCTTTTTTCCAGAAAAAAAATAGCATTTTTGCTTACAATGGCAAATGAAAATTATTTAAACCTTTGCAAAATTCAGTGAAGATACTAATGATGGTAGGGCTGACCTGGAACAGAAGCTGGACAGAGCTAGAGAATAACGTAGATATTTATTGAAAGGCCTTTAAGGGCACACCGTGGGCAGGACAGAGCCTGACCAGGGCTACACCCAAGGTGGACTTAAAACAGTCACAAAGTGGACAACCGGTCACGAGGTCTCACTTTTATAAGTTTTGGTCCATTTGCATATTGAGGTTTAATTGTCCAATTACAGCTTCAGGTTGTGAGGTCTCATCCTTCTTGTTACTCTCTTCGGTCCACTGTTGCTTGTGCTTTTGGGCCTAAAATCTTGTACTCATTGTCCTTGGTCTTCAGCAGGAAAAGGATTTGTTTTGTCTCCCTACTCTGTAAAAAGAGCTTACTAACACTTAATATGAAGCTCAGAACTACATCCCTAGGCAGCACAGAATCTGAAAAAACATGAAAGCTAAAACTTACATCACTATGGAACCACATTTTATTTCAATGTTTTGTAGGGCTACTCATGAGTGAAAGCTACTATGTAAAGAGATGTGGAACAACTGAAAGTGGCATCATCAGTATGCCCATGGAGCAGAGACTTTATGTGCTCAGTGAAGAAAGGCCAACATAGAAAGCTACACAGAGGACTTGGATTTGTCAAAATCTACAATTTAAGGAAGGTTCTTATCCAGCAACATGATTTAGTTAGTTCATTTTACTTTTTTTTTTGTCAGTGCTCTGATTCAGTTAACTATCTTGTAATTCTCTTAACTCTAAGAGGAAAATGATGGAAATTTAGTATTTAGTATATAAAGTTAAATTTAGTATTTAGTTTGTGACTTCATGTATTCAATGAAATTAACAGTAAAGGAATGAATAAGTAAATTGAAAGAGTGAAAAGTTAAATAGTTTTGATGTAGTAAGCAGCATGACAGAAAAATTGCTTTTCATCTCCAAGTTCAGAAAAACACTTTCTTTTGAAGCTAACGTATGCCATGAGAAAGATTCAACTACTACACTAGGATATTGAAGAACCTTGATGATCTTTTTGAAGAAGTACTTGCTATCCTCATCCTTGAAATGTAGCCACTGTGGGTGTTTAATGAATGTTGCATTTTTCTTCAACATTCTTTTGCAGAAGCAGCTTTTATTCAGAAAAAATTGTCAGATAGAAAGCATGGAGTAAGGACACAAGAACAAAAGTGTAAGGATTTAAACCTTACAGAAAATGCTGCTTTCATGCTACCATCATTTTCAATATACCAAAAGAGAATTCTAAGAAGAAATAAACAACTCTGGTTGTCAAGAAGCTGTGGCAAATAGAAAATTAAATGTAAGATCAATGCTTCTACTTCTCAAACCCTAGGACTGACATGATTACTGCAGGCTTCCTTTAGGGAGGTATACATATTCAGTACTCTTAATCCTGTGTTGAAGCTGAAATGCCCTTGGGGATATTTCCTGTGAGATCAGGCAATGTTGTATACTGAAACGAAACATTGACTGGCTCATACAAAAGCTTTCACTCTGCTGTCATGAATACTTCATCTTCCACAGAGAACATCTAAAAGGAAAATTCCTGCCATTCTCTGTCCCACTCCCAACCAAAGGCCATAGTTCTGTAAATGCTTCAGTAGTGATTTCAGTGGAGATCTTTATGCACTTATATCCAACACAAGCAGAGCAGGAACATCAGCACTGCATATCACAGTTTGGACATTTTGATTAATCTCCCTGTTGGACTGAATTTTTCCTGTTGAGAAGAATCAAGGATCACTCTACCGAGCAAATAATTCTGGCCAACAAGTGAGGTGCAGAAAGAAGAAACAAGGATCTTGGAAGCAGAAAAAATTGGTGAACCTGACTTGTTCAAAGTGCTTATGTTTCACTGGAGGATTAGAAATATAAGTTATTGCAGAATGAGCAAGGTGAAGACCACTAAAATAGATATACTCAGAAAGTTTCTTCTGGTTATATTCATGCCTTGTCAAGTCACCCACCGGTCACTGGCACCTGGGAATTACATCTTGTCATTCTATCTCAGTTTTTTCACACACAGCACATCAATGCTCAGATTTTTTTCACACACCTAAATCAGTGCAATACAAGCAGCACCGGGCAAGGTTGTGTGGTGCACATTAAGTGTCTGCTTTGAAAGCCAGACAAGTGCATCTTGGTTATTCCTACTAATGGCAGTCTCTGAGAGGCTTACACAAAGGACTTCTGGAGTGAAACACTTCCATCCCTGTTCCTCAGCAACAATAACCATTAAATTGTACAAAGAGAATCTATTAAATTGCCTGCAATTTTGATTTATCTAGTCAAAGAATTTGCCTGATCAAATGCACTGCCCTCAAATTCTTTTGGGTTATCACACTCTTGTGATGTGTGCTTTAAAAGCTTAAGCAGTTCATCTCTTTGAAAAAAGGTGCTAAAACATTCTCTGGTACAAATGTTAGACTTAACCCCCCTATAGTTTACAGCAGAATCCTTTTCCTTATTGAAACTGGCACAACATTTGCCTTCACTCTAATTCTCTGCTATCATGCATGTAACATGTGCTAGTCTTCATTGTAATTTATGTATCATTCTGGAGGTGTATTTTATGCAGTCATGTAATTCCTCCTGTGTCAAAAATTAGTGTGTGCTAAAAGGACTTACAATCAAAGGACAAAGCAAATTTTTTCCTAGACAATTACAGTGAACTCAGCTACGTGTCACAAACTTTTGGTTTAAGTGTGTATTTAAAATGTGTTGAAGATAACTTAGTTACCTGCAGTTTGTGTCTCTCTGGCCTATTATGTGTTCTCATGTAGTCCTTGGATAAAATGGATTTTTGTACAGACTAACCATCTGAGTAAACATCTCTTTTATACTTGTAGTAATGAACAGGGCATACAATATTGCAAATTTTATTTAAATCTTGACTTTGATATAGAGAATAGCACATTTTGTTCTAGCTGAACATTCCAAATGCATAATATTTCATATTCAGAATACTGCACAGAATGTACCTTTCTCTGCAAATCTAGCTAAAAGTTGTTAAAATAGTATTTGAACTGTACCAGTCTAAAAATAGTTATTTCACTTGAGACAGATACTTTATTCAAACAACACATAAAATTAAATCAACTCACTAGTAATATTTAAAAATATTTTTTTGCCAGCTGTTTTAGAATGCTTTTTAGAGGACAGCAAAGCAGAAAGCTGTGAAACTGCGCACTGCATTTGTGACACCCTTCCTGCCAGAACTAAACAAGTCCTCCTTCTGTCCTGCACTGTGTTTTTATGGAGTCACACCAGAGATGAGGTGACATACAAAGAAGTTGGCTTAAGACATGATTTGCATTTCAATGAGTGATTTTCCACAAAGCACTGTGATGCTGACTGCAATAAGAAGCAGTTCACATTGGGAACATAGGATACTGCTGTACAGCAAGTAACTTCTGGTTACAGCAATTATAAATAGGTTATGTAAAATTAGAGCATTGTATTATTTATACCTGCATATCTCATCTTGCAATGTAAAAGTAAGGGCACAAACATTCCTACACTAAATCTTTTGTTTCTCAGAGATACTCAAGCAACAGATGCATTATTAGGTGTACAGGTTTGGTCTGTAGTTCTTTAAAGATACACAAAATTTCTGCTGTACCACTTTATACCACTGGGGTAAATAAGGTTGTACATGTGTAACAATAGGTACTACATGTCTTAAATGTCTTGTTTGCTTTAGGAAAGTTAAAATTAATGCCTTGAGTGCAAAGAGAGGGTTTTGGCTTTGCTAGAGTATTTCAACGGCCTCTATGATCTCTGGATTTCAGACTTAATATTTGCACATATTGTTTTTTCCATCTGGCTTCTGTCTCGGTAGAATACAGTCTCTATTTACTACTGTATGTTCTTGGAGTCTGCTGCTGTCAAAGCAAGAGCCAGGGTAGAGCCCAAAACCTTATCTAGATACTTCTCTCCCTCCAAAATGACGCTGCAGACATGGCATTCAAAGAGAAGGTGCATAGCAAGATCTGGGCAGAAAACAACGAAGTAACCTGCAAGAATCTGCTTATTCCTGAGAGTTTTACCCCATTTGCAAACTCAGGTAGGGTAAAGTTGCACCTGTGTTCTCAGATGCCCACAAGGCAGTACAAACACAAAGTGTTAGAGAAATGATTTTTTATTTCTCCACCAATCGTTTGGCAATTTCATGAAGTGAGGACCAAGTTCATGTGACTTTCTATAACCTTGGGTATATAGGAACTGCAACACCAAAGTGGGGAAATTTTCAGAAGAGGCCTATACAATGATAAGGACATTTCAGCTTGTCTCTCTTATTAGAAAGACAGTCAGATCATGTGTGAACTTGTGGAAGACAAAAGTTCTATGCTGATCCAGGTGACTTTCTGGGTTTGTTAAAACTCATGTGGAAGGAGGAAGAGTAAGACTCAGGATCTTAACTTGCAATATAAATTAAACTCTAGTACTCCTAAGGCACAGTTGAGATTAAAAACGAGACTTTTACAGACTTCTCATAGTATAGAGCCTAAAATGATGAAGTGCTAGATCATCAATCTTCTTCATTGTCTTAAGTCATTCATTTTGCTGGTAACCTGCTTTGAAAATCCAGCATCCAGCAACAGTTTCCTTTCACTGGTGCCATAGCTTAGCTTTTCTTTTACAATGAAAAGAATTGCAATAACATGCTCTTTTCTAGGCACCCAGAGGTAAACCTGAAAGCGGCAGTCAGATCTGTATGTAGGTTAAGCCTCATTTCCTTGGGAAAATCTAAATTAGACAGTCCCAAATATAAATAGGATATGGTCTGACAAAAGTATTGATCAGTGCTAATACCTAAAACAGGTGCCACACAGTGATTTAGTACAAATACATTACAGTGAAGTCACAGTGCCCTAGAAGAGCACAGAACCAGCTTTCATGAGTAACTTCAACATTAAATAAAATGATGTAAAATCAAATTCTAAATTAAATTACTAGTTTACATAGCCCAATAGTTCACAGACTTGTAAGTAATAAAATGCCTGTCACCCACATTACTAACCCATTTTTATTAAATGCTAAGAGAATTTTTTACTTTGCCTCTGGTCACAACAGTATTATTCATGACATAATGTATAAGAAGTGAATTTTTCTTTTTTTTAGTCTGGTAAAGTTGTTGCTTGTCAGATAGCTACACAGCTTGGAAGTTGTTTGACACTGACAAACTGATCCAACTTTGGCAATAAGCTGGATTTACTGCCTGCTTTTCTTGAAAATTTTAGTATTTCAAACCATTATTTAATAGTGAGTTGGGCTTAGAAGTCAAAATATTTATTGAGAGGGTGTGAATCAGGAACAGAGCACTTTTTCTCTCTTAGGTTGTAATGCGTTTTCTTTTCATTTCAAAGCTCTTGTTAGCAAACATTAGCAAACAGTCCAAATCCTCCTACCTTAAATTACATTAAATTATATTACTTACTTATTTTAAAACATATTAATATGATAGACTATTGGGTGACACATACTAGCATGATGTGAGCTAGGACTAACAGGACCATATTATACACATTCATATGTAATGTATTTCCTGATACACTTCACTACTGTAGCAAATCTATTTATTTTCAACATCTCTAAGTATAACATCTCTAGTAAAATGTCTAATGCACTCGACATCATTGATACGGCTTCATAAGTTTTCTATAATCTGGTTAAGTAGAAAGCATTTCTGTTGCTCTGTGCTGAGAGGCTGCAATGAATCCAGAGGAATATTTTAGCACTGATTTTATTTAGTGAGATGTAGCTTCATCTCATGTTGGCAGAAATTCATTTTGTAGATATTTATGTGGCAACCCATAAGTGGAAATAAAAAACTGCAATAAAACTCTAAGCTGATTTATATATCCTAACTAAATAGCTGATTCAATGTCACATTCATATATGTTTGTGTTATGATCTGATTATTAGAGATGCCTCTACCCAAATTAAGATGCAACTGAGACCTTATGCCAAAGTTAATAGGAGGTATTTTATTTAATAGTAAATGCGAGTGAGAGAGAAAAATAGAAAGAAATAGAACAGAGAGGAGTTGGAGATGGGGGAGGAGAAGAAGAATAAGACAGAGACAAATAATCACTACCCTGTGGGTCCAGCAGCATCCCATAGATCCTCTTCTTCTGGTCTTCTCTGTGGTGGGGTCCCACTAAACACAGATTTTAATGGGTTAATAAAGGTACCTCGGGTATCTGTGGTACCTCCCCTGGGGGGGGCGAAGTTTTACACTGTGTTTTGCAGCAAGCTCTGGATCTATTGCAGCCCTGGATCACATGCAGTCCTTTGGTGTAGGGCCTCAGGAATGGCTCTGGGGCACTTCAGGGCTCTCTGATGGCTTAGGACACCTTCTAGGACATGACAGATTCTCCTCATGCCTCAAGTGTCCATGTGGATGTGACCTTCCCAGGGGAGGGCTGGGGGCAGTTTTACCCTTGAGCCAGCTCGTGTGAGGGAGGACTCTCAGCAGGGTTTCCCGTTTGTATGACTTGTAGCCTCTGGAGGTGGTGCCCACACTCCCTGTACCAGAGGTTCACCATCACACACCCACAAACTCTCCTCCTACTCATTGTGTGGGGGGAAGAGCATACAAACCTGGCCACAGCAAATGGGTCTGTGCATTACGGCAACCACTGTCTCATGCACACAGAGATGATTTTTGGGATATCTCCTGGGTTTGGCTTTGTTGTGGATACATTCTTCTCCCTCAGAATTGTTTGCTTCTCCTTAGACCACAGATAACTGGACAATAGTGTCACCTTTTTCTTCTATTGTGTTCAGGAGGTATTTTCGAGGGGGGCTTTGGTGTTTGCAGATGAGCTGTTGCTTCTTTGCATAGTTTGCTACAGTGAGGAAAGTCTTTTGGTGATTTTAACAATGTTTGAGCCAGTAGCAATTTCAGACTCTCATAGTTTGACAAAAAAAAAGTAATCATTACTATATTTGACAATAGATTATTATCTATGTATGCTTTCTTTCTTTAAAAAAAAATCAAAAACATTCACTAACTTTCTTTACTGTTACGATAGTGAGGAATAATGAACTGCTGGTGGTACTTTTGAAAACTTAAACTTTTGTTTTGGTGTAAACTTGACCAAAGTATTAAAAGACAACATGAACACTGGTAGAGGTTAATTTCTAGTTCTGAATTATTTATACTAGTATGATTAACTCTCAGATGTTGCTCTAATACAGTCTGGTTTAAGATTGTTCTTGCTATTGCAGAAGTGACAGGTCCCAGACAAATCTCTTGATCAATTTCTGAGCTTATTTTGAAGTAAAGTAGAAAAGAAGAACTTAATCAGCAGAAATACTTGATTGTGCTTCACTCCCTCTCATTCCTCATGCTCCTGCTTGTAAGGGGGTGGAATACTGGCTTATGAAGTCAAAAAGCACAGAGGATGGGTAAGGAGTTGTAATGGAGTGGCAGATTGTTCAGCACTTTAGCAACTCTTCTTCTCGGGAACATAACATTTAACAACTCATATTATTATCCTCACTCACTGTGGACTTGCCTGCTTTTTTTAAATTTTTCTCAGTGTTCTTTTCCTCTAAATCTGGCAACATCAAACATTTGGTTTGCAGCTGACTGTTTTTGTCTTTGTGAATCTTTACTCCTGTCAACCTTTACATGTTATTTGTTCACCCACTCCTAAGAAAAAAAATACAGTCTGAGTGTAGCATGATGCATTTTTAATTAACCCAGTGGAGCTCCATTTTACATGTGAACATATAAAAATCATGTATTTCTCTAGAGTTCACATCACAAATGTCCTAGTTCAAATATGTCTTTCTTCTTTGAGACGAGCCCTTTCTGAGTAACTGGTATACAAATATACCGAAATTATTATTGTATTTTAAATTATTATTCCTGTGATTAAATTGTGTGAATGCCTTGCATTAAATTAATGCGGAATTGAATACAAATATGGATGAGCAAGGTAAAAAATTAGGCTGAAACAAAACAAAGCAAAACATGTACCTCCCCTTATTTTGAGGAATAAAACTTTGAAGTTTTGACAAGATTTGGGATTTATTAAAGCCAGATAATGTTTTTATTCAGGAATATAAATTTATTTATATTTGGTAAAGAGAAACTCCTCGATTTTCACATGTAGTAGAAGATAGAATATTTACAGGCACTGCAGGCAAGAAACAATATCCATTTTAGCACAGGTCTTTATTGCATTTCTAGACTTTCCAGATTCCTTAATAAAGAAGATAACGTTGATAAATTACCTTCATCAAGAGGAACAAAACAGCTGCATGTCAAGTTGCTCCATCTTGAATGTTGGTGGGATCAGTCTGTGAGTTTTGTTACCAGGTAGACGGGGAGGGTAAAATAATACGTTTACACAGAGGAGGCAAACTAAAATTACACCAAAATCCTCACTACTTTCATTTTTCAGATTCTGAACATTTGTATTTGCAATACTGTCTTCTCTTTAACAGTGTTTTGTGTGTCACTTCCTGTTTCTTTTTTAAAAAGAAAGCTGAAAAAAATGCTAGAAATTTTATGGAAATTTTACGCTCATATTGAAAGCCATCTGTTATCTGTAGATGCCTGCCAGCTGAGCTGCCACCGTAAGTGAAGTCAGTGGTAGGTTATTTTCTACCACTTAAAAGTGAGCCCTTTCCTCTCAGGTTTCACCAAAGGGGCCTGGAATTCCTCTCTTGTCCTGTCCGTACTCCTGTCCTCAGCCTGTTTCTTTTCTTATTCTGGTCCTTTTAATGCCTTGTCCCTTTTCTGCACTGCTTATCTCAACTCCTTTTTTTAGTATTCTACTACCTTCTCTGCCTTTGGGGACAACCCTGTAGCAAATCACCCTACTTCTCCTTCTTTGGCTCTTGAGAATGTAATTTTACTGTGGACCTGGCAAGTGTTACGTTTATGGCTGGAGTAGATGGTCTTAAGAGTCTTCTCCAACCTAAAGGGTTTGAGGATTCTAATCCATTATTCTTCCCATGTCAGCTCCCAGCATGGACCTTCTCCAGAATCCCAGCTCCAGTTTGTAGTGTCAGTGATCTCTTATTGGCCAGCCACCAGTATTTCAACAGGACAGGAGGTTTAGCTTCTTGTCATCACCACTTTATGGTGTAGTTTTCCTGGAGTAAAACATTGTACTACAGCAGATAAAGTCCTATTTCAGCACAAAAAGGGTTGAGGGGTTTTTTGCCCCGATTATTTACAGTTTAAAGAAGCCTTCAAGAAGGTGTTTTGGGCAGACTTACTAAGGAGAGGTGGTGCCAGGTGGGACATGTTGGGTTATCTGGACACTGTGTTGCTCCAGTGGCACCAGACAACTCCAGATTAGTTTCTGTTTAAGTGAGACATTTTCTCTCTATGCCTTTTCTATCCATACAGCAATTTAAAGCTAAGCACACTGATGGATCTTAGCTGTCTCTATAGAGATAATGTCTCTATTATTAATGACTGATCTGTGAGCAAGTTCAGGATGTTTTGACTGGTTATGGATGCTTTGCCAGGACAGTTGTTTTCCCAGAAATTTATAAGCAGTTTCAATAATGAAACACAAAGCACACTGTGGAAAAAGGTCATGTCAATGAATACTTGCAATATAACCTGATAGACCTTACTGACCAGAAGTTATTCTTCACATAGTTGTACATCTCAGGCAAGTGAGTATATCATTGTCTGGACCATATAAAGTTTGGTGTACTAAATCATACTTGGTCTCTGGGGTCTGCTCACATAGTCTCAAAAGATAAACCAACCCTGATTTTCTCTTCCAGAATTGTTTGTTTAGTGACATTTCCAAAACAGGCCACATTGGGAAAATCATCTGACACTTAAGTGGTGTCTTCCCTCAGAAGCCTTTGAAATAAAGTGACTCCAAGTAAATGAGTGTGTGCACGTGTGCATTTATAAACTTACCTATTCAATAAATCTCAAACCACAGAAATACTTGCAGTTATCAAGATTATGAATCTTTAGATTGCATATAGCAATGTTGTTTTACATACTACTCTTAATCTTTAATTAACATAAATGCATTCAGAATCAAATAAAAACCCCTATTTAATTAATCATAATTACTCCTCTGGTGTGTTTATGTTCTGAACTGAATTTTCTCTTTTTTTTTCACACCCCTATAATTTCTAGTCTCTCTTCCTATGCAACAGCTGCACATATGAACTTCCATAACAGCAGCCCTAATGCTGAGAAAACAAAAATACAAGCTGAATCACTAAAGCAAATAGTACTTTTACATAAAGCAGGGCAGTGCTTATCCTAATTATCGGGTCATTTCTTTACTGCCAGATGAAGAGAGTGATTACTAGGCATCTGTGTAAATGCTTACAGATCATAAATGTTTTATCTTTTAGCTGCCACCATTACCCCTGCCAATGTTCACTTAAAAATAATGAGCTCATATAATTCAGCACCACAAAGTGCAAATAACAAAAGGATCATATATTTTCAAACAATATAAGTGTTAGGGACATTCAGGTCAGTAACTGAGAAAATATGTACAAATAACAAATTTTCTTTTTTGTACATATACACTTGTGTGGGTGTCTGTGCAGGGGTGCCTTTTTAATTAAAAAAAATTAGCCAGCTACATATTCCCTTAAAAAAACATTTTGTTCAGAAAAAGTCTTGGAGAATCAAATACTTCACTCCTATTAATTTTAGATATGCTAGGCAAAAATTAAGTTTGGTGTTACTGTTGCATTTCCTTTTAGCACAGAACTAGAAGGATTATATACTATATTTGTTATATAAATAAAACATGCGATACAAATAGTAAAGATTAAGTATATCTTCAGTCCTTCATTTCATGAGCCAGCATTCTGGTGTAGTGCTGTGGTGGAGCGCCATCCACCCTGTGTTTCTGTCCTCTGATATCGGTCCTGGCCAATGTCTGCAGCCGGCTGGGAGCTCTGACTTGCCCTGGGGCCCAGCCACCAAACCCACTGCAGACGGTTTGATGCCCTCAGGCACTGGCCAAGGCAAGTAGGACCTGGGACTTCCCTGTGTGGGAAACAGTCAGGTGTTGTTAGGCTTGAACTTCAGTATATATTAATGGGAAAACATCTGTTTAAACGTCACCAAGACTTGGAAACAGGTATTTTTAACATTGGTGTTAGCAAGCCTATAAGCAAATGTTTCATTAAACCATTTTGATCTATTTCAAGGTTTTTTTCAATATTTGAAACTACAAAAATTTACACAACCACTAAGCAGACTCGTCTCTGCTGACTTCCTTGGATTTTATATCAGAAGATATTCAGTTAATTCAGAGGGGCAGCCTTTTTTTCATTTTGATGGTCATGCTACTTTCACTTCCTTCTGAGGGGCAGCAAGAAACTGAGAAACTCTTATCCATTAAAGCTCAAATATTGCCCAATTCAGCACATTGTGCAGAAGGGACAGACAGCAAACAGGCAGCTTGGACTACAGCTAATTTTGCCTCCTGCTGTATCCCACTCCTTGTCCTGCCTCTGTTTCCATGTTGCCAGCTGTGCCTCACTCAGGCTGACCCAGAAGTGAACAGTTCACACTCCTGCCTCTTGCAGGTGGCTCCTTCCAGTGGGAACAGGTCTTGGAGGGCACACAGAATGGTCAGTTTTGCAAGTTAGAGTCACAACGAAAGGCAGAGCTAAGAAAGACATTAACCCAGGAGGTAAACAGGTTTTCTCCTCGCACATTCTTCTCTCTGTCATTGTCTAACTCCCTCCACACCCCCTAACAGCTTTATCTTCTTTCTCAGTCGCAGAATAGTAATGATGCTGATCAGACTACTAATCAGAGTAACTCCTAATATTGTAATTTAGTAGCAAATTTTTAAATCCCTGGCTGGTGATGACTGAACAACCTGTTACTAAATTCTGGTTAGTAAAAGCAGTGTAAGTCATTAGAATGTTTATTCCTTTACACATGAGAATTTATTTCAGATGTACTGTGAGGCGATTTGAAAGCAACATAAAGTGCTTTAAAGCTCATTAGATTTAGAGAAGAGTTAAATAGCTTTATTAACACAAAGTCAGGATTAAAGGCTGTTAAAATAAGCCAAGTTCTAGTTCATGACCTGGCCAGCACCAACCTTCTCATCACAAAGAACTCCAACGGTTTTCATGTCAGAAGCACGTGAACACAGCTGAATTGCTTACAGATGAGGCGCTCCTACTTGTGCCTCACAGCTCAGCAGGGTCAAGGTTAAGGAAACACATATTTTTTTCTTTTTTTCCAGTTTTCCTTTTTTTTTTCTTTTCAGATCTTGAGCTATGCTTAAACCTGTATTCTGAAAGGAAGAACTCTCCAATCTTAAGTACAGTTTTCCAGTACTGTCAGGTACTTACATAACAGGTACTTACATAACATTTCACTGAAAATCAAACTGGTGACAGTGAGAATTCAATTTAAATAATACAACAGCAAGTGACTTTATACAATCTGGATTAATTGTTTATACAATGACATAAAAATATAATTTTGTATTTTTAGAAGTCTCTCAGGATGCTGAAAAAATCCAGGATATTTTTGTGTTTTTTCTATGCTCTGGGGTGCAGTTTAATTATTAGAGAGACACAGAGTACTTTTTCTACTAATAAAGAAATTAGAGTTAGTTAGAGATAAAGGTTCATTTTAAAGGTCTTTTTGTAATTGAAGAATACAAAAGGAAGGAAATGTACACTAGACCTCATGTTCCCCATGGTTCTCTGTAATACTAAACAGCTTCTTTCTGGTTTTAATTTAGTAATTACTACTGATTATTTTCATACGAATTTATTAATGCTGAGTTATCTTATAGCTATCTAACACCAAGTTTTTGAAATTTAATACACTGAAAAGGTATGTAAATGGCCACACTTCTGCTGGATCAAACAAATTTTCTCTCTAATTTTAAGCCAGCTAAAGAGTATAGCTCTATTTAATTGAAACCTCAGGTTGTGACTCTGAAGTATAATTTCTCTTTTCATTTCAGAGCTGCTTACCATTTATAATGTGCAATTTTGTGTCTCAGCTATGAAATATTTTTGTCTAAATAAGTGGCTGGCTACAAGAACTTATTTGAAGCTGGTTCCCATAGAAACAATTGAGGGGGACTCATGGTTTTACCACAGAAGTCTGTTGTTTTTGTTTCAGAGAAACAATCATCTCAACTGATTGCCGCCTGCAGCTGGATAAATGTCAATGTTATTCTCTGGTCTGTCTCCCAGTGTGTCCCCTGCAACATTGCATTCACAGCCCACCCTGGCAGGCTGTCCCAGCTCTCAAGGTTTAAACAAAAGGGTTGCAGGTAGGGCATCAGCAGGACCTGGTTGTTGAATAGTCTTCATGGTGAGTCCCTGCAAATGGAGCATTGTTGTCCTGTTAGAAAGGGCATCTAAAGTTAAAAGGAACATGCATGTTTTGGAACAGACAGGTGAACCAAGCAAGGGCTTGGACGCTGCCCTGCCCTGGTGTTAAGACCAACCCTTCAGCTCATCTCCTGGGCTTTAGGTTGGTTGCTTGCACCACAAGCAAACCAGTTCTCCAGCACACCAGCAGATAGACTTAAAAGCTGGTGATTGTGTCAGGTTTCTTCAGGCCACGTTGTGCTCCAGAACATTCACCAGGCTCCTGCTGGAAGTAAATGCGGGAGCAAGGAGGCCATCTTCTGCTTCTGCACAGATCTGAAGGGAAAACAGTACCACCAGACCAAGGCAGCAGCTGTTCAGGTCTTCCATAACTTCTCTCTCTTTTCCTTCTACTTCTTCAGGAGTTTAATCAATTAAAAATATAAAGAGAGTGCTCTGTCACCTGGTGTGGTGGGACATTCCCCTCTGCCACAGAAGAGCTTACCTGTTCTGTCTATCAGCTGGTGTGGTAGCTCAGGGCATCTTCCCCCTCTAACTGGTGAGACTACCTGGACAAATGTTTAGTAGTGAGTTATGTCTGGCACCAGGGGGGTGGCCTTCCCAGCTGGCAATAAACATCTTGCCCTGAAAACAAGACTGAAGAATGATAAACCCTGAATTTCTGACTGACAGACACTTCGCTTTACAAATTATAAAAGCTACACAAAACTCACACGCAGAAGACTTCTGTACATTTCCTGAAAACATATAGGACTTTTCCCTGAAGCTGGGATGCAAACTTCGTGGTTACTCTCCCGGAGGTTGAGTGAAAAGACTCTGTGTGTACCCCATCATCAATTCAGTGGTAAGTTACATTGACTTCTAATCTATACTATTTCTTTGCTGGTTATAATAATAGGTACCTATGTGGGTGTTTGTCTCCTCTGAGGTGTGGAAGAAGAAAGGAGGACTCCCAAGTGGGTAGCAACTAGGCTTTATTCCACCCAGAAGGTCTTGCCCTTGGGTTTTGGCTTAAGTACCACGGGCATGCAAAGGGGCAGGGGGTGATCTAGAACCAATCCCAGAGGGAAGGGGGAGTGACCCAGAACAGAGGACAATTAGCAGAACAATCTATACGTATTACAGGGAGGGGGAACCAAGAACTTGCCAAATCACCGTGCAGCCTCACCAGAATTTTCCAGGCTTCTGGACAGGATTGGCAGGGTGATTGACAGGCCCCACCACCTGGAAAAAGCCAAGGGATTTGACCATGGGGATACAGGGACAAACCATTATAAAACGAGTAACTAAGGCATGCAGGACTTTGGTAAAGCTCAAATGCATCACAACAGGTACCTTTATGCTGTGCACTATTTTATGTAAATCTACAAGTAGCTGTTTTAACCTGTGCAGTAAGTAAATATATTTATGGCCTATTGTCTGATAGTCTTCTGTCTATTCAATAAATCTCATTTTATAATACACCTGATTTGCCATTTTTAAGAACTTGTGTGCAAGGGAAGGTTAGATGTGTGTCACTTGAATTTAAGCTGCCGCCAAAAATTTGAACCTGAGGCAGGGGTTGTCTAACACTTTCACTAGATTCATAACACCTGGAAAAGCTGGACATTGTGGTTTTGGGCACAAAGAACATATTTTATCTCAAAATTTCTCACTATTAAACTTCAGTGTTCAAAGTAATTTTTAATACATTGTTGTAAAGAGGCAAAATATCTCATTTTGTTAGTCTAAACTGCTTTACTGATTTGGGCAAAGAGTTCAGTTCTTGAGCATCTGTGCAACAAATGTACTTCCTATCTTCACTTCTGTCTTTTAAAACCTCTAGTTTTGATCATTTGCGTAATGTTTACTTCGTTATTACAAAGACCTGCATTATTCTTGTGCCTGAGTCAAGAACTCTTTCTCTGCCAGTTATTTGAACTCTTCCAGGAAAGGGCCTTTTAATTCAAGAATTATCACTTGAATGATAAATATATTTTTATGGTAGTCAGAAAAGAATAATTCTTAAAACAAATAGCACTGGACTATTAATACCTCATGCATATGATTAGAGAAAAAAACCAGGAAAATAGGGATATAAACAAAAAAATTATGTTGTTTTCCTACTGTCTGTTGTACATGCAAAGGTTTTTCAAAATTTTACCTATATTGCTAAGGTATCGCAGATTCTACAATAGTTACTACTGCAGAGTAAAGTTCTGATGAAAAAGAACCTTCTGAAGAACCAATATCTTCACTGCCTGTTGAGTGGCTGTGCCTAGGAAATGTCTTTGGTAAGTAGCATTCAAGTGGCACAGGGCAGTTTTAACAATTAAAAAATTTAGCTGCTTACTGATGGAACTCTCTGATCTACATTTCAGGTTTTTATTCTCATATATTTCTGTTCAATGAATTTTTAGAGTTTTTTCTGAAAAAACAAATTTGAATCCCCAGCTAGAGTATCCTTTCCTTCCCAGCATGTCCAGTGTACATTCTAAGGACAGCAATACTTAGTCTGCTTGGATGAATTAACCCAAGGCCCCAAAGATTTCACTTTTTGTATAACTCTTTCTGTGCTCAAATGGATTTTCTTCATTTGTCCCACTATTGATCTTGGTATTTGTAAGTGACAGAGAACAGGTTATCCTCTCTGAGGTGGCAGAAAACTCTTAACACAAGAAAGGCACAAATTGTTAATGCCTGCTATGAACTGATTCCACAGGGCTGGCTCCAAGAGGTGTCTCAGCAGCACAAAGTCAAAACCTGCAGACATGAGAAGCAGGTCTTTTCACTGCCAGAAAGGTTTCCCCAAATCCTGCTCTTTAGAACTACTAGATTAAAGTGAGATGCCCTGTGTCCACAAGAGAGCTGAAGAAATCAAGTTTTCCAAGGTTATAAACTCTTCAATAAAGAAATGTTTGTGTTTTAGAGCTCATAATGCCATATGCAGATATCTATTTTCATCATTGGTGAAAACCATCAAGGAAGAACAAATTCTGATATGGTGGGCTAGGAATTGCACTGTACTGTTGTGGATTTACAGCAGAATTCTATCTGAAAAGTGATTTTGCCCTTCTGTGTGCCTGTTCAAATGCTATGTTCATGAGAGAGTTGATACTGCCTCTGTTACTAAATCAAAAACTCATTTGGCATCAGCTGCTTCAGATTAAATAAATTTGATTTGAAGTCACTAAATCAATTTGAAAAGGCATGTGCATTAATAAGAACAAGAGACTCTGAATATGGTGCAACAAGTCTTCCTGTGGACAGAAAGGAAGAGAAGCAGTAAAGGGTTCCAGCACTCCTGCTCAGTGAAGTGGCTCCCAACTGAGTGCTGCACCAAGCAGCAGCCTCCCCTCCACTTCTGAAATGTGGAGGGGCTCCAGCACAAAAACATTCATTCTGAGGTGTCTGTCTTTTTCTGAGCTGTATGGGTACTTGTATTTAACAGGCTGAGAGGCAGGTTTTGCATTTGAGATTGAAGAAGTTGTCCTATAAAGCAACTCCTTTACTGCCAGACAACGACCATAAAGAGATTTTCACATCGTTCCATATGAGATCTAATGAATATGCATATACTGACAGTACATTTACCTCTATTGCAGACAGACAGACAGACTAATTGTGCTCCCCAATGACTTGAATTCATACAGACATGATTGATCCAGGGCAGAGATCATGTTACTATGTTCTACTTCTTGGAAAAGGATTACATGAGCACTGAACAAACCACACTCCAACAGGTTCCCAGAAGCCTGATGCATGTTTAGCATTTACCTTAACTGTGACTTGAGTAAAAGCAATCCAATATTTCTTCCCATTTCTGAATGGTTATTTTCTTATCCATAGAAATGCTTTTTATAACCATGTGTCTATTTTAAAATGCTTTCTATGAAATAATGCAAGCAAACAAAGGTAAAAGCCAAAAGTAGGAGTTTTATTATGAAGATTTTTTTGTGTACAGGGTAAGAAAAGGATCATATTGCATAGAAAATGTCTTTGAAGGCCCTGCATGGCCATTTTGAGAAATTTGGAACAGTTGCAGAAAGAAATTGTGTCCTTAAAACTGACAAGCCTATTTGAGACATCATCTCATCTGCATTGACAGTGAGTTCTGCAAGCAATGCAGCCAACTTGCTTCTTACAAAATAAAATTTCCCAGCATGCTGGCACAAAAGCAATAAGCTTTTCTGTGCAAATTTTAGCCTCCAGTACATTAATCTGATATTTCAAAACAAGGGAATTATTTTCTTGACAAATGTTTGGTGGACAAACTGAGAATAGAAGCTGGCAGAGGAACATTTCATTCATATTATTTCATTTGTAAACCAGGTGTGAGCTTGGAAAAATCAGTGGTCATCCTGGTAATCCTTTTACTTAGACAGTATAATTCTATTAACTTTAGAGAATAGGAACCTGCAGTCGTTCTCAGGATGCTCCACAATTTCAAGTACAGTCCAAGACAACAATTGACTCCAGCTAACATGTCTGTATCAGTGCAAGGAGCCATCCCAGACAGGCTTACAGCAGGACATGGTGTGTTCAGGCTCAAGCTGCTGGTGTAGCAGTGGACTTCCCTTCACCAGAGCTGAAAATGCAAGTTTTCCTCACACATACATTGTACAGGCTTTCTGCTTTAATTGTCCCTACAGTAAAAAGGTTTTGTAAGTAGAAAGATGGCACTTTAACATGAACTACTATTCCATAAAATTTATTTCTGATGTGCAAAATGATTATTTGCATCTATGTGTACCTAATAAAATATGTTTACAAAGTAAATATGTGGGGCTCCTTGTGCAAAGAAAGCGTGCAGCTGATGGAAGAAGAATTCTGATGGGTGTGGTATACCAGCATTTTAACAGATGAATTATTGTTTCTGTATAAGCTTTCTAACAGCACTCTGACAGTCTGTTTTGTATCCCAGTGAAATCTAAATCTTTTTTTTTTAGAAAACTGAGTTCTTCTAAAAATACCATTGTGTTGTAGAAGGCATTGAAAACCTGAACATACTAAAAAATTATGTCTACTTCAAAGACTTTATATGCTGTATTGGAAAAATAAAGTGGGTTTTTGTTGCCACTGACTTTTGCAGACAGCTAGAAGTATAATTTCTAACCTACCTAAATTACTTAAAAATACCTTATTTGGGAAATTGTATTTCTTTATATGGTATCATTCCATTTTGATGTTAGATGATATGTTCAAAGGGATGAACTTGAGAAATCAAAAGGGATCTGACAGCGAGATATTCTCTTTGAGGAAATCTTGACCTTGCAACCTGGTCCAAAATACTGACATTCATCATTCTCCTCATGCTGCAGTCCCAACCACTCTTATTTATTCTGTCTCCTACAGAGAAAAAATTGTGGGGTTTTCTTTAGCGCTATGGAATTTGTGTGCTTGCAGCTTAAATTTGCGCTGCCCTATCAAATCATTACACAAGAAGGAGAGATGCAAAACAGTTGTTTGACAGCGTTTGCAATCATTTTAATAGTTAGAATTGAATTATTGTTATTAGAACTTCAAAAAAGTCATATCTGTTTGATTTAGGATGAAAGATTATATGTTAGAAATAAGATAATTGGCATGTAATGAATGGAGGATTCTTATCTTCTATCTAGAGTTTCATAACTCTAAAGAAATGATTTCTCAGCATTCAAAATGTGCTTTTTTTAAAAAAAATATATAATTGTTAGAGCTTTAAATACAGACCAAGAGAGGAATTGAATCTGTTACTGAGTTTCTTAAGTTAACCACAGAAGAACATTTACATCTTCATACGTCTGCCCAGCAGTTTTAGAAATCCCTGGTGGAAAACTTTTTTGGTAAAAATCCAGTTTGCTGAGATTTTAATGGAAAAAAAAATTATTGCCTTTGACATAAAGATTGTCTTGACAAGTCAAAAAATCAGATGCTGTTTATGTGGCAATACGGAGGGTTCAACATTGACAAATTGATACAGAGAACCTGTATAAAACACAAAAAGAAAATTTGTCATCTGGAAAGGTGTAGCAGGAGGTACATTGTTTGTTGGTAATGCTGATTTCTCATCTTTATACTGCTTGCTCTTTTTACTTCTGTTCCTCTGTGGGCTGCTCCTGAGGCTCTACAGCTAAATGCCACCTCTAACTTGCAAATGGAAATAAATTGACCATCTGACACATGTGCTTTTTTCATCTGCTGCTTAAGAGTTTTAGTCTTAAAAGTTGACAGAAAACCAAAAATTATAACCTTAACCATCAGGTAACAGTTTGAAGACCTGTATGTTCTCTCTGTCATTGAAAGGCATGCCTTTTCCTATAAAGCAAATCCAGTCAAATGAATGCAAATACACAATCATGTCTGAAAAAAATTGTTTTCATTCCAAAATTACAAAATAGGGAAAGATTTCTTGATGAATTTGAAGTCATCAGTATTAACTGTGTGATATCATTATTGTACTATAGCATTTCACAAGCTATCTTTTATCTTAAAATTTAGTTTACATTTTGTGAAGTAGCTCTTTTACTTTCATTTTTAGTACTGTTGTTCTACTGTTGATATATTACTCTGCTATGTAACACCTCTCTTTTGGTGTCATTGGACCCAGTTGTCTCTGACTTAACATTTCCTTGGGAGACATGATTTGACATTCCATGATAATCACATTTTTTTGCTTAATCAACCATAAATTTTTGAGAAACCCTTGTTTCAGTTCATTATTTTTGTATCTTCTGTGAGAGAATAGAGATATGACAAGAAAAAAAATCTTCTCTTGATTTTCATCATATTTTTCCTGTCAAGGCTTACTAGTGGGAACCATTATTCTTCAGTTAGAAATTTTATTCTATGTTTTGCCATTGTATTTTCCACCTCCTTGCTAAGCCCTCAGCTGAGCAACTTCCGCTGCTTGTATTACTGCATCCTAAACCTGGCTGTGGAGCCATTGTAACCTAAGAACTCTTATTTTGGCCATCATAATTTTACCTACCATCAGTGGCCCAACCTAGTTCTTTCTGTTGATCAGAAAACACTTAATATGCCACTAAAACAAAAGGACTTTTAAGGTATTTAATTAGATTTTTTTTTTTTCTTTTTCCAGTGTGCAGCCTTCTCATGTCAATCTGTTTGGTAGCACTCTGGCTGGAGTTTCACTTCAAGTCTCCTTTAAATAGTCAAGTCACAGCTCTTTTGGCCTTGGAGAGGTGCTGTGGTGAAAAAAAGAATAAAAGGTAAAGGAATACATTGGTAGGATAATTAGGCTTTGAAGGGACTTCAAAGACCATCTAGTTCCAAGCCCTCCACCATGCACAGGGATGCCACTTGCTAGACCAGATCGCTCATGGTCCCATCCAGCCTGGCCCTAAACACTTACAGGGGTGGAGCATCCACAATCTCTCAGGCTATTTTGTTCAAGTGCTTCACCACTCTCTGGGCAAAGAATTTCTTCACACCACCTAATCTAAACCTTCCTGTTTTCAGGTTAAAACCATTTC
The DNA here is from genome assembly GCA_037834095.1 of Argya squamiceps. Classification (NCBI taxonomy): domain Eukaryota; kingdom Metazoa; phylum Chordata; class Aves; order Passeriformes; family Leiothrichidae; genus Argya; species Argya squamiceps. Next base: position 54,622,835 of record JBBMKD010000115.1, on the reverse strand, counting down.
CCCTCACTATAACATGTCCCATAAAAATAGTCCCTTCCCCTAATTTTTATAAGCTTCTGAATATAAGTACTGAAAAACTGCAATGAGGCATCCCTGAAACCTTCTCCTCTCTTTTCTGAACAGCTACAGCTCTCTCAGCCCAGCTGTCTCAACCTATCTGACTAATGCTAAAGACTCAGAAATATGTTTTACAGGAATTTTCTCAGAACGAGCAGCAAGTCACTCAGCGTGCTGTGTGCTGCTTAGCATTCAAGGAGTATATGCTTCTTCACAGAGTTAAATAAACTGGGAGAGACAGATGTTGCCTTTTTCCATCTGAAAGTAGTGAGCTTCAGACATTCCACTGCAGCCCTTGAAAGTTCATCATCAAGACCTGGAAACAAGGTCCTTGGATTGCTCTGTGGCATTTTCAATCTTTCTGAGATCTTCACCTTTTTCTTATTTTTTTTTTAACTGCTATTTCATTCCTCGTTCATTTAGCAGTTGCATTGATCTGTGAAACTCATGTTTATGATTCTTGGGTGTTTCTACTTTAAAAAAATTGTATATTGTGAGAAAAAAATATTTGGGAAAATTTAAAAAAGGAAGCTCACTGGTGAAGAATAATCAAATGGAAAAGACAGCCAGCATGGTTCTGTTCCTTGGTAGGAATAAGAATTTTTCTCAGTTACATTAGTTTTTCCTTTGGATACAGTTCTCTGACCATTTTTCTTTGCTCATAAATCTCAAACATGAATAAAAGGGAAATTTGCTTTTGGATAGGGCTAGGATGTTAGTTTTTGAGAAAGTTGAATGTGTTCATACAAGGCTCAGAGTTATTATCCTCTTGTGCTACTGGAACCAAGAGAAAGCAGAAACCTTAAATTTTGAGAGGTGATTCTAAGATTGCATCTCCTGAATTTCTATATTTGGGTGAATTAGTCATGGTTAATTCAGCTATTTAGTATGAACCTGTTAGATACAGAGCATACACCTCTAACTGTTCAGTCTGCAAATCAAACAGCATTTCACAGCTTGTTTTTTCTTGGTCTCAGAGCAAGATTAATGCAGTTTTGATTAAGGTATGTTTAAGTTTCTCCTCTTGGACTGATTGATTTTTCTTGCAGTTTCAAAAGGAACATTTCAGGTCAATCAAAAATATTCAACAAAATAAAGTTGAAAATTATTCTAAGTAGAAAGAAACACAGCAATTTACATAAGATGATACACTTGTACTTTAAATTTAACGTTAAAGCACATTTGAAGGGGTAAAAATATTTTCTCAGATTAGTGAAATGGACTGCTTCAGCTGGAAAATATTAATACTTTTCAGGCTTCAGAATTCTTCTTCCTTGCAGTGTTACCTTTTCCCTAAAACAATGCAAAGAAAGGTCATACAATTTCTAAGAATTCTGCTGCTTGTCAAACTCATTTTTAATGAAAAAGTTTGATCATCATCTTTGCTATATATTTGTCTATTGAAAATATTTTACATATAAGAAATATAAAACAATTTATGTAAAAATATTTACTAATAATTTTTGTAACTTATTTTATCATGTGCTACAGAGTTAAAGAATAACATTATCATCAGCTTTTATGACCTGGCTTGTATTACTGTTTCAGTTTTATCTGAAACAGTATTTCCTAATCTCTCTGTAGAGTAATAAACTTTCTGCATGGTATTTTTTCTGTTCCTGCTATGCAGTCAAAGCAAGTGAGATCAAGTTGCTCAGAACCTGGGATCTGATTATTAAAAAGCAGAATCCACAGATTCCTCAGTCAACATCAACCTAGTCCTATTATAATTCTAGTAACCTGGTGTGTCAGCTTCAGGCCGACCCAAAGAATGAGACAGATGCAGCAGGTCAAGGGAAAGCTTCTCTTTTTTTTTTTTTTTAATTATCTGACTCCATTACTTATATACATTTGTACAGAGGTCAAGAGATTGGCTACACAGGTTGCCACCTCTTTGACCTGGATGGTGAACATCACTGTCCATCACATTTCTCCTCCCAGAGGAGAAAAATGTAAACAGTAGATAAATGCTAAAAATATACATTGTTTTCTTGAAGATGTGTGGGAACGGCACTGCAAGATTTCAAACACTTGCATTTTCAACAGAAACTGAGGGCAACAACCTGGCACTAGAATTTGTCGCCTCCAGTTGAATATCTTGTTGCCTCAACTTGTCTGAGTTTCTGGGTTCTGTGGAGTGAGGAGCCCTTTGACATTTGTACCTCCTGTTTGTTGAAGGTGTTTTGTGCTAAGTTTCTCAAACAAGAAAAGGCTTAGAATCATGACACCATGATTAGATATTAATATAATTATGAAAAATCTCTCAGCATTGGATGTTTTTCCAACCCCCTCTCTTGTCCTGATTTGTGTTGATTTGTCCCTGTGATGACGCCTCATTTGCAAGACACATTTAGTGCAACGACTTTCTATGGTTACCTTTTCATAATTATTACATAATAATTTCTCTTCATACCCTAGAAGATGTTGCATACGAGAGGGTGCTGTATGCATTTGCTTCAGGGCCTACAAAAGGAGTGTTTCAGTAGTTTCAGAGTTTTTTAGGAGTGTTTCAGTAGGCCCTGAAGCTTGTAGGCCACTGCTATCATTTAGAAATAGTGGCCCTTTCAAGGCTGTTGAAAATAAAAGCCTCTAGAAACAGTTATGGGTTTTGGGTTTTGTGTGGGTTTTTTTCCAAGTACCCATGCCTCAGAGAATGGATAAAGCAGGAATTCTTGCATTGCATCTCTGACGTCTTCAGAGGAATATGTCTTTCTTCTTTTCAACTACATCATCTTTCTGACTGTCCAGCAAGGCTGATAAACTGACTAGCAGGTAACATGAGATACTAGAATGGTAGGCACATGGAAATCAAAACTCATATGTTCCATCTTACATAGCTTCTGTTTGGGATTAATCATCCTTCGTGGATAGCTCCCTCACAAGAATATTTTCAAGCATGAAATGTATAATCTATGATACTGGGAGACATGGCACTACACAGCACAGAGGCTGAGAGGAGATTTAAAGATGAAAAGGAAGTGAAATTGTCTTGCCACTGCAGTCTGGATCAGTACCATAAGTAGATCACTATCTTTTCTTTCAGATTTTTCTCCACCTGACATGGCTTCAGCAGAATGCTAAGTATGATGGCTGATTGTAACAGGTAAAATGGGAAGCTTTTTTTACACACTTGGACAACTGTTTAATGAAGAGGGAGCTGTCAAAGGGATTGGTCCTCCTAGTCCTACAACGAAAATCTGGGATTCAAGATTCAGGTTTGTGTGTGTGTTGCTCACTCCCATCTCATTTTACAGGCAGGCCCATACAAGTGACTGCTGGCTTTATATCAGCAAAGTCCTTCCTGCCCTAGATGGTATTGATCCCAATTCAGATCAGCTTCTCTATGCAGACACTTTATGCCTGTAGTAAAAATCTACCCATCCTTGCTGTGCTACCTGGCCTCCTGCACTAGGGAGATATCTCACTGTCTTTTCTGGTACTCAGAATATTCTTCATAATGAAAAATAACCCAGCATGGGCTCATCCTTTCTTTGAAGGATATTGAAGGGGAAGTAGTGGAAATGGGATACATTATAGAGAGAGACAGAATCCCACCTTCTTCCTCAAACAGCCTTCAGGCTGTTACCAGACATTGCACTGGGACTACAAACCCTCTACTCTACCTTTCTTCTAATCATCTATGAAGAAGTGATATTGTCCTCCATTTTCCACACAAGTACCTATGATAGTAAGAATATAAACAGGGTCAAGTATTTCATAGTGTTCCAGCTACTGATAAAACCCCTCTGTTCCTTCAGGCATATTTCAAACTACCAGAACTACTCCTATCAGTGCTTATAGGAATGTTACATATTCAAGAAAAACTGCTGGTAGAATATTTGTTAACTAAAAATCAATTCTGTGTTTTGCAATATTACTGTCAAAAATTGTACCAATTGCTCAGAACTAAACGTTATTTTCCCTGTAATTGTGAATCAGATGCACAAGACTCACTAAAACCAGTTAAATTAATGAGAAATTGAAGGAATTGGAAACTTTTCAGTGAAGTTTTTTTTACCATGGGAAAATTCAGGTTGCTCAGTCTAGATCCTTTATTGAAATATATCTGCTTCAATAAAACTCAGCTCCAGAATATTTAATGGTTAAGACATTTTTATATATTTTGTTGTTGACTATTTTGCCAGTTTTCATTCTTTGCACTTTGTATTAGAATTTCATGCTAAATGCCAAAGTCATATTTTTGAAGAGATAGAAAGCATGATTTCTAGCTAGTTTTCATCAAACCTTAAGGCAGTCTTTGAAATTTAATAAATTCAATTTCGCTTTGAGAAAGGAAACAGAAATATAAGTACTGCAAGATAGATAAGCCTCTTTTAACTAGAATCTTACTTGCTTTTTATTATGATGTTTTTGTATATTTTGGTAGGTACAAAGAATATTAAATAACATACAGCATCTGATTAGGGATCATTATCTGAACACAGCATAAGAACAAACAGCTTCTTACTGCATATTTTAGCATTTTTTTCTCTTACTTTGTATTTCCATTTCAAAGGATACTTCCATTTAAATCATATTAACATGTATTAATAACTTATTATTCTTTACTGATGCAGCTCCTGTATGGAGTGTTCAGCATAAGCAGCCCAACTCTTTCTTCATTCTGCTTCAATGAATTTTTAGTTCTCCTGCCACAGACAGCTTATGTATTTATTGCTGCTTCTCTTATCAGGATTTACTTTAATATAAAATTAATTGGAAAAGAAAATTGCATGCTCCTGCTTCATTAGGAGGATTATTATTTTTAAAAGTGATAATTCAGTGCACAGGTGGAGAAATTCATCCTGATCTAAAGTGATTGAGAAAGTATCTATTGTCTCATAGTTTGAATGTATGTTCAATCATTCATATAGTCAGATTGTACCCTCTCCAATACCTGTTAATGATCCAACATCTCTGTTATGATTTAATACCTGAGATAAATCAACGAACAGCCATAATCACCAGAATTAACAAAAATAATGGGGAAGATGACTCTAGTGTTTAAACTTAGGTGCATTAAATCACATGGCAAATTTAAAATGGCAGGAAAAACTAAAGTACAGCTTTTCTTGCTGAGAAATATATGCTAGTCATATTTCTAATTTTAATTTCTTTTTATTCTTTACACTATGAACAAATTACCTTTTTTGATGACTCATACTTTTTTAAAATTATATCTGACCTGTTCAACCCCTTAGTATGTTACAGGTACTGTCAACATGGAGTCATTCACATGTCACAGATGTGTATTTCATAGAAAGATGGAATAAGCTGAAATCCCAAATATCTCCAGGAGTATTGAAGTATTGGAGGAGATTCTAGTTCTGATCGCTTCTTGAGCCTCTAGGTAAATCTAGAATAAGAACATAAGACAGTTGGATTTTCCTAGTTTCTCAGTAGCTTTACTGAAGTTTTATTTTCATATGTAGATATAATAACTGTTTTGGTATGAGAGAGATATTATCTCCCAGTGTTAATGCACTGCTGGAATATATTTTCTTCTTTTATGGCATAGAAATTTCACACTGAGACAGGAATTTCTTGATATGTGGGGTCATCACATTTCTGCAAGGGACTACAATAGTAGAGACCATGCATGATAATAGCTATAAAAGTAAACATTGACAAAAGTCTGTTCACAGTTCTTTATTAAAAAAATTTTGTAATTTTAAATTAGGGGTACCAGAAAAGCTAGCAGGTGATAGTATAAGCAAGCTCATCATTACCACCAAAGGATCAATAACTAATCCATAAAGTCACGGGATACTCTTGTATGTTATGTTTGTGTCCCAGCATGCACTTAAGTCTCCTGTTTTCAGATAGGAATATAATGGTCAAATAGATATCTTCTACTACTGCCAAAATGTCAGATGTCAGCTCACAGATGACAGGACCCTTTATCCTGACAGAAATATTACTGTCAAACAATGGAGACTAGATGTAAAAGGACCAGTTTTCATCTTTGTTAAAGCAAGTACTATACTAGAACAAAAATTAGTATCATGTCACTAACACAGAGAGACAGGTGGTTATGCTTTAGGCAGAAGGCAGATACTTAGCACAGTTTTGGCCTGTACAAAAGGAGTATGAAATAAAAACAACTGGGCACTGTTTGGACACTTGTAAAGTAAAAAGTGTTGATGAGTAGCCTCAAAAACAAAAAGTCTGTTCTGAGTTCCAGACAATGAAAAAAAAATTTTAAAGAAAAAATAAGTAAATACAATAATGAGAGAAAGAGATATACATAATATCTTGGAATGCTTTTTCTATTCTAAAAATGCATTCATTCAATTCCATTAAGCCATCTACTATCATTGCAAAGAAAAAAATAAGTACAAGAAGTCTAGACCTCATTGCTCATTAATCTGATGAAAAACAGGCCCTTAATGTTTAAATTTCTGCTACTTCAACATTGATTAAAGACAGAGAAGAGATCTTCTGAATGACTAGGAAAAACTCACACTAGCAAAGGAGCAATTAGTTATTATTCAGTTTGGTTTACCTAATCAATAGCTGGATTTGATAGGACTGCTATGTCTGGCCAAAATTCTGCAAAAATAAGACCTAAAGATTTGCAAGCACTCTGCAGTAAAACAAAACAAAACCAAACAAAACCATCTTTCATTTCCATTCAGCTACTCTGTAATATATTCTCTGAGTTGTGAGGGACAAGTTTTAAAGATAATGACCCGTGTGGAGGAAAAGGGTCCAATGGAAGAGTACTTTTTTTGCTAAAAAATGCATTAATACATTTTTCCAGCTGCCAGACTTCTATATACTTAACTGTTTGAAGTTGTCTCATTTTCTTGATATTAAAACCACAGCAGTGACAGTTTCAAATGGAACAACTTCATATATTCTGGGACAGTAAATATATTCTCCTATGATTCATATTCTTAACACAAACTGAATCAAATAACATTTGGTCAGTTATTTTTTTATTTCATAATGTATTTATGAAGAGGTAGTCTGAAAAGCTAATTTGATGTTAGTGGCATTCTTGGCCAGAAAACTGAAAGACAAAATGGTTTTGTCATAGATACAAAAAGCACAATTCAGTAGAAGTTATTGAGCTTTTAAAAGTTTATTACTGATTATCTCCCACATGTCAGATGTGAACTTTAGTGTCTCTTTTTAAATCTATATTAATATTCGGGTACTTTTGGTGAGGGAGGAGTCAGAGAGAAGTTACAACAGCTCTAAAGATAAACCCATGTGGTGTCTGGCATTTAGTTACAGTCTATCCCTGCCACCCATTTCTTAGACCAACAATTTTACCAAGACAGAGAAACCAGCTTTCTTTGCTTGGGAGTTGACTTAAACATGAGAACCCCTGGAGGAAAAGGATGCAAGATGAAGGTTTCAAACCCTCCCATTGTACAGAAATCTTTTGGGAGGAATTTCAACCCAAGCATAAACCATGCCGTTTTCTATTTCCTTTCTTGTCCCAGAGAGGCCAATTCTTATCAAGTTGAGTAAAAACTGATCTTTGGGGCAGGAAAAAAAAAATCTAAATGAATATGAAATCTAGCAGAATCCCCATGGGCTTTAGTTTGGGCAAAATTGAGGAGGTTCCATGGCAGATAAATACAATCCTTCTTATTCAAGCACTGTTGGCTGTATAGAATGGCTCTAAAACAAGAAATCTTTTGTAAAAGGTTTGCTCCTTTCAGAAAAAGAGAGAGGATTTGAACTACGATAATCCTTTGTCAGGTGATTTCTCCAAGCAATCTGATGAGTAAAGTGGGACTGAATGCAGTGAGATAGGTTTTTCCCCTAATTCATTTGGGCTCAGGAGCTTTGAGGATCCTGCTCAGAGGTATACCCATTGATGTATGGACAGAAGATTTCAGCACACTGTAGTTAGCTGAGATGGGTGGATATTAGGTGTAAGATAATCATGAAATCACTGGGTAGTTAAAAAGCTGAAGACATTTAGGCTCTGTGGAAGGATTGGGGCAGGGGGATGGACATAAAACTGTGTCAAAGGGATTTACTCTAGGAGAAAGCAAAAGTTGTGAAAATCTAAATTTTACACAACAGTATCTGAATCTCTATTCTTTGATTTTAGAGGATTAGCCCATTAGAACCACAGTAGTATTTTCCATTTAAATTAGTGGTTCCCATGCAGGGCTTTAATCTCAAAACACTAGGGAACTGGTTTCAGGAAGAGGACCAAGAAGTGGGACGGCAGAAATTCTTCACCTGCTGTCTGAAGCCAATGGAAGGATCCATGGAACAGGAATAAAACATTGGTAAGGGCTTTTGAAAATTGCACCAGAGCTGTTTACAAAAAGACGTAACAGATGGAATCCCATAAACTGTGTTAATGAATATCAAATAGAGGTTACAAAAGGAAAGAGGATAGGGTAATTTGTTTTGAGGAGTTTGTTTTTCTTTTAAAGAAAAGTGCAAACTTGCTACAGAAGTTCAGATCAAAATAAGCATGTGCCATTTAGCAAATAGCATAAGGTTGAAGATAACCTACAGTCCAAAATTAGTTTGAAGGATGTTATAGCAGATAGAAAATAACTGCTTCTTTACTTTCTCAAGCATCTCAAAAGATCTTTTCAGATTAAATATATTAACCTGCACTGTAATTGACTGTATCATTAAAGTAGATTCCAAATTAATATGAATGAACAAGAAATGGTGAACTCACTTTAGAAACATTTCCCAAGTCATTATCTTTCTTCTTCACGCATGAATCTAGAGAACTATGAACAAAGCATTGACATTATCATTGATTTGCCATTGAAACACACATTATCTACTGCTAAGTGCTGACACTGAAAAATCCACTTGCATGAAACCTACTTGCTACCAGAAACAGCTATATAATGGAAAGGAATTTGGGAAAGTATGCCTTTCAGTTTTAAGATACTGACTTGGAAATATCTGTTTGCTTTATAGTAACTATAAGCAGGTTTGGGGTTTAAATTATTTCAAAAAAATTGGATTTTCTAAACATATGTCTTTAATTTTCTGTCCTCCAGCAGCAGTAGCAGAACTTGAAACAAAGTACTACATTCAGAGGGATGAAGATAAGACAAAAGGCTGGGAAGGGTCAATTGTGCAGTTTAAGCCAGAGCACAGGTTATCCCTATCTTCTCCTCCTATTTCATGTCCAACAGTGGTTTAATCCGAACAAGGAAATAATCTTTCTCAATTGTACTGATATTCAGAGAAAGTATATTTGTCAGAGCTTTGGTAGAATTTTAAATGACACATTTTTAAATTTTAAATCTTAAAGTGTTAATCTTACAAAAATATTGGGAGTTTTTCTGATATAACATACACACATTTCTGACAACATACATGCTGTAACATTTGCTTAAGTTGCGCATATCAGCCCTTTACCTCCTACATGAAATAAAGTGGCAGAGTTCCCTGAATTGGTCACAGCTACCTGAAAAATCTCATACTGGAGGGAGGAGCACATTCTATGTATGGTTAGCTTGTTTCATACACAGACAACACCATAAAGCTTGTGAAGCCAAATTACCAACAGCAATATTAGAAATATGTCATCATTGATGTACTTCAAAACCTGGAAGACAAAGTATGCTATAATCTAGCAGATTAGATAAAAAACTGTAGCAAACAGAGGTATTCAAGTTTAAAAATGGGCCCTAGAGGGAAACCTAGAAGACAGATTCTGCTGTTTGTTTTACACTGCAGACCAAGACACAAATACGACTTCAAATTTTGGGACAGTAGTGAAGACAGAAGGACCAGCACATGTCAATTTGCACAGATTGCACAGATGCAAGCAGGTTACCCCAAGGTTTGACTGGGCTCATGAGTAAACACAAAGCAAGAGTTCCACAGAGCAGGATCAGGCTTCTCACTGCTGGACTGCAAGCTACAGGTTATTACTTTGCCACATTGTTTACACCAGCCCCATTCAGATCTAACAGATAGATTTAGAGATATCACACGTTAGTCTGGAGATGTGACATGTGCAGCAGCCTTGTGACTTCTACAAGTTGCACCCAAAGTTCAACACCACCACCCAGGGTTTAATTTCTGATTTCCCAGAATTTGCAGAGAATGTTCAATAAACTAGCCCAGAATAAGGAGATTTAGGATTTAAACTCATGAATTTTTCTTTTCCTGAGAGAAGAGGCAATCTCTTCCATCTTTGATGGGGGAAGTAAATATTAAGTTGAAGCCTATAAGCAGGCTGAAGAAAGGCTATGCTACAGTGCTAAAGCAGTAGAAGGTCTATAATGTGAGCTCTCGATTCAGCTAAGGAAAAGAAACTGAAAACAAAAGCAACAAACCCTCCCAAATGTTTATTCTAGCATTCAAAACCTGTCCCAGTGCTGATGGTCCAGATAACATAAGGTATTAAAGCACATCATACAAAAACTGGGATTGTATCCTGTGTTCATACACTCAATCAAGTCTTCAGATCAACAAAGGAAACTTCCTGAAATTTGGAATCATGCCAGAATTTATTATTGTAAATTAATCCACTTAAGGATTTACATCATTTAACTGCAAAGAAATTATTACAGACTATAATCTACCCTCCTTTGCAGCATTAGAATTAGAATTAGAATTGCAGATAATTTTATAAAGAATGACAGAGATTATAGCCTACCAATATCAGCAAATAAAGTTAATGCTTTACAAATCAGACTCCTGCTTCAAGCAGTCCTCAAGTAACTAGATAAGAAGTCTTTATGAATGCTGTATGCAGTTCCAGGAGTGTTTTCTTTCTTGTGAGGAAGTTTTGCTAAAATTCAGGGCTGGGCACTTTGGGGGAACAGAGAAGAGGGAATTAGTATAACCAACTCCCAAAGTGCAAACTATATGCTCTGAATAGACATTTTGGTGTTCCAAAAAGGCACCATTTGCAGATATAAAAGTCCCTGTTCTTCTTCTGAGGAAAAATACAGAATGCTTAAAATTTAGGTCCTGAGACACTCTAGGGAAACAGCTTAAATGGGACATTATCATCACCATGGGAGACTCTGGCAAGCTCTGAGAAGGTAGTTCCCAAGCTCCTTTCTGTCAATGCTGTTTTGAATTCCTTTCATTCATTACATGATACTCTACTCCTACTTCATATCTACATTTATTCTGTCCTGATAAATTGCCTTCTGAGCAGCAGAATAGTGAGTGACCTTGATATGCTTTCCAGTGAATGCAATTAATTTTTCTAGCCCAAAAGGCATCTTTCTCTCTAACCATAATCAAAACTGAAATTTGTGTGCTCAGACAACTCGTGTTTGTCCAGTACTGATGGCACTAGATTATACTGAATTGTACCTTGATTATACTGAATTGTCTCACAAATTTTAACTGATTTTTTTTTAGATTTCACTAATTCTTTTACAAGGAGGACAATTTTCTTGGCATTTAGGTGACCATCTTGCAGTGTAATTTCTCAGTGTATGACAAAAATCTACAAATTTATTAATTTTTTTACAAGGATTGATGCACTTGTGGTTGGCATGCAAAATTATATAAATCTATCATTTGTATTACAGTATCTGAAACTGATTTTTCACTGAAGTGAAAATCATGTATCCACAAGGATTTAATATCTTTAATTCTCAGAAATCATATCTGCTGTAAACCGATGTTAAACTTCAATGGTTACAGTGAGAAAAGTGCTGAACACCACTTAGTCTGAAGGTGAGAGGGAAAACCGAAGCCACTTGTTTAGAAGGTCAGGATTTTTCATGTGGTTCCTTAGAAGTAATAGAAGAAATAATCGAGAAATGTAGTAAATGCTATCTGAGAAGCAGAAAATAACCTCTTTATGTTGCAATAGTGCAACTCTGCTGCAATGGAAGTATCTCCTACCAGGACCAAAATCTTTAACCTTTTTGACATCATTCCAGCATAGTCAAGAATAGGCTGAATTACAGTACCAGTGACAACTGACACTGTAAATACTTTATTCTGGTTGTCAGCTGATCCAACAGAAGCACTTCTTTCATTGGTCACATTTCCAAACATTTTTGGGTTTGGAAGTATTTATTTTTTAGTTACATATGAAGAAAACCTAAGAAACACCCAATAAAGAGAACACTCCAAAAGTAAGAACTAATGTCTGAACTTGAAGACGGGAGAGAAAGAGAAACATCACCAGTGAACAGAGAAAAATAATCCAGGGACTGAACACAAGGTCCTTGTCTTGTTTTATGGGAGGAAATAAAACCACCAAATTAATAACTCCATAGTCTGCATCAGACCAGATGGGGATGGAATTTGATTTAACAACCCCACAAATGTGGACAAATATCTAATCTCTTCCTCTTGCTCCTAGCTGTAACATATAGAAAAGCTATTACCAGACGTTTAAGTGCTTTATAAAGTGAGAAAGTATTTTTTCTTTTTATAGGGAAGGGAAAAGCAAAGCAAGTGGCTTAAGAAGATTTGTATGCAATCATAAAAACTAGTTAGACTTTGGGGATTCTGGGAGAAGGTCAGATGAGGAGAGAAGAGCAGTTGTTTAAAACTGAATATAGAAGGACAGAGTTGATACTAGGAGGCATGTACAGAAATTTATAAAAAGTTAGAACCCATGGTGTACTCTTGATTAGTCTGGGATATAGCCGTTTGTTCCTTGATTTAGATGTTCAGGAATATCTTGTATTCAGAGGATCAGGCAAACAGAATGCCTATGTATTGTAGGAGCATTTCCATTTAAACAGGGCCAGGTGGTAACTGTGATTAAATTCTATTAAATTAAATTCTTTGAAATCTGTGTATCTTTTTGATTTGTTAAAACCCATACAGTTCAATGGTCTTAAAGGCACCACTTGCAGAAATATTGCCAAGGTAACTGAAGTCTCCAGTGACCAGGCCTCATAAGATTCCTAATAGGATTTATTCCAAATGTGTTTTAACAAGGATTTCTACAACTTTGTGGAAATTTGATTGCTTCCTATTATTCCACATGCTTAAAAGTCATATAATTTCAAAACATAATAATCCTTATATCATCTTTACACCTTTCTGTAAATAATAAATTAATGTTGACAGGTTGACAACTATGAGAGGTAGTCAAAAGTGCCTAAAAAATTGTAGGTCTTCATGATGACCTGTAGCAATCTAACTAAAATGAATGCCAAAGAAAACTAAATTTATGACTATATTTTAATCTAAAATTTCTTCAGAAGAATCAGTGCACTGACAGTTTCTTCCTGTGTCAGAAGGTATTGTTTCTCCTTCTTGGTACAGAATTTGAAACGAGATATTAAGTACAGTGAAGCACAATTTAATACACAATAACCTGGAATTAATTTTATCTTTTGTTTAAATAACATTTCTTGAATAAACTTTAGTTGTCTATATTTGCACAGGAAAAAAGATGTCCTTTCAGTCTCTGAAAAACATAAGACTCTCTCTGATGGTTGGACTGATATAAAGGACATGGATATGATTCAGCTCCAGTTGCACATTATTTGAGCAGTGGGGTTGCTGTGGTTCTAGACAATTTTAATACTTCACTTTCCAGGGTTTTCATAGGACCATTCATTTAGTCATTTATGGGTAAAACCAATATGAGACCTGACAGGCAGGAAGTCCTTATACTGGCCTACCATTATTTAAAGTCCATTGATCCATTGATCTCAACAGTTACTTCTGATTTATGCTGCTTTGGGTCAGTGAAGAATCAGTGTTCCCAAGTTTGTTGCAAGTGTATATGTTTTCAGTAAGTTCAATAAATCCCTGTTATTGAAGAAGAGAGTTGCTGACCATATAAGGAAGCAAAATCTCTTTACCAATTATAGAGAGAATTGAAATGCACTGTTTTAATTTTTTGATTATTTCTCTGGATGAAGTAACCAACTTATATTAACCTGGATTGATGTAACTAATGGGCAATTATCTCTAATTAAGTAGCTCAGTTTCATCTCAAACACTTACTTATTGGAAAATGCATCAAAAATTTCATGTGATCTCCAGTTAAAAAAATTCTTTTCTGAAGCAAAATTACCAAACAAACAAACATAATGCCTTGTGACAAAATAAATCCTTTTCAATCTGAAAAGTGTTATGAAGTCAATTCTTCAATGAAAGCTGGTACATCTTGTCTCTCATTAAGATGATCCCTTATTCCATCATGCATTTTAACCTGAATACTTGTCAGTTTAGTTAAAACACATACACATTTGTTATGCCAGTGCTATACAGTCTGTAGTTTTTAAGAGTTTTACAGTTCTTAGTGCAGGTAAGGAAGTGGAAACTTTGCAAGATCCAAATATCAGTAATAATTATGGAGCAGATTGTGAAACTGTCTACATGTGGCCAACAGGTTTTGGCAAGTTTTCACAGGTTAGAGTTTGCTCTAAGAGTGTAGACATAGTAAAACTCCTGCATATTGTGAGTACAAGATAGGATTATGGCCAAGCAGCAGCTCTTCCTGGGAGAGATTCCATGCCTCCAACTCACATTGTTATTCAGCAACAGAATGCCATCACTTGCCTATGTGCTTTGACCCAAACTGAATATTTGATAAGCTAGGAAAATTCCACTTCTTTCTAACAATACTTTGTCATCACCCTTTAAACATTCTCCATTGCCACCTCTCAGGCAAAAACAGTGTGTTGGGTTTGGCTGGGTTAGAGTCAGTTTTCTTCATAGTAGCTATCATAGAACTATGTTTTGAATTTTTTATGAAAAGTGTTTTAGCTATTGCCAAGCAGGGTTTACACAGCACCAAGGCCTTTTCTACTCCTCACCTCACCCTCCAATAGGAAGTCTGGGAGTGCACAAGAAGCTGGGAGAAGACACATCCAGGAGCAGATGACCCCAGCTGACCACAGAGAAATCCCCTTCCACACAGAATCCTGCATCACAACAAAGCTGAGGAAAGAAGGAAGAGCCTTTGGAGTGATGGCATTTATGTTCCCAAGTCACTGTTACATGTGATAGAGCTGTGCTTTACTGGGGGTGGCTGAACACCTACATGCCCATGGGATGTGGCGAACAAGTGAAATTCCTTTTTGTTTTGCTTTGCTCGCATGCACAGCTTTTTTTCCTTCTATCAAACTGTCTTTATCTCAACACATGAATTTTCTCCCTTTTGTTCTTCAGAAGCTCATTGTGTCACCAGGGTTTTTTTAGCTGAGGAAAAGCAGTGGTGAAAGTAGTAGCTGGAAATTCTAAAAAATAAAAAATGAGCCAGCAGAGTGATCACCACCTCCTGACTAGGGGCAGATGAAGCACACCCTCTCCAGTAAATGTGCAGACTAGAGGGTGTCATCACAAGCTACCTTGCTCTCCCACTGAAGAGCTGAATCAAAGGAAATTTGAAAAGCAAAAAAGTTTTACAGTGTGGGGCCTGGCAAACAGACAAATAAGACAGCTGAGTCTGCATTCTCTGCCTTCAGGTATTCTGTTCTGTTCTTTGGATTTTGCTCTTTGGGGAGTGGGAATGGGGGAATGCCCTGATAATATTTCATAAAGCTCATGGTATTGGAGATTTTTAACAAGTTCTTGGGTAAATAGCCCAAAGTTTGAATACATACTCTGGAAACTGGACAGTAAAAGGAAGATGTCCTTATTTTAGTTTGCCACTGAAATAGAAACATTTATTTATTTATTTCTGCAGGGAATTATTTCTCGGTTACCTGAAGAATCAAAAGCAGAGTGTGTTTATGGCTTTAACCATTCTTAATAACACACCAAAGATGCTTGAATTTGACACCTACACCATCCTGCTACTGCCAATAGGATACATGGAACCTGAGGCACTCTTGGCCCAAAAAAGCAGGTAGTGGATTAATAATCTGCTACCAATTCAAACCAGTGCATATTCCTCCCAGTGATGAGACTTGTGCTCCAGACCTCTCAACAACTCCGTTGCCCTGTTCTGGACACACATCAGCATCTCAATGTCCTTCCTGTTGTGGGGAGCCCAGAACTGGACACAGGATTCAAGGTGTGGCCTCACCAGTGCCCAGCACAAGGGGACAATCCCTGCCCTGCTCCTGCTGGCCACACCATTGCTGATCCAGGCCAGGATGCCTTTGGCCTTCTTGGCCACCTGGGCACACCCTGGCTCATGTTCAGTCACTGCCACCAGCACTTCCAGATCCTTTTCTGCTGGGCACATTTCCAGTCACTCTACCCCCCAACCCATGGTAGGTCATCCAGACAGTTTTTAACCCAGTGAACTGAAGCCACAAGCAGCTGGTTTTCCAGGTGAAGGCTGTGGGAAATGCTGTAAAGTCTACTACTGTCCAGGTAAAACAACATCAATAGCCTCTCCCTCATCCACTAAGTGGGACACTTTGTCATAGAAAGAGATCAGCTTGGTCAGGCAGGGCCTGCCTTTTACAAACCAGTGCTGGCAATGGCATTGATTTCTGCTGACAATAAAAAACAAGGAGGAATGAGCTTAAAATTGCCTCATTAAAAATGAGAGATTGAAAAGATTAGTAAAATATTTCAGCTACACAAACTCTTGCTGAGTCCCAAATGTTCTAGGAACCTTGACATTGTTCTAAAGCTCTGTTATATCAAATTTTCTAAGCTAATATGAGAACCAGAGTTTTTTGTCATAGTATTAGGAGTCTGAAGCACCTGGCAGGTACAATTGTCACCAGAAAAGCTTGAAACCTGAGCACTTCAGGTGATATTAAGGCACAGATTAGAGACATATGTTTGGTTAGAGTGAGATTGCTCTATTCTTTCTGGATCATATCTCACCAGAGGCCTGAGAAACTGGTAGTCTTGCCTAGGTCAGATGCCTAGAAAATAGACCTGAAGCCCTGCAGTGGAGAGAAGGCTTGTGGCTTCTGTTGGGATTCCGATGCTTTAGGGTTATAGGTGAACGTCTCCACATGGACTGCCTAAGGGTTGAGGACCCAAAAATTTCCACTGTGCCAAGCAGATGGCTTCTAGAAGCCTTTTGGAGCAACTAGCCCCAGCCTGTGACATTTCTACAGCACTCCACAGGGCAGAGCTGCACTGAAGCCATGAGCCTAACACCCTGGCAGGAAATGGTCCACAGCATCTTAAAGAAATGGGAAAAAATGTAAGAAGCATTTGAAATGGAAATATCTTGTACTAGCATATCTAATATCTTCTCTTTCGTTCATAGAGAATGAAGAACATTTGGTTTCATTGACAAGCAGAATACTAAAAAAATCCTAACCTTGCAAAAGCATAAAGTCCTACACCTTTCACTGAGGTGTCTCTGTATTAAGTGCTGGAACAACAAAATGGTTTTGTATGATTACAGGTGAGCTTCCCTCACAAGACAGGTCACATAAACAGGTTCTATATTCTGGTAAATATATACATGCACTAAAGTATCTATGCTTTAAACTCTGACCATGTGGTCTCAAAATACCAGTTTAGAAGAACTTAATGTGAAAGAAACTTGGAGTTGCAAAATGAAAGTCATGTCTTTTTAATGGAGGGTAGAATGAATAAAATGGAGGTTGAGTTCAGTGGTAGATCGTATTTTCATGGCTATTAAGTGCTGTTGCAGAAAATAATAAGTTTAAATTGTTGTTCAACACAGTTTCCTTGCTTCATCATTTAAACACAAAGCAGATAGAATTGTTTGTAGCATACCCTGCTCATAGAATAGTAATTTAGCTTATTTCATGAGAGATTACATCAACTGTTGTCTCAACTTTCAGAAAAGGGATTAAGTACTGCCTCATGTCTGGGTAATAACTTTCACTCTGGTTTGTCCAGCTTGATGTGATGCCTGGAGGCTGAAAGCAGCAGGTCCTGCCAGTCAGCCACTGGACCTGAGCTACCAAATAACTCCACTTTAGCGTTGGTTCTGTTCTGCCCCTTCAAGGACATCTCTAAATGTTTCTTGTTAGTGTTCTTTCTGAGGCAATCAATACATTATGTAGGTGTGAATTTGCTGATTTTGTACATCACATATACATTTATATTTATAAACCACAATGATTTAAATCATAAAAAGGATGAGTTTTGCTTTCTATTCTTTTTTTAATCAGGTAAGTACCTTTGTGTAATAAAAGTGGAGAACTAAGGGAAGAGTAATGATGATGGCTTTTTTTTAACTGAGGTTATAGCTTTCTTTTTTATTGTTACTTTTCCCTGTGGAATCAAGGTCATGTGGGCCAGTCAGGAAAACTTTTTCGTACACATTATATTTATTCCCATGTGGAATAAACCTTTAAATTTTTTCTTTTTTTCCATAAAGCCATTTGAAGGTACTTGCTAACAAGTATGTTTCTTGCTTATTTGATGTTTCCTTATTCAGACCTGTTTCTGGCTGCCCTAAAGGCCTGTACCTCTGTTCCTCTGCACAGACAGCCCTTCTGAAGATGCACCCTAGATCAAACACTCAGAGAATCCTAATAGGATCCTAAGTGGAAGACGAATGTTTTGAAAATCAAAGTGCTGGAGTTTTATTGATGATGAAACCTCAGTAAGTGAGATTTTTCAGGAAAAATGTTAAGCCTGGAGCTAGGAGTTTGAATAGAAGGAAGATGGTAATGAAGACTGGTGGCACCCAGAATAATGAGCATTAAACATCTTCCACTTGACCATGGTCCATTTATGAACAAACTGCACCTAAGCCATTTCAGTTACCTAAAAAGAGAACAAAAAAAGCAGTTAGTTGCTTAATTTTTATATTTTTCATACCAAAATCTATATGTTGTCAAGGTGGATGAGAATATCCCAGAAATCTGTATCAGAGTAAGGGTTATAACATTTATTTTGTAGTTCTGAGGCCAAGTGTCATGATCAGTCTGGACAGCTGCATGTTCTCCAAAGGGCAGCAGTCAAACTGTCTGCTAGGAAGAATTCCTGGCACACGCTGTTTTCAGACTGGGCTTAGACAATGTCTGAGAAAGCTGCAGCTGCCTCGGTGCCTTGCTGTGGACAAATGATATATGGGTGATCCAGCCCTTGCCCCACTCCTGTTTGATTTAATATTATGACATACCTACCTACCTACCTACCTACCTATATATTTGTGTACATATATCTATACACATTCTGTACTGAATATGTACCAGTCTTTATGCTGAAGTAATAAATGAATACAATCTGCTGCATTGCCTTCCCCTCCTGCTTGCAGGAGTCTCTCTGATTTCATTCAGCATCTTTTGGTTCTGCAACATGAGAGTGAAATGTCAGTTTATGGAAGGTAGCAGTGCAGTATACAAATTCACACAGGAATAGTGAACACATGAAGTACAGAACAATAGAGACCTCAACCCATTCAGGTTTGTGAGATCTCCAGGTAAGAGAGTGGTCCTCAAGGCACTGGGAGGTCCTTGCACCTTTGTTCTGCACCTTTGCAGAGAAAGAGTAAAGGAAAAAATTATAAAAATTAAAACATAATTAGCCACTGAGATTGCTCTTAGAGCCTCCCCAGATCATACTCCTTTGCAAAAATATGCTGTTGTCACCTCTGGGGAACCACCACAGGAAGATAACATTCTATTTCCTTTGAAAATATGTCCTAAGTAGCAAGGAGAAAAACACCTTTTGCTTTGGGAGCAGTGGCAAGGATTGATTCTCTGTTAAATGCAAAGGCATTTTTTTCTGTCTTTCTAAAGAGTTAACAGAAATTTGCAAACATTACTAACATATCTTTATTTCAGAAACTACAGAAATGCATCTATATCATCTGGGAGCTACTATTATTAGTACTGAATCTTCCTACATAAGAGAAGTTTAAAATTTAAAATTACTACTATGTTTAGCTTCAGCATACATGACTGCAAGATGGATTGCTAAGCCCACAAAAGCTATATAAGAGTACTTTGAAACAAACCTAAACTAAATTAATTTGAACTAATGAATGTGTGTCTGTACACTGTGTGCCACATACATTTCCTAGCAATAGGAGGGAATTCCTGTGGATGTTCTGCACATGAGCTGTAAACAGAAATCCCATATAAATCTGTTTGGGGGTCTGAGGACTGGGCAGACTCCTCTGTTTAGAAGGCTTTACTGTTTATGCAACTGTACACATAAAGCACTGCATTGAAAGACACCAATAAGAAAAAGCCAAGGCTGGATGCTCCCATCTTTTCTGCCTTTGACCCCAGCAAAGGCAAGAAAATAAACCATCACCTCAGCCAAAAACATGAGAATAATTAACCAGAGGGGCCAGTCATCTGCATTCCAGGTCAACTTCTGGATACTGCTCTAACCATTATCAATAAAGCCCCAACATACTGTCACCTCTGAGCTTTCTCTTGAGTGTCTTTCCCTGTGCCCAAAATAACAGGATTATTTCACATCCAGATAGAAAAAAAAGCGTGAATACTGTTGTGTCTTGGTACAAAAAGGGCTCGTCTACACATAGGAAACAGGGAGACAATCTGTTTTCCAATGTTTTCCAATCTGTTTTTTATTTATATATTTGGTCAAATGACATTTAATTCATGAGAAAAATATGGTCAACCCTAAACAGTTTAGTGCAAAATGTCTCTGATGAGGTATTTTATCTAAATGAGAATAATGTCACTTCCAGACAGGTTTTTGAAGAAAAGAATGATGTAGGCTTTATTTGCAAGAACATAATTTAGATTCATCACTTCAGGAGAGGATTGAGAGCTCTAGGTATTGTGCAGGAGTAGGTGCTTCCCTGATAAGTATGGTATCTAAGCTGTGAAAAGGCAGAGTTTTAGATGAAGGCTTGGGTATTCCATTGGCAATTTTCCTTGTCTGCAGCTCTCAATCAGTTATCCATCCACATGTTGTAGACCCAAACTGTGAAATTCAGACCTTGGATTTTGTTATGGAAGCCACAGCAAGTCCTAGCAGATATAAATCCTTGCGGGCCAGACTATATAGGAAAAACATCCCTTATTGAAAAAATCAAAAATAGAAGGCAAGAAAGGCAGTAAGAAGAACTTGGTGTGGGCAGCATATCACAGTAATTCATGTGAAGACAGACACGTTGTTTGACAAGTTAATGTCCAAGATAAAGGGACAGAAGTATAGATATTGAATGTCTCTTCATTAAACTTGCTGTAGCCTTTACAACTGGGCAGAGTGAGTGTGAAATTAAACCCTTGTGTTAAGTACAAAGAAAATCCTACTACATATTATGTCGAATTATTACAATATATCAGGTACCCATTTTTCTACTACATTAATGATTTCAAAGGTGTCAGGTTTGGGAAAAAACTGAACAAGTTGAAAAGGATATGAGAAAAACAGTGCATAAGGGACACTAGGAAATATTAAGGATTACACACATACAAACACGAACAAAGTTTTCTTACATGGACAACAGTAGAGTCCTGCTTGAACCAAATGCAATATATTTATCCATAGCTCTCTTGATAGTAAACATGATTAAAGCTATCAAGAAACTCTTTAACCAATGTCCAGAGTGTGCTGATGGAGGGTGCAGCCAACTGCCTGCCAGAGGAAGCATAAGATTAATGGGAAGCTCCTGAGGCTGGTAAAAAAATCCCAGGGTTTCATCCCTCAGAAAAATAAAGAACAAGAATTCTTGCTTGGCAAGCCTTTTTTATGCCAAGTTCTCCCAGTCCTGCTGTTCTGCAGCTATTGCAGTGTCTGCACAGTTTTTTCCATTTGGGGATTAGTTGGACCAATTGTTAGATGCAGCCAAGCCTAAGAAATAGTGTGAGATCTTCTGATTGGCTGCAGATTGCAAAGTGGAAGCACCACCAGCAGTCATTAGTCTTGGTGGACATGACAGGAGAGAGAGCTAAAGTTCATTTTAACTAGGAATAAAAAGGTATGTTTAAACATCTGAGAGTAAAGTATCTTTCCACATTAGGTAAAATGGGATTTAAAAACAAGGCATTTTATCAAAAACACAGAAATCTAAATCCCTCTGTGTGACTAGTGTGTATGCTGTACTTTTAACAGTAGAAACAGGTGTACTCTATGTACAATATTTATGTGGCTGGAAAACTTCTGGCATATTTTGTAACTACCTTGCACAAGTAAAAGTAAGCAGAGAGGGTCATCATCATTGGAAGATGCAGATTTCCCAAAGGAAGAAATATACAGACTATGAGTTACTCTAAACTGAGCATATGAATCACCATACTGGACATTTTAAGTCTTTAGAAAAACCCTTACAATTCTGCCACTTGTAGGAAAAGAAGAGGGAATACAGTCTAGACATAAGAGAAAAAAAGGGAGTTGTGCATGTAATACAGCTTCCTTTTTTTACTGGCTGATTAAAATTACCCAGAATCTAAGAAGCAGGTCAAATTATTCATATTTCTTAAGAAAACTATTATAGAAAAGTCTTCACATGTCATCTCCAAGGTACTTTTCTATTAGGCCCAACCACAGGGTATACTTTGGGGTCATTGGAATATAGTGCATTGCCAAACCAGGTTATTAAAGTCATTCCAGCTAGCAGTAATAGAGAAGAACAGAAATTTTCTACTGAGGAGGAAGCATAGACAATGAGTGTGGGCCCCAAATAAACCAGGGCTTGGGAAAGGCATGTTTTTTCCTTCCTATCATTCGTCATCTTTCTCTGGCTCACCTTGCTGGTCTCTGAAATAATGCTCAGGAAAATATCAACACCTGATTATGCCAGAAAAATATATCAGTGGCTTCAAAAGTAGAAAGGTGTGAAACCATGGAGAGGTATCTAAACAAAAAATAATTTTACTGAATGAAGCTGGAAGTGTTTGGAGAAGAGAATATTTATAAACACTCTTATGTTTCAACTCTCTGGAATTTCAGAAGTGTTATGAAGTTACTGCCATGAAGTTGTGCTGGCTTTGGCAGAGGTAGAGCTAAATTTTTTCACAGTGGATGGCATGGGGATGTGTTTGAGATTTGTGTTGAACACAGGACTGATAATGTGGCAATGGTTTTCTTCCTGCTGAGGACTTGCACAGAGCCAAGGCCTTTTCTGCCTTTTGTACTGCCACACTAGCAGGGAGATGGGGGTGCCTGAGAGGCAGGGAGGAGACACAGCCAAGACAGGTGACCCCTCAAAAGGATATTCCAGATCATGGGACATCATGCTCAGGATGTAAAGTGAAGGAAGATGGAGGAAGGAGAGGAACATTTGGAGTGTTTGTCACAATTATGTGGGATGGGGCCCAGCTGTCCTGGAGATGGCTGCACCTGCCTGCCCATGGGAAGGAGTGAATTCATTCCTTGTTTTGTTTGGTTTATGTGTGGGGCTTTTGCTTTCCTTATTAATCTGTGTGTATTTCAACCTGTGAGTTTTCCAGCTTTTACCCTTTTGATTCTCTCCCAGATCCAGCTGGTGGGGCAGTGACCAAGCAGCTCTGTGGGACTTGTTGGCTGGCTGGGCTTAAACCATGACAAGTGTGATAGACTCCAAATAAATTTACTTTGAATAAATTTACTTTGGATAAATTTACTTTGAAGGATTCAATAAATGAATGTTTGCATTTTCTCTTTTCAAAGGGGTTTATATTTGAAAGCTGCTAAATAGAATAAAGCTGATTAAGAGGAAAATCAGAGTACCTCACCTTCTCCCACCACTTTGAGTTAACAAGATGCATTTATAGGGGCAGCTAAGCCAATGGAGAGTAGTTTAAGTGAAAAAATCTTTATATTAAGACTTTAATTCCAATAACATACTGTCTCTAAAGTTACAAATCAGGAAAGGGCTTCAGTGACAATTAAACATACCACATATTTTGAAATGAGAGCTAGTAACATTTAGCCATAAGATAAGAGCTTTTGATCAGAGCTTTTTCAAACAGCTTTGCAAAAAAAAAAAAAGCAAATATAGTTGTAAGGCTGAGCCATCATGTTCCAAGTCAGCTAAAAGGAAATGTGCATGGACAAACCCTAACTTCACAGAGTCTAAAAGGAAGTGCTGACCCAAGTTTAACTATAGTGATGTGAATAATACTACACTAATGTAGCATTACCATATGTATTATAATTCCACAGCCATAAATTTTCTTGAAGAAAACAGCTGCAGTACTGAAGTTTTAATCTTCTCAAAATTACAAGGTAGAAAAATTACTCAGGCCTCAGAATCCAAGTATCACAAAAGGAATGGTTATGAAGACTGATATTATGGCAACTATTTGCTCTTTCTTTTTGCTAAAAAGATTTTTAATCCTCTAATTTGGTTTTGATGTCTTCTTGTAATAGGCCATTGATATATGTTTTTAAGTGTCCATCTATTCTTTTCAAAACAACTGCAAATTTTCTAAGGTCTGTGATAAAGAGAGGAGGGTTATGGAAAATACTGCTCCCAGCTCAGTTAATGACAGATTTTTTGTTCAAAAGGAGGAAAAAATACCTGGCATCTGGATGAGATGTCAAGTAAAAAAGAAAAAAAATACACTTCTGATCAATCATCAAATATACTAAGGAATGACTGCAGTCAGTAATGTGTACCAGGGTCATCAGATTGTCAAGTGAGGAATATGTTAGAAAGGTAGTATGGCTTACTTCTGACTTGGATATCCAAGTCTATTCTGAAGAAACCAGTTCCAGAGAAACTTCTGTATCTCATTTCATTGTAGTGCAGGTGTGAGAAGGTACATCTTTGGGTCATGCTTTCAGACCCACAAGGTTAAACATAGTGATAGCAAGGAGACTCCAAATGGGTTCTATAAGTTTCAACAATCAAAGATATCAACCTCTTTATGCGTGTGTCTTCCTCCTACACATGCAGTGGTAGAGTTTCTTTGTGATTTGGAACATCATATGGCAGATCTGTCTGGAAAACATTATAGGGAAGGTTGACAGAACAGGGGAAACCTTCCAGCACAGCACAGTCACTATTCTGGTCATCACATGGAGTTCTGTAAAGAAAACTTACAGAAAATGTATTTTCATTACCTTCCATTTCTGAGCCACCAGAATTCCCTTGAGTAATTTTTCCAAACTTAACCAGTACTTCTCTTCTAACAGTGTGTTTTCCCCCTGGGAATAGGCTGCTTTAAGAAACAATAAAAGAGAGAAAAAAAATTGCAAGATCCCCACTATAAGCCTCAAAGCAGACCAAGAGTTTCTTAGGCCAGGAAGACAGTGAAAACTACATGAACTGTAGTCTTGGTTGTTCTAGAACTGAATTAACAGATTTTACCACACGGCAAAGCAGAAGATGGCAGTGTACATAGAAATCACATAAATTCACGAGTTAAGAAAAAAACCCAAATTTTCTGTGTTTAACAAAGGCTCACTGATAAAAATAGACACCTCTGCAAATAACTTCTTTGAATTAAACCTGAGTTCTATTATTTTTCAGAAATCTCCACAGTGGAGAAACATGACTTCAACAAAAATATTTAAAACTGGAGACAATGTAGTGTAATGTAATGCCTTTCTTCTACTCAGCACTGAATGCGTTGTCATTATTATTGTAAATAACTATATAAATTTGTATGTTTGAAATACTATGGAGCAAAGTCTCATAACTTGTGCCCACACAAGACAGGGCAGTACTTACTGTTAGGTCCATTCTGTAGGTGGGTTATTTGAAGTGGGAATAACACTCCTCAGAGAGCTGGGATTATTAGAAATGTGTTTTCATGGCTCCCAGTGCCCATTCTGGCTCAAGTGCCCACTCTGACTCCATGATAAAGCAGTATAAATAGAATACCAGCCAGTCTTAATCTCACTTGATGTAAATTGCGGTGCAAAATTTCTAGTGTCAAGGACTCTGATTTCTGGAAACTTATCTCAGGATTCTTGGTATATCACTAACTGTTCAGGGGTTATTTTGCCCTATGTTGTCTGCACTTTGAAGTCCCTGTGATGATTGTCTTTGTAGCAGTCTACAGAGGTAAAATAAAAAGTATCTGTTCAGTTGCCTCTACCCTCCCAATCATACAGGGCTGTGCTGAGAGATGGATGCAGCACAGGTCATCTGAGACAAGATGCAGAGATTATGAAAACACCTCAGGTCTTGACCTACCTACAAGCTTCTCAATATAGCAACAGTTCATTTACTAGCTAGTTTGTTGTCAGCAACAAAACTATGTGCTAGTGAATGGTATGACAAGTTTGTGGGATGGATAGTATTGTAATTTAACCCATAAGTGGTGGGCATTACTGCAGGCCCAGGGTCTGGGTACCTATTCAAACCAATCTGTTTCCTAGCTCTGCTTCTACTTTTCTGATTTTGTCTTTTCTCCTTCATCTATCCCCTTCACTGTAGTAATCATTTAGCCAGACGGGTGTAAAAGCCTCCTGCTCCTCAGTCATACCTCTCCCTGTCAGACACCCAGTACTCTTCTTGATTTATGCCAGTGAAGGGCAATTCTGCCAAAGTCAGCAGAGTTAAACTAATGAAGAAAACTTGGTATAAGCAAAAAGAATAAACCTATGCAAAGCTTTTAGTGAATATTCATCAATACAGCCTGTATGTACAGTTATTTCCCTTAAGTGACCACTCATAAACTAAGTTTAAATGACAAGATTATAAAAAGCCACGTTTATAATTAATCTGTACTTGAGAAAAAAACAAGGGACACAAGTTAATTCATCTATCTACTATTTGAGATTAATTAGTATCTATCTGACATAATCTGGTTTTTGTTTCAGGTACAAGTGTAGGAGTCACATTTAGTACAAGGTTTATAACCAGGAGTCTGATGATGGTCTTTTCCTTTTTTATGTGCACCAAACTGACCTAGAGGTAACCTCCCAAATAATGGGGTGTTAATGATATGTTCAATATGAAACCATATAACTGATGCATTATTAGGTTTTCAAATGACCATAACCCATTTAAAATATCACAACTAATAGGAAACCAACCCAAAAAGTTTTCAAATAAACCATGACTTAAAACTAACCCTAAAGATTAAGAACCACTGTCAGTGATAATGTTATTTTAAACCAGATCAAATCAATAGATTCCATTTTTAGAGTAATATTTTAAAAGGGTATTCTGATCTTTATATTTCAGTGCAAGCAACAAGTCCTAATGGTTACAGATGACAGCACTAAAGACTTTATTACAGCTAAAGCTCATTACCTACTGGTACACTAAATGCACAGCATTATTCTATTTATTCACAACCTTTTGTTTATTATATCTGTTCTGTAAAATATCGCTAATAATAACATTTTCTTTATGCAGAATGTGTGCATTTAACCTGATTAATTTTTACAATATATATCTTGCTTCTTCAGACATTTAATATTGTTTCATGTGTGATTTCATTAAAGTTTGTGGTCAGTAACACATAGTTAGAATTCAGAAGAATTGAGATGGAACCCTGTAAACTTCATTTGAGTGGGAGACATTCTCCTAGTGACCCATGATTCCTGGCTGCGAGCCAAAACAAACATACCCAGCTAATGTGATCTGCCTGGAAAGTGGTCCTAAGGGAGCCAGGAGACATAGAACATTGGACTAAATAAGACCTTTCAAAAGAGGCTTCTAAAGTTTTCAAAACTCTCCAAAAGTTTCTCTGCAATCAGTGGCTACTGCACAGATCAACTTTCCAAGGGTATGTGCCCTTGCACTCGCATTGTGTGTGATTCAGACACATGATCACACACAGCCAGGCTAGTGTTTTAATAGGACAAAGTAATGTATTTAAACTAAAAGATTTGTAATGAGAAAAAATCAGATATTGAAAAAAATCCATCAGCAAAACTGCTGAGTTTACAGTGACTAATGTACTGTATTCTGAAATTAGCATGTAAAGTCATGATACACAGCCTCTGAAATGGTATATGCTCTGTTGTGAAACTTCAGGTGGTATAATCTTTTATGGTCTTCTGAAACTTCCACAAACTGGAAAAGTCACATCTAAACATTTTCTTAAGGGATTCTTGCAACTTCTTTGACTTACAATCTCTTTCTAATTTTCCTCTTCCTCTTCCTGGAGGGAGAATATTCTCCCCTCTGTTCATATCATAGGTAGAAGCAGTCAAATCTAGGTGGAGTGATTGACTTGGAAGATGAGGTAAAAAGATGCCATCAGATAGCATTAATCCCAAAGAAGAAGCTGATCACGTTATAGAAGGAAGTTGTGCTTGGTCATTTGTGGCTGAATGTGAGTGGGAATTAGTCATAGTTCAGTTTTAGGTAAAATTGACAGTGCTGGGAAAGTTATTTTGGCTAAGAGCTGTATCTCCCCTTTTGACTGGGGAGAAATGACTAATTTTCATATTATGGCACAAGGAGGCTATACTCACACAGGTACAATCTGTTTCTCTTGTAGGTCTTGATTAATGCATTTGTCATTTTTCTTCATGGAGTGTGCTGCTGTTGGAACAATATTCTAACTCTTTTGTGGAAGGAGCATTTGCCTTTCAGGCATGAGTTAAAGAATGTTAAGGATCATGTCTCTTAAAATCTTATTGCAGGGTCAGGGTGCCAAAGTTCTTCATTTCAAGTTGGGCTGCAGGCCATAGTTACATGTAAGGGGATTGCTAACAATTAGTATATGAAACTGGAAAAATCTATAGTTCAGTAAGCTCCTGTGCAATGATGGAAGAGATACTTAGCCCTGGACAAATAATAAACTTGCTCCTGTGCCTCAAAAGCTACAAAACCTCCCAGCGCTTCATAGCAGTGGAAAGACCTGAAGTGAAACGTCAAAAGCCAGAATCATAACTATGTATCACAGAAGGAATTACAGGACTTGCTTTTATATTAACTCTTCACACAGCAAATAACTTGTTAGGATCACCTCTACCAGAGATCAGAAAGGAAAGCAGAAAGCACCAGGGAGCAAAAAGGAAAACAGTTCTAAAGCGGCCAACATGCCCTCAGGCAAAAAGTATTTCTTACTCCATATATGCTGCCAAGTGCAATCCAGGTGCATGAGGAAAGTACCTATCTCACCAATAAAACAGTTTTGCAGCAAATAAGCCTTCTCCCACAGTGTTCTGGACCCTGTACATTAGCTGAGGGAAGCATCCACTCCTATGGTGTGGCTGCTAAAGATAAACATAATGTTTGCAGAAGTCCATAATTGAACCATGATAGCAAAACTCCAGGCTTCATTTCTCAAGACTAGGTTTTCAATTTTTATAGATAGAGCCTAGTTTTGTCCTTAAATAAGCTCTCTGTTAATGGGATAATGATGAAGTTACATGCTTCGGTGCTGTTACACTGTGGCCTCTACCTAGTGAGAGAGGGACTACAGCTACAAGCTATGTTTACGTACAAGGAAACACTGAACAGAAGCCAAATTATTCCCAGTAAAGTAAGGTAAAGGGTACAGAGACCAAGGAAGAGAAGAATAATAGATAGAAATGTTTTCTGTCTGCTAGAGAGATCACTGGAAACACTGAGCTCTTAGTGAGTTAGTTTTCAGAAAAGGTCTAAGGAAAGGGTTTTTTTGTTTAAAACTCAAAAAATCTTGAACTCTAGAAACTGTTCTGGGTCTGGTTCTGTTATTCTATTACATGCTCAGTCTGAAAATAAAGAACCTCTCCATTTTATCTGCACTTTGTAAATTGATTGCCACTAAGCTGTACATTAAGTTGCATACAGCAACTACCATAGCCATTTCAGGGGCTAGTCTGCTCTTGTGGTTTATTCCAGAGAATAAACCTCTGTGGGCCCCTCCACAGCCACACACACTCACTCACCCACTTCCTTGTAGGATCAAAAGAGAATGTGAAGAGTAAAAGTGAGAAAATTTGTGCATTGAGATACAGACACTTTAACAGATAAAGCACAGCTACACACAGGAGAAAAGTGAAACAAAGAATTCATCCACCATTTCCCATGGGCAGGCAGGTGTTAGATGTTCATCCCTAACCAGGAGAGCAGAGCTCCATCACATGTAATGGTGACTTAGGAAGACAAATGCTATCTCTCGGAATGCCCTCCTTCCTCCTTTTCCCTTCAGGTGTATATGCTAAACACAATGTCATATGGGATAGGATATCCCTGTACTCAGTTGTGGTCAGCTGCTCTGGCTGTGTCCCTTTCCAGCTCCTTGTGCCCTCCCAACCTCCTGGCTGGTGGGGTGGGGTAAGGAAAGGAAAGGAAAAGGTCTTGACAACGTGTAAGTCCTGCTTAAAAACAGCTTTAACATGCTTGTGCTATCACCACTGGTTTCAGCACAAATCCAAAACATAATTCATGATTGCTACTAAGAAGAAAATTATCTCCACTCCCGCCAAAACCAGCATATGCCCTTTTTATTTTTAGTATGATTTATATCCTTATGACATAGATGGTTTTTGAATTGGAGCAAAATTGTTCTATCAATGAAGTTGAACGTGTTGTTGTAGCTTAATTAATCAACAATTAGACACCACCAACTCTTCAGTCTGTGTACCACAGAATCACAGAATCACTAGGTTGGAAGAGACCTCCAAGATCATTGAGTGCGACCCATGCCCTAACACCTCACCTAAACCATGGCACCAAATGCCACATTCAGTCTTTTTTTAAAGCCATCCAGGGATGTTGACTCCACCACCTCCCCTGGCAGATCATTACAGTACTTTATATTCTTTCCATGAAAAACTTTTTCCTGATATCCAGCCTATATTTCCCTTGACACAGCTTAAGACTCTGTCCTTTCATTATGTCAGTTACTGCCTGGAGAAAGAGATCAACTGACTACAGCCTCCTTTCAGGAAGCTGTAGAGAGGGTCAAGGTCACCTCTGAGTCTCCTTTTCTCCAGGCTAAACACCCCCAGCTCCCTCAGTCATTCCTCACAGGGTTTGTGTTCCCAGCTCCTCACCAGCCTCGTTGCCTCCTCTGGACGTCTCCAAGTGTCTCAACGTCCTTCCTAAAGCGAGGGGCCAGAACTGGACACAGCACTCGAGGTGTGGCCTCACCAGTGCCCAGGACAGGGGAAGAATGACCTCCCTGCTCCTGCTGGACACGCCATTCCTGATCCAGGCCAGGAGCCATTGGCCTTCTTGGCCACCTGGGCACACCCTGGCTCATGTTCAGCTGCTGTCACCAGCACCCCCAGGTTCCTTTCTGCCTGGGCACTGTCCAGCCACACCATCCCCAGCCTGTAATGTTGCAGGGGGTTATTGTGGCCAAAATGCAGGACTTGGCACTTGGACTTATTGAACTTCATCTTACAGGACTCTGCCCATCCATCCAACAGTTCCAGACCTCTCTGCAGAGCCCTCCTACCTTCCAGCAGATTGACACACGCTCCCAGCTCAGTGTCATCTGCAAATTTACTAATGAAAGACTCAATACCCTCATCCATGTCATCAGTGAAAATATTGAACAGGACTGGCCCCAATACAGACCCCTGAGGGACACCACTGGTGACTGTCCCCAGCTGGATGCAGCACCATTCACCACCACTCTCTGGGCCCGGCCATCCAGCCAGTTCCTGACCTAGCAAAGAGTGCTCCTGGCCAAGCCATGAGCTGCCAGCTTATCCAGGAGTATGCTGTGGGAGACAGTGTCAAAGGCCTTGCTGAAGTCCAAACAGACAACATCCACAGCCCTTCCTGCATCCACCAGGGGGTCACCTGGTCATGAAAGAAGATCAGGTTGGTCAAACATGACCTATCCCTCCTAAACCCGTGCTGGCTGGGCCTGAAACCCTGGCCATCCCGTAAGTGCTGTGTGATGACACTCAGTATAAACTGCTCCATTGCCTTACCTGGTACTGATGTCAGGCTAACTGGCCTATAATTACCAGGATCCTCCTTCCCACCGTTTTTGTGAATGGGTGTCACATTGGCTTCCAGTCATCTGGAACCTCACCAGTGAGCCAGGACTGTTGGTAAATAATGGAGAGTGGCTTCCAAGCTCATCTGTCAGCTCCCTCATCACCCTGGGATGGATCCCACCAGGGCTCAGAGATTTATGAATTTCCAAGTGGCTCAGCAGTTCTCTGACTGCCTCGTCCTGGATAACAGGGGGGCCATTCTGCTCCCTGACACCATCCAGGAGGACACTTGTCCTGAGGCCAAGCCGTCTTCCCACTAAAGACTGAGGCAAAGAAGGCATTAAGCACTTCTGCCTTCTCATCTGCAGTTACTAAGTTCCCTCCCACATCAAATAAGGAGCAAAGGTTGGTCTTACCCTTCCTTTTACCATTAATATATTTGTAAAAACAATTTTTATTATCTTTTACAAAAATTGCCAATTTAAATTCAAACTGAGCTTTGGCCTCCCTAATTTTTTCCTACATTTCCTAGCAGCCCCATTAAATACTTCCTGAGAGACCTGACCCTCTTTCCAAAGATGATACATCCTCTTTTTATTATTTCTAAGGTCCTTCAAAACCTAATTGCCCATCCAGGCTAGACATTTGCCTCGTTGACTCATCTTTCAGCACACAGGGACAGTCTGTTCCTGTGCCCTCAACATCTCTATTTTGAAGCACTCCCACCTTTCCTGAACTCATTTGTTTTTAAGGGCTGCTTCCCAAGCAACTCTCTGAATAGATCTCCTAAATAGGCCAAAGTCTGCCCCCCAGAAGTGCAGTGTAAAATCTTACTGATGTTCCTCCTGATTTCACCAAATATTGAGAATTCTATAATTATATGATCACTGTGCCCCAAGCAGCCTCCAACCACCTCATCTCCCACCAGCCCATCTCTATTTGCAAACAACAGGTCTAACACAGTCCCTCCCCTAGTGGGCTCACCCACCAGCTGCAACAAGAAGTTGTCCTCCACACACTCTAAGAACTTCCTGGACTGCCTGTTTTCTGCTGTATTAAGTTCCCAGCAGATGTCTGGTAGGTTGAAGTCACCTACAAGAACAAAGGCTGGTGATCCTGAAACATTCTCCAGCTGCTTATAGAATAAGTTGTCCACCTCTTCTTCCCGGCTGGTGGATGATAACAGACTCCCAGGAGGGTGTCAGCCTTGTTGGCCTTCCCCTGAATTCTTACCCATAGGCCTTCAATTCCATCATCATTAATTTCAATTCCCGTGGTATCAAAAGCCTCCCTGATATGAAGGGCCACCCCTCCACCTCTTCTCCCTTTCCTGTCTCTCCTGAAGAGCTTG
>JBBMKD010000115.1:54559776-54589833 GCA_037834095.1 Argya squamiceps | reverse complement strand
AGTCATCCCACCACATTTCTGTGGTGGTGACTACATCACAGCTTTGCTGTTGCCCCATGGCTTCCAGCTCCTCTTGTTTGTTACCCGTGCTGCCTGCACTGGTGCACATGCACCTCAGCTGGGCTGCTGATTTCACCCAGCCCTAATTCAGGCAAAAAAAAAAAGAAAAAAATCCACAATGTTTCTTCTCTTGAAAAGAGCCAAGAAGCTGACGGGGAGTTTCAGATATATGTACAGATCTGGGTACCTCAGGAAGCTGTCAGCACCACAAGCCTGTGTTCCCAAGGTGGGGGAAACTCTAACAGCACCCACTGTCACCCTGTGAGGAGGGCTGGGGTGCTGTGCGTCAGCATTTCATAATGCATTCGCATTGTCTTCTAGCATTAGCATTTAATCAGTTTATGTAATGTGATGATTCTGAAAGGTAGTCACTAGACATGATGACTCAGGAGCTGTTTTTATTTAGGAAGCTGTTTGGTAAAAAAAATCTAATCCATATCCCCGAGTGCCACATGCAGATGCATCTTGAACACTTTCAAAGATGATGATGCCACCATCTCCCTGTGAGCATATTTCAATGCCTAACTACTCTTTCAGTGATTTCTTTTCCTAATATCTAACATGAACCTCATCTGGTGCAAAGGCCATTTCTTTCTCACCCTTTCACTTGAGATATGGCAGAAGAGGACAACCCCCACTTCACTACCCCCTCCTTCCAGGTAGAGAGCCATGAGGTCCCCCATGAGCCTCCTCTTCTCCAAACTAAACAACTTCAGCTCTCTCAAAAGATTTGTTTTCACATCTGTCAGCCATGGATTTGTTGTGACTGCACATAGCAGACTTTTAGGATCTTCAGGACATACTGCCTAACCTCTGACTGCTTCTCTAGAATGGTGCAAAACTCTCACATATCTGCCATATCTGTGAGCCCTGTGAAGAAAATTCAGATATCAATGTACAATGAAATTAGTATTTAATTAGAGTTGCTTTGCACTAGAATGCATGAGTGCTTCATGGAAATAAAGATTTAAGGCACCAACTTGCCCCATCCCCAGTAAAGCCAGGATTCTGAAGCCATAGATCAAACTATCTTCTTCCTCATATTAATGATTAATATTTAATTCATTACATCTCTGGATTTCTTGGAGATCATCTCTTGTTTTTGTCTCCTGCTTGTGTTGTCTTTTAACGATCTTTCTCCACTGTTGATACACCTCATAGATCAAGATGGAGTTTCTCAAATTAGATAATGACACTGAAGTATAAATGTGTTTTCAGAAAAAAAAAAGTGCAATATATGCTTATATACTGAATTAATCCATGTAGTAATTTGTCCTCAGACTGACATGGACTGTCCTTAAGGACAAAAGTCACCAAGGTGCCAAACTGACTTCCATCCATTCCCTTCCAGAAGCTTCCATTCATAACCAGTTAATTTGAGTGAAAGAAGAGTTTGTCACCTGGTGAGCTGCACGGAGTGCCACAGCAAACACTTAATGGGCAGGCATAAGTGATGCCACAGGAGCCATCAGGCAGTAGCAGCTCTGGACAAGTGAGAAAAATAATGCATCATGGCAAATGCTAGGAGCTGAGGAAGGGCAATTTCATTTTTCTTAGGGGTATATTGCTGAAGTCCTCACGTGAGTTCCACTAGCCAGAGTCTGGAAGTTTCTGACCTAACAATCAGTGGACAACAGCTAAAGGGGCCTAATGTGAAAAACGTGGGTATATAACAAAGTGGAGATCAAATTTCTGAACCTTTTACTATAGTATCTAGATAAGCACCTAAAAAGTCACTGCTTTCTAACAGTGGTAGGCTTTGTTCATCCCGTAAATTATATAGTTAAGTTTGTGAGCTTGTGCTACACACTCTTCTGTACATCTTTTTAGGAGACTTTTATTTCAGTAGCACTAAAATGCATATAGTGAATAAGAAATAAATTGAAACTATATCATGGGTTGTAATAGTTTTTGGAATTTTAAGAGGTGTTTCTGGATAAATTTCAAATTAAACTAGATGCAAAGTAGTTTTTTTAATATTTGAACCAATGCCTAAAGATAAAAAAAACATATCTTTTAATTTCCTTGAAATAGTGGAAAGGCTGAACTACTCTTATGTATCTGTTTGGTATGAGTTTCTTTCTGACTCAGTGCGACAAGAGAGCCATCTGTCAACACAGGTCAGCTGGGAACCAGCTTCATCAGCAAAGAAAATTACACCATTGTGTGGCCTTCCCCCCGTGTCTGCTGTTTAAAAATGCAGTCCCCAGACCAGAACGGTGGAGCTGAAGCCTCTGGAGAAGACACATGAAACATATGTAAAATAGAGAAGGATTCCATTAGGCAGAATAACACTGCCTCTCCAGAGCACTCAGCAAAGGTTTTGAACCCTGAAACCAAGCTTTTCCTATGTTAATAGCCATGGGCATTATGGCAATTTCTAGAATTGGAAGATCTCTGCCTACCTAAGGAAAACTGCCACAGATGTTTCAGAACTAAATCCTCCTTTCAAAATTATTGCTTGAGATTAATTTTTCCTCATGTTTTCCATTATCTTGGTGAATATCTTTGCTAATGGCCCCTCCCAACTGTTTTGCACCTCCCTGACTAGCTGCAGGAGTCTTTCCATGCTCTAGAAGAACAAATTATCAGCCTCCCCATTCCATCTCCTTACATTTTTGCACAAGCCTCAACACCCTTGAGCTCTGATATGAAAAAGACTGGGCCCTAGCAGTGGTGCTTCCCACTTACTCTGCCACCTTTGGGACATACTTTTTGTTTGCATCACGAGGATAACATGAAGCAAAACGTGTCATCAATTATTAGGCAAGCAAAGCCATGAAGCATGCCACAGGTTCTCATGGCTTGTTTTGATCCTCTGGGTGTTCATGACTATCATGCTCAGAAAGAAAACTAATCTGCAGTAGGCTTATGTGCATTTGTTCAAGATTCATGTAATTTACAATTGCTTATATATGCATTAGTTCTAAAGATATCTTTACAGGCTATCTTTAACATCAGTCAAGGAATGCCCAGTATACTGTTGTTAATAACAGGTATTTTTAGTTAGGAAAGCAAGTAGAAAAAGATGCACATAGTGGACATTCTTTTCCTTCTTTATAATTAAAGGGTAAAACCAGACTAAATAGACATGGCCCTGTTATTTTCTGAGTTGATCTGTAAGTAGGCTAGAGTGCTTAGAAATCTGAATGATATATGGACTATGTTTCTCTCCTATAAAACTGATTGAAATTGTCTTCTCCCTCAGAAAATCTTATTTATGTGTAAATTAGTAACATTAGCTGTCAAAATATTAACAATGTAAGCATGATAAAACATGTAGAAGTATCTCATGTTGGTGTGTGTTCTATTCCCATTTATCTTTATAGTGGAACACATAGTTTTAAGTGGACTACAGCATTGCTATATGAAATGCAAAAGACTGGTCAGTGTCAGGTATCCAGCAGAAAATTTATGCCACATTCTCCTCCCATATGTGAAGCAACAAAATGTTTGCAGATAGGAAATTGATGAAAAAAAATGGGTCATATGAGAGTCTTCTAGTCAACTATTCATTACATATTAGAAATCTATTTCCACAGGTAACACTCTCTGCTCTAAATCAGCAAAAATTGCTTACTACATGGGACATTGCCTAAATCCATAGCATTTGTTACTCTGTAAACTTAATCCAGTCCAGTACCTTTTATAGCTTTGAGCATTTTCAATTTTCTCTTGACATCACAAGATGTGGATTAGTCACAAATACCCAAAATCAGAGTACTTTCCACCCTATAAACTCACTTTATATTTCCAAATTTGTTTTAGAGACCCTGTCCCTCCTACTCCTTATTCACCAGGATGTATTCACTTGGCAATAAGGTACCTTTAAAAGCTCAAGGTGGAAGCATGACTAACTCATTTTAATTTCATCATATTAATTTGCTTAAATGTGTCACCAATAAAGAAAGACAATGACGTCCCATAACATGAGTGATTTGAAACAATGAATTTTTTTCTTTTTAAACTAAGAGTAGAAGTAATGTTTTAATAAAATGTTCCTGAGATTTTATGGGCTTTCCAAAAAAACTGAAACATTCTCCTCCCTAATTTAGCAATCATATTTTTCTGCTGCCTCTTTTCCAGTGTTTACAGCTATGAGGTTATTGAAGCATGACATGTTCTTTCTGCACTGCACTCATATAACATATAATATCTTTTTCTTCTATTCAGTGGTCTACACCCAGGCTGTTCACAGGTGTATGTAGGGGTACTGTTTCTTTAACTGATAAATACCTAAGCAGAAGCCTTGCTATGAATGTAGCTTCTTCTAGAACAGGCAGAAAAATCTTACCCTGTTCCCTACATCTGGCTTCACTGTAACAACTAAAATACTGTGGGTGAAAAAGAACTTTTAAGAGAAGAGAGGCACTTTCTAATGCCAGAAGTTACAGCACTTAACAGCTGATAATATACAGTAAATGCATATTATCAAATCCAAAATAAGAGGAGCAGATCGTGACCTTGCAGTAAGGCCTATACTGCCTCTAGAATACAGATCTTCTAAGTAATTTCTGATTATCTTGAAATATAGTGTCTACCAACGTGCAAAACAAAGGCTGAAATAAAAATTATTAAGCTGCACTAGGAAAACCTTATTTTGGCAACAATGAATTCTAAAAATAAAATACAATATGAAAACCCTCAAAAAGTTGTTCTGTACAAATAATAGATACAAAAGTGAAGGTGAGTTTCTGAAGAGTAGAATATATTTGTGTGGTTACAGCTCTGTGCTTTCACCAATCTGCAAGTAGTGCTACCTGAGAAGTGCTGGGCAGAGATGCACAGAGATGGCTCCAGGAGCTGCTGCTGTGTGAAATAATGGCTTGAACTGGCTGACAGCATGGCAAGGAAAATGGGAATGATGCCTTCCTGTCTCTGTCATGTCTTTGAAAAAGAGATGGTATTTGGAGGTGCCACAGTGTTGGACAGGTAGGACTGTGGGGTATATATGCATATTGTAGTACTCCTACACAGTACCTAAGGTTAGACTGTAAGGTTCTCTAAGTTTTTACTGTAATAATAACTTTTGGAACACACATGACCATAAATAAGAGGAAAATCGTGTAGAGAAATGTTGTAAAGAATAATTGCAGACATTTTTTTTCAGTTTTTTTATATTCTTTGTTCCTTCCTCTCCTAAAAATATTCCTTATTACTGTTTGCAAACAATAAAACAAATCACTTATTCACTTTCCAAGATACCAAGGGTTTTCAAATATTTTTGGATGTTCAAATTTATTAATATTGCAACCAAAGCAAGTTGGTTTTCTACAACTTTTGTAAATGTCATTAAATTCGCTTTGGTAGAAATTTCTCCCTGATAGAAATAACTGAAATAGAAATAGAAAACAAGTGTATTTTCATTCACAGCATAAGAAACTAGGTGGGGAAATTAGAATGTCTGGCCTTTAGGTGAGGACACTGGCATAGCAGGAACCTCAGAAACAAGGTGGGGGGAAGGCAGTCGGTGTCATGCAATAGTATCACAATGTGAAAAATACAGAAAATATCACTTAGGTCATGCCAAAAAATCGAGCAATACAACATGTAAGAAACCTTAGCATCAAAAAAAAGAACTGACCATATTACTTTGTAAGATGGCATACATTAAAAACGCATGAAAATCTCAAGCCTAAATGGGAGGCAGACAGTGCTGAGTCTGTGTGACTGTGTCCTAACACAGGGTCACAGCACTGCCTGAGATGAACTAAGAGATTTAGGGAAGTTTTGGGAGCAGGAACACAAATGTATCAAAAGTCTTCAATATTCAAGTACCTAAGGAAACAAACCTACTATTGCAAACTTCAGAGGCATTAAAATATCTGAAACAAGGTGCAGTCCTAAAGCACTATATGACCAGAGAACTTCAGGAGCACCCAGTAAATGCATCCTTGAGGGCACCCAGAAAAAGTGAGACCTCTGAAGAAAAACTGACCAGGTTCTTTTTTTGCAGTGGAAGAAATTTTTTTTCATGGTAGAAAAAATGAGGATATTTCCAAATAAAACCATCTTCTGAAGTGGAACAAAATAATTTTTTTTAAAATTATGCTTTCTAATGTGTCCTCACATTTCAGGAAAAAGAACTTGGGGTTATGATAACTCTAGGAAAACATGATCTCAGTAGCTGAAATCAGTCATAGAACAAACAAAATGCTGTAAATTACAATTAGAAAGCATAGGAAATAAAACAGAAATCAGCATACTGCTGCACAACTTTGAGGCTCATCACTGTCTCAAGTAGAGTGAGCATATATGGAAAATAAATCAGGGAAGAAAAACGAGGGCAGCTGGAGGCACAGGCAACACCCAGTCAGGTAGGCAGGGAATCCTCATTGTGTAATCAAGACTGGGGAGAAATATGATTCAGGCCCTCAGATGAGAGGGAAGAAAAAAAAAGAACAGCATAGATAAGTGAGACACTAAAGTCAGTGAAGACAGATAAACTAGAGCACAGAGGGAAAAACACAACTGGTCTCTGCCAAGGCAAGAAATGGTAACTGTCATACAAAGGTTGAAACCAACATGAGGAGATGGCATTTCACGGAACAGATTGGTGGCACATTGACGGCTCCTTGCTGCAGGATGTTGAGGATGCCATCTCAATACAAATGAGGACAGAGAAAGTACTAGAAGAGAGAGCTACTAACAGTTAATGAATAGACAATGAAAAATAGGTTAAGAAAATGCCAGTCACATGGGCATCCACTTTAATGTTGGAGACAGAAAACTGAGCAAGACAGGCTCTTGTCCTGTTATGAACAAGGCTCTTGTCTTGATATGAACTACAGCATAGCTATGAATTTTAATATTAAGAAAAAAAATCAAAGGGCTTTGAGTATGGGTCTGAAAAAGAAGAGCTGGCTAATCAGAAAGATTAATTTAGACAGTGGAATAGATGTAAGATCTTTCTGAAAACATGCAGTTGTTCCTAATACTCATCAGAGGTACCTGGTCTGGTCAATTGGGAAGAGCATTCAAGAGGACAAAAAAAACCCCAAAACCCAGCTAATTTTAACAAAATTTACCGTAGTATTTTAATGTCAGTCAGAAGAAATATATTTTCATTTTTACATAATTTTTAAGGAATTAAAAAGTACTTGTTATTTGACCATTTCTAAGTTTTCATTGAAGTGTATTTTACATATTGCACATTTAAAATATGCTAAACAATACCGAAACCTTTTTTTTAAACTAAACTTAACCTGATCTAAATCAGGAATTATTGCATGGTTTAAGGGAAAATTTGGTGGCCCATGAAATAAAACACACCCTTCAAAGCAAAATATCTTAAATAAGCTTTTATGCCTGCATCACAAAAAAGAAACCTCTGAACCATCTCATCTTCCTTTACCAATTCTTTGTGCTGTAGTCTACAAAAACAAAACAAAACAAAACAAAACAAAAAAAAAAAAAAAAAAAAAAAAAAAAAAAAAAAAAAAAAAAAAAACACACAAAAAAAAAAAAAACAACCACCTGGATTATCTGAGTCAGTTTTCATCTTGATACATGAATTTTTTACAGGAATAACTACCTTTCCTTGGAACAATGTCACCAGGAACATAGTAATTGCTTCTAAGTACAGGTACTTGATTAAATAGCCCAGTTCCAGAAGAACTTGTGAGCATGTGTAGCATTCTAGGGAGACAAAGATTTTTTTAAAAGGGGCACTTTGTAGCCTGCATAGAGTCTTACTGATCTCAGTTATTTTAGTTTGACAACAATGTAATTAGATAATGTTATCATGGAGAGAATGATATATAGTTATTTACTCTCATCGTTCTTAGATCCTATCAGAAGACTATCTCTGGCAAACACTAATTTGCCACAGTTGTAGTGTAAATAATGCAGCTTTAATCAAAAGCCACATATAATCAGGCTTATAGAATAAAAATATCCACCTACTAGTCTTCCACGTGAATTCTGTGGTTTTTTGTATGAATACATCATGGTACAGAATAACATATTGAAACAGTTGCAATCAAGGCACAGAGGCAAATTCAGATAAAGAGCTGAAATTCTCATTTAAAAATACATCCCTGTGTTCTGTAGTAGGCAGAAACTTGTACTTTGTTTATCTGTGTTTGCTTGCTCCCACTGCTATCATTCAACCAGAAGTCAGTGGGAGTTGCACGTGTCACACACAGCAGAAGACAGCATCATGCTTGCCTTTATAACCCACTGATGTTCACTTGCAGGGCAGTAATTTTCTGCCATACCTCTCTAGTGTCGTGGGGTGGGAGGTATCCCTAATGTCCTGGCATGGTGTACCTGCACAAGACAAAACATCACATCAAAAGAATGACTGCATGTTATTCTAGATAAAAGGAACAAACCTGCTCATAATGAGAGTGGTAAACCATTATTACAGGTTGCCCAGGGTGGTGGTGGATGGAAACATTTAACATCAGACTAGAGGGGGTCTGAGCAATCTTATCTACTCTAAGGTGTCCCTGTTTATTGAAGGTGGGTTGGCCTACATGACCTTTAAAGATCTCTTCCAATCCAAACCTTCCTGAGGCTTTGATTCTATGTTGGTGTTACTGCAAGAAAAAGCTACAGTGAAGGAGTCTGTTGTGACAGGATTTAAAGGCTGTGGCTTGGTGGTGTAACAAACTGTTTGGTATATATAGCAGTAGATAAAAGCAATGAGATGCCCTCCCCCACACACCCCTATCCTGTCCTAAAATTAGCTAGCATTTTGTCTTGGGGATTTGACTAGTATGCCACTTCCCTCCCAGTTAGAAATATTTACCAACCAGTTAGTATTTAGCCATGGACAGTTCATTCTCAGGGGTTCTTTGCTAATATTTTTATTCAGACTAAATAATTATTTTCCCTATCCACACTTGCTACCTTGGTATTTACCTGTGTACTTCTAGCTTTTGCCTTACTAAACCAAATAGGCTGCCACCTTCGGGAATATTTTAGCTGACTGCATCCTGCAGGCAAGTGTGCAAATTCAAATTATGGGTTAGCTCTGGTACAAGAAACAGCCAAACCAAAGACATTTAGAGCCCAATTTAAGATAATTTCCTTTACTTCACAGCAAGACCTTTTTCTTTCTATTGAGTTCTTACCCTTGTTTCCTCTAGTTTGACTAATAGTTTCTATGTGACTTCATATCAGAATCTCACTGAAATTCAGAGTGAGGTTGCTTTTCTGTGAAAAATCCATCATTTCCTTAGGAAAGATAAATGATGACACAGTCTATCTTTGATATGTATTTTATATTTATATTATTTTATATATCTTTAATCATTATTCTCCTCAGTATATCATAATGTTTTGCATGTTATTCAGATCAGGCTAAAAGAATAGGAGTTATTTGGATCGCTTTTCTTAATATTCTTAATATTTTTCCTCTCCTGTAATACAGCCAGGAACATTGCCATTTTCCAAACAAATATTGTTCCACTCTTCTCAGTAGGCTCTTGTAAACACTTTTTTTCTGTGCCTGTGATTAAAGTATAAGCCGTTTTAAAATCCAAAACTCTCAAATGCATCATCTCCTTTACGTTTTAGTTCCTTCTCTAAACAAAGATAAAATCCAGTGCCATACTCTCATTTAAATTTACCAGCCTAGTTCATCATCACAAGACTGCATCTTCTGAAAACTGGTGCAAAATAGGTATTTGATCTTGGGACCACATGTATGTAAACCATACATACGGTATACATACCATATATATACTCCTTTTAATGTGTACCCCACCATCCTTGTAGCTAAACTCTTCCATATTGTTATCTTTTTTTTTTTTCCAGAGGTCAAAAAACCCTTTGCTACTTGTTTTTATTTCCTTCTCAGCATCAACCTCATCTTTGGGCTGGGCTGGTATCACTTTGCTCCTGCATGTCTTGTTCTAAAAAAAATAGCTTCATTAGTCGGCCAGTTGAATTCTGTCATCTGGGTTTTTGGTTATTTTGTTTTGACCTTGAGATGATTTTTCTTTCTCCTACAGGATCTTTCCAATTTCTGGAAGCTAAATCCAGCATCCCAGATATACACAGATTTCATCACCACCATAAAGGAGACAGGTTAGTTAGTATGATTGGCAAGAATAATGAGGGAAGTTAGGGAAGGAAAATGTGGTGAAATGTTGAAATCTAGGAAGCTGAAATATTTGTTCCTAAAAGATGATCATAATGATGGAGTTCCCTTATCTGTAAAACTGGCTGGTTACTGAATGTTGACCATTGAATATAGATAATAGGTACTTTGTTACTTCTTATAAAACACGAAGATCATGTTCTCTTAAATCCTTTCTTAAAATGATAACTTTTTCAAAAATATATAATATTGCTAGAAGAAAATATTCCCTTCTGGAAGGGATAAACCTTTATCACTAGACTTCTTCAGTGCAGCATATCAATCTACAAACAAAATATTATTGCCAAAATATTATTGCCAGTAATATTTGTGGTTGCTATACCAGCAAATTATCATTTCAGAGAAAAAGGTGTAGGACTGTCAGCAGTGGATTTGTCAACAAAAGCATGCAAACAGATATTTCAGTATAATACATTCCAGATTTACTTTTAGTATATTCATTTTTTCCTAACTGTTGTACAAGCTATTTATTTTGACAGCAGCGGCATATTTCTTTTAAAGCCTGTCTGAAAATAGTAAGTTTGTAGTATCTTACACATTTCTCATTAATGGCTATTCCTGTTTAAATTATTTTATTCCAATTATTTGCCATTTAAATTATCAGATTAATTCACCAGAAAAGGTAGTCCAGAAAAGGAGATGCAACCATCAGCTGCCTTGTAGCAGGAAACTTCCATT
Source organism: Argya squamiceps (assembly GCA_037834095.1). Taxonomy (NCBI): domain Eukaryota; kingdom Metazoa; phylum Chordata; class Aves; order Passeriformes; family Leiothrichidae; genus Argya; species Argya squamiceps. The sequence continues at coordinate 54,578,984 of JBBMKD010000115.1, read as the reverse complement.
TGCAACTTCCTAGTTCTCAGTCAGGCTAAATTTAGATTGGATTCAGTTCAGGCTTATCTCCCTTAACCATTAATTGTATGGATAATTCAGCTCAATTTCAGTGTGACTGGAAATGTTTCCTAAGGAGAAACCAGGATAGCAAGACAAAAAAAGCAGTTACTGCTATTCGAGATTAAGGGTATGAATGGAAAATTGTACAGAATCTGATTTACATGGGCTTTTTCCTCTACATACTGTTGTCAACCCTGTCATGGTAACAAGTATCAACTGTAGTTAGCCTAACCTGAAAAATATGAAGCAAATTGCAAATTACATGGTGAACTTTTATATGAAAAAAAAAAATGAACATTGGTGAAGACTTAGTTCTTCAATCTGAGAGATTTTCAAAATACTTCTTCCTCACTGAAAAAAGAAATAGGTGACTTGATCAGAAATACTGTGGCAGAAGCAGCGGACAACATTAAATTAAATCTTAAAATATTTTTAGGCTGTGCAAAAGGCAGATCTCCTTGAATTGAATATCTAGAAATTGTGCTGAGGAGCAACCTCTAGGACTTCAATAAACCGATGTCTAAGAAAAGTAATGCTCTTAATAATCCTACATGAAATGTGAGATAGATCCATTCTATAGCTGAGAAATGGCCCCAGAGAATTACTTGCTAAGGAGAATATGATAGAAGATTAAGAAAAATGTTCTATCAAAATCATTATAAATGCTCCATGTATTACAGAAATAGATAACTTGCACTGTTTTGTAACAGATTTGTGGCCAGCTCAGAGGCATTTCAGTAGATGGCTTCAGTGGGAAAAATGGATTACTGACTTAGGTTTCCTTCACATTATATGCATCCTTATAAATAGGCTTTTACACAGATCTGTTATGAGGGTAATAGCGTAGACCTGTAAATAGAAAGACTTTCTGAAATTAAAAAAAAAAAAAATCAGTAATGTTTTTGGGTTTTTTAGAAAACCTTTCTGAGCTGTGGTGTCAGAATGGGGCATTCATAGCCCGAGGCAGGATCACAACAGGCAGTTCACTGTGCATCTCCACTACAGAGTTCCCCTGGATGACTGACTTTGGTGACACTGGCTCAGCCAAAAGTGTCTGCACTGCTAGATCACAATGATGTTTGCTCCATGTCATGGAGGAGAGCAGCAGAACACAACATTTCGGGGGGGGATACATGAGTATGGATGGACATGTGTGTGCATGTATGGCCAGGCACAGGAAGCCATTCCCCAAGCACCACACTGTCTTGGCACAGATGAATCATCTGGGAGAGCACTGCTGGAGAACATGACTGTTTATTCCAAACACAGAAGTGGCAATAGTCTGCCAGTAAAATACCATGAGTTTTGTGTTTCTGTGTTGCTGCTTCTACTCCAAATTCTAACAGACTTGGAGAGGATACTAGGACACAGACTTGTTCCAAATCTCATCGTTAGTGTTAACCCTGTGTCAGCAACATTTGCAAGGCCTGTAACACAGCTGCTGAACACTGTATCCTCTTCTCGATACCATGGGAGAAAGAGGTGAAAGCACCACGCAGGACAAAAAGAGATTATATCTATGTTGCATTCGGGCAAGATTGATTCAAATAGTTCAGTAACTACTAGATAAAATAGGAGTTCTTTAGCTATATTTTCTACATCAATTTAGAATATTGATAGGTAATACAGCTCATATAGTGCAAGAACTAGTCAAATCTCCATGTCTTTCAGAATTAATGTAATCAAAGTATCACCAGGCTTGAAGGATTATCGAAAGCCAAGAGTCTGAGGAGGCACAGAACACTAAATATAACTTCTCCTCTGCAGTTTTGCTGAAGTTGTACCATCAGCCACTGACGTGACATGAAAACCATGTCATGTCATGACATGAAAATCCAAACAGTTCTTAATTCAAAGTGGTTCCTCATACCAGTTCTCATGTCATGAAACAAACCCAACCAAACAACCAAATAATTCCCAAATTAAAGGTTTTTGTTTTGGTTTTTCTTTTTTAAATATGGCCTATACCATACTTTATCAGGAGTTTCTAATTGGCTTTTGTGTCTTTTATGAATATCAATGATAAAGGCTGGGAGGCATGACTAATGTCCTAGAGATACATGTTAAAAGGGGATAGTTTTCTTTCATGACTGAGTATTTCATTAAGCTCTATCCTGAGTGATCCACTCAGGATAACTAATATTTACAGGCACAGTTTTCTTTTGAATAGGCATTTTTTTTTAATTGGGGTTCCAGAACTTTCCAGCTAGAGATGCCATTTCCAGCATCTTACGAGACGTGTGGCTTGTCCCAGTTGCCAGCTCAGGTTCTGCACCTGAATTTTCACCTGGGCTTTGACTTCATCCCCAAAGGATGACGATTTAATCTAGCAGGAAGAGCTTCAGAGCACAAGAGGGTGTTATCAATCCATTTCAGAACTCATATTTGTAGTACAAAACTTATCAGACAAAGTTAATAAAAAGCTTTTCTATCATTTAAATTTTAAATATCATTTAAAATTCTTGCTTTCCATTTCAATTGGTATATCAATTTTCCCATCACAGATAAATACACAATCATCTCAGAATCCCAAATCCTCTTCTGAAATAAATCAATTATGAATTTTTTGGCATTCAGTTTGTCTGTTACTTATTTCTATTTGGCATCAGAAAATGTTCTGAGAAAATCCTTTGTACTGATTCTTTCCACAGTTCTCATTAGACATCTGCAGTGGCCCCATTTTTTATTTGAAAGTAATTTGTTATTATTACTTTATTTTGTTTCCTGAAGATCAGCTCTGCTGCTTCTTGGCCACCTACCCTCACTTAGACTCAACTCATAATAATGTTCTCTATTGCAAAAAATTGGAGCACTTAGGGAAAAATCAGGATTGAAAAACTCATGCACTATTTCTTCTATCCTAGTGTGAGAGATTCACTATAAAAGCATACAGTGGCAGTTTTTACTTGCTGTATGTCAGCTCAAGAAGTTCACAGGAGATCATGAATTGAGTAAAACCATCCATATCTGATGCCTGTTAATGACTTCTCAGCCTCATTTAACACCATTTGCAAGCTGAAGTGCTAAAGTCACAGCTGATGCTGTTGGAAAGGGTTATCTTGATACAGGCATTCAGAAAATCCCATTGCAATAGGTGGCATTCAGGTTCCACTCTGCTTCATACACCAGGGAGGAGTATTTATCTATTGCTTTTCAGATTACCAAGACAGTTAACCATACACTCCATACCAGAATGACACTTTGAACATATTCCAGCTGTGAAAAGGTAGCATTATTTTCTCACAGGTCCACAAACTGTCTGCTTCTGAGGACAATAGTTATGAAATAGGAACACCATAAGGAGTGATGGTGAAGAGAGGAAACAGAGAACAAATGTCATCCTGTAGAATACTAAATGTGAAGGTATTTTCATCATGATGATCTCATTATGAAGGTCATGTCTAAGCCCTTAACTTCTAGGATTTCTCTACTTCCCTATTCAGCTCCAATTTTGAGAGGAATGGGCAAGGCCTCATACCTTCATATAACTGCATAAAGTGTGGTCAAGTTTTAAGGACACTGAAGAACTGGAGAAGTGTTAAATTTTCTTTCATAAATTTCTTGATAGTGAACGAGCTCAAATCTTGTGGGAAAAAATGTGTTGGACCTTCAATTATATCAGCAGTTTGTATGGTTTTATTATTGTCCTCCAAACACAGCTTCAGTGGAAAAAGATTTGGATGTTAAGTTTGGTCATGAATAAATGCAACAGTAAAGTCTCTTGGTTGTACAGGGATATAGTTCTATATGTAAAAATACAGTTATTCTGTAAATACAATATATGTTTACTGTCAATATACACTCAGACCCTGATCGTAATTACATATAGTATAGACTTGCATTATAAAAAAATCAGAGAGTAATTACTCCTTGTACTTGAAGCCCATTTGGGAGATAAAGGTTTCCACAGAACGTAGTAGTTTATTGGTAAAACAGAATATTATATTTTGAGTCAAAATTACTAGCAATCCACAGCTTGTTTTGGCTTTCCACTGTATTTGAGAGCAGTACACAAAATTCTTAATGATGATTTATGACTACAGAAATTCATTCCTCCTCCCCAATTTCACCAAAAAACAAGGAGGAAGAGAAATTCCATTTTTTTTTCTATACTGTGAAGCTTGTTGATTGTACATAAAGAGGACTTCTAAGTTTTTTAAAGTTTGTGTATTTTTTTTAATTGTTGGAAGCATGCTTAAAGGCCTCATTAGATATCCTTATATGCAAGCTGTTAAATGGAGACATCCTAGTTATTTACCTGGTTGACAGTGGAGAATACAAACCTTTCATAGACCTTCTGTTTATCTGTTGCAAGACTCACACTATATATACAACACAATTCTAATTCTAATGCCTAGTTCAACAAGATTCATACTATATACTTAACTTGTCCCCTCTTCTGACGTGTCTAGTCAACCTGACTTGATTTTTTTCCAAAAAATTATTCACCTACTTTATCCTTTCACATTTTAAAGTGGGCCTAGTAGTTTATGCATTAAATTGAAAGAGTAATTTTTAGCACACTGTGTGAAGATTTAATTGTGCAACCCTCGTTAAAGCTAATAGGGATTGTGTTGTTAAATCACGCCATGCAGAACATTCCATATTCCCTTAAGTACCCTTTTGTTGCTGGACTGAGAAGGGGCCTGCACTGCCAGAGACATGCCTATCCATTTCAGTGAGAATGTCTCTAACTGGCTTAATTTCATTTTCAGGTCTGAGTTCAAAGTCCTTGAATAACTGGTCTCATATGTGTAATTAAACTAAACCAGGCATTCTGAGTTCAGGAGAAGAATTATTTAATTAAATGGCTGGAATCTGGTGTTTGACCCAAGAGAAAGGGTGCCTGTATCAACTTGCAAACATGGTCCCTTCATTTGTGCTAACTGTTACGGCAAACCTACTGAGTGAATTTCAAATGGTTGAAGCAGTTTAACTATTTGGGTTAACAGTTTCAAAGGTTGACTTCATTGTTTCCTACTCTTTTTTTTTTCCTTTTTTTTTTTTTTTTAATTTTATTTACCTAATAGATTTCAAAACAAACTCGGCCCCTAGAACACTGTTTCATTCAATGAAGAATGAGATGAAATGTTAGCTTTGATTATGTCATCTTCGTAGAAGAAGATATTTGATGATGATTTCAAATTAATGCGGACTAATGGTAATCTCCTTCACTGTGGGGGAAAAAACTTTAACAGGACCCACTTTGATCTGTAGTAGTTTTCATTTCAGCTACACTAAATATCACCTATCAGTTAAGAGGAATCGCCTGAAATTTAGATAAGCAGAGAAATTCAGCAGAAGGACCTTCACTTGCTTGGTGCTGAATATTTACTCTAAGGTCTTACTGTAAAAAGCTGCAATAACCCTGGATAAAATTCAACACCTAGAATAAGAATTAAATACATGATATTGGAAAGGTAATTATGGTTGTGACTGTACAGTTTTAGTCCAAAATGGCACTATTGAGGATACCATTTCTGCTAGATCAGCAAGATTGTTGAAACAAGAACATGTTTTGTTCTTTGGTGGGTCCTCTGGTAATTTCTCATAAGCAATTCCAGCCTGAGCAGCGAAGGAACTCTTTTGAGACTGACAAGAAGCACGAGGAAGAAGTAGAGAAAAATGCTCTACTTTATAGAAGAAAGCAGAAATGATAATTAGATCTCAAAGAAGCAGTCTGTAAGGGAACTTTTGGATATATCCAGGACACAGGGACTTCATCTGAGCATAAGAATTCTGCCACAGGTACTTTCTTGTGTGCACATACTAATTAATAATATAAGGAGATTATGGTAACACAAAATTTTCCCTTGTTACACACACATTCCTTGTTACACACTATTTTCCCTCATTTTTTTGGTGTCAACTACATCTCAGATATATCCCTGCTATTGAGATGTCCCTGCTTGATTTAAGGCTGCTCTCTTTCCCAGCAAGATACCAGTATAATGCTCCCTCCAAAGGAAGGTAATTTACCACCTCCCCTGCTGCACCATAAAACATATGGAAGTGTACCATAAATAAGAAAGTCTCATAATTGCCAAAAGACGATTATTAAATAAGAAAAAGGCATTCTGTATTGAGCCTAGAGGGATAAAAGCTAGGGACAGACATGATTGCTTGTATTGATTAGGTAATCTTGGAAAACTGCTCAAGATGCACATTTTCCCCAAGATTAAAGGACCTATTGAAAGGATCCATCTACTATAGGTTTGTTTTCTTCCATTTCCTTTTCACAGTACCCACTATCACACACAGTACCCAAATACTCCCACAATTTTCCTTCCTATCACATCTGATGAGGCTCCTTCTGCAATGTCCCCTTTCTCCTGCCTTCCTCTCCCTTCTTTTCCTTCCCATGGCCCACCTCTTCCACTAATGCCCTGCAGTCCCCTGTACTTATTTTATATACCTTCTTGCAGATAAGTGGACAAAAAGCAGCATCTTAGCTTTAATGAAGATAGACTGACAGGCTTCTACCAAACACAGTGAAAAGGGGCTGAGCTCCCTCTGCCCTGCTGTGGTGCCAGGAGCCTCTCACCTCTGCAGACTGTTTACATTTTTACAGAACTCATAGGTGTCTGCTGTCTCTGAGACAGTTCCCTACCCACCACCATACTTTCTTGAAGGACTCCAGAAACTCAAAACATAAAGCCCAGTTGCACAATCTCTATCTCTCTGGAAAACCTCCTTTAAAAAAAATTATAATGTTGCCACTATTTTTGCAAATAAAATAATCAAGAATCTATTTTAGACTGGGAAGTACAAGAGAGTTTGAAATTTTCCAGGTTGTGATTTGAAAGCAGTCATCTGAAACAAGTAGTACAGAATAAGAAATATGTTTTTAAGGTATAGGTTGGTAACATCTCTAAATAGTAAGCTTTGCACATTGTGGCAGAAGATATACTGTGATATCTCAGGATATTCTTTCTAGTTTCATAATCTTGTGATATTTTCTCTGTGATTTAACATGTTTTTGAACAATGTCATACAGCACAATTAAAATACAGCCAACTGGAAGGATTATTCTCTCACAAAATTAAATAAAATAGTAATTACCAGGAGCAGATGTACTCAAAACTGATGAACACATGGATTCAGACCTTCAGTTGGAGATGAGGTAGAAAATCTGCACTTCTTACTAGGAAGACAAAGATCCAGCAGAACGTCCTTTTCAAAGAATTCTTTGTAGTATTGTGTGAAACTTTAATTTTCCCTTGAAACAGACTGATTTTTGGCTTTGTTGCACCTTGTGAGTGGCTGAGGTGTCAGCTCCCACAAACTGCCAACTGCTATTAAAGCCCCAGCTGAGTTCAGATATGTGTCTTTACCCTTCTTTAATTGCTTTGGGCTCATACACCTGTTCTGAGGTCAGAGGAGAGATTAAACAGGAAATAGCCTGGAGAAATCAAAAAGATTGAGGAGGAAGTCATTAGAATGGCATATTCAAGTGTGCTTGGATATCTTAATAACAAGCAACAGAAATTTATTTCAATATAATCTAAGATTCCCTCTGCCAGAATTCTCTGTGCCCAAATAAATGAGTTTTTCTAGTTTTCATGTTCCCTTATATTGCACCCAAGCTTCCTGCTGTCTGTAAGACCTCCAATAGTGTTTTTATCTTTTAATTTTAAAAAAAAAATCTCCCATGCATTTTTGTATATTTTTGTGCTCCTGAATAAAGACTTGAACAACTACAGAAAGGAAATCATTCATAAAGCTTTCTACAAGCCATTTCATCAGCTTTTCTGTAGTTTATGATGTATGTAAAATCAATTAAAACAGTCTCTGATTCATGACTCATTGTTGTCCTCTGTTGTAAATCAACCTCTGCAAAGTTTATAGCTTGCTTCTCATCTTGTTTAAATTCAAGGTCCAGCTGGGGAGAATAGCAAACCTTTTGCTGCGGTTTGTGCTTGCCCCAGTTTTCAAGATCTGTAGAATAGTATGTGTTCACTATTGAAATGGAAATATCAGTTGAAACCTCGAGATTGCTGAAAAAAACCTTAGCATAACTCAGTAGGTGTCATTTTTCCTTCTGCACTGATATTAATGACTGCCCCATGATTGTGCTTCTGAAGATAAGAGAGCTGATACTGAAGTACTAGAGCTAGTCTTTGACTGAGAGAAAGAACTGAGATCAAAAGCTACTTACAGAGTTTAAAATTACCATATTGTAACTAAGAAAGCAGGACTTGTAGTTCACAAAACCTAGTCTATTTATCTCAAGTACCAACAGAAATACAGGCTGAATGATCATGAAATCGTGGCATCATCAAACTGCTGTAGTACACAAGTGATTGATGCCCATGCTGTGTTGGCTTTGTTGTTCATCAGATCCAAGGTGCTTAGATCAAATTATCTGAGATTAGGTTTTTCCCAACAGTAGAATAAATTTACATACAGACTCTGTGGCATTTTTTTAAGATGAGGAAGAGTTTACAGTTAATATGACTATACCTCACTCATGTAAATGCAAACTATCTTTACAAACTGCCTTGTTTGTTTTACCCTGTGCCCTAGCCCTTTATGCTGCAATATATTTTTCTTCAGTTATATTTCAGTACCTCATGTATTGATTCATTTGTATTTCATGCCTGCTCATTGCACTTATGTCCAAGATATGAAATTCAACACTTGCAATCTGAACCACAAAATTTAACATTCAAGTGCAGTGTTCATTTTGTCCCTCACCTTGGTGGAATTTTTAAAGAAACTGTATCTTTGCTAAACATGTGTAAAAATCTCTCATGCAACCTAATTTTCATATCAAAATATAAATAAGAATAAACAGAAACCCTCAGGAGGAAACAAGTAAGCACATAGCCTCCTTAAGTTTTCTTGAGCTTTCAAGTGGGACAGGATTAGACTTACATTTTTTCTCTTCTAAGCTTTTCTGACTTCAAAAAGGTGCCAATTGAAATACTTACAGCCTTCTATCATTATGAATATTTTTTTCTGACAATACAGGATAATTAGTCTATAAAGACAAATAAACTCGCAGAAGTATTCGCAAAGGAATTTTATTTGCTAAGAACCTTGTGCTGTGGAAAAAATCTGGGCTACTGTACCAAGCAATATATCTGAAAATGCAGTATTCAGAGGTGTATCGTATTTACAGAGAGCAGACTTGTGGGCCTTCTCCCATTGCTCCTGATGCTAGATTAAATAACATCTCAGACTGTATGAGCTAATGTTTAGTTTATCCTTTCTGAATTCTACAAATGAAATCTGCTCCTCTTGTCTCAACAGTTCAAAAACCCACACCAGAAGTGGCATTTATTTGGCAACATATGGTTATCTGATATGAATGATGATCCAGGAGAGCAGGGAAATTTCACAAGAAATTCATGGGGAGATAAGGGAATACAGACCAGTAAGCACCAGAAATTACACACATTGTATCCCCATTCATCTGTTTAGCCCAGAAATAAGTTCTGCACTTTTAAAAGTAGATCTGAGAGCAAATGAGGGGGAGAAGGGGTGGAATTTTTTCATGGCTGTATTCAAAAACATACATGAGTGGTTCAGCTCTCTCTCTCTCACACAATGTCGTCTGCGGCAAGGACAGCAAGAGAGAGAAGACAAAGAGCATTTTCCTTTGCTTTTTTGCTGGTTTTCCTTATTAGCTATGGCAAGGAAAGTTTTCCCAAGACTGTGTCTTTTTTCCTGGAGCTGTTCAGCCCTGCCCTGGACCGAAAACCAGAAAAACACTGGGAGCTCACACCTGTGGCCCACCAGAGCCTGGGACACAACATTTTCCAGCACAGGAGAGACTGATAAGAGACTGAGTGAGCCAAGCCACACCCCACGAAAAGGACTGTCTCTCTGAATTTGCCATCTCTTCAGAACAAGAGCTTCCATCGTTTAATATTATTCATTTCCTCATGTTTGTGAGCATTTGCTGGTTGAATAAAGTTTTTTTTCCACTTTTCTCGAAGAAGGTTTACCTCCCAAATTGGTTGGGGGAGAGATCACTTGAATTTGCTTTCTGAAAAAGACCACTTCAGGAATTTCCTCCCAAAATTTGTCCTAAACCAGGACAATTATGCAATTAGAAGGTATATTCTGTTAGAAGATAAATTACAAAACACTTTACAAACATACTGGCATATCACAATGCTCAAGCACTAACTTCCAAAATTTTAATGGCACGCTTTTTATTTTAAAATCTTTTAAACCAGATTTTAAAATCATTGACTCGCACATGCCCATATGTACTGTCAAACACTTTTTAAAACACCATTTTGATTACACAGCCAAATATTGAAGCTTGTGAGACACCTTAAATACAGCTCCAGGCAGCCCAGTTTGCCTTCCTGTGTGACTACACCACACCACAGCTAAATCATAGCAGTTTCTAGGGATGAAGTTCTGCTATGTATACTAACAGCAGATGAAATTCCTATGGAGATTTTTCCACCCATAAGGCTTGGGAGACTTTTAATGAATTTGGTACAGAAGGAGAAATCTGACAGTGTTTGTAATGCTGGAATTAATTCTGGAATCAGTTTCACTAGAAGTATTATGGGTGCCACGGAATGTTTGTCATCAACTAGCATCAATAATCAAGTGTCTCATTAACCAGACTGTTACCTAAGACATTGCTTCATTGCAATTTCACAGCTTAGTAATAAGTTTATTGCTAGGGAGATCTTTGAATCGTGACGTTTAATTTAAAATAATTTTTATCTTTCTGACAATGTTTTGCTATGCAAATGCACGACTGGCAAAATATTTATAGTAGTTTCTGGTTTTGTTTTCAAGAGATGACAGAATGAGTTCTAGCTAGAAAAGTGAACAAAGGAAAAGACCATACAGAGGTTAGGGTCATAAAAAATGACAGCCATTTTCCTGTTGTTTTGAAATGGAAGGAAAAAGTATTTATGAAACTGTAAAATTTAATGAATAGTTTTAAATCACTCAGAATTAGATGGCACCTCTAAGGGTACACAAAGTTTAGGCTCATCTCATGAAAAGCAAACTGAGAGGGGCACCACAAATTTTGTCTCTTCCCTATCCATGGTGTGTACAAACTCAGTCACTCTAGGGGAGGGACATTTCAGACTTGGTAGTAGGCCAAGGAAGTAGTCCAAAGTCTTACCTGGTGCAGTGGAAGGCCTGTCTTTTGAGGAGCACAGGACTTTGGGGAGCAAGTCCAAATTAAGCACTTGCCTGATACCCTAAGTTTTAGCTTGCAGATTCTGTGTTACCTGGGGATGTAGTTCTGACCCTCATATTAAATGCTAGTAAGCTCTGTTCACAGGGTAGGTAGACAAAACATTCCCTTTTCTGCTGAGAACCAAGGACAACTTTCAGGCCCAAAAGCATAAACAACGATGGACCGAAGGGAGGAACAAGAAGGATGGGACCTCACGGCCTGAAGCTGTAATTGGACAATCAAACCCCAATATGCAAATGGACCAAAACTGATAAAAATGTAAGACCTTGGGACCGGGGGGCTTTTTTCCTGTGTGCGGCATCTTTCATAGTGGTCTCGGGGTGCACCTTGGGCCAGGATCTGGTCCTGCTCAAGGTGAATCCTGGAGGCTTGTGAATAAATACCTACTTTACTCTCTAGCTGTGTCCAGTCTCTGTTTCAGGTCAGCCTTCTAGGCATCAGCCTATCTATCCAATCTGAGAGCACCTTGCAGAGCCTTGCAGATTCAGTTAGAGCATTCAGATGCTTCACCTCTGCATTGAGATCCTCATCCTCCATGTTAAAAATCAGCCTTGTTTAACAATACTTCCCCTTTGAAGGACACAGCAAGGGACCAAATGATGCTTATTGCTCTGCTCTTTAAATCCTGCCACAGAGAGCACGACAAGATAAATGGACTTTCCCCAGGTACATTTGCCTGTTTCTAAAAAGTTTTTCGGGAAAATGCTCATCTCAGACTCATATTGGTCCCACAAACTACATCTTTTCAAGTTCAGAGCCATGACCATTTCTGAAGTCATAGCATTGCTTCTGAAAACAAAACTGCTTGTAGACTCAGACTTCAAGATGCTTATTTTTGCCTTATTGATTCAGCCATTACACAGGGAATAACCCTAGTTCATTACAAGCCTGATAATTACTAGAACAAAGCCTTCTTATTCAGGCTCTGCATGCCCTTCAGGCTCTTCAGAAAGGACTTTGTGATGGTTGCTGCTTCTCAGACAAAGTGGTTTCCCTTCCCTTTTGTGAAGGACTTCATACAACCAGATTTCAAGCAGCTCTTCATATCATTTGATGGATTTTGACGTTTCTGAGTCTGATGGCCAAGTATACACACAACTTGGTCCTTGGGCAGTTTGTTGCAGGCATTCTGGATCTGGTTTCTGTCATATAGTTTGTCCCCAGAACCGCTTAAAAATGCTTCCTAAACCCCTGCAAAGGTCTGAAGAGGTTTCATCCCTTTCATCCCACTGTCCGTTAGATCTAACCTAATCATGCCAGTGGTGGCCACATGGTGCAAAGGGAGCACATTCAGAGAGATATCCCATGCCAGAACTGGTGACAGACATCTGTCTACTGGACAAGTCTGATTTTTGGTACATGCAAGAGAAGTCTATTTTTACTTCTGAAACTGAAGTTTTTTTTCATGTCCGTTGTCAAATGTGCTTCATACTTTTGTTTCACATGGACAGCCTCAGAGTCCAGGATTTCCCAAGGAGGACAACTACAGCATTATGTGCTGGAAAAACTTGCCACCTATGAAGCATGTACCAGGCATTTCTCCTGTACCTTCATGGCTAGCAGTTGAAGCAATGGAGGCCAGAATCATCCCAACACCTTACACCGAAAACTAAGGAAGTAGAATAACCTTTCCATTTTGTTGGGAAGAAGTTCATTTTTAGGGCTGTTTTATGCAATATTAAATTCAACTATTTGATATGGTACATAATTCTTTGAGTTTTAGAACATGGTGTTGTATCACCAGCTGAGCATTTTGAGACAGAAGTCAAGAGATTAGAGGTGTCCTCATATACCAGGCTAAAAGCAGCTGAGACCCTCTCCAACTCCTAAGCTGACTGGAAAAGACACTCCCTTGTGATCTGTCTTGGACATTCTTCCCCTGATATTGCAAATGCAAAAACACCCCTGGTCAAATGGTATAAGGACACATCTATAGTGTGAACAGCAGTGCGAACAATACTTCTAAAAGGTTCCTATTTATTTACCTATATAAAATTGCTTTTCAAAAAATACTATTGTGTCTATTTTTAAAAGCCTTCTCTTACTGTGTTTTGCTTATGACAGGTAGTCTTTTTTCTTGATACTATGGAATTAGGTCACTAATTCTAAAATTTTTACATTTTAGAAAAAAAAATTATTGCCATGTTTACAAAAAATCTTCATTGTAGGTTCTAGATGGTGATTTGTTTCATTTGCTTGTAACTTTGTGTATTAATATGCAAAAACCAGATATTTTCTCAACCTATGCTAGAAAATTATTAAAGATTAATTATTTCTTTTTAAAAGTCTTCTTTTTTTAGTTTATTTGTTTTATAGCACATGCCAGACTTTGTGATATATATTTTTGGGAGCAAGGAAAAAATACATATTCTTTGAAGTGGAAAAAATGCAGCCAGCCAGGTTAAAAATGTTAACAGAGAGGTATGGAAATATACAATACATTAATTTGACTCTCTCTGGAAGCATTTCCTTAAATGAAGGAAAGCATGACTATTTCTTTGCCTGTTTCAACAATAATCTTGGTGCTGGCCCAGCTCTCACCATGTAAAATTTTCTGTATTTATAAAAAACCAAACAAACAAACTAGTAAAAAAAAAACCCTGAGAGCTGCAATAGTAATTCAATGTGCTCAACCATAAAAAATAATTTTTCTCTTATGTTGGTGCTCCCATTGTTTTGAGAAAGTTTGAATTGAAGTGCAGACATATGCACACCAAATCCAATGCAAGTCTGACACAAATATGCTGAATGGGATGAATTTCACAGGTGACTACCATATGTAATCTGGAGAAACCAGCCTGCACAAAACCAGTGGTCATTTTCACAGGGCTTTCAACTATACAGAAAATATTGTAATAATTTTCAAAACTTTGCAGTACTTCCTTTTTAATTTATTGCCCTGATGCTAGGAAATGTCTTTGACATGCTCTCATAGACCCCAGGCATTTGGTTGCATTTGTTTCACAAGTAAAAGAGCACACAAAATGCACAAGGATGATTCTCAAATATTTAGACAGAATTTGGGGAACACTATCAGACATCTTAGAAATACTCACAAAAGATTTTGGAATGAATCAGCAAATTTCAGACTTTTTTTTGTGTTTCCAATAGCACAACAACACTGAATTTTACCCATTGCTATCAATAGTGTCAAGTAATAATGGTTGTGTTACACTCTTCATTTAATTCTATCCTTAAAAGTAGGTATTGAATTTCAATTCACCCCTCTATCTTCTACTATGTCAATTGTCATGAGGAACAATTATTAATGAATTGTGAGGATAATAACAGGAAAATTGTTTCCCCACAATAATGGAAACTAGACAGCAGCTGCTGTTTGGTTTCTGTGTACTAAAATAACACTTTCATCTTTTATTCTACTCTCTTAAACAATTTGATGTAAAATATATTTTAAAATTCAGTAACGAACTTTGTGTTTTTTAAACTGAGATGCTTTGCATGTGTTTTTGACTGAGTTCAAAATCTGACTTTATGTCAAAGAGAACTGAAATCCTAAGAGAGAAGGTTTTTCAAACCAAATTATAACTCATGGTTAAGAAGTTGAGGGGATTGTTTGTTTGTTTTTCAAACACTAGACACAATTTCATTACTATTCTTATGTTTTGCATGTATGACTGACCCCAGAGTGTTCATTCCTAAATAAGAGAGGTCTTAGTACGTGTCTGATTTACGTCTTGTCAACACCAGCTGTGTGGATAACACAGAGGAGTCTCTGCCTTTCAAGCGAGTAACAGACAGGAAAAAAGGCTAAGATAAAGCCACCTGACAAACATTGCTTGCTGTCACTGTTTTAGTCTAGGGGTGCAAATTTAATTTTTGACAGTTGCCTGACATCTAGCATTCACTAGCAAAATTTCTTTTGGCTTTCAAAGTGCCTTGGACTATCCAGTGCATCTGAGTTTGTATACACTTTATACAGACTCCAGGACAGAAACTGACTGTTCTTAAAGAACACAGCAGTGTGATTTGCACTTTAATGACTCCTTGAAGAATTGGAAGCACTGCCTGGTATTCAGGAAGACCACAGAAATGCTAGTCATGGTTGACTATACATATAATATCCTGCTTATCCACGATGTCCTTGGTTTATATCTGCAGTTATTCTCAGTTTGCACCATTGTGACTGCAAAGAGCCTCATTAGCCATTTATATTCCCCTTTCCAAACCTTACTGAGCTCACATATTGTGGCAATCAATTCAAGAGGCTAATTTTACGTTATCATTAAAGAAGTCCTGCAATTAGTCTTACACTTCTTGCCTTTAATATTTTACTGGATGTCATTTTATTCTTTTGCTGTAAGAGTTGGCAAACATACTTTTCTCATCTACTTCCTCTTTTGCATTTATTATGTTCAGTAACAGTAATTAATCTCCTCTGCAAGGCAAACAAATCTAATCCTCTCAGTTTCCCAGAGGAGTGCTTTCTGGATCTTTGATTATTTCTTGTCACTTAACTGCACACAGTATTTTATTTGAATTTGGTAAATAACTTGGTTGAACTATCACATTCATCTCCATGCAGTCCGTCTCAAGGGGTAGCATAGCACTGTTTTTTGTATTCTTCTTGTGTCCTACTATGCCCTCATTAGCTGTATTTTCTTCTCAAGTTTTCTTTCTAAGAGGTCAAAGTTTAGCTTGAAAACCAAACCAATAATGAATTATCAGCAATGCAGATTGATTCTTTCAAGTTTTCTAACCCAGCCTTTTTAGTTTTGTTTCTGAAGACTTATTTTTGTGCATTCCCTGCCTGTGAAAGTTATTCAATTAAATTATATTTACAATATCTTAAGTTATTCAATTTCTCTATCACTCACCTTGCAAAGAATATCTGAAGCAAAGATAATACCTAGATGGGAACTGCAGTACCTCACTGCCAAGTCTGTCACTATTCACATCCTGTCTTGTGAAGCTCCAGTCACTGCTCATTTACCAGACTTCTGCATGGAGATTCACATACTCCTGAGGACCCAAACCCACTTGGCAGCTCTTGTGATCTCTCTGGTGCTGCTCTTGCATGAATCTCAGTCTTCCCAGTTCAGCCATACAACTGCTTTCATGACCTCTTCTGGCTTCTCAGCTACTGAGGGAAAGTGCCTTAAAAACTTGTAGAAAGCGCCGAGGAAACTGATGTTTTATCCCCATCTCAATTTGCAAATGATGAGTTTAAAAGCCATCTTGAAAGTTCTGCGTTTACCAGCACAAATTCTGTGTCAATACAGGGGAAATTTAGTCTCAGCTTGGGAAGGTAGCACAATAAATTCACCTGTCCTTTAATTCTATTAATGTATTATTAATAGACCTTGCAGGCAAATGAATCAAGCAAGACAATTACAACATTTACTGGTGTATGTGTCCCACAAGGTATTAAAAATACAAAAATTGAAATCTCCTTCCATGCTCTCTTTTAGCAGCCCACCACTCCTAAATAGGCTTATGAGCTTAAATCTTCATGCTGCCACAAACCTGACACAAAGGTCCAGACTACACAAACAGCTATCAACTCTCCCTCACTCAATACCCTCACCCTTCCTCTAATGTGCTAAAAAAAAAATTAACTTCTCGTGGCTGTATAAATTGCCATATGGTTTGCTGTGGTCTGATAGTCTGCAACTAGGAGAAAAAGTGCAACATTTCTGGGATTCATGTACCGTTTTACAGGAATAACGTCCAGTTTGCCTTTCCACATTACACACATATCATCAGAAGTTAATCCTCCTAACTGCAGTCATTACTATAACTCATTTGGACAGGCTTTCCATTTTGTGTAGTTTGAGCTTGGAGCACTGTGTATTTTATAAATCAAGTGGTATTTTTTTTCCATATCAAGCCTTGTGTATAATGGACATTTATTTAAAAGCACTGCATTTAATTTATTCCTTTGTACTGTAAGCAAAACAACAGACTTTTGGAAAAACTTCATCCTTTCACTGGATAACAATCTAGGGTTCCTGGATAGATGCTGTAAAAATATTGATTTACTGCTTTGGGCCAATATTTACAGTAATTTAACTTCTGGCTTAACCCTTGTGTATGGTTAGGTCTCACAGCTGGTGTAATACCTGGATTTTTTAATAATTCCTTACTTCTGTGCATCACATACTAACCATATCTTCAACAGTTATTTTTATTTCTGGATGTTGTTCACTTTAATGAAGACAATATGAGAAGATGGTAATAAAAGCATTTTTTCATGTTGAATAAGCAGACAGCTTTTGCCAGGGTAAAATGTAAGTAAAATAGTGCCGCTCCACTTCTTCTCTCCTCAATTGTATATCAGCATTTAAATCATTTATCAGTATTGAAGTTCATGATCATAATCTGGCTATAAGCATCAGTGGATACAGCTCAAGTGCCTCGCCATCCAAAATTAAGATGCCTCCAAATTTAATCGTCATAGAATTAATAGAATCATAGAATCATAGAATATGCTGAGAAGGCATATATATATATATAAATATATGGAAGGAACCCATCCAGATCACCAAGTCGAATTCCTGGCCCTATGCAGGACACCCCAAGAGTCACATAATGTGCCTGAGATCACTGTCCAAATGCTTGAGTTTTGTCAGGCTTGGTGCTGTCACCCCTTCCCCAGAGAACCTGCCCCAGTGCTCAACCACCCTCTGGGTGAAAAACTTTTTCCTAATATCCAATTTAAACCTCCCCCAACTCATTTTCATGCCATATCCTTAAGTGCTGTGACTGATCACCTGCCCCTCCACTTCCCCTCACAAGGAAGTTGTAACTGCAATAGGTTTCCCCTCAGTCTCCTCCAAACTGAAAAACCAAGTGATCTCAGCCTCTCCCCATATGGTTTCCCCTCCAGACCTTTCACCATCTTCACGGCCCATCTTTGAATGCTCTCTTAATAGCTTTATACCTATTTTACATTGCAGCACCAAAACCTGCCCCCAGCACGGGAGGTGAGGCTGCCCCAGTGCAGAGCAGAGCAGAGCAGGACAATCCCCTCCCTTGCCCGGCTGGAGATGCTGTGCCTGTTGCCCCCAGGACATGGGTGGCCCTCCTGGCTGCCAGGGCACTGCTGACTCACGTTCAACTTGCCGTCTACCAGGACACCCAGATCCCTTTCCATTGCACTGCTCTCCAGCCTCTCTTTCCCCATTCTATACCAGCAGTTGCCACATCCCTGGTGCAGAATCTGGCATTTGCCATTGTTAAACGTCATACATTTGGTGACTGGCCTTCTTTCTAATTAGCCTAGGTCACTCTGCAAGGCCTCTCTGCCCTCTAGGGCTTTGACAGCTCCTCCCAATTTAGTGTTGTCAGCAAACTTAGCATTCCTTTGAGTCTTGGCCCTGGATTACCAGCGGCTACCAGGGAAGTAAAAGAAGGGGGTATGACTGTGGTTGCCCAAAAAGCAATTTATTGTTGGTTAGCAAAAACCAGAAGCCGTACACAGTAGCCCCAGGGGATGAAGTGCTGGAGTGGGCAGCCAACAGAAGACCAATATTACAGGGAACAGCATATTATACAACCTTGGTAACAGAAGAAAGAATCTATGAACAACAACATAACCATATGGAAAAGCAACAGACCACTTATTAACACATAACCTTTTACAGAAACTATGACATAACTCATATTAACATAACTGAACCCATAATCCCACACTCCTCACTATAACCTGTCTAGGTGTTCTCCTTCTCAGCACTCCCCTTCTCAAGGCCTTAAGTTGATGCCTTCTGTGGGATCAGCCAGGGCCAACTCACTGCCAGTCCCTGCCACAGGGCTGGATGCCAGGCACCCACAAAAACCACCCACCAGGTCCTTCTGCAACTGGAGACAGGAGAGAAAATTTAACAAAGGGTTCAGGGGTTGAGATAAGGACCAGGAGATATTGTTTACCAAGTACTACCAAGGACAAAACAGGTTCAACTTAATGATATGAAGTGAACTTATCCCTAACAAAATCAGAGCAGGATAATGCCTC
>JBBMKD010000115.1:54522690-54537229 GCA_037834095.1 Argya squamiceps | reverse complement strand
CTTCTTTCCCTGCTCACTCAGAACCAGTCTTAAAGGTACAGAACACAGAACAGACGATTTGGGGATAGGTATCAGAGTCACCCCAGGACAGGTCTGAATTTTCCAGCACAGTATAACTGTTGTGAATACATGGTCATTCTTCCCCAAAAGGCAGCCCTAACAACCTCATGCCAAGAAAAAGGGCATCACGGTGGCAGGATGCCAGACATGCAATCTCCCATGGCAGCACAGCAGGCAAAAGGAATTGCCAAAATACAAGAGAATTTGTCTGCCCCAGTTCCCTATAAAATACATGTGGTCAGCCACTTGGGGATTATATCTACCTATATGCTGCCCTAACTCAGTGTACAGAGACCTGCTGTGAATAGAACTGTAGCAGGGCTAGGTAAATGAAATGGGATTATTTGCATTGTATGAAATTTTTTCCTGCTCCTTGAAAATAATCTTTTCTCCAAGGATCTCCTATACCTTTTTTTCATGATTTCTAGAAAGAACACAACAGAAACAATTGCTTGCTTGCTTCCTTGTTGCTTGCTTGCTTGCTTGCTTTTTCTTTTTCTTTTTTTCTTTTCAATATATTTCCAGAAATGTGCCTACTTCTGTTTAACACAGCTTGAAGAAATGGGGTATAGGTCCCATGGATATAATTGCAGGAGGCGTTGCAGTTAAAGGTTTTATTGTTAGTCATTTAATAACAGGGGGAAAATAGGGAATATAGTTCTGACAGGAAAATATATTTTCTCTGAACAATGTTGCAGGTGTCCAGTTTGAATTTTAAGATCAGGTTTTGGTTTTAATGTGCAAAGCATACAGAAATTATTTTCTCCTTTTGCTGACAGTTTTTTATGCCAATGATCGAATCACCTTTCCATACTTGGTACTAATGTCATTCATGCTTTTCAAACTCTTCTGCCTTTTATATCAACTCTAATGAACTGGATTGGAGTGTAACAAATGGATCCACCAGGGGCTAAATAGTGAGAAGGTGACATTTTCAGAGAGAAAACAATTTTTTGAGAGTGCACATTTCTTTTAGTCAGGTCGCTCCTCCCTTCTAAGCTCTTTTTTTCCTGTAATGTATACACATACAGATCACAGCACTTCTTCCTAGCTCAGTAATGTCTCTGGAGAAGGGAAATCCAGAGCTACTGGTGACTCACTGCTAAATTAGAACTATCAGGTAAGGGCATTTTCAGAGGACTGGAGCTAGGACATCTATCACTTCCTGTGATTCACTTGTTCCCCGAAACAGCAGGTAGCTGCACCTAAACATGGTATAAACTGCTTTAAGGTATTAGGCAACAAAAGAGTCTCAAATCTGAGTTCTTTCTGACATAAACCCACTAATGTCACAGCAAAGGTTTTTTGTCCAACATTTTCTCCTCATGCTTAATTTTCAGTATTTCCAGTCATTCAGAATAAACATCAGTATAGATGTTCCTGTTTCAGTCTGATGAAATACTTTAAATAGAATTTTCATTGTCTGAGAAATCAATGCAGATGAAACCCCGAAAGGCACAGTTCATGCTTAATAGATCTATTAATTGTGATTGGCAAATGAGACAGGGTTTTAATCTTCCTGATATCCATCTAAGATTTTTATGGCACTCAATTTTTGGTTAATGCCATCAGGAGCCTTTAAACAGTTAGTTAGCAAAAGCATTTATGATGTTTGAACTAGTAATTGAATACACAAGAAAGAGTTGAAGAGAGACAAGGCAATTTAAAGAACAATTTAAAAGTCTGTTGCAGTATATCCACATATTATACTTGTGGATAAACAAGGAATTATCCCTACCAATAATGCAGTGTTTGACACTTATAAAAGATTCTGAATGAGATTGCAGAAACATTTTCTTTTCTCTCAATTAACTGGAGGCAATGTAACTTCTTGCATTAGCTACCATAGATAATTCAGTGGTTAATATAGACTTTGTATTTTAATTAACTGGTACAGGAAGTTTTTCAAAGTATAAAGGCCTGATCTGCTTTGCCTGAGCACTGAATGCACAGATCTACCCAATATTGTGAGAGGTTATGGTATTAGTTTATTCAGCAATTCCACATGCAGCCAGCAGTTTCATTTTTATCTGTGAACATAAATGCACTGTTTTGACACTGCCTTATGGATGACCCTTTTTAAGGCACAGGAACTAGATTTGTGAACAGTCATTAGATAGATTTCTTTTTCTTTAATAAATGCAAATTTTACAATTACCAGAGAAAATATTTTGTTCTGATTTATAAAGGACTTCTGTAAATTCAGTGCTCCCTTATATTAATTTATGTAGTTATTTCAATGTCTGGTCTTTGACTAATGTAACTGATTCTGCTTGTTCTGCTCGTGTAGATTTCTCTCTTGGTTGACATGACACTGACATGTTGTGGGAAGCATGTCAGCTTCCCTTAGCATGGTTGTGGGAAGTCCAGCTTAATGCAAGGAATCATGAAGGATGTGGGGCTCCTCTGGCTGGGGAGTGCCCTCTGAGCCCCCATCAGTGCCACTGCAGGGAAAGCTGAGGAAGGGTCTCGGGATGTGAAGACTTCTCAGGTTTTAAGGTCTCCACAAGCACTGGCTGAATCTCAGTCCTCCCTGGTGTCTCGGTTTGGGAAGACCGGTATCTGCCAGGGAAAACTGGAGATTCCCTTGGAATGGAGAATGTAAAACACCCAACCTCCCCTCACCTCCTCCTTTTTCCAATCATAACTTTGCAGTTAGAGGCTTTCAGGCAAAGATTTGGGGATAGAAATTACAGTTCTTTACTTATATGTACAACAAAGCAAACAAAACTAACAACTACAGCATGAATAACAAAAACAGTACCAAGAACCTTGAGGGCTTTGCGTCACAAAAACCCAGGGGAGTTCGGTCGAGGTGCCCCTGGCAGGACCCTCAGAGCACCAAGCTGGAAACAATGGAAAAGTCCCGGGCTGTGGCTGTGATGGCAGGATGTCCCAGCAGGGCAGGGGGAGGTGCAGGGTCACACTGTAGCCGAAGAAGCCGACGGCGGGCCAGGGCTGGCCCAGCCCTAGCAGGGTGGCAGAGGAGCTCAGAATTCCAGGGCGAGCAGATGACAGTAGATTTCCCAGGACTGGACCCTTTCGGCAACAGTGAATTGCTCTCACAGCAAGCAACAACCCAGCCGTTCTCTCTCCCCAAAGGCCGAAAAAACAGAGTGCCCCTCTGCCTCAAGCTCTGTCCTTTACCTGCCCCCAAACTCGCGTTCTCTCTCTCTCCGAGATTTATCCACCTTTTTGTTTTGGTCAAGTACTCTAAGTATCCAACACTTAGTCTCCTTAGTAACTTATGGAGAAAAGAATTCTTTAGAGTAAAAAAAAGGAACAAACCCAACCCCCAACACCTGGCCTCGGGCATATTAAAAGCCCAGGCTTTTGGAGGAGAGGAGGGCTGGTTTTCCTTCTCTTATAGGGATGAACAGGAGAGGCTAGTGCAGATATGCTTCAACATTTTCACTGAGAGGGAACCTGAACACTGGTAGAAACTCCCATGCTGCTGGCGGCTGTAGAACAGCTTACATTGGTTAAAAGCTGCTCTTATTATGTATCACTAGCATTAATTCCCTAAGTATATAGCTAATATGTCCATAACATAATGGACATATTAGCTATATAGAGGAATTTTATCCATCTTATATAGCATCTATGTAGCACACATCTGAAGACTCTAGTGACTGATGGCTGAGGTATTTTATGACTGATTTTTGAGTTACTTCCAACACATTAATACAAAGTCAGAGCCCCCTAATAGACTACTACAGGAGTTAAGCAAAGGAACCAAAACTAGTTTGTGACTGGCAGGACTGAACGTGCAACACCCAGACCACTGATTTTTCTATTTGTTATAAATGATAAATCGCCAATCGGATATTGAGAAAAAAAGGAATTTTATTTTCCAATCAAAATTCTATCTGGGACAGCCACGGACACAACGTTTGAATGTTGGGTGAAACAGACAGAGCGGCAGCGAAATTGCTCACCTGTCTTGCTCCACGATTAGCCGGGATTTGAGTCTGAGTTTTTATAGGGTTTTTTGTATCACCGGTGATGATACCATGTCCTCATGGTCTTTTTACTTGTAGATGTGTCTTGAATGGATTTCCTGGCACCGGGGTATGTTTGAATGGACCTTTCTGGGAATCCTTTTTGGATGATGATTTCATCGGGCCTGGGGTCCACCCTCGAGATTATCATCAATGACTTGATGGTCCTGATATCCAGGGTTTGATTGACTCAAGGAGCAGCATCCTGGAGAGTTGCTTCCCTTTCTTGTGTAAAGTGGAGTGATGATCTTCCATTTCACAGGTCGGGAGGCTTATTTTGGTGTTAGGGGAACACCTTCTCCATTCCAGGAAACAGGGTCCGGCTTACATTCCCAGAGTTACAAGACTTACTATTTTATACATTTCTACTATATTTCTAGTACATTGACTGCTACATTTGTTACATATTTTATTTACACAATTTACTACCTCATTTATCACATATAGTAAAATGCACACATTTTACTATAACGAAAATATCTAAACATGGATTTTTAAATAATAGATGAGGATTTATTTTTTAGCAAACTATAAACATATTTGCATACAGTTTGCCAAAATTAGTTTCATTGAAAGGAGAATAAAAATGCACACATATTGAGACAGGAAGGATGGTCCAGCAATTACACCATCCCAAAATAGGAGATTTTTTTCCTAAATTCTGCCTTTTTCACATTCAGTAAGTGACTCAAGTACAATGTTTCCTCCACGTTCTCCCTTTTCAGAATGTTCTAGCTGGCTTTTCCATTCTGAACACCAGTCCTACACAAATTAATCTAGCAAGCACCAACCTCTCTTCATTCTCACCGTAGCTGGTTTGAACCTCATGTTTACGGCAGGGACTACCTAAGTGTATCAGTTTTGAGACAAATTTAGGAGAAGACACTCTGTAATGAGTCATCTCTTCTAAAAGGGTTCCAACAATGCCTTTCCACCCATAGGAAATGAATACTAATGGATGAAAGTGAGAAAAAAATCCCCAACGGTTTATTAACCAACAGTGTGTCCACAAGGCAAGAGGAAAAAGAAAAGTAAATAATTGATAGATATGAAACTGTCAGACCCTTCCCTCCATCCCCCTCCACCCCCCACACACCAGAACAAAAACTCAAAATGCCAGGGAAAATACCTGCTCATGACCAGCCCATGGTACATGGTACAAGACAGCACCAGCATCTCTCAGGCAAAAAACCCAAACAGCTTCACGCAGCAATTCAGGCAGCAGATGATAATCTGGTGACTCTCTGGAGTCAACCCCTTCTCCAGGGCAGCGGAAGTAACTGATCTGGAGGCTCTGGGTGTGCTTTGTCTCCCCAGCTCAGCTTCCCAAGTTGTGGGGCTGGAACAGAGTGACCCCTCTCCCACAGGTCCCGTTTCTCTCGTCTCAGACTAACAAGCTGTCCAGTTCACCTCAAAAAGCTGCTCAAGGATTGCTGCTACAACTTCTCCCAGGCCAGGGCAGGGAAAAACCTTTTGCCTTGGTCAACAGATCCAAGCTACCCAAGCAAAACCAAACTGCATGACAGCATGGACACCTGGGGAGTGAGGCTTTGAGAAAAGCCTGCCACAGAGTCCAAAGCTTCCCCAGCCACAGGCCTTGAAGATGGAATACCATTCTGGGGTAGGAGCAGAGGATCAGGGAATAGGCTATCATTGTAAATCACCCCAAGATACTGAGAGCACATCTTTTTCAGTGCCATTGGAGGTTAGCACCTTCATTCCTGCTTTTTGCTGCAACAAGTCTTCTGTTTCCTGTTCTGCATGAGGTGGTCCTCAAGTGTGTTGGGGTTAAGGAAAGCAGTCGGTGGCTCTCTTACAGATTAGCTAATTGGACTAAAAAATTATGCAATTAATTTAAAAAGAAAACTAGCCTAGAAGTTTAACCCCAGAACAGCAGCAACTATCCTGACATAATAACTACTTGTAGCACATCTTTTTTCAATTTTTTCTTTTTTCTTTTTTTTTAGAAATGGGTGCACAATGTACTTATAAAGAATTTTAGATCTTTTAATAATTATAGTTCAGTAACATCAGAAAGAAACTTACAAAACTGAAAGAGCATTCATTTCATTTGCAGCCCTGGATTCCACTACATTCAATTTGATGCCTGAAGCAGAACATAATTACACAGGTTTTTCAGATAAATCCTCTTCAATCTGTATGGTTTTCAATGCAAATCAATTGATTACACTGCTTTCAGAGCCCTTGAAAACACCAAGGCTCTTGCTGCCAGTTTCTGTGACAAAGGCCAAAAAATTCTAGTCAGGTTTCCTAGGAAGCAAATCCCCAGGAGCATATTATCACCAGTTTTAATAGCAGGCCATGACTGCTTTCTCAGTTTTCCCAGCTAAAAGATGCTGCAGCTACTTCCATACCAAGTACAAAACATGAGATGTATTACTTGGTCTGCAAGGAGAGGTTCCTTGGACAAGACAAAGGGTCACAGAATCATAGAATATTAAGAGGTTTGAAAGGACATTAAAGATCATCTATCCCCACATGGCCATGAGCAGGTGTACCTTCCAGTAGATCAGGTTGGCTAAAGCCCTATCCAACCTGGCCTTGAACACTGCCAGGATTTGGGCACCCACAACCTCCCTGGGAAACCAGTGTCAGTGTCTCATCAACCTCACAGTAAAAAATTTCTTCCTAATACCTACACCTAAATTTTCCAATTTGTACCTTACCGTTCCTGATGAACAGTCCCTCTCTGGCTTCCCTGTAGACCACTTTCAGACACTGGAAAGTTGCTATGAGGTCCCCACACAACCTTCTCTTCTCTAGGCTGAACAGTCCCGACTTTCTCAGCCTGTTTTCACACAGAAAGTGCTACAGCTCTCTTATCAACCTTGTTTATTTATTCTATTGGCCTTCAATGGTTGTGAGAACCAGACTGTCTTCTGGCCTTTTCCTCAGTTGACTCAGAAGCTCTGTCTGAGGCAGCTAAAAAGAAGCCAACTCTGTAGCCATCATATCTGTGTGGAACAGACTTGGCCATTGAATTTCCTCCTCTACCCAGCTACTGTAAGGAACATAAATTAGCAAAAAGCTTTTTGAGACTGACATGCTTTTAGTGGCTGGATTTCTCTGTTGTCAGCGGAAGAGCACTGAGATGATGCCTGCCAGCAGCACTGTAACCTGGTGCACCGCCAGGAATTCTGACATAAACCTCAGAGGTATATTCACCCTTATGTAATAACACTTATCATAAAGGATCCCAAAGTGCTTTGAAACTGCACAAGATATATTCAGGGAGTAATTTATCACTAGGGCTTCTCCAGGGCACAGCCATCCCAACACATACTGTCAGTTTCTGGGATCTTTAACAATAGCATCTTCCATTTAGCTTTTTAAAGCATAGGATGGATGGTATCTGTGCTCAAATAACTGTTGTCTGTGGTGTTTGTCCTATTTAAAATAGGAAGAGGAAACAACAGTAATATTGAGCATCATTGTGGCTCAGTTCCTTGCAAGTTCTTCTCTACAACACAGATATAAACACTTGCCACTGATTTGAGACCAGCCTGGTAAAAGCCCTGCAGCTGCTGAAATCTGATGAAACCATGTCAAGTTCTGAGCTGCCAGAATTCTCACAGATCCAAGAGAGCTCAAATTACTGCCACTTTCAGAGCATTTTTATGAAAATTTGTGGTTGCACTGTACATATATATATATCTAAATGTTACCTTAAGACTTTGTGTAATGTTTAATCCCAGCCAGCCACCAAGTCCCACACAACTGCTCGCTCACTGCCCCACCAGCAGGATATGGGAGAGAATCAGGAGGGTAAGAGCTGGAAAACACTCATGTTGAGATATACACAGTTTGATAGTGAAAGCAAAAGCCTTACACATAAACCAAGAAAAACAAGGAATGAATTCACTGCTTCCCATGGGCAGGCAGGTGCAGCCATCTCCAAGACAGCAGGGCCCCATCACCATGTAATGGTGACTTGGGAAGACAAACTCCATCACTTCAAATGCCCCCCCGCTTCTTCCTTTTTTCTCCTCACCTAACTTTATATAGTGAGCATGATTATTTTATAGGGTAAGCGTGATGTCCCATGATCTGGAGTATCTGGGTCAGTTGGGGTCACCTTCCTGGCTTTGTTTCCTCCCAGCCTCCCAGGCACTTCAATCTCCCCTGCCAGTATAGCAGTGAAAAGCAGAAAAGCAGAAAAGCAGAAAAGACCTTGGCTCTGTGCAAGTTCTACTTAGCAATAAAAAAAAAAAAA
Organism: Argya squamiceps; assembly: GCA_037834095.1. Taxonomy (NCBI): domain Eukaryota; kingdom Metazoa; phylum Chordata; class Aves; order Passeriformes; family Leiothrichidae; genus Argya; species Argya squamiceps. Next base: position 54,528,934 of record JBBMKD010000115.1, on the reverse strand, counting down.
ATCTTTATATCATCAACTCTGTGTTCAGCACAAATCCAAAACACAGACCCATACCAGCCACTGTGAAGAACATTAACTCTACCCCAGCCAAAATCAGCACACCGTGAAACAGCTTGCATGAGTGCTACCTCCGTCATTCTCTTCTGCTGTGAATGGTTAAACTGTATCAAGTATTTTGGAAATTATTTCCCACTGCTGCTTGGAATGAGTAATAACAACTATCTTCATTATGGGCTGCTTCAGAATAGGAGAAAAGAGATCATGCAATTGCAAGGTTGGGAGAAGGTTCATTAAAACTAGTATCCATAAATGCTCATTACAGTGTAACAAGATTATAAAATTGCTGGATAACGTTAAGGTTGGGGGTTTTTTACTCTGAGCAGAAATTGGCTGCTGTAAAATTACCAAACTAGCAACCTGATGTATTTTAAATAAAGTCCAACAAATGTGACTCACGAAAACAACCCAAACATACTAACAGTCCAGTAGGACATGCCTCCTAGGGCTGTGGGACTGATAGCTTGGTACAAATAACAAGGCAAAGAGGGTTCCAATCTCAATACATAATCTAATTTCATTCTAGAAAGAAAGCAGTCAGATTTAGGTGTATCACATTCTTTTTTATGTGAAGGTAAATTGAGGTTCATATTTTGTCATTAAAGGAATGGAGAAAAATGTATTTGCAATGTTAATAGTGGCATATTATTTGGCTGGTTGGCTGGTTTGGACTTTAGCTTGTATTGGAGTTTTAATATGTTTGGTACAGCAGTGCTTAATGGTGGAGTTATTTTATTTAAGGTATGATAGTTTACAGTCCGTTTCTAATTTTTTTTCAGATTTGCCTGTAAGTTAAATGAGATTGTTGAAGACTGAGTGGGATTTGCTGATCACTTTCTGGTTCTTTAGTTTATGGATTATTTTATGGATGGGAATCACATTTCAAGTTGTTTTGTATTGTTAGTGGTGTACTGTTGAAGTGGCAATTGGTATTCATTGCTTCTTTTTTTAGAAATTTTATTGCAGATGGGTTTTTTGATAGTTTAGATAAGGCTTTTAATAGTTTCATTCGTTTTGTCTTTATAATTGTTCCTTTAAATGCTCACTTGAGTTTTTTTGGGTTTTTGAAATATTCACTTGGGATGAAGTTTATGTTCAAAATGTATGGGGCTTTTGGGCTAGTTACAATAGGGTGTTTCTTCTATTCATTTTTAGTTAGGTTTATATTAGTTTCTAGTAAAGTTAAATTTTGTGATTTTTTTGTTACATAAGCAATAGAAATAAATTTTGCTTTCATATGTTTTGATGGGATTAATGTGTACTGTGCACTAGTGTTGACTAAGGCTTTATGTATTTTTAGTTTTGATGTGCCAGGCTAATGAATTTAGAAAGTCTAAGAAACACAGTTTGCTCTAGCCTCTACTTGGCTAGAGGCAGGGGTCTTTTAAGTTTGGTTACTTTTTTCCTTTGGCTATATTTTCTAGAAGTTTTTTTAAGGGGATCAGATATATCATCATTATTATATTTGGCAGTTTGGCTACAGGCAATTGAAGCTGGGTTTTTTGTGGTGGAACTTCTTTTCTGAGTCTTGCTTTTTTTTTCAATTTATGCACTCGTTGTGCTAGAGCAGCAATGGTTTTTTATTTTACTTTTTCATGTTTTTCTCACAGTTACACAGAAAGAATTATAGCTTGCTTCATGGGGTGTACTTTGGTTTTTTATTTGGGAGACGTTTGCTTTTGGTATTGGAATTTTTGATCAGTATTTCTGAGATTTGGAGAAGGCCTTCTTTAATTATTTTTTTTTTTGAGTTTCTTTTGATTCTCATCTCTCTCATCTTCTAATTTCTGCAGACATGTTTCCACAGCTGCAATTCTTATTCTTGCATGTGTTGGGCCAAGCATGGCATCTCCATATGCTTGGAGCTTCGTCACCGTATCCAGCATGGTCTCTTTTCTACCATTTCACTTCATTATTGCTAAAGCAGAAGTGTATTTTTGTGGCTTAAACTGTATAAGTATAAGTTTTATATAAACTGTATAAGTATAAGTTTAAACTGTATAAGTTTTTGCTACATCACGGACGTATATGATACTAAGTTTGGATTTTTGGTTGTTAGATTATTTGAGAAGATAATTTTTGCAGCTGTTATTTTTCTCAAGCATTGAATTCCTTGTTCTATGGTCTTCTACTGGGTTTGTTGCACACAGAGATCGTTTGCACACAGATATCTTTGTTCCACACTTTTTAAGATTCATGCCCAGAGACTGTGAGGGTTAGCTTTCTTTATCGTTTTTTGGTTGATAATCAGATTATGTCTCAGGGATTTCAAATGCTTTCCTTCAGTACTGTTTAGAATTGTGGCTTTGCTTGCAGTGTTTTAAAGACGGACTAATCAACTAATTATAGATTTATCAGGCTGTTGAGTACAATTTTTTTTTTTAGGTTATGAAGGTTTTTAGGGAAAAGGACTCAATAGTGGTTTCTGATTTTGTGTCAGTTGTTGAAGCTGGCTTTGAGGGTCCTTCTCCTAGATCACTATTGTCTGTCAGTTGATTGGTTTTGGTTTTGTGGGTTTTTTTTTTGTGGTAGTGACTACTAGTGGTTTAGGCTTACTGTTTGGTTCAGCTGTTGGCTTAGGTTTACTGCCTTTTTAAGTTATTGACTTAGGTTTATTATCTAGTTTAGTTACAACTTGAGTAACTGGGGTGTTGGCTGCAGCCTGAGTGGCTGGGGTAGTTGCTGATTTATTTCCCTGCCACCCAGCATTTATTTGCTGTTTTACAGTATTTAGCAGCATGCCATTAGCACATGCCAGGGCCCAGCTTATTGCAATGCGTCTTTTGCATTGGAATTATCATTGTAGGTTTTTTTCAGATTTTTTTTTTCAATTCATTTGGGTTCTGAATTTGTTTACGTGAAAATTTTTAAGTTGAGGATCAGAAAATTCTTTCAGGGTTCAGCTTATTTTTTATTATTTTTTTATACTATTTAAGATTTTTTACATGTGGTTTTACTTTTGGATCAGGAGTTTCCTTAGGTTTTTTGGACACACTAGCTCTCACTCTAGACACACTGAAGACCATATAGAGGAATATTTTATCTTAGGAAAGTGGTCTTTTAGGGGAAACTGAACATTCCCAAAAAGTGATGTAACAGATTTAAAACAGAAGAAGGAAAGGAAAAGTTGAAAACCTCATCTCCTGTTTTTCTTTTAATAAATTGGGTGCAATTACTAATAAACCCCTAAAATAGGTTACTGGAACTCAGATCAAGGTTAGGAAGAAGAAACTATAAAATACACATATTCAGAAAAAACTCTAGTACCTTTGTAAACTCTTTATAAATTATTATCAGCATGCTCAGGAAAATAGCTATTTTAATTTGTTCCTTTCTTCTGTAGAAGTTACATGTTAGGGACAATATTGGAGCTATTTTCAGATAATAAGAAAATAGGTATAGGGCCTAGAATAACATTAAAATTTTGAAAAAGCTTAGGGACCAGAGATACATGAAGGCTTTCATTCAGAGAGACATTATGAATTTAAGCAACATGGTTACTTAAATTCTTAAATTTAGGGTTAAAAATTATTAAAATTAAGGTTAAAAAAAAAAAGTTAAAATTATTAAATAAAATAGAAGAAAAAAATTTACACTACATTTAAGGCATAATTACAGCACAGAACTAAAAAGACAAATTATGTAAAGATCCACCCCTAGTGTGATGGGTTGACATTGGCCAAATGCTAGTGTACCTGTGAAAAATAATTTATTCATTCTTTTCTGCTATAGTTAAGCAGAGGAGAGAAAAAGAAAATATATGGAATGAGATAAGGATTAGGAGAAAATACTTTAAGGGAGAAACAGGCTTAAAACTTTAAAAAGTATAAAGGAAAAAAAATTATTTACAGAATTAAAGAAGTTGAATGAGAAGTTTTAGAACACCTTTCCCTAGCCTTTTTTTCTTTCTTACTGGCAGTGCAGGGAGAAAAAATATGAGATTTTTAGTTAATCTTTTTAAAGATTTTTTTTTCAGTTTACTTAAGGGGAGGAGTGCTCTCTCTCACTATCCATACTGCAAACACAATCCATGAAAAAAAAATACAGAAAAACAAGTGCAGTTCCTAAAAACAAACTGTGCACTTCTTCTCCTCCCACTACACTCTCAAAACCAGTCTTAAAAGTAAAAAACTTAATATCCAACATAAACAAACAAACAAGTAGAAATAATATCACAGTCACCCTAAAACAAGCAGCAATACCCACAGGATAAAAAGCAGTAATAATTATAATTTAGAATTGCTAAGTAAAGTAATTATAGATAGACCAAAAGCCATAGACATTCTGCTGGAATTCTGGTCAGCTCGATGACCTCAGGGTTTCAGAGTCTTAAAATGACAAAATCATGATACAACAACAATACTTGAAACAAAAAGAGAAACCTGTAATCTTTCACAACATAATAGCAAAAAAGAGTTGAACATTCCTCATCAAAAAAAAAAAAGAATCAATCCAATATGTCATTTGAGGGGAAGTTCTGTCCTATGAGCTCTGACACCGGTGTTTGATAGGAAGTCATTTGTATTTGGCTAGAATAAGGAAAATTCCGTTACCAGGCATCCAAATCTAAATTTAAAACAATCAATTAAACAACAAGAAGAAAACTCTGTTAAGTGGACAAATTCTGTTACAATATACAATTTCAAATCATATAATCTGAGAACACAACCAATCAAAAAAGCTGGTATTAAGGGCAGTATAAGAATTAGCACAGAACAGAAATTCTTGGTGATTTCTCCTACAGGTAGCTTAAGAAAAAACTGTACCAGTCCAAGACGATTTGAGACTTATGATTTCATCGTTTTTCAGAGGATAATCTCATTTTTCATGAGGACAATCACAACCTTAAAAATTCTCTACCAAGTTATCTCAAAAAAATTGAAATGTTTGAAACTTTCTATTTTCAGAAAATTTATGGAAATTACATATGACATGTGATGTTTGAATTTCAGAACAAAGTCAATTAAAAACTAGAACGCTGATTCTTTTTGAAGCTTTCTTTCCCAAGGAGTGATATTTGTCTACTTGTGCTACTGGCTCATCTCTGTAGAAGACAGAACAGATTCCTGCCATTTTATATTTCATAAATATAAATATTAAAAAAATATTTTAAAGTATTGAAAGAAAAAATAAGAATTAATCTTTCCTAAATGAATATTTTTCAGAATGAAAAATGTGCAAAACTTCATGCTTTAGAGAAAAACTCAACCTGGTGAACCAGTGCCTTTGGATAAAAATGTTTTGAATTATAAATAAAATAATTTCCAAATGCCACATACAATCTCAGTGATTTGTTGCTAATTGTTATGTTGTAGAATAAAATAATTTTGTTGCACATAAGTATTTGTAACTTACACTGAATAAGATTATACCACACTGCCCCAAACCAAGAAATAAAAGATATCTGAAAAAGATGTTATAAACAGAATCAGAATAATTTAGGCTGGAAAAAACCTCCAAGATGGTGAGAACAACCTTTGACCAATCATTACGCTGTCAAATAGACCATGGCACTACATAATTTCTTGAACACCCCCAGGTGTGGGGGGGTGTTCCCTGGGAAGCCCATTCCCTCCCTGGGAAGCCCATTCCAATGCTCAACAACCCCTTACATAAAGAAATCTTTCCTGATTCCCAGACCAAGTGTCGCCAAGCTTTGGGGCCTTGTCCTCTCATCCCCTCACTGGTTGCCTGGGAGAAGAGGTTCACCCCCACCTGGCTGCAGCCTGCTTTCAGGCAGGTGTAGGGAGTGATAAGCCCTTATGAGCCTCCTTTTCTCCAGGATAAACACCCCCAGCTGCCTCAGCTGCTCCTCATGGGATCTATGCTCCAGACCCTTTCCCAGCTTTGTTCTCTTGGCCTGCTCCAGCACCTCAGTGTCTTTCTTGCACTGAAAGCCCAGAAGTGAACACAGGATTTGAGGTGTGGCCTCACCAGTGCCCAGCACAGAGGGACAATCCCTGCCCTGGCCCTGCTGGCCACACCATTGCTGATCCAGGTCAGGATGCCATTGGCCTTCTTGGCTACCTGGGCTGTACTGGTTTTGCATGGATTGGTTTTTTGGTAGCAGTGGGGCCCACAGAGGTGGCTTCTATGGAAGCTGCTGGAAGGTTCCACCATGTCACACAGAGCCAACAGTCCCTGCTGGCTCCAAAGAGGGATGTGCCACCAGACAAGGCTGGGCCAA
>JBBMKD010000115.1:54507835-54522590 GCA_037834095.1 Argya squamiceps | reverse complement strand
GAGGCATTATCCTGCTCTGATTTTGTTAGGGATAAGTTCACTTCATATCATTAAGTTGAACCTGTTTTGTCCTTGGTGAGCAATCTCCTGGTCCTTATCTCAACCTGTGGGCCCTTTGTTAAACTTTCTCTCCTGTCTCCAGTTGCAGAAGGCACCAAGTAAGTTGCTTTTGTGGGTGCCTGGCATCAGGCCTGGTTCATCCCACAAGAGTGGGCACTCACTGGCTCATGTTCAGCTACCGTCACCATCACCCCCAGATCATTTTCTACTGGGCTATTTTCCAATCACTCTTTCCCAAGCCCTTAGTCCTGCCTGAGGTTTCTGTGACCAAAGTACAGGACCCAGCACTTGGCCTTGTTGTAGCTCAAATGAAAATATAATAAAAAATATAACAAAATCAAATTAAATATAGACTATATTCAGCAGTAAAACAGTGTGTTGGGGCATTGCACAAATGGGACAGGACCACTGGGAGACGTTCCTGAAGCCTTTATTGCAACATCAGCCTCACAACAGGTTGGGACAATTAAAAGATGGCAACAGCTCACATCTTACCAGCAGCAGCCAAAGATTTCTTTGTTACAGGGCATTTTAAAAACTTTCTAGCCAATAGCACATTGCTAAAGCTTACAGACAATTGTTCTAACCCATCACTAAAAGCACACATACACCTGCTTCAAACAATGCCTGCTTGTGTGCTATCTATTAAGAATACATAATACTCTACTATTAAGCTTAAAACCTTTTACTATCTTGCCAGGGATATTTTTCTGTAGTCTTAAGGTCTATTCTAGCCCAACCTAAAACTCAAACTATTGTTTCATGTCCTTGCTGTTGTACTGTTGTAACTTTTCCTACTTTCAAGCTTTGCTGCTGCAGCTAATTCTAAGTTCTTTTGCTCTTTCTTTTTCTGGGGCCTGCTTTCACAGCTTTCTGAAATTCTTCTTACCTTTAGTATTTCCCACAAAATGCCTTGTAAAACGTAGTATATGGAAGATTTCAAGAAAAAAGAGCACACAGAGGTTAGAAAGTCAGCCTGCATGGTGGCAATGGCAGATTTTAAACAAAATACTCATTTGGCTAAATTTTTTGTGAAGCCCATACATTATCATTTGCATTCACATATGTGGTTGGAATGGTCTAGTAAGAATATTCCCTGATTCAATCCCTTCTAAGACTCTCCAAACCACATGGCCACTCTCTCTCACTCCCCTGATTTTTCCTCTCCCTCCCCATTGCAGCAAGCTGGAGAGGAGAATTGGAGCCACTAAAGAGGGATCACAGATTAAGATAAGAACACTTTACTGGAAACAACATTTAGGTAAGAAAATAAACAGTTACAGCAACAATACTAATGACAGAGTATAAGAAAAGAGTCAATTCACACAGAAAAAAACAAAAACAAAACTAAAGCAACCAATAATAGACAAAAGGGGACAGCTTCTATGCAACATTTTCTCAACCAGAAGGAGCCCCTTCTCTGTGTAAGAGAGTCCCTTTACCCCAGCCTCAGCAATGACATGAGGTGGTATAGAATAACCTCCATGTCAAGGCATGTCCCCTTCCAGCTACTGCAAAAAATTAGCCCTGAACTGGCTAGAAACCAGAAAATAATAAATGACAACTTGCTGCTCCAAAAAAGGATGCCTAAGCAAGCAGTATGGAGAGGGATGGTGTGGGAAAAAGGAGTAACAGTAGGATGAAGTGAATACATCCACGTAAGATGGCTTTCCCCTGAACAAGCTAAAGGACTATATCCTTATCTTTTTAATTTTGCAAGGCTTTGAGTTTGGTAAGAAATGTGTGATCAGCAGCCTAAGGGTCAGGTTTCCAAAAAACATAGACACACACACACTGGTTTTCTGATTGATGGTGCTCTCAGTACATGACAGATTGAAAAGACTTGAGCAAACTAGAGAGCTAATATCCCGTGCTCCACCAGTGCAAATCAGAGTCTCTGCTATTGGGATAAAAGAGGGTACAGGCCACAAGGTAACCTGTGGATTTACCTGCATGAGCACACAGAGGACATGAGATGTGACAGACATGTTACTATAGTGGTGGAACTTAGCTGCATAATACAATGAAAAATTGTAGGAGTCATGTTTTTCTCATGAGGCGAGACGGTCAGCACAGAGATTTGCTAAAGTGTTGCTTTTCTGTTCCTGTCTTTGACTCAGCATCAGCTGTAGCTTTGAGTGCAGCAGCTGGCACGTTTACAAGCAATTCAGACAAGCAATGCACTTCCTTCCAGATGCATTTGCCAGCTAGGATACATGTGAAGATGTATATTTTTCAGCTGTTACCTGGAGAGCATTCTGCCCAAGCTGAGCATAATTTCAAGTAAGACTACATTGCTTTATTATAGCAGTGAATTTGCTTCACGCCATAAACAAGAGAGCCTTTTTAGTACACACAACCCATATGGCCACTTGCTGCCAGGAGCAGAGTTTTCATGGGATGTCTGGTGTTGAAGGAGGCAAAAAAGCCACTTTGACTTTCTTATCGCTATTCAAGAGGGTATTTCTCGACTGTAAGCAATATGATGGCTAAGTAATCATAACACTGGCACCAAACTTGTTAGCAAGAAAAAATCCTTGTGTACAAAAGACCCCATATGGTTAAGTATGTATTTTTCAAAGAGAAAAATTTTCAAAGAGAAAATAATGAAGCTGTCTCTTTCATTATACATTAATGGTTTCTTTATTATGTGCAGGAAAATAATCAGCCACTAAAGAGAGAATACAGAATGAGATTAGTTTGTCAGTTAGTTGAAGACTTATTTTCAGGGCTTAATATTTGTCTGGAGATGTTCATGTTAACAAATCTGTCTCATAAAGTAATATTTTTTTAAGGACTTGGCAGTTTGAATTAAAACAAGAAATGCAATTTTAGAATAAATTTATGGCCAGCTGAAAGCAGTTCTGAATATCAAGATGACATATATTGACTTAGCAAGTTTGTTTTTGACACCAGGCTGTGTGGGGCAGTCAACTCACTGGAGGGAAGGGATGGCATCCAGAGGGCCCTGGACAGGCTGCAGAGCTGGGCCAGCGCAAACCTCATGGGGTCAACAAAGCCAAGTGCAAGGTCCTACAGCTGGGTCATGGCAATCCCAGACACACCAACAGCCTGGTCAGAGAAGTGATTGAGAGCAGCCCTGCAGTGAAAGATTTGGGGTAAATGTTCATGGAAGATTGAACATGAGCCAGCAATGTGTGTGCACAGCCCAGAAAGCCAGTTGTGTCCTGGGCTGCACCCAAAGCAATGCAGCCAGCAGGGTGAAGAAGGAGATTCCACCCCCTCTGATGAGATCCCAGCTGGAGTGATACAGCCATGCCTGAAGTCCCCAACAAAGGAAGGACAAGGAACTGTCAGAGTGAGACCAGAGAAGACCATGAAGCTGGTAAGAGGAATGAAAGACCTCTCCTATGAAGACAGACTGAGAAAGTTGTGTTGTTGAGTTTGAAGAAGACAAGATTTTATGGGGACCTCATAGAAATTTTGCAGTATCCAAAAGGGTGTACAGGGAAGCCCAAGGGGCTCTTCATCAGGAACTCTAATGGCAGGACAAGGAGTGATGGGTACAAACTGAAAGAAGGAAAAATTAGGTTAGATATTAGGAAGAAATTCTTTACTGTGAGGTTGGTGACACAGTGGAAGATGTTGCGCAGGAGGACTGTGGATGCCCCAGGCCTGGGAGTGTTCACAGCCAGGTTGGATGGGGCTTTGAGGAGCCTGATCTAGTGGGAGGTGCTCCTCCCCATGGCAGGGGTGCTTGTACTAAATGATTTTTAAGGTTCATTCAACTTCTTTACCTTCTGTGTTTCTGTTACTTTGGATTTTAAACTCAATCCCATCAAAGCTGAATTGCCTGTAGTTATAATTGGAGATATGGTTAAAGAAGCAGCTTGGGGTTTGATGGCCTTTCAAAATAAAGATGTTTGATTTTGAGTATTTAGGAGTCTTGCTAAGTTAATCACATACTTAAATTGTTTACAATGTATCTATAGAAAACATTTCACTCATGTTTGCGAACTCTGAGTAAAACTGATTACACATCTGAAAGTAAATGCTGAAAATGATATTTTTTTTCTTATTTGGCAATAGGAATATCTAACAAACTACAGAGTTTTGTTTTTGTCTAAAAGGATAATTCCAAAAGAAACAGGATTTCAGAGGACTTGGAGGTCATTAACTCTATGAGTCTTATTTTTAATTCAGACATTATATTCTTTGAATAAGTTAAGGATAAAAGTGAGATTTTAACAGATAGTTTGAAATGTGAATCGAAATTGATATCTAATATTTTCTTACCTAGAAGAAGAAAATCAAACAGAAATTGATATTTTCTCACAATAAGATTTCCAAGGAAGTGAAGACACTAGCTTTATGTCCTGCAGCACATGGGTTTTACTCTTCCATTAGCATTAGCTATTTATTAATATCTGCTAAAGCTTTGTCACAATACTGATGTCATCTAAACAGCAGCTTAAATACATGCTTCTATAACTGGCTATATAAGCATACTAGAAACATAGCTATAATGCTATTATGAATTACAAAATATTCTAATTTTATTAAAAGCAGTACAATTAGCCTGGGTTTGCCTTATTTCAGTAGCAGATGTGTGTAGTTCTGGTGATTCTGACTGCTCTAGCTGAAGAATTCTTCCACTGATAAAAAAAATTTAGAAGTGAATATTGTGCCTTCTGAGTAGAGCTCACGGAGAGTACACACATACAGAAGACATACCTCCAGTGATCAAAAGTAGATCTATTTCAAATATCAGTATATTCATACAGACCAAAGAATTATTTTGAAAGGCTTCAACTTTGATAACAATACATTCCATAAGTCATAAAATTGTTGACTATTATTGTCTATTATTATTATTATTATGTGTTGTATAACCATAGAAATTTCTCCTATAAGATCCCTATATCATTCATTCTTCCCAACAGACAATACTAGAAGATTTTAGTCTCCATTGCCAATTGCAGTAAGATTCTAGGACACTATTGTATTAAGAATATTATGTATTAATATTAGGTATTAAGAATAGCAATCACATGTTTTCTAGGATGATTTTTGTATGTCATTTTAGCATTTCATAAAGTACCTAGACTGAGTGATATTGCTTCCTTCATTTTACAGATGAAAAAACAGAAAGGATCATATTAAGGTCAAAACATTTCACTAATTTAAAGTATACTAACTGTGGATATCTGAGACTGTTTTTTGGAAGAGTTCTTCATTCTGCTAATCATTATGAATGGAAAGCACGGCTCTGAAATTGAATTTCAATTTCAGTTATGTTTAGTTGTCATCAGGTGTTCTGCAGATAGGACCCCACAAGATAAACTGGGTATCCATAAAAGCCTGACAGCTACCAAAGGTCAGGATGGGGTCAGCCAGTGAAGAAGGGAATAAAGTCAGCGACAGAGGCAGTGCAGCTGCCATTTCTTCCAAATTACGTCCAGCTGCATCAGGAAGGTTTCCATGTTCTGCAAGCTGCTCTCTTACTTGTCAGGTGCCGTCCCAACCCTGCCCCACGTGAGGGGAAGTTCTGCCTTCCTTCTCTGCTTTCATGTCACTGCTGTACAGCACGTCTCAAGCTCAACATCACTGCGACAGAAGGACAAATGAGAAAAAGCCATAACCATGAAATAAAAGCTAAAAGGAGTAGCATTTACAAAGTGTTGATGTCAGCCATGCTGGAAGTCTTAATAGTGAAGTTTTGCAGCCTTTTGCCAAATTGCTCTATATTCTTCATAACATATTATTATGCTCAGCTTAAAGGGGGTATTTTCCTTAAGGGGAAATGTACATCTTTAAAATAACCTAGGAAGATAGCAGAAAGTAAATACTGCTAAGAAATCTTTCATATTTGAGCCTATTTAATTCCTAGTTCTATAATAATTAATTTGCTTCTAGAATTCATAGTGTATATTTATAAGACTTTCTTTTCAAATGGAAGTATTATTAAGCTAGTCCTATTAAATTTCTTTACATGGATCTTTTGACTGTTCTGTGTTCTCTAATGATGAAGATAAATTAAGATTTATTACACACATGGGACCATTTGAAGTTCAGGTCATACTTATTAGATGTGTAAGTCATCCAGGTTTCTCTCCTCCTTTCTGTCATGAATGCTGTGTTGCAAGAGCCAAAAATTTGCTTTCCAAGAAGATATTTGTATGAATCTATTGTCACTCATGTCATTTATTCACTTCATATTTTAATGGGCAACGAGCATGACATAGGAGGAAGACTGATAAATCAAATCTGCCTGAAGTTTAAACGCATAATAATGAAAATACCTTCCCCTAAAATCCTCTGTTGGTGGTGTTTTATTCAGGACATTTTCACTTCAGCCTCCAAGAGCTTCAGAAATAGTAATTATTAATAATGAAAGAAAAAATACTTCTAAAAATATTGCATGACAGTAGCTGTACATGGGGCTCATGAACTTTCTAGGTAGGTATTGCACACTGATGCTCATGTTTTAGAAGTTTTTCAAAGCCAAAGGACCACTTAATAGAAACAGTTGGACAGGGTAGTACGTGTTTATGAGGACAGAAGGTGTCAGAGGACCATCACCACAATAAAGCTCAAATACAACTTAAAACTGCCCATCAAGAGGCATTTTGAAGTGTTGAAAAGCAGTCACCCATGAAGTACTAATATCCAAGTGCACACTGGCCACCAAGTATTGGTTAAAATGCCCCAGGGATTTCAAAGTATCCTGTCAATATCGAAACTTGGGAAGAGTTGGTGCAACAGTTCCACTGCATTTCATAAAACTGGAGAGATGCATGTCTGTTGCCTTGCCCGCCAGAGCAGCTGAATTAGAGTACAGTTGAAGGCTGCAAAAAGATTTCTCCATGACTTGCTATAGCAGAAACAGCCCTTTAGATTTTATTAGAGTGAGCAGAGCTCAAAAGCACAGCAGGAGCTCTGCATTCAGAGTGGCATCCACAGTGAGTTTTGAAACTCCTGTGTCTAAAACTATTCAGAAGCTGAACTGGTAGTATTTCTAGAACCAAGTAGATACTGACCTTCCCTAACCAAAACAAAGTTCCAAATTTGCACAGAAAACCAGAAAACATATACGTGTCAATTTAAAAACCCCACAACACTGCTGTGTATCTTCAGCTGTGTATTATTGCTGCTGTTGTTTAATGTCCTGAATGTAAGACTGAGGGTGAGTGTCAGAGTATGGTTGGTATGCCTACTACTTTGTCCTGGGTTTGCACTGCAGCCATATTAGCAACCTCATCTCTTCAGGCAGCAACTGTTCACAGCATTGCACACTTCTTACAGCTCCATGAAAAATACAGATCCTTTCAAAATCAGCCCCACTGTTCCTGCAACCTCTCATCACAGTAGCAATCAAAGGCTAAAGCTTGTGTTGGCAGTTCTGAAGACCTGAAACTCCATACCGTGAGCACAGCTTTCAAACCTGCCAAACCTGCAGAGTGGAGTTGTCTATCTTGTCCTTTCAAAAGCTCCCCATGTCATGCCACTCTCTTTGCCTAAGTTAGTCTCAAAGATTGAGGCTCAGTCCAAAATCTGCATCAGCCATGATCATGATGCACAACTTTGTTTTGCCTCCTGCATATTAAGGTCTTTGCTTTTTGAAGAGCTTTTTGCCACAGGAAACATCCACAGGAACTGTTATTCTGGGGAGTTTTCTTCCTATGTCTTCTTGGAAGATGAAGAGTAGCTTATAAGGGGAGACCTAATTTTTTACCTTTCCCATATTATTCATCTGCAGAAAGATTTGCCACAATCAATTTATCTCTAATTACATCTCTGTCATTCTGATTAGTCACCTCATATGCCAGTAGCTGCATTTGAGGCATAACAAAATTGATCTGATTTAGTTATCTTTCATATCAGACATCTGGTATATGGCTGCTATATCAGTTATGTCCATGCCCTGTAACTTTCTGCACCATTGAGATGGACGTTTTATAGTGTCATTTAAATGCAGTCCCAGTTCTACCCTTGAGTCCTTCTCAGAGGGACACTGACAATACCTTTGCTTTGAACACTGATGTTTAAATACACAGGCTCTGCAGACATATAGGTTTTACTTATATGTCAAATAAGGCCTTTCACAAGCATTAGTATAGTTCCAGTGGCTCAGAGCTCAATTTTCCCTTTAGTTTACTGCTAATTGCATCTGTTACTTGTTGAAGGAAATACACTTTATAAAAGCTGTGTTAATGGTACCCTGTCATGGTTTAGGAATGGCACTCCCCAATCCAGTGCCTCCACCAAGACTCTCACAAACCAGATGCCTCTGTCTTACCTCTCCTTCCCCTCCCCTTCCCACTGAAGCAGGATGGATTTGAGAATTGAGCACACAAAATGTGAAGATCATAGGTTGAGATAAGAACAATTTACTGGAAACAGTAATGGGATAAGAGAGTGAATAGTAACAGCAACAATGTTAGTAACAAAAGTGTACAAAAGAGATTGTGGTTTACATGCAAAAATGCCCATCATAGACCCAGGGCAACAATGAACATTGGCTTTTCCCCTTCTTCCACTTTTGCTCAACACCAAAGGCCACCTGCTCTCCCTTCTGAGATGTCTGGGAGAGTTCCTTACCCCCCACCCCTGACAAAGATCTGCAGTGGTACAGAACAATCTCCTAGCAACGCCAATTTAGCCATGCCACTGAAAAAAGTTAACTCTGTCCTGGCCAGAACGAGGGCACATCCAAAACATAGATATCACTAGATTTTTATCCTTTTTTTGACATAAAGGGGTGATATCTGTAGTTCAGTAATATGTATAGCTTAATCCATATCTTCTTCACTATTTCATGTTAGCATTGAAACACAAGAAATTATGCCCCAAATTTGGCATTGTTAGACAACAAAATAATTTTTTCTTTGAAAGTGGGTTGGTTCTCCAAAATCATGTAAACAATGTGAGGGATTTTGTTGTTGTGTCAGTTATGTTATTGCCTTAGTTAAAATTATCTCAACACCAATACACCAAATGTCCAAATGCAATATGTTTCCAGAATATATCTTGATGCATTGCACAGTTTGTCTTTGTAATATCTATTTCTGCAGCTTTTCTAGTGCGACTCTTTCTTTCTCAGTGGACTGCTATAGGAGAAACAAAGAGGAATACAACAAAAATTTTACTGTCAAAAAAAAGTCTGAAATAGCGTGGTGAAAAACATTAATATTAAGGCAAACAAAGAAAAAAAAAAAGAAAGGTGAAATTAATATGAAAGGCTTTGAACTGTAGATGATCATGCATAAAAATACACTATGACTCATAGGTCGATATTTTTAAAAATTTGGGCAGATTTTTCTTCCCTAGGTCTCTGGGTAGCTGACAGCACATGACTTAAACAGAGATGGATTATGAAATTCTCACTCCACTGCCATACTTTCTGACATGTGTTTTCTTACTGTCTAATCCATTAATGCATTCCTTTTAGGCAATCTGCTTATTTTAATATCTTTTATGTGGTGGTCTCTTATGTAAAATTAGAATTCCTTTCTTCATAGATTTCATAAAAAGTCCACAAAACCTTTGCGTTTCTAGTTCTAAATATTCTAAGTTTCTCAGTTTTCCTTTGAAATTAAAAATCTTTAGCCTAGTATCTGTCTTTCTATTTAATTTAAGATTAAATTGTCACTGTCCACAGCACTTTTTTTCTGATCTTTACCTGGGAAGTAAAAACATGGTTACATTTGCCTCTCTAAGTAATATATCAGTGTCAGAAACCCAGTCCCATAGGGCAAGAGTGGAAAAAGTCCTATCAGTTGTCAGCTCTTCCAAAATATCCAAAGAGATGGTATGAGCTCTGCAGCTATCCATCAGCCATTTCAAAGCATTAAGATCTGTTCATGCCATCCCTTTTTCAAGAGATGGATAGCATGTGATCAGTGTATATTATTATCCTTTTTTAACTTATTTCTGTCTCTCCCGAACACTGCAGGTCTCTCAGCCTCTGTATTCTGGTCATGATACTGTTTCTTACTTACCAGAAGCTCTGTTTGGTCCTTTGTTTGGTACCTTTGGTACTCCCTTTCTTTATATTATTGAACACATATGTCTGTACTAAGTGTAAGGCCATGACAATTGATGGTTACAAGTCAGTGCACACATCCTTTTGGACCTATAGTGATTTGCTAATAGGATGACTCAAGAAAGAGTGCACATGTTGATTCTCTCCTGCCACACATTCCAGCAGAAGCCACAGGAACTTCCTGGCCCAAAGGTTACATGAGGATCACTGTCCGCAACTTCCAGCAGTACACACCTGTTCCACTATCAATTAGTTAGTCTGAGAGCAGTGGTCTTACCCTTAGGCCACTGCGCATAATACTACAAACACATCTTAGAGTTTGCAATCTGTCCGAAGCCAATATAGTTTATGTACACCTGTGTACTGATGTCTGTGTACTTAATTTTCACTTCCGCATTTTCCAGAGTTTAGAACAGAGACACAAGGGCAAAAGTGAGAAAAACTTGTGACTCAAGATAGACAGACTTCAGTAAATAAAGGGAAGAAAAATAAATATGCTGGATTGTGACAGCTATATCAATTCCACCCTATTCCAATGTAGTTCCAAAGTCTGATCTCTTGTGTTTCAATGGTATTCTTTCCTCACCAGTGCCTGTAATGGCTATCTGGTGCTCTTAGATGCCTGCATTATCTCAGCTGCCACATTTTGTAGTGTATTTTCCTTCTTTATGCCTTTATTCTTTCTGTGAACCAAAACTAAGTGCAAAAAAATGTGTGTCTCTTCTTCGAGCATTTTTGTTGTTTTCAAAATTAAAATTAGTTTTCTTTATTACAATACTTAGCAAAATTTTATATCCAAGTATCATGGGTTAACCACAGCTACCAAACCCTAAGCAACTGCTTGATCATTCCAGCAACAGCAGAATCAGGGAGAGAATCAGAAGGGTAAAAGCTGGAAAACTCACAGGTTGAGATACACACAGTTTAATAAGGAGAGCAAAAGCCACGCACATAAACCAAGAAAAACAAGGAATTAATTTACTGCTTCCCATGGGAGGCAGGTGCAGCCATCTCCAGGACAGCAGGGCTCCATCACACATAATGGTGAATTGAGACGACAAACCCCATTTCTCCAAATGTCCATCCTTTCCTCCTTCTTTCCCCACTTTAAATACTGAGCATGATGCCACATGGTCTGGAATATCCCTTTTGTCAGTTGGGATCCTGGCTGTGTCTCCTCCCAACCTCCCAGACATTCCCATCTCCCAGGCAGCATGGCAGTACAAAAAGCAGAAAAGGCCTTGGCTCTGTGTGAGCCCTGTTCAGCAATAGGAAAAACATCACATTCTCAGCTCTGTGTTCAGCACAGATCCAAAACACAGACCCACACCAGCCACTGTGAAGAACTTTAAGTCTATCCCAGCCAAAACCAGCATGCCAAGAAAGTACGTAAGTCCTTAAAGATGAAGAAAACACTTTTTCACTTTGTAAAGGTCTCACTAGTCTTTCATGTCCATAAAACAAATTTTATTTGAATCTTGAAAAATATTGTTACTTATTCATATAGCTCATGATATTCAAGAAGAAAATGCTTTTCACTAGGAAAAAAAAAAAGCAGAAGGAAAAGAGAAACAGACATTCACCCATACACTTAAAAAAAACCCAAATTATTTGGAAAAACTCATAATTTCAAACTTATGCAACTACTTCCATGTACATTGGAGGATTCATATGTGTAAAACTGTACAGGATTGAAATTGTAAGCTGGATCTCATTTCATTTCCTAAGGTACTATTACTTTCTTGACTCAGCACCTAGAACTGGCAAAGGATAAGGGATATGTTGGTTTATCAAAAATTGTGTTAGTCTGCCAAGGTTCGTCTTGGAGCAACTCATGAGCTGTACATTAACACACATCACAGATGCTGAAGCTCTGCCCTTGCTATGGCAGAAACAAGCACAGAGGAGACACAAGGAACACTGGTCCCAGCTGGCTGCACAACCCATGAATGGCACTCACCCAGCTCTGCCTTTCTTGGCTTGAGAAGAATAGACCATGACCACTGTGATGAACAATCCCTGGCCACAGGATCTTACCCTACTGCTGCACCACGTGCTTTTTCAAGAGAAAACATCAAAGTTAATCTGAGGCACTTTACACCAGTGCCTAAGTAATGAACTCCCTTCATTTGCTGTCATGGGGATGAAGGTGACAACCTGTTCTTTCCAAGAAACTTTAAATCTCTAGGTGCTGCAGAAATGTTAGTTTCTATTTAGACAATCAGCTACCCAAGTGTAAACTCATTCACCAAGAGTTTTTCTCTTTCCATAAACAGCTTCTAAAATTTTCATACTCTGTCCATACCTAACAGTACCAGTTCTTGACAATATGCTAATCCTTAGAATTGAGATATCCCAGCTATCTGAAAGGAAAATAATGTCTCTTTCTTATGTCAAGGACCTCCAATAGCAACTTGAGTGTGACAGTGAGGAGTTTTCGTGATTATTTCAAAATCCTACACCTTTATGCAAGCAAGCCCCAAATGAGAACATGGTTTGTTCTTTCTTCAATGCTACCTGTCTGCAAGGCTGCAGAGCATATGCTTCAACTGCTAGCTAGAACTACCATCCAATTTAACAATGTTTGCAAATAGGCGAAAAAAATCATCATCATTGCTTGGCCATATCTCTGAGGAAAACAGAATGTCAGACAGGTAGAGCTTTAGATGAACTGCCTTGTCCCAAGGGGCTGAAAATTCTGCAGGAACTGCCAAGGACCTGCTTGAGCTATTAATTTAGTTGGGCCTTTTTCTGTCAAAGGATATTGTAATAGGCTCCTTCCCATTCCTGCTATGCAGCCTGCGAGCAGAATGCTTTCAGTAAAAGTGAACCCCTTTGAAAGGCCAAATGAATCCTGGAGCACCAAGAATGACATCCACTGAATGCTACTGGAAAGAGTGAAAATAAAAACTTGATATTGCATCAAGTCAGCATTCACACTTCTCTGCATAAGACAGGTAAATATAAAAAGAAATGTAGTGTCTATACAGAGCAATGCATGGCAGGTGGAAAGAAATGGAACAGAGTGAAAAGGAGAAACTTGCAGAATCAGGAGGAAAGGATAAGAAAATAATATTATTAATAACCTAGTTTGTTAAAACAAAAATAAAAACAAAGAAAGGGCAGACTGCTGACTGATGTAGATTTCTGCCTGTTTATACCTCTGAACACTTTTATCTCCTATGATGTTGTTTAGATGAACAGTACATGCAGTCTGTACTAGCAACAGCAAAGCTATTTATGTCCCAGAATGAGCTTTGTGGATTTGCACGAGCTATTTCCCCTGAAGTAAAGAATCCAGTATCAGACTTCCACAATTTCAGGGCCTAACTTAGCAACCAAGATACAGAAGGTCATTCAGAAGGATAAACACAGGCCACCTGGTTTGCTGATGAAGATGCCCAGCACTTCCAAGTTAACCATACACACTCAATACCTCTTATGAAATATATCCATCCCAAATCAGAAAGAAAAGTCGTTTAAAAGGATTGCTGATAGGTCCTGAAACTTTTTATACCTAGCTTTTAAAATTATTATTTTCTCTTTTCAATCAGAGCAGATATAATCTCAGATTATCTGTTGGCTACTAGATACCTTCTTGCTGACCACATTAATTGGCACCTTTGGCACCAGTCTTAATATGAAGTCCAAATGTTGTGTTGCTATAGATTCTGATGCATGTATCCAACTCTGCACCAAAAGATAGATTAGATAATCATAGCAAGAAAAAAATCTACTTCCTTTGCCTATAAAATTGACAAAATTCACACTCCTGAGCCAGCAGTATGGCCATGTAGCCAAGAATGAAAATGGTGTCCTGGGGGGCACTGGGAAGAGCATTGCCAGCAGGTCATGGAAGGTGATCCTGCCCCTGTATTCAGTCCTGTTGAGGCCTCACCTGGAGTGCTGTGTCCAGTTCTGGGCTCCTCAGGACAAGAGAGACATGGAGTTCCTGGAGCAATGTTAGGATCCAATTATCAAGATGCTTTTGCCCAAACTGAGGTAGAAACGAGACTATGTGCCAAAGTCAAGAGTATGGATTTTGTTTAACAGTAAATGTTACTGTTAAACAAACCTTCATTTAATCTTGGAATTAATCCCCTCCTGTTTGCCATCTGTGCTTATCTTACAGGAACTTTTTCTTTGCGACTATTTTGAGACAGTTCATTGTGTTGTTAAGTCCTTATAAGTGTATCCAGCAGAGGACTGTGAAGATGATCAGGACACTGGAATATCTCTCTTAGAAGGAAAGTCTAAGAGGGCTGGGCCTGTTCATCCTGGAGAAGAGACTGAGAAGGGCCCTCATCACTGTGCACAAGTATCTGAAGGGAGGGTGTCCAAGGGACTGACCAGGCTCTTCTCTGTTTAGGCATGAGCACAAACTGAAACACAGGGGAATTCAACCTGAACATCAGGAAAAGCTTTACTGTGCGAGTGACAGAGCACTGGAACAGGTTGTGGGTTTTCCTTCCCTGGAGATACTCAAAAGGTGTCTGGATACATTCCTAAGTCCTGTGCTGTAGGGGACCCTGCTTGAGGAGGGAGGTTACAGTAGATTGACCTCCAGTGGCCCCTTCCAAAGTTACCTATTTTGTGAATCTCTCTGCTAAAAAGGATTTCTGCTATCTGATTTCACAGTGTGGTCCTTTCACGTGTATTAAATTCAGATTAAAAAAAAAAAAAAGGGAA
>JBBMKD010000115.1:54458214-54507735 GCA_037834095.1 Argya squamiceps | reverse complement strand
AAGGGAAGGGAAGGGAAGGGAAGGGAAGGGAAGGGAAGGGAAGGGAAGGGAAGGGAAGGGAAGGGAAGGGAAGGTTCTTTTCCTCACGTCTGTCATCCTCCTTTAGGAGTCTCCAGCACATCTAGCATTTCCATGCAAAAAATGTTATCAAATTTTCATCAAAGGAACTGATGCTAAATACTTCAGAAGTATTATCTGTGTCCTTTTAAGCTGTCTCCAAACTCCCACGTGTACAACAGTTGTTAGTGATTTTATTCAATATGTATTCATATCAGAAAAATAATTCCTTCACTTTCATTTGAA
This sequence comes from Argya squamiceps, assembly GCA_037834095.1. NCBI lineage: Eukaryota > Metazoa > Chordata > Aves > Passeriformes > Leiothrichidae > Argya > Argya squamiceps. The sequence goes on along the minus strand of JBBMKD010000115.1, from coordinate 54,507,432 downwards.
ACTGCTTTGTACATTTGATTAGGAAAGATTTTTAGAAGGTATTGGCAAGAAAAAAAATCTGAATTTTTTTAAAATTGATTTTACAGCTTTTCCAATATCCTAAACTGATTGACAAGTGGCTTAAGTATAATCTCTTACAAGTTCAAAGGCTTTGTGACAGACATTTTAAATGCTGTATTTTGAAGCAATGTTTTCATGTATTTATTTTTAAAATGCTGTTTTCCAGCCAAAATCAAAAAGTTATGTGTCCCAACAGTTCTCAGAGCATTTACTCTGTTAAGAAAGTCAAGCTACCACTTTGCATAGCTACTATGTTGGCATATTAAATGTCACCCAACTAAACTCAAATGCACATTTCCACTTTAGTGTCTCATAGGCACATTATAACTACTTATTTAACATATTTGCTCTCTTATGTCCTGCTATATCCTGTGATTTCTTTTCTAGCTTTCTATTTCTTTTTTGACTATTTAATGTGGTCAAATTTAATATTATCATAGCTTTCTTCAGAATAGTCTTATATGCAATCCATTATCTTATGCCTAGCTGTGTTGTGTTTCCTTCTCCAAATCTCAAACATACTGACAAAACATGTAGAGGATTCTTCTAGCTTGCAACAATTTTCTACAGTTTGTTTCTCAGACACCAGATGTTGTTGGATATATGACTCCATCAAAATAATGCAAGTTGTAACACTAAGGCAGCAGTAAGTATTGTAATCCTTAAAATATTCTCTATGCCTTCAGAATACAAACACTTGAGGTGCAAATGAAGCTAATGGCCTTAGATTAATTTCCTCTGGCCGGTATAGGCATTTACTTTTGAGCTACCAGTCTAGATCATCACCACATTTTTTATCTTAGAGTAGATGTTACTTTAAAATGCAATAAAATATGTCAAAGAGTACTAATTTTTCTCCTACAGGTGATGGGGATGAATAGCTTCATTGTATAGGTTCAGGTTAATTACACCCTTATTGTCCAAAGGAAAAAGAAGTGTAAGCATGCATGGTGCTGCATAGGATACTGTCAGAAGCAAATTTAGTTTTGTTGTGCCTCAGCAAGGGCTGTCAAAGGCCTTGGGAGGGGATGCACATGTGCCATGTCCAGGAGGCAGCTGGGAGAAGATGGAGGGAAGCCTTGTCCCTCAGGAGACCTCGCCTGGCCACCATTCCATGTGTCACCATGGTGTCCGATTATGCGTTTTTCTGATTTAGAGATGGGGCAACTCAAAAAGTTTTTTATTTTAAAAACTTTTATTCTATTTTTAGTCTTATGTGAAGGGTGAGATAATACAGACATTAGATTTATGCTATTACAATTAGAAGCTAAACTATTTTTTAATTATAATACATTATAAGCATTTCTTGGCCTATCAGCTTTCGCCACACAATGCTGTTGATGCCTTAAAGCCAATTATCTAAAATTACCCCTACAATGCATCTTTCATAGTTTTATTTCCCCAAAGTATCTAGTCTTATTTGCAAGGCCAGCATTTGAAACTGGTTTCTAGTTCTATGTCTATCAACAATGTCTGTCCTATTCCATGGCATTTCTAAGTCAGCCTTTTCTATCTCGAAGTTTGCACACAGATGCATAGTTTTGTGAGCTTTCTGTCAGGCTTTGAGAACTCTCAACAAATCCATTTCCCACAACATGGGATGGGCAGTCAGCAGGGGAACACCGAGGACACTGCACCCCAGAGACACTGCAACCCAGAAACACTGCACCCCAGAGACACTGTAGCCCAAAGACACTGTACCCCAGAGACACTGTACCCCAGAGACACCCAGAGACACTGTACCCCAGAGACACTTCTGCAGTTAGATGGCCAAAGCTCTCCAGCGATGGACGGCACTGGGACACTGGGCTGGGCCAGTGCTGTCCTGTCAGCAGTGGCCTTGGGAAGGAGCCAGGGGCATACAAAGTTACTGCCTCACAAGCCTTGGGGGCTGTTCTCTCTCTTTCCTTTTGACTCTTTTGGGGTTTTTGGAACTTGGTTTTGGAGTTCTGCCTTTTGGCTCTCCTGCCCTCACTGGCTCTCGCTTGCCCTCACAGCTGTCCTGCTTCCCTGTGCCCCTGACCAGCGCCCTGCCTGCTTCATCCCTGCCTGAGCCATCTGTGATCCTGCTGCCCTGCCACCCTGAGCCAGCCACTGCTGTGATCCTCACTGTGACCCTGTCCATGTTCCTGGTGCTCCTGCCCGACCCCCCTCACCCCGTGTCTGGTCACCCATCACCGCAGGAGCCATGCACAGGCCGGCAGCGGGCACAGGCCCCACCACATGGACATCGACAGCACTGCCTGGCCTCCAGTGGTAATGCCCTCTTTTCCCTCTGTCTCCTCTCTCTCTCTCTCCCTCTTATTTCTCTCCCCCCAATCTGTCTTTTCTAGCCCTTATTATTAATTCTTTATTATTTAGGGTGGGGCGGGGGGGGGTTGCTACTAATAAACGGTTGTCAGATACAATGCTTGTGCCTCTTTTGGCTTAATTTTGTTCCTGACCATCTGTTTTTAAAAGAACTCAAGGACCTGGCCATTCTGCAACTTTTTACCACAATGAAGAGTGCGCCTCTCCAAGACATGACCAGCCAGTCTCTTCAGGAGAATGTCATGGGAGACAGTCTCAAAAGCTTTGCCAAAGTCCGGGTGAATACCTCCACACCCTTTCCATCATCTATGAAGCACATCACCTGATCATAAATGGAGATCAGGTTGGTGAGCAGGACTATTCACAAACCCATGCTGGCTGGGCCTGATCCCCTGGTTCTCCTGCATGTACCATGTGATTGCACTCAAGATGGTTTGTTCCATAACCTTCTCCAGCAGCAAGGTCAGGCTGACAGGCCTGTGCTTCCCTGGATCCTCCTTCTGACCCTTCTTGTAGATGTGATCATTGGCCAGCCTCCAGTCACCTGGGACCTCCCTGGTTTACCAGGACTGGTTACAAAAGATGGAGAGAGGCTTGTGAGCTCTTCTGTTACTTCCCTCAGTATCCTTGGATAAATCCAATCTGAATCTCATTCAGACATATATTTCTAAATGGCTCAGCAGGTCAATAACTACTTCCTGCAGGACTCTGGGTGCAATCTGCTCTCTATCCCTGTCCATCAGCTCAGGAGACCGATTGCCTTGAGGATCACTGGTCTTATGATTGTAGACTGAAGTAAAGGAGGCAGTAAGTACCTCAGCCTTTTCCTCATCCTTGTGTTCCCCCTGCATCCAATAATGGATGGAGATTTTCTTTGCCCCTCCTTTTTTGCTGAAGTATTTATACTTTATAAAGTGTATACACTTTATTATCATTCACAGCAGTGACCAGATTAGTTCTAGCTGAGAGTTCACCTTCCTGATTTTCTCTCTACATGACTTAAAGACAACCTTGTACATTTCCAGAGTTGTCTGCCACTTCTTCTAAAGGTATAAACCTTGTTTTTTTTCCAGAGTTCATGTAAAGTATTTTCAGCCAAGCTGATCTTATTGACTAACAGCTTGTCTTTTGACATACAGGAATGGCCCGCTCCTACAACCTTAAGATTGCCTTCTTAAGGTATGTCCAGACTTCCTGGACCACTTTGTTATTAAGGACTGTTCTCCAGGGGACTGTCTGAACCAATGCTCTTAATAGGCCAATAATATACAATAATAAATTAGTAACAATATTGAGAAAGAATGAGAGGGAGAGAGGAATAACACCCATAAGAAATAAGTGATGTACAGTACAGTTGCTCACCACCAGCTGACTGATGACCAGCCCAACCCCCAGGGCAAGCAGTAGCTCCCAGTCTGGTGTCCCCAACACATGTACCATTACATTCTCTGGTATATATTATGTCTTTGTCCAGTTTAGGTCAGCACTACTGACTAGGCTCCTTCCCAGAATCTTGTGCTCCTGTTCACTGACAAAATGACAAACTGAAAAGTCCTTCATTTAGGGTAAGCACTAATAAGAGCAACTAAATCATCAGTGTTTTATCAATATTATTCTTGTTCGAAGTTCAAAATGCAACACTGTACCACCTACTAGGAAGATAATTATCCTAGCCAAACTCAGGACATGGGAGTACTCTAGGTGAGAAATCTGAATGATGTCATGATATTCCTACAAAAAAAGGTATGTAAAAGACCATATAGAGTCATGTCTGTTGCAGCAAGGCCTGTAATCTACAGTCCAGCAAATCCTTTTACCATAATACAGGCCTGAACCTCTAGTTTTGTATCTTTGGAGACATGAAGCTTTGAAATTCAAGTTAATTACTTTAATTTTTATTATTCAAATACTATCTTTAAGTTGTGATTAGGTATAATGAAGAGAAATAAATTAGTCATAGATTAATGACAAGGTTGCTGCAAATTATGGTGCTGAGAACAGGATCAAGACTGATCAAAAGGTCAATTCTTAAGGGGTTTTGGATCCAAAACTAAATTCATGACTCAGCTCATTAATTTATATGGTAAATCAAAGGCCACTAACACTTGGATTACTGGGTTCTTTTCAGCTCTATAGGCATTAGAAATTAAATTTTTATGCAGTGTTTAAATGTACCATATCACAGTGATTACAGCTAAACATCTTGAAAGGACATGGTGCTCACAGAGTTGGGACATTATCTTGGTTCCTCCCTGGGGATAGAACAATATCTTCTTGTGGCTGGAAACAGTTACTAATATTTAGCTTGTCCTGGCTTACAGATGTACAGGGATCACACTCTAGCCCAGAGCAGTCTGAACCAATGATTAGGAACTTTCTCCTCCTCATGATAGCCCTGTTTTTGCTTCAGGCACCTCTCCTGTTGGCCTTCTAAATATCTGGATCTTAAGTTCACAGACTCACTCCTAGTCTTACTTGAGTTGCTCTGTTTCCTAATTCATTTAATTTGCATGATTTGCATGGCACAAAGAAACCATAATCTCTGCAAATCCCTTTTGATCACTCAAATGTGCCTAAGAAATGCCAAGGATTAGATTGGTTCTCAGTCTTCCTGATGAGTGTTAACGCCAACACAGAAACTCTATTCCCACAGTACTGTAGCAGAAATAAAATGTTTTTAAATTAACTTATCATTAACTCCCACCAGATATTTACTCATAAAAAAGTCCCTGATTCAAGAACATCTTTGAAGCTGACTCTTAAAAAGATGAAGCACATGAAGATCCAGAGCATTTCCTAGTACAACTATGAAATCTGAATCACAAATTACTTCCTTACTAGGGCTGTGATGCTGTTTCTATTGAAGTGTGTTTTACTGTTGGAATGTAACCAGAATTTGATGGAAAGCATTTATATAAAGTTTCAAAACTGTTCTGTGGAAGGTCTTGGAGGAAAGGCGCAAAGAAAGATCAAAAGAGCGACAAATAAGTTTCTGGAAGTGATTTCATCAGCTGATGCCTGTGACATGGAGAGGCTTGTCCAGAAGGGTCAGTTCATAGACCCTTTTTATGACCCATAAAATGATCCATAGTCATTTTACAGAACTGCTGGGAGCCATCTGCACAAGCAGAATCAGGCTAGAGCATCTTTCTGAAAAGACTCATTGAAAAAACATTACAAGAGACACCGTTAGTATGAAGTCTAGAGATTTTTTTCCTGACCTCAGTCAGCTCACACATGGCGATGTCTAGACAGTATTGGAAGAAAAACAAGAGGTCTTGAAGGAACACACATTTTCTATATTCACTGACATCTGGGCTTCATGCCTCTGTTTAGTTTGGTCTCATTTGGTTCATAGCTACTGCCTCTGGAGGCAAGAGTGACCAGCCACTTCCTCACACTGCTTTTGTAATGACTCAAAGTTATGTTCAACAGTCATCTGTAGTTGTTTACCACATCCTGACTGATTGGCTTACACTGGGCTTGGAGTATTAATGCTTTGATTCAGATAGCTCAAATCAAAAACTTACATTTCCCTTTTTCCTACTAAAACAGCCCAAACCCAAAAGAACAAACAATCCAGAAAATAACTAGTAGAGATGCTCCTCATCAGTGTTAAATGGTAACCCATAAAAGCATGGAGAGCAAGCAAATCTCTGGGCAAATCTCTGCAAAAGTGGAAGGGTGGCAGGAGAACAAACCTGACCTCACCACAGAAAGTCTTTCACACTGTCATTCAAAGCTATTTTTTCCATCCATATCAATAATCAATTGAGGAATAAATTAGGCTGTAACTGTTTTTTTGAGAAATCTGAAAAAGCAATGATTATCTTTAGTTCAGTGTGTACCCTGAAATAAAACCAATTAAATGTGTTGTAGCTCATAAACATTAATAAATGAACACTGCAGTGTCCCAGACTGACTGGGTTGAATGTTCTTAACTTCCATGCTTGCTATGGTCTCTTCCACCTTCATAGGGAAATTTTGATTTTTCATTCAGTTTTGTTGGTTGGATTTTTATTCAGAAAAGAATTTTGGTTTTAATAAAGCTGCTTTTGACGACAGAAAGTTTTCTACTGCAATGTCTTTTTTAATCTCACGCTGGAATTGGAAGGCAGTATCTTGAAACCTCCAGTGGAAATGCCAGGTGGCAAATTTCCCCCACCACAGCCCATGCACCTGTCATGCACCCACCCACACAAAATGTTTGGCTCACTTGGTGACTCTGCCCAAGAGAAGGAGCAACTCTCACAAACAGCAGCCCTTCCATGTGGCTGAAGGGTTACTGTGCTCAGGAAAGCATGAAGACATTGTAAACTACAAGAAAAGGAATAGCAGTTGAAATTTGGAACCAAACCAGAGAAAAGGAAGGAAAGGCAGCAAGGAAAGCACTAATCCCTTCACTTTGTCACCTGACCTGTATCATGACGGTTTACACTGTCTCTTATCTGGCAGCATAGTATGAGATAACATCTTTCCTTCATGGTGTGGCTTTGGGTTGGCGAGATGACAGACTACCAGGGGCTAAGTCCCTTGGGGCTCTAGCCACACCAGTCAGGGTGTTGTACCAAAGAGTGAATGATCTTCAGAGCAAAAGCATGGCAGCAAAGGACACTTCATTAGGAAAGGGACAAACCGTCAGAATGATAGCTGAAAGATTCTTCAATTAATTACAAAACTGCATGAGGAGCTAAGTACCACAGCTTTTAACTTAATGAATTACTTCCCTATGCTTAGCTACCGTGGGCATGCCAAACCTCTACCAGCTGATACAAGATCAAAGCTGTAGCAAACAGCTGATCCCTATGCAGTGTCTCAACAGCTTCAACTTGACATTTTGCAGTTTTTAAATAACAACCATCCGAGTGTGAGTGGCTCCTGCCTCAAAGTTTATAGCCAGCCATGCAGAACATCAGCAAGTGGGTTTTAAGCAATGACTTCCATTTTGCATGATCCATTTATTCTTAGTGAGACTGAAACCAGAGAAGATGGTGTTTGCATGTGGCAGATTCAGTGTATCTGTCACAGCAGCTTGGCAGGGTGGTGGCTTGCTCATGTCAAGTCTCCCTGAGGGTAAGAGGGTGGTTTGGCAGCAATGCTCAGGCAAAGCTGCGTGCAGTGAGGAGCTGATTAATGAGGCACCTTGCTGAAAGTGGCACCACTGCTGCAAAATCTCATCCACATATAATCCCACCCTACAGAAAGAAATTTAATTTACAAAGGCCAATCTTATCCACTCATCCATTTTTTTAGCACCTCAGGGTTCAGTTATTCATTGAGTGTAGCTGCAAAGTACAGGGGAACAAAATAGTCACGCTTTCAAAAAGTATCCAAGGCTAAAGAAGGACTAAATACATTTAGGTTCATCAAGTCTTATGCTTGTTGGCAAACTACTCATAGGAACAAAGTAGATTAAATAATTCCAAACAAAAGCAAACTGTTTCATTTCCCTGTTCTCTACTCAGAGGATCCAAACTTACCTTGTTTCCTGCTACATGCAATCCACCATCTTCCAGTAGAAATAGCTACTCCCCTACAGAAACATCTACACATCTGTAAACACACCAGCATGTCTGTAGATATTACTCCCAAATGTTTGAGTTTAATATATGCAATGCTATTGGCTCTCAAACTCAATCCCCAATGAGGATATAGATTGGGCCTCCATTGGGCCAATATATCCTCCATTGGGCCAAGAAAGAAATACAGTTCTACTGGGGATAGAGAATGCAGAATTCAGAAAATAACGCAGAATTACACCCCGAAAGTGGCTATGTCACCCGAGTCATGTTGTCACCTCACTCTTGATACATAGCCCACCTGATTCAGCAAATAGAGAACAGTGGATGAGTCATCTCACAAATAAATACAGAACGACAGAGAATTTGAAAAAATAAGTAAAAAGCAAACCCAGGAAAGCTCATCCTCAACAACTTTTTTATGCACACTAGTAACTAGAAAGGTTTTCCGAAGTTTTGTCTTTCATTGAAAAACTCGTGGGTTGCTTTCTATTGTAGCCACAGGATCTGTCTTTCTGTGTTGTACAGACAGGATAACTACTCTATCAAATACAGTAAAAAAATGTTCAATTCTGCTTTTAACACTGCTGTAGTTTTTGGGTTGCTACACTAGGGTTAAGGGCAATCATCTCTTGAAACTTCCTGCCACTTTACTGCACTGAATTAGCAATACATTTGCTAAAAATCTCCATGAGTCAGAGTATCCTTTAAAATACAATGCTTCATAATAAAGCTTAATTTACTGGTACTTACAGCTGTGTTTTCTTATGCTTGCTCAGGTACAATGGGATAATTGGTGCTTCCAAAATTAAAAGTGAGTTTAACCAAAAAAAGTTTGAATCACAGCTGTTGTTTCTTCCTACAGTGTATTTAACCATGACTTTTTGAACCAAATTCCTGGAAAGACTCAATTAAAGCATTATATTACTTTCCTGGAATTAAAAAGAAAACGTGTATACCTGGGGTTTAATCTTAACCTCTAGCATTCAGCTCTGAATACTGCAACAACAATGGAAAATGTCATTACAAGTTGAAAATTATTGAAGCCCAAAAAATAATAGTAGTCGTTTACAATAGAAAAAATGAAGGCTAGTTGATTAAAATTATCTAAAAGTTAATTCCCCATTGTGTGTCAACTAAGATACAGCTTTCAAAGCTGGGGAAAAAAAGAAAGTATATACAAAGATAATAACGATGCCAAAAGCTGGGAAAAAAAAGAAAGTATATACAAAGATAATAACGATGCCATTAGCATACAGCTTGGCAGTTTTCAGTCTGGCTTTCTAAATTAATTCAGTTTGTGTAATCACACTTCTTGCATGGCTTTATCTGACTCTCTGCTCTTTTCTGCAGTAATTGACCATTTCAAGTTAATCTGAGGGTGTAGAAAGATTTCTGAAATTATTGACTTCACATTTATTCTGTGAAAAAGAGTACCCACACAAAAAAGAAAAATCCAAGTGTGTATCTCAAGGTGGAAAAGGTTGTAAAACAAGCAGTGGCACACAGCTGGCAGATACTGATGGTCTCTCAACTAATAAATACTGTCTGACTCATCAGAACACCTTCCTGTATCATCCCCACACAAACTTCAGCAAGTTCTGGCTTTTCCTGGTGAAGAGGTCACAGCTGTAATGGGAGCCAGGCACTGGGAAAAAACTGTAAGGAAAATGAGATGTATATTTAAGGAACTAGGATCTGCTATTTTCTTCTTTATAAAAACAAAGTCAAACAACCCCCTTCATTGTGGAAAATACCATCCTTTAATTAAAATTATTGGCATAGTCATTTTTGCAGTAAATTCTACAAGAGAAAATCATTTCAATGATTTTTATTGGTTTTAGGATGACACAAAACAGAGAAGAAACAGTGTTTGTCTTAAAAAGAATATTACTTTTAGCAGTCAATGTCTACACTTCAAGATTGAATTAAGTAAAATATATTAGTATGCTTCAAACAGAAATCAAATTAAATGCCACATATTTTTGATGCAGAAGTTATCTTTTTTTTTTTTTTACAAATGTCTTGGAAGCAATTAATAGTTTTGTTGCATTCACAGTATATTTCTAGGTGATACCATCAATACGAGTATAGCTCAAATAATGCCAAAAAATGTAACAGCATTCAGGGTGCAACCTTCCCATTTTATAGAAATTTTTTGAGTGCAACCATTCAGCCAATTTTATTTTTTCCAAGTGGCCCATCCATCAGATTCCTATTTCTTGAATTTAGAGACAAGACTGTCATGGAGGGCAGTGTCCAAGGCTTTGCACAAGTCCAGGTAGCTGATGTCAGTCGCTCTTCCCTTATCACCCCGATCTAACTCTGTCACACAAGGCCACCAGATTTGTCAGGCATGATTTGCCTTCAGTGAAGGCATGTTGGCTGTCACCAATCACCTCCGTGCTGTCCATGTACCTTAGCAGAGTTTCCAGGAGAATCAGCCCCATGATCTTTCCAGGCACAGAGGTGAGACTGACTGGCCTACAGTTTTATCTTGGTTCATTGTTGGTTTAGTAGATTTACTCCATTTTCACATGTTTGTTCTGGTTTTCTGGTTAGCTGATTGGGTTGTTTTGTTTTGGGGGTTTTTTTTGTTTATTTGTTTGCTTGTTTGTTTTAGTTTGTCTTTTTATGGCTCTTAACCCTAAGTGGAAATGTTTGAAAGAAAAAAAGTGTAAGATTACATTCAACATATTAGTAGTAGGAGGAACCTATTACTCTAGTCTGTAGTGTTTTTTTCTCTAAATCACAGAGCAATTCACAGAAGAACACAAGTTTTCTCTACAAAGAACAGTTTGCTGTACAACTGTATTTTTTGCAAAAGACATTATACCTCCACTTTTAAAAAATATGTGTCACAATATTTGCTGTATAAAACCACCACAACTGAGATGCATACTGCAGATATACTCTCATAAAATAAACTGTAAGATTTGAAGTTCACTGGCTTTATCACACTTTCCACTTCAATGGGAACTATACAGATTTGCTGCTTTATTCTCCCAGTTGGATTTTTTTTTACCTTCTTGTTAACTTATTTGGCTGCATGAAAAGGGTGTTTTGATTAACTGTGTGAAATCTAACTAGGTCAGGATGTATTGAATCTCAGAAAAAAGTATTTTGATCAACCTAATTACACTTTTCTTGTATGTTGGAAAAACAAAACTTGGTGTAAACATGTGCAACATTTTTGTTTAATTTTAAAAAGCACTTAAGTTTCCTGTGGCTGACTGGAACAAAACCACCCCCATATGTCACACAGAAAGTAACTGTTTGGCTTCTAGAATCAGAAGTAGGATAAAATACCTAAATTTTATCTATTTTGATTATACTTTTTCTTTCTTTGCACAATGTGATGCCATCCTTAGCTCCACGAGAACAAAACCTAGACAGGCTTTACTCCAGCTCCCTAGCAATTCTGATCCTTGGAATCCCAATTTTAATTTTAAATTTAGTTATAGGTAAAACATCTAGCTCCAGTGTATAATAAAATGAAAGTGCAGTGGGTAGTAGTCTATCTTTTGTTTTGTTGTTGCCATACAAATATGCTCTTCTTTTTAAAGGGCACCGCCTAAGCAAGTTCTGTCATTAAACTGTACCACCTGAATCTAGAACTTCAAGCTGAAATGTTCTTGTTAACATCTGCTTCCAGAAAATATTGACTTATGTTTAAAAATTATGTTTAACACTTATGTTTAAAAATACCCATATTTTTCCAGTATTTTTACACATTTCTTGAGTATACCAATACTCTCAGAAGCAGAAGATATGAGATTTATCATTGTAGATGAATTTTAAAAGATCAGTCTTGAGTATGCATAGGAAGTTCTTTCTAGTATTTGTTTAGTAAACATAATTCTATTCTAGTGCAAAGTGCAATGCTGCTAGCAATTTTCCCATTTGTTAGTAACTCTGTAAGAATAGGATATTACTGATGAACATGCCATTGTATGTTTCTGTACTAAGGTAGGCCTTCATATGAAGACTGTAACCACTAGCCATAAAACTTAGAGTTTAATTTCAATTTTAATCTGGACTTTTTTTTACACACATAACGTAACATGTAAGGACAACTGCAGAATTTGACTCTGTGGAACCTAAGGACAATTACTTTATTGGTTTAATCTTTTCTATTTTCAGTTAACCACAGCTCGAAGCATCTGGACTATAAAGCCACCTTCTTGATGGACCCAGAGCCTAAAGAACAGAAGTTAATTTGAACAGTTTCCAAGTAACTGCACAGGTGCCCAACTTTAGACAGCTTTTCAAAATGGCAGACAAAGAAGAAATTATTAAAAATCAATTTTGAAATTTTAAAAAATTGCAAATATAACCCAACTCCTTAATGATGACTGTAACAAGTCATTGGAATACAAGGAAAGTGGTTCAATAGTCATGAGTTTTAAGTTGAACATCCTTCTGAAAGATATGCTATAACTCAGCCACAAATTATCAAATTTCATAGTTTTCAAATACACAGCATGGAAAATAATAACATTCTCTGCAGGAATTACTGAGTAAAATTTTATAAGTTAAGAAAGCCTTATGCAGCCATTCAGAAGATATTGATCATAGTCCTTTCAAAATTTGCACTTTAGGATTGTGTTTTCTAACTTTATCATCATATGGGGATATGGCCCATAAGGAGCAACAAATATTACTATTATTTGTACATTATTTTATACATTATAGTTCAATTTTCAGGCTTAGTTAAATTGCTGAGAGTACTTTTCATTCTAGAATTTACATGCTCAACTTCTGTGTTTAGCCTTCTTTTACAAAGGATATCCTTAAAGTCTAATATTAATCTGAGAGCACTTCCTTTAAGTGGGGAAAACACTAACCAAAATATTGTAGATGACATTCAATTATATATGCTACAAATCAGCTTCTCTCCCACTAATTGTAACCATCATCAGATGCTTTGATTTGCCTTCAAATATATTTGGCTGTATAAAATTTCATTTCCATCTACTGGCACAAATTCTTTAGAAGTATAACTCTCTGCTGATTTACTTGCACTATTCATAATAATTTGTTATGTCCTCATACTTACATCAATTATCTGTCTTTAATATATTGCTGCCTTCTAGCTTGATGAACTAAGAAGATGAGGCTTATAAAATTATTTGCCAGTCCTCCCCCACAGCATTTTAATCTGTTGGCCAATTTAATATGAATTTGAGAGAGAGAGGCGAAGTGTCCATGACATTATGTTCACTCAAGATTTGTGAAGGTTGGTGATCTGTGGGAAAGAAAGGGACTCTTCAAGGTGCTGAACAAGAAATTAAGTTGGGGATGCAGAGAGAATGAAGGAGAGCTGAAACAGAAAAGCTGCAGGTGATATGAGAAGAGCTGACACCCTTGGAAGAGGGAAATTGGAGCAAAAAGCAAAAATCTGGGGGAAATAGATTCGTTCTGGCCAAATGTTCATTCATTAAATTGATTTGCATGATTTTCTATGATTTCCAGTAGCTTCATTTACATGAAAAGAGAAAGGGAAATTATCCAGCCTGTCATGATAAAGCATTTAATCCTGAAAGGTCCTGAGTGCCTCCTTTGTCAGTTGAGCAAATGTTGGAAACAGAATCTGACTTTATTTCATTTGCAAGAGTCATTTTTGCAGTTCTACACTGCATTTAGAGTAAGCAACTTCTTTCAAACTACAGGTCATAGCTTAGTTATGAGTGTAAGATTCATAATTGCATTAAAACTTTCCAAAAACACATCTACAAACATTGAGGTTTGATTTGCATAAGCTGCAGCACTGCTTTCAGAAAAGGAAATGCTTTAATTTTTAGCATAAAGTTGTTCTGTTTGTATTATAAACCAAGGGCACTTTAAATAATGTGGAGAAGCAGGAATATTACCCAAACCACTCTGACATGAATCAGTTCAAAGCCTTTGCAAATTGTTTTTATTTCATCAAGTAAAATCATTTCATCTTATACCCCAGTAGAATCTGGCACACACATACACGTTAGTAATTTACAGCAGAAACCAGGACTCCTCTCAGTAGTGGGTATGAATGAATCAAGGCCAGAGGAGGCATTTTCCTAGTGCTGTGAGGGAAAGCAAGTGCTAACTACATCAAAGTTGGCCTGACTGCAACTAAAACACCAACCAAGGAGAAAAAGCACAAACATATTTTCACTTCGAGATTGTGAAAAACGGCTCTACCTTCCCTGAAGAGAACAGGATAATGCTGCTTATACCTGCTGAGCAGCTCTGCTTCTTTCACCAGGCTTCAAACAGAAGAAGCTGAACGACAATCAGCTCCTTTCTGTCAGCTTTCCCTTGTGCACTCTTGGCTTACTGCTGGTTTGCATTTTTGAGAGGCCTTTTCTCCTATTTTGCTGGAAGGCACAGTTAGTTTTTTCCTTGTCCTTGGGCTGTAAAGCTGCACTCCAAAGCAGAGTAACCAACTTTTTTTTCCCTCTTTATAGCAAATGGGTGCTATAGAGTGGCTGCTAGTAGATGAAAACTCAAGTGGCACAAATAACAGCCATTATGTTTGTGACTCTGTAAATGGCTAAGACAGGTATTACCTTGCCCATCTGATCCCCACCTTCCCCATAAAGAGATTTAAACCAGCTGTGCTTGAGCTGGGGCACATCAACAGTGACCTCTGCTCAAGGTGCCTTTGTCCCAGCCTCTTTTTCCCTCTGATCAGAATGCAAACCACAAATTGCTTAGTTCACACCCAGAGGCATGTACATGAGGATGAAACACTGTACAAATCTGAGCAACCCTGGCAGGTCTGAAATCTTTGGCCAGAAGATAATCTAAATCAGTCTCTGGAAGTGTTCATCAGTAATTTCAGTGACAGCCTCATCCCAAAGGCATTTGCTTGTTATATGTACTTTTTGCTGGCCTCCAGCACAAACTGTTAGAACTAATTCCCCTTCACCTCTCTAAGCTTGCCTCTAACCAGAGCTTAAGGTATTTTAAATTTATTTTTAGGGACTCATCAAATGTCTGTTTCTTCTTATTTCTGTCCTGAAAACTACCCAAGAGTTTCAGTCTTATCCCCAATCAGGATGGATCACACCCATTCAAATTAAGCCCTTGCTCTACACAGGATTCAGCTGTCTTTGGAAAGAGCTAATAGAGTCACCTTGTGTCTACCCAGAGCTACTGGAAAAGCTGTCTTTCTCAAATACACACATAGGCAGAGCCTCACTCCATTTCTCTCCCATTGGTGGCAGAACAGCAGCAAACATCTATAGGGGTCTCTGGCAAGGACCCAGGTCATACTGTTGTTACCTGGCAGAACAACATCCACTTTTTTTTTTCTTTTTTCTTCCTTCAGTCCTTATTTTCAAGTTTTACACTGTTCTTGTTACTCTATTCCTGACCATTCTGAATCCCAGTTTCTGCCTTCTTACCCTCTACTCTCTTCAAGACATTTAAGTGACTTAATTTTGGTGTCAAGCAGATTTTGGATATTGTTTAATATCTTTGGAGAAGTAAAAAAGAAAATATTATAAAATTATTCAGAATGTAAAATACCATGTGTTAATTCTAGTGATTTATCTTGGAGTACAGTACTTCAGGACAATCTGGTAACTCAGCATACAAGTCACAGTGCATGGATTAGCTTCAGGTCCCTTAGAAAGTAAGAATTTTAACTTATAAAAAGTTGTTTGTACTCTTTGTTTGTGACTAATGTGACCCAATCTATCAATAATGATAGGTTGGAATCCACATCACACAGGAAAAAGATTTTTAAAAAGCATTTAAATCTTCATTATTCTGAGCTCACAGTATGATTCAAAGAACAAATTAAAAACCCTGGAGATGGATGCATAAGAGGGAATGAATTTTCCTAGACTGTGCAGTGTCTTAAACCAGTGGTGAAAGGAAATGATTGACTGTGTGCAAGATCAGTGAAAGAGTTGTGAGGGCATAAGACTGACCTGAAAATTTCTATGAAAAACTCTGCTTCCCTTAGGGACACATTCAAAAAAGAAAAAGAAACTGATTGTCTGCAAAAGGAACTCTTACAGGTCATAGAGCTTTCAACTATAAAAAGACAGTTATTTATTAAAAGACAACAGTGCTCACATACAGTGAAAAAGAATCAGCCAATTGTATTTAAATATAGTTCTGGACAGGGGGAAATATGTTCCACACCACAAATACCTACAGAACTAGGTTGCTTACTGATGTTTATCCTTCCCTGTGGTTTATTTCATAAGTAGTGCAGAGGGTCATGGCCCTGATCCTTCTCCCCTTTTACCCTCAATCCCTGATGAGAAGTCTGAGATTCATATGCCTGGATTTTGTTGGTTGCATGGAGAGGGGCAGATACATGTTATCCCTTTAGGTTCTCATAGACAGGAAGTAATCAGAGTGATAATAAAATAAGAGTATACTAGTATGGTTCACTAGATGGCAAACAGGATTAATTTTGCTTTGAGCTAAGCAAAATTTTGGGACAATTGTTATGGTTATTATGCCACATTGTAATCCCAGTCAAACCCACAGAAGCTCTAGGTTTGAATTCTCAAGCCCTCCATTAAGAGTCTGCATAACTTCAACAGCAAAATTAAACAGCATTCATGCACAAAACATAAAACAGAGAACATGTTTTAAGGGGAAAAAAAGTTAGATGTGTCATATCATGATTTAGCTTAAAAATAGGACCTTTCCCAAGAGGTGTTGGCTGAAGCTGGTGCCACTCTGTGAGCCCCCACCAGATGATATAGAACTTCTGCACCGAGATGGCTTAAAAACAGAAACACACATTGGTGAGGTTGGAAGGGACCACTGGAAGTCATCCAGTCCTACCTTACTACTCAAGCAGGTTCCCCTACAGCACAGTATTCAGCAAGTCCACACATTTTTTTAATATCTTTAGGGTAATAGGCTCCACGACTTCTCTGGGCAGCCCGTTCCAGTGCTCTGCCACTCCCACAGTAAAGCTCTTCCTCATGTTCAATGGAACTCCCTGTGTTTCAATCTGTACCTGTGGCCAAACCTAGTAAGGGGACAGGATCCCTTTCCTCCACTTCTGGCAATGCCCTTTCTAATGTCCCCAGGATCCCACTGGCCTTCTTGGCCACCAGGACACACTGCTGGCTCATGGACACCTTGTTGTCCACCAGGACCCCCAGGTCCTTCTCCTCAGAGCTGCTCCCCAGCAGGTCAGCCCAAGGCTGTGCTGGTGCCTGGGGTTTTGTTCCTCCCCAGGAGCAGAACCCTGTATTTGACTTTGTTGACTCCTTTGCTTTGCCTGAACCATATTGGTGTAAACCTTTACATCAGACAGTGTTTGATGATCCTTACAGAAGACCCTCAGAATTTGGGGCTGTAGCACTTTGGGGAAGATATTTATTTTCTTGTTACCTACATGTAAATCAGAAGATGCAGTCTAGTGTTCTAATGAAAGATTGCAAACCCACCAAGATTTAAGGCTTTGAAACATGCTCAGGTTTCTCTTTCATTCCTTTTAAATTTTAATGAGCTCAATTTTACTTTGGTAAATATTCTTTGCTTAATACAAAAGTTATTTGCAAGAATATCCTAAACGTTTCCCAAAATTTGAAGGCAGATTTCATTACATCAAACCAGGAATTTTGAAGTATTAATCAAAATTATACACACTTTTCTAAGTTTCAAAAGCAGACCAAAATTACAAAGAAGGTATTTTCTGATGCAATTTACTATCTTTTCCTTCCCTCCCTTGTGTCAGCTTTTCATTAAAGTACACAAATAATTCCATCAAAATAATTCTGATTTGAAGACATTTAAATAAATGAGCCAATCCTTAAGTCTTTAGTTTGTAATATTAATATATCATGAGAAAAACTGTTATGTCAAATATAAGCTCTGATTTTTAAAAAGTTAACATCAGCATAAATGAAGCCCCAGTGCTGTTTCCAGGTCAAATAATGAACAGAGTTCATAGGCAATCACAGCCCTGACAAAACATTCTTTATTCTATATATGGCATATTGACTCTATGAAACATTCACATTCTGGTTTCCCTTGCCCTCTGCATTGTGTTATTATCTGGACATACCTTTTCATTCCCACAATGCAAAACCCTCCAACATAAACCAAACTCAGAAATCATCATACACAAAATAAATTTTCAGAGGGACAATCTCCAAATATGCATCATATAGCATATAAAAAAATTCCTTTTTTCTTTAGAATGATGAATCTAAAAACCCAACACTTTAATCAGATTCACAACCCCTGCATACATCACAGCACAGATTGTGCCAGTGCCTCCAGCTTCAACTGAGTCTTTTTGTGGACTATTTTTCAGGAAGTCAACTGTTATGTTCTTAAGTGCAGATGTTGGCCCAGAAATTCCTACAGTCCAAGAGTTTTCACTAGATATATAAAGAAAGAATGTCTGATCAAGCATCCATTACTGTTTTGTAGTCTACTTTTTTTTGTGTGTGTTCCGGAAAAATACTCTTCTGATCTCATATTGAAGGATTCTAAGGAGCCAGAGATGCCAATGAACTTCCCAGATTCACGAATAAATACCACAGTGACTTTCAATTAAATCCAAAAATGGAATGTATTGAAAGAAAATGGATGAAGAAACAAGTCTTTAATCTCCTTGGTCATTTGGGTGGGAGAGAATCATAAAATTACTTGGGTTGGAGGGGATCTTGAAGATCACGTTGCTCCAACCCACCTGCCATGGTCAGGGACACCTTCCACTGGACCATGCTGTTCAGAGTCCCATCCAACCTGGCCCTGAACACTTGCAGGGATGGGGCAGCCACAAATTTTCTAATCAACCTCTTCCAGTGTCTTACCACCCTCACAGTAACACAGTTTTTCCTACTATCTCCTTTAAACCTACTCTCATTTTGGAGCTACTGCCCCTTGTCCTGGCACTACATGCTCTTGTGAATAGTCTTGCCCCATCTTTCTTGTAAGCTCCACTCAGGTACTGGAAGGCCCCAGTTACATCACCCAACACCTCTTCATTTCCAGTCTGAAAAATCCCAATTGTCTCAGCCTTTCCTTTTAGGACAGATCCTCCATCCTTCTAATCTTGGTGGCCTCCTTTATACTTGCTCCAAGAGCATCTCCCTCTGTGATGGGCCCCCAGAGCTGATGCAGTCCTGCAGGTGGGGTCTCAGCAGAGCAGAGCAGAGGGGCAGAATCCCCTCCCTGGCCCTGCTGCCCACACTGCTCTGGATGCAGCCCAGGACACATTTGGCTCTCTGGGCTGTCAGTGCCCATGGCTGGGTCATGTCCAGCCTCTCACCAGCAGCACCCCCAGGTCCTTCTGGGCAGGGCTGCTCTGATCTGTCCATCCCCAGCCTGTGCTGGCACCAGGTTTGCTCTGACCGAGGTGCAGCACCAGCACTTGGTCTGGTTAAACCTTGTGAGGTTCCCATGAGCCACTTTTCCAGCTTGTCCAGGTCCCTCTGGATGGCATCCCATCCTTTAGGTGTGCCAACAGCACCTCTCAGCCTGGGGTCATCTGCAAATCTGCTGAGGGTGCACTCCATTCCTTTGTCTATGTCATTGATGAGGATGTTAAATAACTCTGGTCCCAGCACAGACCCCTGAAGGAAACCACTTCTCAGTGACGTCCATTAGAACTAGGAGCCATTGATCACCCTCTGGATGCAACTATCCAACCAGTTTATCAGCCACCTAACAGTACACCTATTAAATCCATCAATCTCCAGAGAGAAGGATTTTGTGGGCAACTGTGTCAAAGCTTTAGAGAGTCCAGATAAATGGCACCTGTAGTGCTTCCCTTGTCCACTGATGGAGCCACGCAACCACAGAAGGGCACTGGGTTGTCAGGCAGGACTTGTCTTGGTGAAGCTGTACTGGCTGTCTCAAATCATCTCCCTGTCCTCCTCGTGCCTTAGCACAGCTCCTAGGAGTATCTCTTCCATCATCTTCCCAGGGACAGAGGGGAGGTTGACAGGTGAGTAGTTCCCAGGGTACTCCTTTCTACCCTGTTTAAAGATGGGTGCAATGTTTCCCCTTATCCAGTCACGCGGGAGTTCTCCTGACTGCCATGGATTTTCAAGTATCACAGAGAGTGGCTTGGGCACTACATCAGCCAAGTCCCTCAGGATTCTGGGATGCATCTTATCAGGTCCTTCTGATAAGACTTCTGCACATTTAGGTTCCTCAGGTGGCTATGAACCTGCTCTTCTCTTACAACAGGAGGGACTTTGCTCTCCCAGTCTCCATCCTGCTGTTCATCCACTTGAAGGTGTGTGAAGAGAGGCTGCCTGTGAAGACTGAAGCAAAAAATTGTTGAGAAGCTCAGTCTTGTCTGTTGCTACCTTGTCTGTTGCTACCTGTTCATCAGTCTTGTTTGTTGGAGAGGGTACACTTTTTTGATCTTCCTTTTCCCATTAACATACCTGTAGACACCCTTTCCTGTTATTCTTTGTGTCCCTTGCCAGATTTCAGTTCCAGTTTTGCCTTGGGTCACCTCACCTGCTTCCTACACAACCATAGTTCTTCTCTATACTCTTCCTGTTAGCTGGCTGTTTCCCTGCATGTGCATTTGCTTCTTTTCCCTTAGTTTGACCAGCAGTTTCCTAGTCAGACATGCTGACCTCTTTCCTTCCTTTCCCTGTGTCCTTCTTCTGGGAATCTCTAGCTCTTGTGCCCTGTGCAAGGCCTCCTTAAAGATCTGCCAGATCTGTCCTGCTACTTCGTTCCCATGGGCAGTCTCCCAGAGCATCCCACTGATTATCTTCCTGAAAAGCTGAAAGTCTGCCTTCCTAAAGTTCAGAAGCCTGATGTTACTCCTTACCTAACCTATACTATTCCAGATTGTAGACTCCACCAGTGCATGATCACTGGGGCCCAGGCTGCCTCCAATCCCTGATCAGCTCACTTACACAGGTGACCATCCAATCTAATGTCATATTCTCTCTAGTTAGTAGGGCTGACTATCACCTGGCCTAAGGAGTTGTCCTCCATGCATTCCAGGAGTGTTCTGGATATAGCTGATGATGCTTCTTTTCCAGCAGATGACAGGGTAGTTGAAGTTGCTCAGCAGAACAAGAGAAAGGTGGTGACAACATCTAACTCAGATTTTCCCATGCTACGCGAAATGTGGTTTGTTTCGTTTGGTACAAAATAAGATTGCATCACTTGTACAAACAACAAAACACATTTTTGATCCCTGACAGCACATAAACTGTCACAGAAAAAAAAAAAAATGGAGTCTGAGGACTCAAGGAACCAGGGGTCCATGTGAACAATCCACTCAAAAATAATTAGTTCTTTTCTAGAATTACAGTGCTTACCCTACATGTTACAGAGTCAGAACACATTTTGCTTCATGCTCAGCAAGCTTTCTTAGAAATTTATTGAGGCTGGACATGGATTTCTAAGGAACCATCAGATATCTCTTCTAATCTTAGTTTCCATGTTATTTAAGGCAACACTATAAAGAAACTATTTCCTTTCATAGAAATGCATCAATCTAATTGAAACTAATGGAAATTACATGCCTACAGTGATGAGAAAAAAAAAAGTAGAGCCCCTGTTTCAAGTGCTGTATACCATAGCTAAAACATGTTTTTATTCCTTCTAAGTCTAAAGGAATCATTTGACTTTGAAAAACTGTAAATACAATCTAAACACACTGATTTTAATCTAGCTTATAAAACCCACACCACAGAAATCTTTTCAAGTAGAGGAACATTCCAGGCTTGAATTTCTAATGTTCCAAATAGGCCAGTGAAAGCACAAGAAGTTTTATTACTGGAAACTATTTACCTACCTCAAGGAGCCTCTGTTATGTCAGATAAATCGTATGAAGATCTTCAAATTTGCATGTTATATATCCAAACCATATTACTGCTTTAGCAATTAGAACTTTTCTCAGGTTCAGAGGAGGAGGAGCAGGAGCAGGCAGCCATGGACATATAGCTGACGGTTCTGTGCAACACATCTTGCTCCAATAGCCCTGCTGCTGGCTTTTTTGCTGCTATTTTTCCACTGGCTTTCAATAAAACAATTCACAATGAGTTCCCAATCTCAAAATCCTTCTGGGAGCACTGGTGTGAATATATGAAAACTGCTCAGCTTTTATCTGACAGTATGGGTTTTAAGCTCTAAAAATTGCCTTTGGACTCACATAGAGCTGTGTTGCACAAAAACAAAGGCTACAACCTGCTGTCAACTGTACCTTATTTATCTGTAAACTTCACTGTCATTTAATGGTATGAGCAATTTCAATCATATCACTTAGTCCTGATGTGTGCAATTTTCACTGGGGTAAGAGGCAGCTTAGGCAAAATAGATGCAATTGCTGTAGAGGTGCAGTGGTACATAAAATCACACACCATGGCTTCAAAAGCATTGCACCTGTTTCTTTAAGAGCCTTGGCCCTGGTTTCACTGAAAAATGGTATTTAGCAAAATTTCTATGAAAAAAAATACAAGATTTTGGGTTTCTTTAGTGCAAGGAAGTAACACTTTGAAATCTCATTTCTTTTAAAAATGCAAAGAAAATAAAATAGGGGTTAACTTGCTGCTGGCTCATTATAGTGTAAAATACAGTATGGTGGTCTCTTGAGTGTTTGAAGAATGAGTGTTTTCAAAGTGAAAGATGGTGATAACTAAAGTTATGCCTTTCTAGAGCTGGGCAGGTCAGCCTGTGATCAGCAGTGGAGCAAGCTGATAACAATGGTAGGTTTCTGGGATAAGCTCTGTTTGTTGAATCAAACTTTCTGGTATTCCAGCAGATACCAATAAAAAAACTTGTTGCTCCATATGCTTCCTTGACTGACTTCTTCAGTGAAGCCTCTACTTCTTCAATACATATTTCCACGAATTTTAAGAAAGAATTACAGAGTGCCAAATGCTGGGATAAACCTTAGGGGCTGGCAAAAGGCTGGTTTTTTAAAGCTCCAGTAGAAAATTGTATGTTAAGCAGTTACAGGCATTTAGCATATACATGCAGCAAAACATTTCAAATAATATCTTTGGAGGATGAATTCTTGTCCCTGGTGAATTACTGTCAGGTTTGCCATGGATGTATTAAAGCCACAGACTCACCATGAATAACATGCTAAACAAAAGCCATAGACTGCTCTTCCTACACAGCCTTTTTCCCATACCTCACTATCTAATCATAAAATAACCACGATTTCTAACAGCAAAATTTATAAAAACCTTTTTCAGTGCTAAGGTAGTTCAGCTAGCACTATCTGAAGTGATTTCTAGCACAAATCATATGGATGCAGCTCATTGAAAATATTACTCTCACTGCTTAGCTGTGCCTAAGTAGGAAGCTGTAATCTGCCAATAAGTAACACAAATCTGAAGTTTAATAAACAGGTGTCATTTCTATGTTACCTGCCATTTAATTTTAGTTGGTTTTTCTTCTTCATTTTTACCACCCTTTTTGTTTTCCTCCTGGTCTTAATTCTATAAAAGCTAAATATTATTTTACTCTTAGAATTTTACCCTTCAGCCACCCCATAAAACTTAATTAGGAAAATTAGAGGATTAAAGGATTAAAATGAGTATTTAAAAAATAGTTACCTAAATTTTCAGGAGAGATCATTCAATTTAATTACTCTTCTCTGATGAATAGGGAATGTATATTATCATTGTAGAGTCAGAAATAAAAGTTATAATCCAACATAAAATGCTGCATAAAGTTGGGATGCATCCTACAAACACAGAGATGGAAACCATTATTTTTAAGGAAGTCAGTAAGTTATTTTCTACTTCAAAAATAGTAGGTTACTACTCTTTAGTTACTCAAAAATTTGTGATACACCTATAAAGAACCTGATCTCAGTGTTAAAATTAACACATTGAGAAATGTAAATGGAATAGCT
Source organism: Argya squamiceps (assembly GCA_037834095.1). NCBI lineage: Eukaryota > Metazoa > Chordata > Aves > Passeriformes > Leiothrichidae > Argya > Argya squamiceps. The sequence goes on along the minus strand of JBBMKD010000115.1, from coordinate 54,483,726 downwards.
CCCAGCTTGCTGCAAAGTCAACATTCTTCCTCTGTGGTCAAGTTTACATGTTATAGAAGAGCTGTAGTGAATTCTTCCTCTGTTTTCATTGATTTTGAGTTATCATCTGTTTGCATCAATAGCAACCAAGCTCTTCCAAACTCCCATTTCTCCTTAGCACCCAAAACTCTGTCCTCTTCTTGTTTTCCTCTCATCTCCACAGTCACCCCTGTGATGTGTTACTCAGAACATCTTCTTCATCTCTTTTCAGCTTTCTGTGAGAGTTCTGTCCCTACCCTCTGCTTTCTCTATCCTTTCTCTACCCTCTGCTTATCTCAGAAACACTCTCATCTCTAGAACAGACAGTTCACAGAGCTATCTCTCTACCCCTTACCCAGTCCCTCAAGAGCTGTTTGAAATCCTGATCTCTCTGACACTTTTCATGGATACCTGCCTGCCAGTTTAAATGGTCTGTGGCCAAGGGACAGCCTTTAATATCTTTTCAATCCACACTGATGCTTCAGGACAACACTGCAGTCCTGCTTGGAGAAATCAGGTCCATGAGCTGTGTTTTCCTTGATTCAGACCTCCCTCCATGTCTCTCTCATTTCCCAGATATCTGAAAGCCTTGTGTTTTATTTCTGCATATGCCTTTCATATCCACCCATAAATATATAACTGGGGCAAGCTAACAGCTGACACTGATTGCCTTCACAGTACTGTAGGAACTTTTCTCTGACCTAGACAGAAGTACCTTTTCTTTGCTCATGTCTACTCTGAACACTGTTGGGATAGTTGGTTTCCTTGACTGTGTCTTTCCTGTCTTTGCATCTCTCTCATCCTATTTTTTTTAATTAATTGTGTTTCTGCTCTGTGCTCAAGTCCTTTCTTGGTTAGCTAATACCCTAGCTATCTCCTCTTTGATAATACAAGGTCAGCTTTTTCCTTATTTCTACTCAAGGGCCAAAAATACCAGCCCTTACCTGGCACTTCTGTGTATCTATTCTATGCTTTCAGGAGTACTTTTTGTTTTCTCCAATACTGCTGCACATATAGAAGAAGCTTCTACAAATACACGTCAAAATTAACTCCTTAATCCTCTTTACACACATAAACCTTTATCCATTATTTCCACACAACCTCCCTATAATGACTAGGCTGTTTATTATGATAATTACATTGCTTCTTCTTCACCCACAACTACCTGTCATCTCAACTACTTTTGCAAATTTTTGGGGTGCTATAGAATCAGAATTGCCATCTTTGTTTGCATAACAAAAAAAAAAAAAAAAAAAAAAAGTCCTTTTTCCAGAAGAGTTTCTCAAAAACTTTACCAAAATAGAATAAATGTCAAACTGTAAAGCTGAATGTGTGGTCTAGGTGAGAAGCAGTGCCCATTCTGAAGAAACTAGGGCAGTCCATGAGTCCAAACCTGATTCTGTCTGCAACCTAGACTCCTAGTCACATGTAAATGCTATAAAGCCACTGAGGTTTTGACAGAGGACACATGACTGATGCCAAGGATGGTTGCAAGCATCAGCACTTTATTATTCCCCAGTACAACCTTTTATACCCTGCTTCTCACATGCATAACACCTTTTGTGATTGGTCAATGCACCTCAGCATTCCGTGCTTCTTTTCCTTTCAATGCTGCTCACCTGTCTTACACAGCTGCACACCATTAGGGATGAGGCTTGACCACGGCCCCATTCCTAATTTCTCACAATATATTCTCCTAGAGGGTTTTTTGTGCTGTCAGTTGGTCCACAGTCCAGATGTAGAAATGGAAGCCATAAAAACAAATCCACTCCTGCCATCACTTTAAAAGCAATGGTACAGTGCCCATGGAAATGAAACTAGTAACTCATAAACCATAACACTGGAGATTGTGAAACAGTCCTGATCAAGTGTGCTGAACCATGACAGGGTAAAATTATGATAGCAGCTTGTCCTTATTTTTTTCCTTGCCCATTCAGAGACAGTGGAGAAACAGCTGCCTTCAGGATGCACTGAGCACTAACTTCTGAAAATCAGGCCCTGATAAAGATTTCACCCTTTGCCAAATGGGGTCTAGGCTCACCACAAAGGACATGCATATTCCTCATTTTGCTCTTCCATCAAACTCCTTTTGGCTCTGAGGGAGAGGCCTCAGGATACAGAATGCAGTAAACCCTGCAACAGAGGGTGCCCAAAGTTATTTGCACCCAGAAAAAGTAAGCTGCATGCACTACTTTGCTGTGCCAGAATATTCTCACTGACATAGGTAAAAGTGGCAGTCAAGGCAAAGAGAGAAAAGTTTTTTTCCAAGTAAGCAATGTAGATTAGACACAGATCCAGCATCCTCAGACAAAACACATGCTATCTGGGCAAATCTACAAGAGGCTGATTAGGACCTTCATTTTGTGGTGAGCCACACAAAGAAGAAAAGAGTAAGATCAGGCCAAGCAAGATATCCCAATGTTCCTGGGATAGATGGCTGTCTGGAGGCCACTGGAAGGCAGTGATTCTCCCAAAAATAGAGCTGAGGTGTTTATAGTGATGGCAAAGCTCATTCCATCTGATAAGCCAAGGTTACACCTGTGGGTTGACTTACGAGGAGATATTTCAAAGGCTCAGGTTTATTCAAATCACTGCATGGCTGTTGATGCTGGTGTGTTTATGTATGATAGATAAATCTGCCATCTATCTGAATACCCTAAAGTTGGCAAAAGATCTGTTTTCATAGCCAGAGACATAAATGAGTTTATTGTGGAGGTCAAGAAATGCTTGTCACTTCCATGTGATGCAGAAGACATGGAAAGTGAAGGTCTCTTGCATGTTGAAAATCAAGATGAGATGAGGGTTTTGGCTGCTCAGATACAGCTAGTGTGGTACTCTTTCTTCAGGAAGACAAACATGCCACTGCCCAACGTCAGCTATATCAAGCATAAAGCTGATATTGAAATTCTGACATATTACAACACTGTTGAAGTTGGGATCATCCATGCACAGTTGGAATTGTGGCTGTAGAATGAAAGAAAAAAAATCCCAAAGAATACAAAGAATATATTTAAATAAAATGGGCCATAAAGGATTTGAAATTTCTGAAGTTTATATCCCAGTTTCATAAAGACAGTCCCTTAAAACTGTTTCTGGTAACATATAACATGTTCTGTGTAGGGTTGACAGAGCAGACCCCTATATTACATATTTTTTATCATGCTAATACATGGATAGATGTACAAGCTCAAATGAACCTGCCCCCTCCTCCTTCTCCATCAAATTTAGAATTAGCCATATGCTGACCAAAAAACAATCTCTACACCTCTGGGGTAGAAAAGGTTCAACCTCAACATCCATGTCTACAAGGAGCCTAGCATTATCCCATCACATCACCATGCCTTCCTGACCTCTGCCTCCCAACCTATCCCCCCTGCAATGTGCACAAGTCTCAGCAGCCTGGAAATCCTGCCAAGGAAGGAACAAAGGGGTGCAGCAGAGCTAATGAGCCTGGACTTGGCCCTGTTGAGAAAGTATTAGGGTTGCAATTTAAGTGAGCTATAAGATCTCAAATCAAAATGGCTTAAATGCTGTGGCCCAGTTAAGCTCTGGTCAGGTTTAGACACAGCTACTTTACTAAACTCAAATTATTGTCATGCACAAAGAGAAAGCAGCAAACAGAAAATTTATTTCTCATATAATTTAAACCTTACCAGCTGAATAACTGACTTAAAGAATTATTATTACTATCAGCAGTAGTAGTATAAATTAATTATTTCAGAAAAATAAAAGAGAAGCCTGGACTTGCCACTTCCCTGATGTGCTTATTTGGTTATCATTCCATCACTTCATCCCACACACCAGGGCTGTTTTCACTGAGTCCCCACTTGCAAGGTATTTGCTATCACACCATACCTGTTCTTCTCTATGTATTATCAACATGCCATGGACATGGAGTTGTTCACCCTGGGAAGAGAAGACTCTGAGGAGACCTTACAGAGGGCTTACAGGGTCCTTGAATCACTGAATCATTGTATCACTTAGGCTGGAAAACACCTCCAAAATCAAGCCCAACCTTTGATCAAACATCACCATGTCAAGTAAACTGTAGCACTAAGTGCCGTGTCCAGTCCTTCCTTGAACATTTCTACCACCTCCATGGGCAGCACATTCCAATGCCTGACAAACCATGTTTTTAAAAAATACTCTGTGAACCTCCCCTGGCACAGCTGGAGACTGTCCTCTTGCCCTGTTGCTTGTTACCTGGGAGAGGAGGCTGACCCCCACCTGACTACACTCTCTTTCAGCCAGATGTATACAGTGATGAAATTCTCCCTGAGACTCCTTTTCTCTAGGATAAACAACCTCAGCTCCTTCACCTCCTCATATGACTTGTTCTCTAGAACCTCTCTCTAGAGCCTCTCTCTAGAGCCTTCCCCAGCTCCGTTGCCTTTCTCTGGACTCACTCCAGCACCTCAGTGTCTTGTCATGAGGGACCCAGAACTGGACACGATTCAAAGTGTGGCCTCACCAGTGCTGAGTGTGGGGTGACAATGGCCACACTATTTTTGATATAAACCAGGATGCCACTGGTCTTCTTGGCTACCTGGGCACACCCTGGCTCAGTTTCAGCTGCCATCACCAGCACTCCCAGGTCCTTTTCACTGGGCAGCTTTCCTGACACTCTGTCCCAAGCCTGGGGTTATTGTTACCTAAGTGCAGGATGCAGCACTGGGCCTTGTTGAACCTCACACCACTGCCTTCAGCCCTTCAATCCAGAATATCCAAATCCCTCTGCAGTCTTCCTTCAGTCCTGCCCAGCTTGGTGTTTTCTGACAGCTTACTGAGTGTTCACTCAATCATCTCATCCAGGTCATCAACAAAAATCTTAGAGAGTGGTTTCCCCTGGGGAAGAGGAAAACCCTGGACTGATGCCCTGGGAAATCCTTTCTAAGTACGGTAAGCAAGAGGCTTACTCACATGCTCCCTCAGTTCAAGTATGCAAATTGTTGCTGGAAAGTTCCTAGATCTTTGTGTTACCATAGATTGATTTTTGGTGCAGAAATTTTAATATTCCTAATTGTTCTCCCCTATTGGACTCTTCCCTCAGACCCTGCCTTAACTCCTCCCCACACTGGAAGGGCATAAATACCCCTGTCTGACCCCCGGCCTCATGCTTTTTGCCACTTGTTACTGCCTTTTCCCAGTTTGTTCCAAATATAGTGTACATCTTTTTGTTTGCTATTTTTGCATTATTAAAATTCCATTTCTGGACAATTGAATCAAGGCTACCTCTCTCTATCAAGTCACCATTAGGGCAGAGTCCCAAGGAAACTCAAAGGGGTCTGATCGTCTGGGCTCAGGCCCACAGAAGTGTCAAAAAATATTAAACATGACTAGTTCCTGTGCTGAGCTCTGGGAAATTCCAGTGACTGGCCACCAACTGGACCACTCTCTGGACCCAGACAGTTTTTAACACAGTGAAGAGTGCACCTATCCAAGCCAGGACCAGCTAGTTTCTTCAGGAGAATTCAATGGGAGACAATGTCAACAGCTTTGCCAAAGTCCAGGTAGACAACATCTACAGATTTTCCACTATCCACTAAGCAGGTCACCTGCTCGTAAATGAAGATCAGGTTGGTCAGACAGGACCAACTATTCACAAACTTTTTCTGGCTGGGCCTGATCTCTTCGTTATCCTACATGCCTTGAGTGCAAAGGCACTCAAAAGTATCTCTTCCATAACATTCCATAACACCAAGGTCAGGCTGACAGGCCTGTATTTGCCTGGATCCTTCTTCTCATCCTTCTTGTAGATGTGACCATTGGCCAGCTTCCAGTCACCTGGGACCTCTCTGCTTTACCAGGACTGATGATAAAAGATGGAGACAGACTTGGTGAGTTCTTCTGCCACCTCAGTCAGTGTCCTTGGGTGAATCTCATCTGGTCCCACTTATGAGTGTCTAAACTGCCAGTTCAGCAGGTCAATAACTACTTCCTCCTGGGTTTCAGAGGGTCTTTTCTTCTCCCTGTCCCTATCTACCAGCTCAGGAGGCTGATTGCCCTGAGGATCCCTGGTCTTAGAGTTATAGACAGAGCTGAAGAAGGCATTGAGTACTTCAGCCTTTTTCTTATCCTTGGTGACAGTGTTCCCCCTTCATCCGATAATGGATGGAGATTTTCCTTGGCCTTCTTTTTACTATTAATGCTTTTGTAAAAACACTTTTTATTATCTTTCACAGCAGTGACCAGATTGAGTTCTAGCTGAGTTCACCTTTCCAATTTTCTCTCTACAAGACCTAACAGCATACTTGTACTCTTCTTGCCTGCCCCTTCTTCCAAAGGCCAGAAAGTCTCTTCATTTTCCTGGAAAAGCTGTCTGTTCAGACAGCCCATTCTTCTTCCCTGCCAGGGAATGATGGAGACAAGCTTTTAGCAGGGCCTGTTGTGACATGATAAGGGGTAATGATTTTAGACTGAAAGGGGGTAGATTCAGTCAAAATATAAGGATGAAGTTTTTCATGATGAGGGTTGCTGAAACACTGGAACAAATTGTTCAAGAGAGATGGCAAATGTCCTATCCCTGGAAACATTCGAAGTCAGGTTGGATGGGGCTTTGAGCAAACTTACCTATTTGAAGATGTCCCTGTTGATTTCAGGTGGGTTTGGATGCAATGACTTTTAAAGGTCTCTTCAAAAACAAGCTATTCTCTGATTCTATGGTAAATTTCATTCTACGCAGAATAGTTCTTGTTACTAGCTGCCTAAAAACTTGGTTATATTTCATGATTGTAAGCAAAAGTAATAAATTAAGCACTAGCCATCCAAACATTAGGAAAAAAATTGCAGCAACTAACCAGGCTCAAGCAAAGCTGCAGTCAACCCATGTTCAGAAAAAGCCTGTGACTTTGCTGGATTAGCTTAACCTGTTGCCTCTTTATTAGTGATAATAAATCCACGTTTACCAGGCTACAAAGCTACAGCAAGGCCAGTCCTGGAATGCAGAGGTATGTCACAATGTGTACACACAAAGTGCTCTCATCCAGAGAGATGAATCAGGTCTAAATTGCCAAAGACTACAGTGTCACTACGTTTTCTGTAGAGCTGTGTCCCATGTCATTGCAGTGATGAAAAGGAATGCTCCTAATGTGCTTTTGGTTATTCCATGCCAGGCCTCCAATCAGACCAGAGTTCAACAGTTTTGGAAGAAATCTTAATTGAACGTCCTGATGGAAAACACATGTTTTCATGCCCCCAAATTAGAACATTTTCTTTTGTTGTCCTCTATCATTTCTGTTCTACCCCATTTATGACCATTTTGTCCTCAGCACTGTTATTTTCTACTTTAAAATCAATTCCAACCCATTTGGGAACTGTTTTTTCTTTTTTCCTTTTCTAAATACCCTTAAAATGAGACCTCCTAAAATGAGACACAATTACAGAGTTGGATGTTTCGAATTGTGACCTAATGACCCAGCCTACTATGCATTGTTTCTTCACATTTCTCAGAAATACACTTGCTGGAATAGTTTCTGATAACTTTAGCCCACAAACTCATGTTCTAAAGCACAAAGAAGCTGGTAGACCAGTTTTTCTGCATAAGAAATTGTGGGCTTTCTTCAAAAATGTTGGGGGTGGAAATAGAACTTTTTTTCAAAAGACATGCTAAAAGATGCAACCTCCCAGACCCAGCTATTATGAAAAGGGATAAATTTAAAAAAATATTTCTAAGAAACTTTATTGCAGTTACCTATTGAATTTCAATTCATGTAGTTCAAACATTACCAAAACTGACTGGTTTACTTTGAAGATGTTCTCCACAGAAGAGTTTTCAAATTCATGCCTGTAATGTGGCTAGAAAAGACAGTAATTGGCTACAGCCCTCTCCTAATTTAGAGCCCTCTCCTAAATCTACTTTATTAAAATCTTTGTTAGGAACTAGTTGAGAAAACAATTTGCTCTCCATGTGCCAGACATGACAATCATCCATCACGAGGCTTACGTGCTTCTCCTTTTAAACAGTGTCCTCTGTATTCTGAATATGAATGCATCTCTTGATGCTCTCACCACTTGACTGGGATTTTTCTCAGCTTACAGGGCTTGTTTCTAGCTGGACACAGCAGCTGAAAAAGTGTAAAATAGCTGGTGGGTTCTCACCACAACAACAAAACACAAGATTCTCATTCTGGCATCAGCTCTGAGGGTGCAGTTTCTACCAGTGAGGTGGTTCTTCCTCTGTAAGAAACACTGACTTCAAGGGACACTCTTTTTTGCACAAGTTACCTGGGTGCAGAAGTATGCAGAGTACTCCAGTTTTCTAGGAAAGAAAACTTCCTTGGCTGAGCCTCCACAATGGTGTGAAGCAGAGCCCCGGTAATCCTGGTCAAGCTCCATTCTTTGTCATGCAGTGGAACCAGGGGAACTACAGCAGACATTAAAATGTAAAACAAGTTTGTACAGTAGCATAACAGTCCCATGGACTTGCATGAAGGAAAATGTATCTCCTTACAGCACCATCCAAGTAAGAGAGTGAAATAACCTTATAATGGCAAGACACTGCAAATGTGCACACTTCCATCTCACTGAGTAATCTGACAGATTCTGTGGCTGAGACAGACTGAACCTGCTATGTTTTACTAAAGCATGGTCCCAGACATCGTTTGAAGTATTTTGGTTTCTAGCTTTCACCAATTCCTTTTCAATTCCTTTTATTCTGCATTTATACAAAAACCTCAAACTTCATTATCTGCCTCTTCACATACCTTGAAAAGAGCTTTCCATTTCCTGAACAAGGTCTTTAGCAGTGCCTGTGAGGCTTTTATTATTTTTTTATGTTTTCATCAATTTTTGCAGCTTTATTTATGAGGCCTCACTGCTGTGCTGTCTAAGAGGTTAACAGATTACTACTATTGTAGTCAGTGAAATAGATTATTGGTCTTAGAATACAAACCATCTTCCTGGGAGATTTATTTTGAAATAAGTCTTTAACTTGGAATATATTTCCCTTATGAAGCCAGACATGTATAGCATTACTTTGAGCATATCAAATAATTTTCTGAAAACTGAGATAATCTGTTTTAAAAAATAATGATCTAGCTCAAAAATGTTCCTCATTTTGAAAAGACCAGGCACTACAGATTTTTCTTATATAATGCATTCTGAAAATAAAAGCTGTTTTAAAAATCATGCTTTCCTAACAAGTTAGGAAGTACTCTCATCATTTGTATTGTGGCTTTTTCTTTCATTTCTTCTTTGTAGACATACCCACCTAATCGTCCTCTCAGCTGGTACTATCATATAGACAGATTCTCAATATTTCAAGGCAGTTACTAAACCACCCAGACACCTTGGATCAAAAAGAGCAGTCAGTATTTTCCAAAATTCCCAATGGATCCAAAAACATGTATATGAATTATTGGAAGAAACCAGCATGTACCAGCTGTAGAGGACAACTTTCTAAAAAAAAAAAATAGTAATTTAAAAAAAAAAAACCATGATCTGTTCATGAAGCTGCCAGGAACATTACATTTGTCTGAGGGATAAATTATTATATATATAATTATATATATAATATAATATAATTCTCAAAATTATAAATATTGAGACATATTTTTCCAGCATCATCTGTGACTAAAGTTCTCAGAGCATTGTACTGTTTGTTAATTTACTAAGGACTTAGAATTATTTAAATCCTGTCTAGAGTAGAGGCTACAGAAAATGTAGTAAATACCAACAAATCACTCTAAACATTAATTAGACAAAAGAGATAAGTTTTACCAAAACCATGATTAAATAGTGATCTTCTGGTGTTTAGGTACAGAAAATCATCAGTGATTGACATTGGAGAAGAATGCAAACAGGCTAAAATGGGAGGACACATCTCTGTCTCCTGCTGACAGATTCACACTCCTGCTTGCTATTCCTCCCCTCTGACTCTCCCCAGGACTGAATTCTGCTGCTCACTCCTTCCTCTAGTTATCCTACCCATTTTCTTCCTTCCACATCCCTGTCCCTGGGCACTTTAGTCTGTTTCTCCTCTGTGAGATCCTCTCCAGCACACTCATTCATGGTGCTACTAGACCAAAGCTGCCAACATTTTAGTAGTTTGCTCATCTGAGCTGGGTGCTACTGCTCCTTCTCCCTTTGTCCCTTGCCTCTCACCTTCCCTGAATGTAGAAGAAGAGCCCCACATATCGAATGGGGGAGAAAGGGGTAGAACTCTCACCACTGAGTCAGTCAACACTCTCCTCTATCCAACACACCTTGATGGGTATTTTGTAGGAATTTCCCACACCAGGCTGGGGAGGAGCAGGTACCACACTATTCCTTTCCAAGCTTTCTGGAAACAGCTGTCCTAGTTCACAGCATTTTGTTTCCCTTAGTACATGAGCCACTTCTGCCTCCCACTCTAAGGGTGCTGATATGAAATGTGGTTACTGGTATTTAAGGATTACTCTAAAACTATTTTTTGTGTATGTGTATATGCACGCAAATGAGCAAAAAAAAAACCCCATCCCAAACCTAGCATTTGCATTCAAAAGGACCAGGCTCACAGAAAATAAGTGTAACACTATTGTGAGTCAACTCCATAGAAGAACTTGGCATTGTTCATTTTTGACATTGATCATTTTTCTTCTGACAGAACACATCAAATACAGGCTGAGGTCTGCATCATGCACACAATACATCCTGGGGGAAAAAAATTTATAAAAGAGCTTTTAGAGAGGTGGTTGGAAAGCAAAGAGGCTTTATGTTCTCTCTGCCTGTAGCTTCAAAATGCCTACTATAGAGCTAACATTATTTCCCAACACATCTGCTGAACATATTTCAGAAAAGTAATGCTTCTTTCTTCCCCCTCTCAAGAGATGCAAGGCAGAATTTCTGAGAAAGGCAAAGATTTGCAGATGTTTTAAGAGCCACTGTTGCCCTGCTGTTTGGAATTTTTGACATAGGTGCAAGAACTGCTGTTGCAAAAGCTTTACAGAGCTCACCAAGGTCTAAATTCAGCTAGCCAGAGTAGTCTTGGCTCCTCAGGTGCATCAAGACCCTTTGAGCTGAGACATAGCTAAACCCTGAATCTGTCTGGGAATTGGCTGTGGCCCAGCCCAGAAGTACATAACAAACTGAGACAGTTTTCTTGAAGCTTGGAGTAAAAATGAGGTCTCATTTGAAGGAATTTAGAAAACCTGAGACAAAGCTGAGTTAAGTACCTGCTGGGAAGGATTTTTTCTTCACTATTCAGTTTTTCCTATTAATTCATGGGATTACAAACCAGCATCACCTCTTTTCAGCACATAAAATGACAGAAAACTTATCTTCCTCATTGCTAAGCTGGTTCTATTCGGAGGAGAGTTTAAATTCCTGATCTTACAGTTAATCTGGAGAAGCGGCTCAACAAGTCACTGGTTGTGTGATCACACCTGACAAAAACCTGCAACAATTTTAAATTCCCTATGTATATTTATCTGAAAATCTTATATAATGCCTAAAAATTCTGCCATTTAAATTCTGATTTTTCTGTACTCCCTGGAAAACTTTTTTGTTTTTTCTAATGATTCTTTTATTAAGCGAAATCTTTGGACCATGTTCCGGTAAACTTATTTTTGCTGAGACTAATCTGAGGAAAACAAATAATCTTTGAGATATGCATATTTGTGTATAAAAAACATATTCTCTTCCTGCTGCATGGTTTGTGCAAAAATTACAGTAAATTTGGTACAAGACAGTACTAAACGAAAGCCTGGGTCAAGATTAAATTAACATATTTAAATGAATGAAAGAAGGAAAAAAAAGTATCTCTCATTCCTTTGGGACCTTGCCATAACTACAATTTAAGAACAGTCACAGAAATGAAAAAAAAAAAAAAAAAACCCAAAGTAAAGAACCTAAAGAAGTAAAGAAGTCTGTGAAAGCCATAGAAGCACTTCTTTCATTTTGGCCCTCAGATTTTTTTTTTCTTTTTCTTTTTCTTTTTTTTTTTCTTTTTTTTTCTGATCAGAATTCCTATAGGGAAGAATAAGATATCATGAGTTGAAAAAGAAACAAACATATTTGTGAGGAAGTGTATAACTGAGGGGGATTTTGATATGATGATTGTTAGCAAAGATTGAAAATGTCTAGTTTCAGAAATGAAGGTACTTCAATAAATATAACACAATATTTATGAGTTCCTAGATCCATAGAGTGTTTACAAGCAAGATGTTTGAGACGGCATCCTCACCTGGATCAGGAATAGTGTGTCCAGCCAAGACCAGGGAGGTCATTCTTCCCCTCTGCTGGGCACTGGTGAGGCCACACCTCGAGTGCTGTGCCCAGTTCTGGCCCCTCAGTTTAGGAGGGATGTTGAGACACTTGAGCACATCCAGAGGAGGCAACGAGGCTGGTGAGGGGATGGGAACACAAACCCTGTGGGGAACAACTGAGGGAGCTGGGGTTGTTTACCCTGGAGAAAAAGAGACTCAGAGGTGACCTTGTCACTCCCTACAACTTCCTGAAACATGGCTGTGGTCAGGTGGGTCTCTTTCTCCAGGCAGCAATTGACAGAACGAGAGGACACAGCCTTAAGCTGCACCAAGGGAAATATAGGTTGGACGCCAGGAAAAAGTTTTTTACAGAAAAGGCAATAAAGTATTGGAATCATTTGCCTGGGGAGGTGGTGAAGTCACTATCTCTGGACATGTTCAAGAAAAGACTGGATGTGGCACTTGGTTAGAGTTGGGTTGGACTTGATGGTCCTGGAGGTCTCTTCCAACTTAATGATTATGATTATGATTATGATATCCCATTGTCCTGCATCAGGCCAGGAGAGGGTTAATTTTTTCAGTAGCAGGAGAAGCATGTCCAGAAACCCGGGGTTATTCTGTATTCCCCATGCCATACACAGAGGGCAGGGGGGTAAGGTTCCCTTCTGGCCAGGTGGGTGGTGCAGTGCCAGGTTCTGCCAGGTGGGCACTCACCTGGGGGAATTGTCTGCCTCTCTTGTATGCTGTCATTCATTTTGCTGCTGTCACCCTTCATTTCTTATTTCACTGCTCTTTCTAGAAAGCTTTTCTGATCACAACCCATTTTTTTTACCTTTTGAGCCTTCAATTGTCCTCTTCATCCCACTTGCAAGAGAGACTAAGCAAGCAGCACATAGTTCAGTGTTTTAGTGGGAACACTAAATTGGAGAATAACATCCCTAAACCACAACACTCATTTATCTGAACAAAATTCATTGACACATCTACCAGAATAAAACAGTCCTGACAAAGCACGTGGAGTACCCAGCCAAAGACTGTGTATTAGAATTCATGCCACCTTCTAAATACCTTTCACATTAAAATCAAGTGTTCATCACTAGTTATTTAGTATACTTACCTAAAGTATATACCAAGGTACCGGGGTATGATATAAATTCTGTTAATGTGCATGTTTCAATTAGAGGAAAATTACCTTTTCCTAGCCTCATCATTGTAATACTGCATTTCCAATATGCAGTTAATGTGAGGGCTTTGTTGTCCTTAAAAGTCAGCATGACATGTTGAAAAGGAGACATGCTGTTTAACCTGGAAGTGTCTGTCCTAGCCTTTGAGTGTAAGAAAATTAATTCTAAGGGACAAAAGAAAATCCCAGTCTTTCTCGTATTCCCCATATTTCTCTGGGAAGACCTCAACATTTTTCCTTGCCCCAGCCCAGCTGTATTGCTCTCTCAATGGCCCTGCTTTACAATTCAACCAAATACAAATTTGAGACACAACAATATTTTTTCTGATGGTGAAACACAAAGCCTTGGCCAGTTCTCTTCTGGATATTTGTGTTTGGAGGATCAAGAAACATTTTTGAGAGAAAATTCCAAAAGTTATCACTCAGAAAAAAGATCCAACATGAATCTTCAGACCACAGAATTTTAGCAACCTCAAACCTGACACCAGTAGGAATTGCCAATGATTACTTCTCCAAATTTTGAACATAAAACTTCTGAAACAGATATGCACTGTCATGATCAAAGCAAATACTCAAAGTCTCATGATCTCAACTTCTGCAATTTGCATTCCTTCTGATCCAGTCTGCAGTTATATCAAACCATGATTTTTTAAAAGTCATTAGATGGATAAATATCCCAAATCTACATGAAGACACTATCCGCTTTATTTATATAAATAGTGCTAAATTCTTGAATCTGCTTTTGAAAAGGTCTTCACAAAGTAGATGAAGTTTGAATAGGCCCTCAAAAAACTACGTCTCAAGAAAAAAAACACATTTTATGTGTTCACACACTATTTCTCTTAGTCTTGCTAATAAGAAGGGGATTACTTTCATTATTAAGTATTCATAAAGTGCATGGAGCACCAGTAAAGTAGTTTAATGTTCCCAGCTGTTACAGCATAAATTGGAATGAAGACTAGCTCACTGAATTAAATGGCATCCAATCCACTAGTGCAGAGTGCCTAAATACACATCTTTGTATGTTACCTCAGCCAAGAAGAAATGCCTGTGCAGAGGGGAATCAAAGGGACAAAACCAGTTCCAAGTCTGGGAACAATCTTAAATTCACAAGGTGGTATCTAGCTCCCCATTGTTCCTCTGAGCATGGTCAGGGGCTTTCTCTTATCTCAGAAGAAATTTTGTAGGATGCAAAATAAAAATGTCCTGGTTCACCAGAAAGAACTTGACACAGCACCCTCTGACCTGACGGGGCTTTGCCAGTGATTTACAAAGCATTTCCATCACCTACTGATGTGTGGAAACCTTAGAATTTTCCTGTCAGCTGGAGGCCACCACTTAGCAAGTGGCAGGAACTCACACAGGCAATGCCAATAGACTCTTTCTTTAATTGCTTTTCCCTCACACATTATCTCCAGGGATGCTTCTTCTGATGGGCTCTAGGAGCCACAGGATTAAAAACTACTGAATTTTCAAAAGAAATGGGAGAAGAGCCAAAAGCACTAGTTATTAGCAGCTGATTTCAGCCAAGTTTAATTTCATTTGCCGTGTTCAGTGTGGTTCAGCAGGTGATCCTGCAGGTGGAGGAGTCAGGACAGTGCCAGCAGGTGTTTGTTGTCCACAATGTACCATCCCCTGGGCTGCTGTCAGCCCACCTGACATGAGCAGGAGAAGGAGGCAACATTTTGTCCACCAAGGCTTATTTTCAGTTTGAGACAACCAGCTATCCATACTGATGCTATTTATGACCATTACACATTCATAAAATTTATGAATTTATGAATCTATGGTAAATTAAAGGTTTCAATATCAGCACTTGTTAATACTGGCATCTCTTCTCAAAGACCTGTTAGTGACTGCTGTAAACAAAGGAATGAGTTCTATTGGATTAAGAAATTTTTCAGCTGAGTGTTGGAAGTGTGGTTTCCACTGCAGTTAAACAAGACAAATCTCCCAAAAACCCTACCTAGACACCTACACTTAAGCATTTGAAAAGCAGTCCCAATTACTAATAAATTACTATTGAATTCCTATGGGATTCTTTTCCACCCTCTTAGAAATCACAGGAACACTTATATCAATATGATGATTATAAAAAAAATCAAATCAGAAGTAAATAGCAATGTACTTCAGGCATTAATATTTATGGTGTGACTTTTACTTTCCAATTTAGGCACTGAAAAATACTGCAGAGTGTTTATTCTTACAATATTCCAATGACTAGAAGCAATCAAAAGCTGAAGGTTTCTCTGAAGGAAGACAGACTGATGAAGTCCATGGCCAAACCAGGGAACAAAACTTTTGCAAGTGCTAGGCCTGTATTGCCATCCTTCTTACCCTCAGTCAGTACTCTTGCATGTTGCCACCTACAGAGATGACTGAATAACACAAGAAGCTATTCAGTAAGATCTTCACATGTATGCTTTCATTTCTGCTGCTCTTTTCTGGGGTTGGGGCTGGAACAGCTTCTTTTGGGCATGCTTAGAATGATTTGCCAATACGTCCTTGTCTCAGCCCAAGAAAATATCAGGCTACTAAAATCAAGGAGACAAAAGCAGTGTTTTCTGTAGCTTTCTTTAGCTCCTTTAGCTTCTTTTTTTACTACACACAAAGCTACATAGGGCCCCACAGAGTAATCAAGCTGACACAAGATACAAGGATCGTTATCATGGCAAAATCTGGGAGTCAGACCTGAATGTCAGTGGCCCTATTTACAATATGTGGTAAGGCCTTAACCCAGCCAGACCCAAGAGGGGGCTGAAATCAGAAAGATCAGGCAGATAATTTGCTCCTGAGCAGTGGGTGGCCTCTGACATACCTCTGGGTCATTACCAGCAGCAGCATCAGACTCTGTTCAGGAAAGCATGAGCAACTTAACCACAGGGTACAGGCAGTTTGGAAGAGTTGAAGGCAAGAAGGGATAGGAACAACACTTGTATCTCTGCTTATGGAATAGAAAGCACAAGAGAGTCACAGAGAACAGCGCATTTAGTGACCCTGCTTTGTTGTACTAAGTGAACGTGGAAGGCTATTTCTCTGGTTCAGTCAACAATGTGCCAGCAGTGAATGAAAATATCACAAACATTATGAAAATTATGAAGGGTTTGCACATCTTGTCTCACTATATGCTTGTGCTCTGATCTCCCTGGCACAAGGCTTGTTGTCCTGCAGTATGAGCACACACTACTTAAAATGCTGGCACCAGAAACAGCTATAGCCATGCAAATACAGTGCTGAAAATTAGAGGAACACCACACAAGAAAAATCTTAGCCTAAAATTAGTGCACTTGAAACTTTCTCCAGTTGCACTCTGTTTACAAACAATTTAAGATAAGTCTAAAAATATTTCAGTAACTGATTCACTGTGCATAATTATGATTGGTCCAATTATCTCTAGCAAAATTACACTGTTTTGTTTTGGAAAGTTCCACTTTCCACAAAACTGTATACTGATTTTTTAGAGCCTACTCAAAAAAATATAATCTCACAGTGCTTGCATCTGAGTTTTTGTAGTCCATTTATTCCTTTTTAGAATATAAAAATATACTTTCTTTATTTCTGATGCTAGACTTTATTTTCTTATGTAGTTTCTCTCCTAACACCTAGATCATATTAGCAAATTCAACCTCTTTTTTTTCTTTTTTTGATACACAGCATTATAGAGTCAGACAATGCTAGAATATTAAAAATAAGTACCAAAAGTTGAAGTTATTTTTATGGCCAATATCAGCCTCTGATAAACTAAAATAGTAAACTGATTAACCCATACTCCACCCTGTAAAGCCTTTTTCCTGTCTTTTTACATCCAGGCAAAAAATACTCTCCAGTTGCTCTTTTCTATATTCCTAATAACACTTTACTCAAATGCTCAGTTACAGGATAATAAAAAGATCCATCACCCATCATTAAAATAAGCAAAATAACACTTCCTAAAAACACAGTATGCAGCACATACAATATATATAATATAGGTTTTGTCTTTATCCTGTACTTTTTAATGAAAACAAGTTGTTACAATGCCTTTCCAATTTCAACAGGATCTTTCTTTCTTTAAAGAGTACTGGCAATTATCTTCTCCTTTTGAGTTAATGAGTGGAACGCATCCAAAGACTAATATAAAACAACCTGTAGGTCCTTTCAATGGAGTTATAGTCTTTGATAAAAGGGCATGAATACACATTTTAGCACTGATAAAATGAATATCTGGTGGCAAAACTAAGTAACTAAGACCGTGGGTCGCATATCCTACTAGCTCCTTGGACATTGTATTGCCTGTGGCTGAGATAGAGTTGTATCTCCCCACAGAAGCTCTCACAGTCCTGTATTTGCATTGGTAGCAGGAGAGGTTGATGTTGATAACATATTGATAACATGCCCATATTGTAGTACTGCTGTGTTGGAGTCCTAGAAACTTAGAATTTGGGGTTTTAGTGTATAGTAGTACATATGAATCAAGATGGAGGATTTTGGATGTTGTCTTTGTTCTTCTTCACCTTCTTTTTTCTTCTTCTTCATGGGTTTAGGTGGTTTTCTGTAATTGGGTGACAAAGGTCCACATTGCAGGCTTTGGGTGGTCATTATTGGGTCAAAACCATAAATAATACAGGTGTCACCTTGGTATTGGGTGATTATCACTTAAAAGACCTTGGAAAGAGCTAGAAGCACCCCAGTTTAACTCGTTTCCCCAGCTTGCTAATTAAGTTCATGGCTTGTGAGCCCGTAAATACTGTAAATAGGTAAGATATAATAAACATTCCAAGTCCAAACTCGACATCTTCATTTCCCATGTTATTCATCCTGGCAGAGAAGAACAGAAGCCAAAACCCTCACACTGCTGGGCAGTGCTAGCACAGTATCTGCTCTGTCACTTATACTGTTAGTCCTCACACCCATAGGCTGTGTGTGGCTGAGATCATGGGAGGGGACATGGTCAGGGCAGCCGCCCCACACTGGCCATTTCATGTGGTGGCTGCTCAGATATACAACTTTAGGAGAGGAGGGATGGGGGCAGTGGGTATCTGTTATTTACAACATTCATTTTCTGTAGCAACAGCTACACAAACTGAAGCCCTGTTTCCCAGAAAGTGGCTGGACAGTACCTGCTGACAGGAAGGAGAGAATAGCATCTTTTGGGTATTTCCTCTGCCTACACACATATGACATTTTGCTTTAGTAACCCATTTTATCTTAAGATGGAAAAAGCCCTAGGGAGTTATTTTGTACTCTGATCCTGCTGAGGATGGGAGTGACAGAGCAGGTTGGTGGACATGTACTATTCAATCAGTCAACCACCAAGTCTTTTTTGGCATCCACCATGGTGCCCAAGGAATTTTAAATGAGGATAGAAACTGGGAGATGTAACAGACATGGGCTGAAGAGTGATAGAGTGGAATGATCATGGGCAATTTCCGTTTTTGTAATTGTGGGGAAGGGATGAGCAGTGGGGTGAATTCTGGGCCAGGTGTCTTCTTTCAATATTGGTGATGTTACTTTGATGTGGATTGTTTTGTTTTGTTTTGTTAATATGAAGGAATCATGTGAAGATTGTGTGATGAATGTGGATTTTAATGATAATTCTTAAATATGTGAATCACAGAGGCAAGGGGGTTGCACAGGCAGGTTTTGTAGCAAGTGGGTACAGGGCTAGCTTCTGAGAAGCTTCCCCTGTGTGCAATGGCTGCAAATGGGTGTTTTAAGGTTGCAAAAAGGGTACTGGCCAGAACAGGTTTAATATTAGAGTGAAAGCACAACAAAGTTCTTTGGCAAGGTTCACTCTGCTAGTTAACTAGATGGTTAAAGCACACAGAGAAAAAAACCACAAGATCAAACCAAATCAAAATAAACCCCAAAGTAACTGAGTGGTGCAAGAAAGGTAGAGAGAACAATAGGAAAGCATAAGGATAAAAGTGAATATGGAATACCCTCGTGCTAAGTTCCAAAGTTCAGAGTAGATCCCCATGCTAAACTGAGCCCAGAACTGACCAACAGTTTATGCCTAAATGTCCAACAGTATTGAATTACACTTAAACTTAACTACACTTAGTTAAGTTGAACAATTAGAATTAAGTTAAACAATTTAGAAAAGGATTCATATAGTATTTATTGTGTGTCAACAGTATCTCACTTACAGGTCTGACTTACTACAAATTTAAAATACTAAAGGATCTAGTAAAATATTCTTAGTACATTCGTTTCAGCATATTCACAGTCTCACGCCCACAGACACAATCTGTACAAGGTATATACCTGTCAAAAGTTCCCTTCAAACTTGATGAAATACTCAGTTTGGCTGCCTCTGCATCTTCTCTCTCAGTGGGCAAAGAGTTGGGCTTCAAGCTGTTGGGGGTATCAGGCTGGGATCCAGCATGATCATTCAGTGATCCTCTGAGTACAGCAAACTTGAGAGTTCTCTGGCTCTGAGAGGTCCCACTCAGGAGGGCTTTGCTGGTCACAGCTGCTACTCCAGGAGAGCTCAAAGGGTCTCACTTTGGACTGCTATGTATAGGGTCACAAGAGAGTGGGCTCTAGTCATGGTAATTTCTACCCTGGCTGCAATTCAGGTTGATAACTACCTTTAAAGGTTTGATAACAAAAATATTATTCTACTAGGGTTGTTATTCAGGCAAGAAAAACAAGCTTCCATGGCTGTTCAGTAAAAACAGGAGCTCATTAGACAGCACAAACTCCTGGTAACAGACAGTGTTTCTGATAAGCCCAAAAGGAGCTTAGCCCCCGCGCTGTGCACCAAGACCAAAGTCTAATGAGCATTTCTCAGATCTCAGTGTGGCGTGGGAGGGAGAAGGGCAGCCAATGCACTGCCACACCAACAGAGCCTGTGCCAGCTGACCCCAAGACAGACCTGCTGTTGGCCAAGGCTCAGCCCACCAATGATGGTGGCACCTCAGGGATAACATGTTTAAGATGGGGGGGGAAAGTTATTTTGCAGAAGCAGTTGCAGACAAAGGAGAAAGGAATGAGAAATAGGAGAGCAACCACTCTTTACACACCCCAGTCAGTGCAGAAGGAGGGGGCAGAGGAGGAGGCAGAGGTCCTCCAGGCACTGGAGCTGAGATTCCCCTGCAGTCCATGATGAACATCATGGTGTGGTAGCTGAATCCCTGCAGTCCATTGAGGACCCCACACCTCACTGAAGCAGCAGCCAATTCCACCAACAACTGTGCAGATTGACATCTGCCCTCAAGACTTGTCTCTCACAACTGCTTTTACTTTTGTAAAACATTAATAGAAAAGTTGTGGCTGCTTTTGAGTGGGCGATGAAGCAAATCAATTACTTTTCACTCAGCAGAAGAAAAGTAGTCACAACTACTTTCACAACTGAGTGAAAGGTTGGTTTATTCCCAGCCCTTGCAAGACAGCAACTATTTCAAGTATTGGAAAAGGCAAGAGGCAGAGAGAAGATTTCTCTCATGCAGCTGGGGCTTTAGAGACAGCCCAGGCCATGGGACAGTAAAAATCAGGGATTACTGATTAGAGGCCACAACTGGTCACTGCTAATCACAACATGAGGCAAAATAGCCTTGGGTTGTCTTGACATACCATCTTTCTACAGGGAAGTGCAATTTTCTAAATAGTAAAACCTCTTTTGGTGTAAAAAGCTCAACATTAGACATCACAGAGGTTAATATAGAGCAGTGTACTTTGCCGCAGACAGGAAGAAAGAGATACTGTTATTAACTCTTGGAATAATAACTAGATTCATCTGAACACTGTAAAAGACTGATTGAATAAATAATGCTCTAACAGACCAAAAAAAATTGAAAACTTCAGAACATTTGTAAAATGTGTTATACAACTATCTGCAGAGGCAGTCACATCATTTCACGTGCTTTGTCAATTGGTGAGTGAGAAATATTGACAAATTCCAAAAATGTTTTCCAGTTAATTAAGGTAATGATAACAACACATTCTCCATCCTTGTATGACATAACTAATGAGGAGAAACTCAGGGGAACTCAAGTCTGATTTCTCTGACTAGGGAGATTGTCCAGTCCCATCACCGGGTTCACCATCAGCCAGGAGTATGTCAGATTACTTTGTTGTAGTTACCATAACAGCTTCATGCTGTGGTTAGCTGGATGTGTATTAGCCTGCAGTGTGACTTCTGATTCACAGAAAATAAAAAAAGAAATGTGATTGTGAGTTGTACTGTAAGAATATAGGCTTTGTCCTGACTGAATGTTGGAGTGCTGGGACATACACATGAGACTCCTGAGGGTGTTACCAGGAGACAGCTCATATTCTCCTGCAATGCAGATCTGTGAGATTCAGTTCTTTCTCTTCCACACAGGTTTTTTATGTGGTTTGGATCAGAATAAGATTATGTCAGTCATGGATGCATGCTGGATCAATAGTTTCAGAAAGAAGCAGGTATTTTCAATTATCTCTCTGATCACCAGGATGACTGATGTATCACAGGATCAAAACCAAAAAGACATCTGCCAAGGAAATCCTTTAGGACTTCTTTCTGGATATGCCTGTCCTAGAAAACATTTTGCATACCTGGAAACCAGGAAATATTCTTCAAAGTCTCCATAAAGCTAAAGGGACAGGTAAGTGAGACTCGTACTTCTTCCTCTGGCCATCTTCGCCCTTCTTTGAATTATTACAGCCCAATCCCTACTGGCTTGTAAAGATTTTGGCCCAAGCCATCACAGGGTGTAAGAGAAATTGGATTATAGAGGGCCACGTTCCCTCTGATGTAATAGAGAGGATAAGAATATTGCAGTGTTACTTCTGGTTAGGTAAATCATATCATAAATAAATTTTTATCTTCAGGAAGACAAGCTGCCCTTGGAAAACCTCCAGAAAGTTTATACAAATCCTTTATGGCCCACACTTACTAAGTTTAAAAAAGAAGAAAAAGGAAACAAACAAACAAACAAACCATCATTAGAAGCAAGAAAGAGAGGCTATGAGCAATTCTTTCTCTGTTGAACCTGAAATGAAAGCCAATAATAACCCAAATGATTTCAGGAGCTTTCAAGATAATTTTTCTATTTTTTTTCCACCTATATTAAAATGAACCCATGTACTCAGCTGTACCTAATCAAAAATAGTTACTATGGTTACAGAAGAGTTTTTCTAAATGTAGTACAGTATATTAAATAATCAGCCAAAATGACTATGTATAAACCAAAGGCAGGTGGGAAAGCCATTTAAAAATATCAAGTAAACAGAAATCAATCTCAGTAAAAATAATTCCTCAATATTTTTGCCATTATTTTATTACATTGTAAATAAGGACATGGTAGTGGGGAAAGAGGGGGTGAAAGTAAATACTTCAATAATCAACAATTTAACATTTGTAATACTGGTTACAAAGGAGCTAGCTATAAATAATACATAGAGATAAGCAAATTAATATACAGACATAACTCAATGGAACTACTCTTTACAGAAATTATTGTTTGAGAGTTATAAGAACATTATTAACCAATGCAAGTATACTGATTCACAGACAGAGAAAAGATGAATTATCATAAACTAGATGAATTATATTTTATATTTTACTATAAAAATAATATAAAATTTATATATTATATTTTACATGCAGGACCCTGTAAAGGTTCAGTAATTTCCTTACAGATGACTCTTTCCTTCTCCACAAGGGAGAACCATATCTGCATCTGTAACATAAAAATTACTATTATTTTCAGAAATAAAACTTTGTTTTATTATTGAAACAAGACTGACTTACTTAAGAAAGTACTTCTCTACCCTCTCACCTTTTGTCCTTTTCTTTGTTTACAAATAAGATCAAATTTTGTATTGTATGAAGGATATCTAATATTTGCCCAAAAAAGACCTAGTAATTGACAGAAAACAAGCACATTGTGAAACAAGCTTCCTAAAATCTTGTTAAATACAATGGCATTAGAGATTAATAGGAGTAAAAAGTGTTGATAACTTCCCTTGGAAAAAGAAGGTAGAAAGCAATCTCACTGCCTCTCACATTGGTGACAACTGTGGAGCATGACAGAAGCCCTTTACCTGTATCCATTGTCCAAAAAAGTGCAATCTAGTAACACAGAGAGACCCTCTCTTCCCCTGAGCCCCTAATAAATAGAAATACATCCTCACAGGTTACAGGTGTAAGGATAAGAAGCAGATGACAGGTTAGGAGAATGGAGGATTTCTGACAGCTCACGTGTCATGGCTGAGTGGGAGAATCTGACCCTTGAAATTATCCCTGAAGAACAGCTGCTTGTTGTATGTTTTCCTTGCTCATATGAGTTGATGCCTGAGAACAGCGAGTGATTGACCTCTCCTGTGTCAAGAAGAGGATTATGAGGAGCCTCTCTACCAGCAGAGAAGGCTTGCCATGCCTAAGGGCCAGCACTGGGAGAAATTCTTGCTATCCTTGCTTAGAAGAGCACTCAGTGGAAGTTGACTTCTGCCTTCTGGTTTATCTGCCTGGTATTCCCCAGCTAGATCCCTTCTCCTTCTCTCAGTACATAATATCAAGAGCTCCTCTGTGAACTGGCTCAGCACCTGCTGTGCTACAGGAGAAAACTGGAGACTTGTGATTTGTAAGGGGGTTCAAGAAATCCAGAATTCCAGAGGACCAGACTCACTTCATAGTTGCTGTCATGGATTGAAATAATGTAGACTCTTCTAGCAGTAGTAAAAGTACTTGTTCATACACCAAGTCACATCCTGCCAGTAGAATGCAGTCACTCACTTTGGAAATCCTTGCTGCAAGGCCACAGTCTGACAAGTAGTTCTGGGGGAAAAAAAATAAAAAAGAACCTGACTGACTGACCAGGAAACCCACAGTGTGTAGATAAAAAAGATAATCTTTGTAGATTATCTTTTTTTAAGATATCTTTGTAGATACAAAGACAAGGATACTGCATGGAGGGACAGACTGACTGTAAATTAGATAAGCACAATTAACTTCAAGCTAAAGTATATTGTAAAAGAACAACAAATATTCTATAATGTTACATAACTGCTTTTTTAAAGGGCATAGATGCTAGATCAACTGTAAGTTATCTTTGTAGATGAAGCTGAGAGAGGGTACAAACTAGGGGGATTTTGTTACTTTAGAACTGGAACTGGTTGTAGGAAAGACATAATAGCTGAAGAAAATTCTCCAGCCAAAGATCTGGATGAATAACTGACACAAGGACAGACAAAATGGAGGCAGAAGACACAGGTACAAGGACTTCCAGAGCCTCAACTCTCCTGTCATAATACACAAATTAGGTGAAGCTTGGTTTAATAATATCTTCAAAATAGCTGCTTAAAACATGGGAAAAGAGGTCGGAATACCACATGATAATAGAATTTAAGTAGCTCTGTTTACTAGGTGAATACTTAAAATAAAACTTTTAATGCAAAAATGTAAGTTAAAGAAGTTCTAGTAGTTCCAGAGATGTTGGAAATAGTGGAACTGTAAAGCCATTAATTATATTCAGCACAAATTATGGAGAAGATGATGGTACTAGTACTGTCATTTATTTCCTGACTCTTTTGAAAGCAACAATGGATAGTAATTGGCAACTCCTTTTTTTTACCTTCCTTTTATTGTAGCAATGCCACCAGCAACACCAAAGGTTTGTTACCATTATTGATCATATCTGTTTTCTCTCTCTGTGTTGCTTCCTGTGCAGCTTGAAATATCTTACACACTTCTGGTAATACAACATGGGGAAATTCCCACTGGGAAAACCTTACCCTGAAAAAATTAAGGCTACAATCTAATCAGCTGGTCTGAATGCTCTGAGGCTACACATGGTGCTCCTAATCAGAGCTATCATTTGTAGATAACCACTAAAATTCTTTAAATTAATGCACTGTTAAAAGCTGCAGTGTCTTGATATTGTCTTGCTAAATTTTAGTAATGTCCTAAGATTTGGGAAACTGTGGAGCAGTCAGTCTCACTCATGTGCCAGGCAAGATCATGTAAGGTTCTCCTGGAAACTCTGCTAAGGCACATGGAAAGAAAGGGGTGACTGGTAACAGCCAACATGGTTGGTAACAGCCAACTAATGGCAAATCGTGCCTGACAGATCTGGTGACCTTCCAACTGGGGTGGCAGCACTGGTGGATGGGGCAGAGCTACTGACATCCCCTA
Organism: Argya squamiceps; assembly: GCA_037834095.1. Taxonomy (NCBI): domain Eukaryota; kingdom Metazoa; phylum Chordata; class Aves; order Passeriformes; family Leiothrichidae; genus Argya; species Argya squamiceps. Next base: position 54,458,243 of record JBBMKD010000115.1, on the reverse strand, counting down.
CTGGATTTATGCAAAGTGTTTGATGCTGT
>JBBMKD010000115.1:54446233-54456983 GCA_037834095.1 Argya squamiceps | reverse complement strand
TTCTGTGGTGGTGACTACATCACAGCTTTGCTGTTGCCCCATGGCTTCCAGCTCCTCTTGTTTGTTACCCGTGCTGCTTGCATTGGTATACAGACACCTCAGCTGGGCTGCTGATTTCACCCCTAACTCAGGCCTACCACCCTTGGGCCTGCTTCCAGGCAGCCCAGCTGCATCCCCTTCCCCCTTCAAACCTAGTTTAAAGCCCTCTCAGTGAGTTCTGCCAGCTCATGAGCTAAAATCCTTCTGGCCTTAACAGAGAGATGGAGCCCATCCAGTTCCAGCAGGCCAGGTGCCAAAGAAGTTGCCCCATGATAAAGGAACCAAAATTCTGCCGATGACACCAACCCTTGAGCCACTTGTTGGTAATGTGAAATCTCCTATTCCTTTCACCGTTTTTTTCTGCCACCAAGGGGATTGAGGAAAATACTACCTGTGCTCCTGCCCTATCCACCTCTTGACCCAGTGCCCTACAGCCTCTTTAACTGCCCTGACACTCCTCTTTTCTATCTCATCACTACCAGGCTGTAGTATCAGCAGTGGGTAATAATCATAGGGCTGAATGAGCCCAGGAAGTTTCTCTGTGATATCCCATATCCGGGCCCCAGGGAGGCAGCAGACCTCCCTGTGGGGTGGGCCCAGAAGACATATGTTCCCTCAGAAGGGAGTCACTCACCACAACTACCCTTCTCTTCTTTTTAATGTTAGAGGTGGTGATCTGTCCTACAGATGAAGGGTAATTGGGAGGCCCACTGGGCAGATAATTTTCTTCTAAATCATGTGGCTGACTCTGTAGATCCAGGGCCTCATACCTGTTCTGAAGTAACACTGGGGTAGGGGATGGGGGCTGGGAGGAATTTTTATCCTGAGCAGGGACCTATTTCCACTCCCCTTCATCAACCAGGTGTCCTCCTATTGCCTGACAGTGGGAGGCACAAGAGTCCTCTGACTCCTGGTGGGGCTCCCTCAAGGATGAAAGGATGGAACTCCACCAATCTATTTCACTTTTGCTTTCACTTTCCCTAATACTCCTTAGCCTTTCAAGGCCAAGAAGGACAAGGAACTGCTGGAGCAAGTCCAGAGGAGGCTATGAAGCTGATAAGAGGACTGACACCCCTATGAAGACAAGCTGAGAAAGTCGCAACTATGCAGCCTGGAAATGAGAAGGTTGTGTGGAAACCTCATAACAATCTTCCAGTATCTGAAAGACCTCAGGGAAGCCAGAAAGGGACTGTTCATCAGGAAGTGATAGGACAAGGAGTGATGAGTACAAGGTGAAAGAGGGTAAATTTAGGTTAGGTATTATGAAGAAATTCTTTACTGTGCGAGTAGTGAGACACAGGAACAAGTGGCCCAGGGAGGTTGTGGATGCCTCAACCCTGGGAGTGTTCAAGACATGTTGCATAAGGCTTTGAGAGACCGGATTGAGTGAGAGATGTCCCTGCCCACAGAAGCAGGGATTGGGACTACATGGGCTTTGAGGTCCATCCCAACCCTTAACATTCTATGATTCTATGATTCTATGATTCTGTAACCCCATTTCTAACAAAACATCTTACATTTTGCTCCTTGATAAGTTTTTTATACCTCTCTGTTTTCACCAAGGTGTGATATAGGCAAACATTTAAAGAAATTTGCTTCCGAATTTGCTTAACATTTGCTTATTTACAGTGGTGCATTAATTTCTCAAACAGAAAAAGTGCAATATGCTCTGTAAGATAAACTGTCTTAGGCTGGTCAGCAAATTAGGCAGAAAAACTGACTTAGACCTAACAATAACTTGAATTTCTGTAGCTCATGAATGATAATGACATCCTATTCATTTTGCAAGGAGAACTGTGGTTTTGTCAAGCAAAAAACCCTAGTAGCCTATCTGGAAGTGAACTTAGGTGGCAAACTAAATAATAATATTGCCTATTGCTACCATGGTCCAGGGCTCAACTTCAGTATCAGGAAGAAGGGAGAGCAGGATGGAGCAGTGTTTCTCAATCCATTTCTTCATCTTCTTGGATACTCAAATCATCCTATTCAAGAGACCAGGGTCTACATCCTCATGATCTAGACCAAAGTAATCCAGAAAACAGGCTCTCCATAACATTGCTCCTACCTCTTGAGTCAACATGAATGATATTTGAAATGTGGAAAATTTATTCCTCTCATGGGTTAACACAGCTTGGTTTTTTTGGTTGAAGAGGAATATGGAATATTGCCCTGTCAGGACCTTGCGCTTTGTTTTAGAAAGGATGGAGAAATATCAGGGGCCATTTCTTTGTTGTTGGAATGTGGTTTGACCGCTGAGAAAACTGAATGTGACTTTTGTCAATACCCATATAAAGCTGAGACTGTATTCGAGGCTACTTCTTCCTTCCCGGCGGGCCAGTGGGTAACACCATGGGCAGGAGGGGGCCCAGTCCAGGCCCCACTGCTCCCTGGGCGACCAGGCCCGGCCAGGCCTCCAGGAGCCTCTGCCCACAAAGTAGCAGCCTGGACCAGCTGAATCCCTTTTTCCTCCTGGCTGTTGGTGGGGGAGAGGGGAGGCTGCAGGTCAGCCGTGCTGGCCATGTGCCAGGGGCTGTACAGAGGGGGCTGGGCTGTGACTGGGCTGTGCCTCGGCCCTGGCTGCCGGTGCTGCTGGCTCAGGAGAGGGTGGGATCTTCCCCTGTCCCGGGCCCCAGGACAGAGCTCAAAGTGGACCCACGCCATGAGATCAAGGGGTGTAAAAGAAGGCATCCACCAGCCAGGCTGGTCCAAGATCCTTGCAGCATTTGAAAATCCATAGAGGCTGCTGCCCGGAAGAGACAATGTGACCATCTGCAGGCCCAGGCAAGAATGCTGACTCTTTCCTGACACAGATCGAGACATCATAAAACTCTAACACTTCTCAAGGTCAAATTGGAGATATGTAAAGGAGATATCTAACTCAATAAAGGAAAGTGACTTCTTAAGTGGGAGAGATGACAAATTGCCTTGGTCTTTGGCTTAAAAATCTCCTATGAGTTGTGGTAACAGACTGTGATATGATTACGCTAGAGTATTCCTTTAAATCGTGGATGATATGAATTTGCGACATGATTTGTGGATTTTTTTGAGCAAAGGTATCTGTGATTTACTGACTGAATATTGAATTAGAAGTTGTGATTTGGTGATCCCATGAGAGGTTTGAACAGAGAGAGATGAGAAGAAGCTCTCTGCCAGTGAAGAGGTGAGAAGACATCTCTATTCCCTGGAATGAAGAATTCTTTGCCTTTGAAGTTGCTCATCTTTAAAAGGTGACACCCCAAAATGTATGAGTCACGGCCCATATGTAGTCATGGGAAGGGCTACGTGATATGGGAGGTCCACAACTGCAGAAGCTCCGGGGCGGGCTGATTTTGTGAGAGTTGGAGGCCACAAGCAGACTGTTTGTCTTGTGAAAATTTACCAGAGCAGAACAGGAGAGACTTCTCTCTCTCAAAGACTGAATGAAAAGGCTATTTTATAAGTGGTACTGATACTGAGTTCTGAGTTGCCCCTTTACATTTGTTTTATGGGGAAGTTAACATTTTGTAGTAGGAGTTGTTTTGAAAGTTTCTTTTTTTTTTTTCTTTACTGCGTGTTAATAAAAACTATCTGTCTACTTCTAAGTTGGGCCTGTTTCACCTTTTTCTCCTGATTTTACCTCACAACAGAAAAGACATTCAAACTAGTGTATTAAATTTGGCAAGCAGAAACAGAGGCGAACATGAAACCACTACAATTCCTCACTTTTTCCTTTCCCACATTTTATTGTTTCTCTCCTGTTGTTTAATAGCACATGGCAGTGCTGTATTCTCTGCAGTGATGTTGTGAGTTTCTGACCAGAAAGACAAAAGGCCAACCTTTCAGCAACCCTTTATTGAAGAGGACTTGGCAAATCTTGGAATAGTTCACTTTGCATGTTATGCTAGTCTTTCTTCAGCAGTCTTGCTGCCCGTGGGACACTGAAGGACAAGCCTTAGCTGAGTTTTCTCCCAAGGTTTAAGATATTACTACCCCCCACTGTTTGGCCAGTGCCTTTACCAGAGGTTACTTCCCACACTGCAGGAATAGCTCAAGAAATGTATATATGTATCCCACCCTGCTTTCTTAGCTTAAACTGATGATAAAATGGGTCAGAGCTGAAACATCAGACTGTGATTTGGGGAGGAGATAAGATGTAAGTCCACATTTGCTTCTGCTTCAAATAGAGGGACACAGAAGATAACAGAGGAAAACACCTTTGATTGCCACAGCACATGACACAGCTAATCTGAGATAGCCAGCACATTTAAAGGCACATTTTCTTTGTATTTTGTGTGTGATTTTCCTGTTCTGTTCTCCAGGATCCAGTTAATTTCAGTCAACTTCTTCTTCACACACAAAAAGCTTTTGTTTTTACTTTAATATCATATAAAGCCTTATCAAATCATTGGTTTGTTTTTCCATAATAGAATTGATTTCTATGGAACATGAGTCTCCGTGACTTAAAAACAAAAATCTAAGATGCAGTAAAAGAATAAGAGAGAGGCATTGTAACAAAGCTTTTTGTTACAGGAAAAGATGTTTTGTTCAAAAAAAAAATCTCAGAAAGGCATTTCTTATTTCTTATTAGGAGTCAAAAGGAAGTTTTCCTTGATAAAAAGGGTCCTCTCATCTCTGAAAAATTTTCTCATTTGCAATTGTTATTCAAAAGGTGCTTGTCTGGCCCTTTCAGGGACATGTTTATAGGCTCACTTCTTCAAGAGTGTTTGCAGTGTTATGCAGCTTGTTATCTCACTTGGTTGTTGACCTAGAGAGAGCACTGTCAGGCACCACAGAGCAGCCTGCCCTGCCTAAACTCATGAAAATACAATCGGACCTTGTCTTTTGAGTTCAATAACTAAATTTTAACTAGTCTGTAGAAGCACATAATTAGCACATCCTGCAGTACAGTATTTTAATAGGGAATCAAGAAAAGGGGTGGAGCAAGGATTTCTGTACAGATTACACAAGTCTGGAAATGCAGGGGGTGATACCACTCCACTGAATCTTCCTCCCACAGTTTTTACTTATTCTTAAGGAGGACATTCTTCTCTCTATTACATCCAAGCAGTATTCATGGGTGGAAAGCTAATGACTGTTGATTGGAATTCTCCTTGCATAAATTTCAATACATCCCCTTGTGTTGTACACTGTATGTAAATTACTGTCTTGGTCCTAGACTGATTATCCAGAAAAAGAAAGGCAACCAACTGACAACTTTTCATTTCAAAAGTCTTGTATGACTATTACAATGCACATGGTCATGCAGTGATGCACCAAATATCAGAGTAATTAGGAACCCATCCAAAAAAAAAAAAAAGTCTTTATGTAGAGGACCAAAAATTTATCTTAACAGCTATAAGTAGGAATATTTTAAATTGCTTTTGAGACCAAAAAATTATGTCCCAAAATCTTTAAGAGCTAATTTAAAATGAGGTAATAAAATGTCACTTCCTTCTGTCCAGTTTTCCCTTCATTCCAAAATGTTTTCACCCACCTTTCCCACTCCTGAGCTTATGGAGCACACTTCTGAGAATTTGAGGCTGTATGGTATCATTTTGGAGTGGTTTTTCTCAGCCAAAAAACCTTGGATACCCATGGTGACCACATAGCAAATGTGGCTTACAGGAAAACACCTCCAGGATCTCATCTGCCATTTTGTTTCTCAACAGAAGAGAGATATGGGACATGGCAATGGCTGAAGCTCAACAAGGAATTTAACAGCAGTGCGTTCTAACCAAATTATGTGCCCATTCACATAATTCTAGGTATGCTTGCTTCTCTTCTTCTGGTCTCCAAGATAACAGACTGAAAAAGAAAATACTTGAGGCAAAATATTTATTTAGTGGGGAACATAATAATTTCCATATAATAAGTTCAAAATAATGCCCAGTTTTGTTGGAACTGTTCTGTAGAATTACAGTGTCTCTATTATTTTTTATTAAAGTATTTGGGCTGATGCTTTTTTTTACAGAGAAAAAAAACCAAAAACAGGGTAATGAACAAAAAGGAAATAGTCTGCTTGATGTGATAATCACTTTATGTTACTTCCTCTGACTTGTTTTTGGTTCTGTTTTCAGTGTATATTGAACTGTCCTTTGGATGTGATTGGGTCTTACATTAGTTAAATGCCTTTTTCATACTCAGGGCTATTAGTATTCTACTGGAAGAAGGAAGACTGTAATCAGGTTTCCCATCTTTCTTTATAGTACACTTGTCATAAAGTATTTGTTGTCTTCATAGCTCACAGCTTTCTCTCCTGGTCAATATGCACTGTGATTTGTGCCTTTATGCCCTGTTCTACTTAGCTGATCTCCACGGATTATCTTACATTTGGATGACATTATTTGTTAAAATAGGTAATAAAATTAGACAAAAGTAACAGAAAATCACATTGTAACCCTTGCCAACATAATGACAGCTGATGTTTTGGAAGTTGTTTATAAAATCACTGCTGGACTTTTAAGTCTCTTCTAAGTGAAATAACAAATGTTAAAATTGCTTCTGCAATGAAGAAAGCATTTAAAATGCTAAGAAGCAAAAATTTTAATAATCTGCTATCCTACCAGGAAAATAACAAGAATTGCAGGAGCTGACTAAGTAAATCACATGCAAGTAACAGGTTAAAGCATTTGGAGCATTTCTCTGACTGCTAAAAAAAACATGCTAGAATTTTTATCTATAGACATTTCTATTACAGAGCTTGATTGAGACTTCTGATTTCTATGTAGGAGATTAATTCTTGACCTGCAAGTGCATGAAGACATTTAATTTATGTAAGGTGTTTAAGAAACTTATACACACTGAAAAAAATGGAATAGTTATTTACACAAAAAGTATGTTTAAAATGAGTATATGCCACTATGCTCTTAATATCTGATTAGGAAACAGACAAATATTAAGATTAATGGAGGAGTCCAGTTCAAAAAAATGTATATTGACATTATTCACCTATATTCATTGCCTATCCAATTTTCATTTTAGTAAGAATTTAGATTGAAATTTTGTTTTAATTTTACAGCATTAGCAGTAGAACAAGGCATTTAAGGAAGGACAAAATCTGCATATGAAGAACCAGGATCCACAGTACCATCACCTCTACATTTTGTCCTGAACCCTCCCCTTGGGCCCAGGCCATGGAGGGGAGAGAACTTCAGCCCTGTACTGTTCTGTCAAACCTTGTCCTCCTGGCATGAGGAATCTCTGTCCCAAAACAAAACACAGATGGGAAGGTCTGAAATGTTTCCATCTTTAGAGATTCTCACAGACCAAAATAAGATGGGCCTTTTGCACATTGTAGCATTGAGCTTTCTTTCTCAAAGCTTTTTCTTTCTCCCAGAAAACTCTCCAAAAAGGGCTGCAAAGTTGTCTTGTTTTCCTAATATATTGCATTGAACTTCAGGGCTTGTCTTGTGGGCATTTTTTTCTGGAAGAAGTGTGCTGTAGGAGTTTGTTCCACTGTGGGTTTTTTTCCCAGGATTTCAGAGAGAGAGCTTTCAAATACCACCCAATTCCACAGCTGAGAGATGCTTCATTAGCTTTAAGCTATTATGGTATGGAACCATAATAAATAAATATGGAACCTGCCTGAAAAATGTACAAATTCCAGTCACTTCTTTTCTAGAAATGTATTTTTTGGCAGTCTGCTCTTCTAAACTGTTGCTGTAATTGACTTTTCCCTTTAGCACTAGTGTAGTGAATGTTTTTAAAAACCCTTGTCACAGAAGGGCTGTTTAACTTTTAGATTACATTTTCAACGGCTCCTATTTATTCTTTTAATTGCCTCTCTTGTTCCAGATTGTTTATAAGCAAAACTACATTGCTTTTCCTTCTCTGTCCACCTTGGAGAAGGATGTAAACTCTTGGATCATTCACTCTTCTAAAACACAGAGGGTTTAGAGAGAATTTGTCATTTGTCATTTACATTAAAGTAACCAATCTCTATGAGCAGTTTTTAGCATGCAAATGCTAGTTACTATAAATAAGCTTGCAAAAAAACTATTGCATTAATTGGCATTGTGTGTCATTCAGTGCACTTTTCCTATTTCTTATTATTTTTTGAAAATATTTTTAAACAATATCTGTTGGGACTGTTTTGCCTTCAGCTGTCCAAAAGTCAAGACTGTACATTTATTTCTGCTGGCACTTTTTCCATTATCCTGCTCAGACAGTGCCCTAAACATCAGAGAAATCTTATTTTGATAGGGAATTTGACATTTTTAGGAAACATGTTTGGTCAAGGGAGAGCTTTAAATAAATCAATTAGAGAGAGAAAATGTTACTAAACACAAGAGAATAAAATTCCAGGTTTATAAAAGTTCTTTTCTTCCCTCCTTTCCCTAAGGAATGGCTCACAGTTGAAACAAGAGAATCAAGCAACAGCCAGTTTGTAGGTTTGTTTGTATCTCATACAGATGGACAAGTCTGCAGGCATTTTGTAGCAGACATGGAGATCCATAATCCAAGCCTCCCATTTCTAACAGGCCCACATTCTTGTGCACCTCTTTGCATCCCTGACAGTAGTGCTGGGGTATTTCTGCAGCAATGATTGTCAGCTCTTGTAACTGGATTTAGGTTGCAAATTTCTGCCCTGAGGACACGGTAATGTTGTGTCTGAGACATGTAATTTTAAAAAATCCTTTACAAAGTATATACTTCTCCATCTGAAGTCAGCAAGAGATTCTTTTCACCACTCTCACCTTTCTCCTAAAACCTGAGTGACCCCTGAGAGGTGAAGGCATAAACTGATTCTTTAACACGCCAGAGAAGAAATCTCACCCATCAGAAAGGCTTGTCACGGGGCATAGTGCAAGCCCTGCTCCACAGCACAAAAAATTCCACCTTTGGATGGGAATGATGCAGAGCAACTTGTGAATGGCCACATGCTATGGGGTGCCAGTTGGCTGCCTTGCTCTGCCTCATTACTAGTTTTAAAAATCTTTAATTTTACACTGCAATATTCATAACTTGTGCCCTGATTCTGCTCCCACTGAAGTTCAGAACAGCTTTATAATTGATTTAATACAAGTAAAATGAGGTCCCGAATCTTTTCAGTTGTAAATTCGGTTAGTCAGATGAATAGTTTTATAGTGTATGAATTATCCATCCAAATACACATTTGTTCCTCAAAGCAGTTTTATCCATTAAGCCATCTTTATTTACAAAGTTAGTATAATAAGTTTCTTCTCACTTGAATTCTGATCTCACCCTAATCATCAGCAGTAGAAGAAAACATGGAGGGTAGAAGATTAACTTTGACTAGATGCATTAACCTCTTTGAAATTTTAATTTGAACTGTTTAGTGATTATGTGCATAACCTCTCTCTGTTCATTCTCTGCTATACTGTTTTCTCATTTTTCAAAGCTTTATCCAAATTGCCTTCACATGAGTAGCTGGAGGGAAAACTTGTAATTACTCTCATCTTCGGATAATCCTACCCTTTAAAGAAAATCACAACAGTTGCATCCCTCTTCTGTGTCTTGATATAATGAAATGGAAGAATATACTCAAGAATTCTCCAGCAAGAGTGGTTGTGGCAGGCTGCAGCCCACCAGTTAGACATCTCCATGGGGTCCAGGCTCCTGAACATTTACCAATAAGCATCAGACTTTAGTTTTTAAGGCAAAACTTATTCAGCGACTTGGGCAAGAGCAGTCAGACATTCTCTTCTATAAATCAAGGAACACCTAAGGTTAGACTCCTCAGGAAAAGCAACTACCCTGTTTGTTTTACTCTTTATGATTCCCTGCAGTCCCCCACGTCTGCCTGAAAGTCCTCTGGCTTGTTGATCTCCTTCACACTAGATCCCTATTTATACAAATTTTTAAGAATTTAATCCTGCAAGATTTGCATAACTTCAAAACTGTCTGGTCTGAATGGTCTGAAAGTCCATTCAGCCCTGTTGATAAATAACAACTACTGCTAAACATGGTAGAGGTCTTCAGCTTTCAGTCTATATAACAAACTATGGAGGAAAAAAAAAAGAAAGGAGAAATAAGCTATGTCATTGGAGATCCAGGATTGTATCAACAATCAATGAGTAATACACTGCAGGTATGATACCTAGCACAAAACTGATGTGTCTCTGTAGGAAAAGCAGTGTATTTCTTTCATAGGCCAGTTGCTGTGGAAGCAAACAACCTTTTTCCCTTGCAGGAACCAGCTGCTGGAACAGCTGAATGGTAGCCACGTTCCTGTGCCATCCTGCTGCTGGGGAAGCAGTAAGCAGTACTTCCAAGGTGACAGATGGTCAGCAAGGGTGCTCTCTTGGTTTGGAAAGACAGCTGTCTGCTAGGGAAAGCTGGAGCTTCCCTTGCAATGGAGACTGTAAACCCCTCCTTCCAAATTATTATAATTTTGCAATTAAGTGGTCTTTCAGGCAAAGATATGGGAATAGAAATAACAGTTCTTTACTAGGAATATTAAAAATACACATATAGTAGTACAGAAGAAAAACCAAGCAAACAAGAAAAAGTCCTAGAAACACTGACAGTCAGAATACGACCTGACACCCCGTTGGTCAGAGTGCTGGTAACATTACAATTAAGTCCTCCTGGAGTGATAGATGTGGCTCTGATGGAGCAGAGATGATCCTGTAGAAGGGTGTAGTCTCCTCCTGAAGGTCCCGTGACGATGAGATGGGTCCAGTCTTCCTCTGGGAATCCAATGGAAAACAGGCGGTCCTGCAGTTCTGAGTCTCAGGTTTTATCCAGGTAGGAATGGTTGGCTCCTCCC
>JBBMKD010000115.1:54434027-54446133 GCA_037834095.1 Argya squamiceps | reverse complement strand
GATATCCCCCTGGAGGGAGGATGGGCAGTGGAAGAGATAAGAACACTGCCCCAGCTGGTTTTAACAGCTGGCCCATTAACAGAAGGCACCCACCCTCTCCCCTCAGGAGTTATGAGGAATGGGTTATACAAGAGATAAGAAAACACCTCCCCAACCAGCTTCAATAGATAGCAAATAGAATACACATTTTTGATTGCATATTGCAACCCAAGGCAGGTGCAGGGAGACTAGTCTAGGTTTTTCAGGAGCAGAGAACTTCCTAGACAGTCTTATCTATCTAGCCCTGGCAGCAATCAGAGGTCTCCTGTCCTTCCAGGGCAGCAGGCAGAACCATATTTCACAGAGCCACTGCCTGCAGAAGTCTAATAGCACCCATACTCTTTCTTTGAATTTCTTAGCATGATAGCTCATGTTTGAAACTTGTAGAAGGACTGATGTTCAAGTCATTGCCTTTTTACAGCTCAGTGAAAGCTCCATTGGAATCAGTGATGCTCCCTTTCTACAGAAACAAAATCATGAAGGTCAGCATTAGTTTTCTCAAGTATCCCTGAAGCAAAATATTCCATCCTAATAAAAAATATTATATATTTAATCCTTAAGCAAAATACACTGGGCCTTTTAAAATTTATAATGTGAATTTTCTCAGATAGAACATTACAAGGGTTTCAGAACAAAAGGTTTCTATAAGTACATAAACTGCCATGTGGCATGTCCAAGGATTCTGATTCTGATTTAGCCTACTGTTTAACAGTGATACTGTCTGCTAATAACAGGGGAAAAGAAATATTGTTTCTAGCTTCTGTCAATCAGTTAATTTCCATTTGTAAAAGGCAATTGATACATTTTGATGCTATCATGTTCAATTATGTACAAGGTATGTAACTGAATACAACCTTTGCATTCAGACTTTCCCTTGTAACCTGAGTGTTTCTATGACAAACAAGCAAACATCCAAAGAACTTGATAAGAGTGCAGAGGGTGTTCATTTTAATTACTGTTTTACTTGTCTCCTTGAGCTCACTGAATAAAATAAAATTAACAATTCACTCTCTGTTATAGTTTAATTAACGTGGACCCTAGAGTATCCACACATTTAAATTAGGTTCATCTCTTCATCACTTAACCATAGTTAGGCCTTAAGAGAACAGAGGATCTTCTGATACAACATTTTAGGCATGCTGACTTGGGAGGACTACCTTCAGACTAGGTACCAAAACCAACTCAGGTTTCCAGCTCTAAGCACTCTGCAACTACTGCAAATACTGCAGTCTGCTCTAAGCAATCTGTTTTTTAAGAATTGAGGAGCAGGGATCTTCACAACAGACTTCTCAAGACCATGCTAAACAAGCACATAAACACAGACACTAAGAGTAAAAGATGTCCACATCTGGAAAAAGTGTCCAGCAAAGTGTTTGCGAGAAACACTCAGTAGAAAATTAATGAAAACAACTAGAAAATATAAGGTCTGGAACTCATCTGAGGGCATAGATCTGCTAATGAAAAGTACAGATGGCATAATATTAGAAGTCATTGTTAATAAAGAAATATTGAAATATCATGCAGAAATTGCTACATGACCTCAAGGGATAATTCAGGCTGATTAAATGAATTCATACAAGGTACAAAATAATGTAAATGTAAGAAATTCACAGAACTTCTTTTATAACCTCTCAGAAGATCATTTTGAAAATAAAAAGCGTGTTAGCTAATGCCAGACTCTTTAATACCATCAATGAAACACTACCACTAAACAAAGCCTATTATGTTTCCTAGAATACAACAGAAAATATTTCGTGACAGACTTATTAGTGCCATTGTAGCAGATATTAGCTGCAGCATTTCTTGAATTCTACCTACAGTATTGTCATGAATGTGAAGATTAATTTGGTGTATGAAAGGTACTGTGAAACGCTGCCAGGATGCAGATAAGACTATATGAGTCTGGACCACTTGATCTGCTATGCTGCAGGATGAGAAAAAAAGGCAACTGATGCCTGTCAATAGGTTGATAAGCCAAAGTGAAAGACAAGAACAATTTGAGAGGGAAGATGAAGCTGTCATTAGGACATGGGTAAAATTGCCATGCATAAATGCAATTTTACCACAGGCAGTAAGTTGTAAAGCTATACCTAGTGCAGCATCTTGATACCAGCAGAGGAAATGGTGGCAATCAGATGAAGTCCCCAGTGACTGGAAAAAAGGAAATATTGCACCCATACTTTAAAAAGGTAGAAGTAAGCACCCTGGAAACTACTATTGTCTCAGCCTCACTCTGTCACCTGTGTGCCCAGGAAGATGATGTAACAGATGCTCCTAGAAGCTGTGCTAAGGAGAACAAGGATGTGGTTTGAGACAGCCAACACAGCTTCACCAAGTGGAAATCCTGCCTGACCAACCCAGTGGCCTTCTGTGGTGGAGCACCTCCATCAGTGGACAAGGGAAGGATTACAGATGTCATTTTTCTGGACTTCAATAAATCCTTTAACATAACCCCTCACAATCTTCTTATCACTAAATTGGAGGAGTTGGATTTCATGGGTGTACAGTTTGGTGGATGAGAAATCGGTTGGGTGGAACATCCAGAGGGCAATCATCAATGACTCAGTGCCCAGGTGGAGATCAGTGACAAGTGGTGTCCTCAGGGGTCCATAGTGGGACCAGGACTTTTTAATAAGCAGTGGGATCAAGTGGAACCTCAGTTTGAGGGCATCACCAAGCTGAGCATTGTAGCTAACACAGCTGAGGGACAGGATGCCATTCAGAGGGATCAAGACAAGTTAGAGATATGGGCTCCTGTGAACCTCAGGAGGTCAAATAAGGCCAACTATGAGGTATTTCACCGGGATCAGGGCAACCCTTGGTAACAATATAGGGTGGGGGTTGAAGGGATTGAAAAAAGCCCTACTGAGAAGGATATGAAGTACTGGTGGATGAGAAACTGGACATGACCCAGCAATGTGCAACCTGTACAACCAGATCCATCCTGGGCTGCATCCAAAGCCACATGGCCAGCAGGACAGGGGAGAAGATTCTGTCCCTCACCTTGACTCTGGTGAGACCCCACTTGGAGTCCTGCATCCAGCTCTGAAATCTTCAGCATGGGAAATACATGGGCCTGCTGGAGTGGGTCTGGAGGACAGCCATAAAAATTATTAGAGGTATAAAACTCCTCTCCTATGAGGAAAGACTGAGGTACTTTGAGTGCTTCAGTCTGGAAAAGAGAAGGCTTCAGGGAGACCTATTGCTCCAGTATTTAAGGGGGCTTATAAGAGAGATGAGGGAAGACAAACATTTTAGGAGGACTTGTTGTGATAGGACAAGGGATAATATTCCTAAACTAAACAAGGGCAGATTCAGACTAGAAAAAGGAAAATATTTTTCATAATGAGGGTGGTGAAACCTTGAAAGATGTTTCTCAGAGAGGTGATAGACACCTCATGCCTGGAAACATTCAAGGTCAGGCTGGACCAGGCTCTGAAAAACCTGCGAATTCCACAGAGAATGCCCTGATGATCCTGGTGGAGAAACAAGCTGTCCATGAGCCAGCAGTGTGCCATTGTGGCCACCAGTGGTGTTCCTCAGGGCTCAGTATTGGGGCCAGTCCTGTTTACCATCTTGATTGATGATATGGATGAGAGGATCGTGGGTACCCTCAGAAAGTTTGCAGACCACTCCAAGTTGGGTGGGTAATTGGATGGAGGGCAGAAAGGCTCTGCAGAGGGATCTGGACAGGCTGGATCATGGGCTGAGGAAAATGGTGTGAGGTTCAGCAAGGCCAAGAGCCAGGTCCTGCCTTGGGGCCACAACAACCACAGGAGAGCCACAGGTTGAGGCAGAGTGGCTGGAAATGTGCCCAGTAGAAAAGAACCTGGTGGTAGTTGCTGAACATGAGCCAGGGTGTGCCCAGGTGGCCAAGAAGGCCAGTGGCATCCTGGCCTGGATCAGCAATGGTGTGGCCAGCAGGGCCAGAGCAGGGATTGTCCCCCTGTGCTGGGCTCTGGTGAGGTCTTACCTCAAGTGCTGTGTCCAGTTCTGGGCCCTCACTACAAGCATGGACACAGAAGTGCTGGAGTGTGCCCACAGAAGGGCAATGGAGCTGGGGAAGGGTCTGGAGTCAAAGTCCAGTGAGAAGCAGCTGAGGGAGCTGGAGGTGTTTATCCTGGATAAAAGGAGGCTCAGGGGTGATCTTATCACTCTCTAGAACTGCCTTGAGAGGAGGCTGTAGCCAGGTGAGGGTCAGTCTCTTCTCCCAGGCAACCAGTGAGAGGACAAGAGGACATAGCCTCAAGCTACACGAGGTGAGGTCCATTTTGGACATGAGAAGGAATTCCAACAGTGTTGAACATGCTTCAGCACTGTTCTGAGTTATCTTATATACTGGAATCTGTCTGGTGAGAAAAATGGTTGGTGAAAGACAAGGAGCATGTATAAGTTATAATGTCTCATCACTAGTGATTATTCTTGTTTCATGAGTCCTTTAAAATCAAGCTCTGAGGGTTCATAAATTGGATTTTTCCAGTTCATTCCTCATGCCTGCAATGCCACTGTCAGTGATGAGTTGAGCCGGGATAAAAAGATTAACAGAGTTAACACTTGCTCCAAATTTTCCAACCTTAATTGGTTAAAATACCAATCTGTCACTACATACCTGAGCAAAAGTGTTCTTCACTGGTGTTACAGCTGGGAATATTGGAGATAGCTATACACGCTGGAGTCAGTCTCTGCAAATTAGTGAATTATAGACAAACTCAGAGCAAATAGATTTCATTTATTTATTAACTTTCTTGCCCATTAATTCTTGCCAGGATGAAAGGTTTATAAGGATGTATGGAAACAGAGAGCTGATCTCATGCACCAATGAAGGATCATCCCTGGGCAGGGGAGGGCAGCTAAACCATTTACCATTGCCCAGTCAAGGTGGGGCTATCCTCCAAAGCCAGTCCAGGAGATGGTCCATGGAGCTTCAGCAGATATCCTTGTCACAGTGGGGACCTGGGGAACTCCACTCACTGGGGTACAGAGGAAGTTCAGAGCCACTGAGAGGAGGCTGTGTAAATTTGGCAGCCCAGAAGCCTGCTGCACCAAGATGGAGGCTGCAGTGGAAGTGGGGATTGCAGACTAAGCCCAAAGAGGGATCATCTGCAGGAAACTATTCTGATTTAAACCAAATTTTTCTCAAAACTGAGCTTTGTTTCAACATTCTGATAACAGAAACATTTTTAAGATAGAAAGTTGAAACTGTTGACGGCACTGAAATACTCCAGACTGCAGACTCGCAGAAGGAAAATATATGTTAAAACTTAATTTTCTGTTACAAAAGTGCATAAACAGAGAAAGTTCCAGATATTCAATGTATTTCTTGAAGGCTTCCTTCAGTTGTTGAAATACCAAACATTCAAACATTGTCATGTGAGGGTGCCAAGAAGAATCAGGGAAAATCACTTTGGCCTGAAATTAGATAAAACATTTACAAAGATAAATAAAACCATTTTATTCCTATAGGTCTTATTATAGTTTCCATCTACAGCTTTTTGTTCCTCAGTTTTGGTTTTCAAAATTTAAGAAAGCTATTCCCATTTTGTCTACTATCCACTGCAGTGTGATCTCTTAATTTGCATGAGTAAATCCTGACACAGTCTGGAGTCTGTGACAGACTTAAGCAGCAGACAAACTCACTGTGATTATGAGAAGCTCTTCTAGTTGAAAGAGCTCAGCTGACTGTTATAGTGCCTGTTAATTTCTAATATTGGTTTGAATAGACAGGTGTCTGCCAGGGAAAGCTGGAGCTTCCCTTGGAAAGGAGAATGTAAACCCTCTCCCTCCAAATTATTATAATTTTACAATTAGAGGCTTTCAGGCAAAGATATAAGAATGGGAATAACAGTTCTTTACTAGGAATTATTAAAATACAAATGAAGTAGTATGAAAAAAACAAGCCAGCAAAAAAAATTCCTAGAAACACTAACAGAGTCAGAATACAACCTTACACCCTGTTGGTCAGGATGTTGGAAGCAATTAAGTCCTCCTGGAGTGACAGATGTGGTTCTGTTGGAGTAGAGATGATCCTGTAGGAAGGGTCCACTGACGGCGAGAAGGGTCTGGTCTTCCTCTGGGAATCTAGTTGAAAACAGGCAGTCCTGCAGTTCTGAGTCTCAGGTTTTATCCAGGTAGGAATGGTTGGCTCCTCCCACTGGATGAAGCATCTCACAATGGGATGATGTAATTGTATCAGTGATGTGGTGAGCCTTGATGGCCCATTAACAGCAGATACCCCCTGGAGGGAGGATGGGCAGTGGAAGAGATAAGAACACTGCCCCGCCTGGTTTTAACAGCTGGCCCATTGACAGAAGGCACCTGCCCCATCTGTCTTGGAGTTAGGAGGAATGGGTTATACAAGAGATAAAGGGAAAAAGCCCCAAACCCTCCCCAGCTGGTTTCAACAGAT
The DNA here is from genome assembly GCA_037834095.1 of Argya squamiceps. Lineage (NCBI taxonomy): Eukaryota > Metazoa > Chordata > Aves > Passeriformes > Leiothrichidae > Argya > Argya squamiceps. The sequence goes on along the minus strand of JBBMKD010000115.1, from coordinate 54,439,688 downwards.
GGAAAACAGAATACACATTTTTGGTTACATATTGCAAACCAAGAAAATCGGAGTACTGCCATACGAAAGAGGTAGACCCTGGGTGTTGTGGCAGCTGCAGCTAGTACACTAGGCCTTGCACTGTTACAACCCAGATATGAAAAGTTGAAACACTGCAAGGTGAAAAAAAATCTCTACTGAAAAAAAGTATTCCATCTTCCGTGCTCAGCAGTGACAACAGCCCCAGCCCCCACTGTTCAAGTCTGAAGGACACTGGCAAATCTCCTGCACACTACGGAATGTTGCATACAGTGACTAGTCAATGGCACTCAAATGGCCGCCTTACATTTCTGACTGTCTGTTTGGGTAGCCAAAATATAATTTGCCCATGCTATCAGACTAGATGTGCATGCAAATCCTGACATATGCAGCACTTAATCTGTACACAAAGTTTTGAAGGTGCACAGCAAGGAACAGCAAGGGCTGCTGTAGGCAAGCAAGAGCCCGGGGCACCCCCAGCACAACCCACACATTGTCCATGAGGCACAGTCCCACAGAGGCTGTGCACATCCTGTGGAGCCAAGTGCTAGTGACAGGGTCCATCCACTGCCCCAGACACAGCAGGGAGCTCAGTCAGGAGCAAAAGAGATGATAACAGAGGTATGACTGGAGGCAACTCTGCAACATGGATCCAATGTCCATCCTGCCAACATGGCCAAGGGCGGGACTGGAGACAAGCTACAATATATGGCTGGGGTCTATTCAGGAAACACATTACTTAGAAGTACATCTAAGGCCCATGCAGGAGACCGAGCTGGAAAAATGGGCATCCCTAGCTCAGCTCAGGCTCAGAGTGCATTCCCAGGCCCAAGCCCAAATGGGACACCCAGGCACATGAAGCAAGTTCCGTGGTGGAGGCTCAGACAAGGCTCCTCTCAGGGTTATTAGCACATACTTAAATAGAGCCTGCTTCTTCTTTATGCTTGTACGGAACTGCAAAAAGACATTAGGTTTTGTTCCTGTGCATTTTTTAATAGGCAAATGCCTTGTGAACCCTGATATTGGGCTAAAAATGTATCAAGACTCCTCTATATTTTGAGCCTTACACAAAGGTATTAAATGGATAGATTTCTTAGGACAACTAGGCAGATTACTGTGAGCATGTCAGATCTTTTGTGTTTGATTTTGTCTCAATTACCTGGTCTCATGTCAGGACATCTGCAACTCTCAGACCTTTGAGTCTGAAGTGCAGCAAAGTAGCCTCCATCTAGGGTTTCTCAAGACATCTCCCTTTCCCTTTTTTCACTGGCATCCTATGAGGGACCATGGCCATGGCTAGAGCAGAAGAGGGTCTAATGTGGTGCTAGTGGTGTCTAGTGTCTAGTGGCGCTTCCACTGGGGAGACAAGGAGTACAGCACACAGCAGAGCTTTGGGTGCAGAGAAACTCTCATAAGCAATACAGCCCCTACCCTTGGCAACACAGTCACCGCCCTTCCGGATTCTAGGACCAGGAGAATTTGCCAGGACTCACAGGTCAGCAGCATGGATTACTGTTTTTTTACACAGGTTTTCCATTCCTTTTGCAGTGATTTTAAATTTTGGTAAAATAGCAAGGCAACCTTAGCAGCAAAATGCTCTAATCTGCTCAGTCATGGGCAGTGTTAAGCGCTGGCAGACACTTGTACATCACTACAGTCTGTTTCATGGATGGTGCTTAACAAGCTATTTGCAGCTTCCTAGTTACCTTCAGCATGTTACATGCTGCTTCAAACTGGAGCTGTGAGAGCCAGAATTACTGACAGCCTTGTTCACTGCTCTCACCATCAATTTGCAGAGATTATAAACCTGTCAGAAAGATATCGTTGGAGATTTAAGGGATTGCTTTCTAGAGTCATTCTGAAATGACAGTTAATGTGCAGAGAGCTTTCCATCATACTCTCCTATCCAAAAAAATTCTTATGTACAGTAAGATAGGCTGTATGTGCAAAAAAAAATTATGAAACATATTCAACATGTGAAGATAGATATTATACACTTTCACTAATACATTTATCAGTTTTGATGCTACAGCATTACCTGTCATTCCCTTCTTCTTGTGAGTGGTATAGAGAGGAATCATCCAGCAGTCTGGGAAAACATCACACATACATAACATCACACATATACCAGTCTTGTGGATCTAGCTTAAGCTGGCTATAGCAAGGAAAATCCAACATATATTTCAGAAACATCTTGTAGTTTGTTGCACTGCATTCCTGGTTATGCAGAAATATGAGCATGACCTATGAATGATGAGACAGAGGCTCTTTTGAAAGCAAGATTTAGCAGCAGGAAATAAGCAAGCCAAATACTGGTTTTAGCTAAGCAGTAACATAACTGGTGTTTAGATTGATCTAAGTTTTAATGGTGACTTTCCCTATGGTAATAGGCACCTAAAAACCTCCTTTATTTACATCTTGGAAGCGAAAAAGAAAATTAAATAATAGAACAAATTATACACTCAAGTTTTACCAAATAGAAAATCACTATCTAAAAAATGGCCTGGTTTTCTGGCATTTTCCACATACCAAAAAGCTTCATTTTAGAGTTAGGTTTCCATAAGAAGAAAAGTGCTGTGGTTAATCTGTTTTAGAACACAATTCTGGCAGCTTCACAGTATGTTTTATATGAAGGGGTATGAGGCATTAAATAACAGTAGTATCATTTTTTTTTCATGAGCTGACACTCCTTGGATGAAAAAAATTCAGCTGTAGGTGTGTGACTGTCTGGATCTATTGTTCCACCACAGCAAAGGGCAGTCAGCCATCAAGAAGCCAATGGATAAGAACAGGAATTAATTCTTTAATGCCAAACCAGATAAAAGTCTTAAACAGCAAGGTACCTCACACTCTTTGTATGAAATCACAGTGCTCACAATTAATTCTGAGAATAATGAATAAGACCAACTTTTTGGATTAGAACATATATTCGGGGGGGCTAAAGGATTCTCTTGGAATGAAAGGGCATCAGGACAAGGGAGGACCTGCCCAGAAAAAGGCTTAAGGTTTGAGCTGAGTGGATCTGAAGAGTGTCTTCAGGAGAGACTAGGTTTTATCCAAACACCTGGTCTTCTGAGATATGTATTTATTCACTTTCCTGTCCAGAGAGGAGCTGTGCTTTTAATCTTGCTTTGTTGCCTGCACAGACAATTTAATTTAATTGGTGTTGTGTTTTCTCTTCAATAGCTGTGCTGCTTTGGGAGGTAGTCTTAGTTTTATGCACATAATTCTCAGCACCACCACCTTCTGAAGTTACTGAGTACACATAGCCTTTTTCTTTATTGCTCTTTTCAGTGTTTTCTTTCATTGTATATTGGAGTTACGTGACAGCTGCACCTTTTTTATCCCCCATTTTGAGTTCATATTTTGTTCAAACAAAGTATTGATAAGGACTATTACTTTTTTTTTCTTTTGTTTACTGAATTTTGTCCCTGTGTGTGATGAAGCTTTGTGTGTTTTAATATAAAGTGGGTAAGTATACATATTTTCTGTTGAAGTTAGCAAAATCCTCTGAGGTAATGAGGTCAACCTGCAGCTTGATCTCCCGTGGAGCTACTGATAGTAAAAAATGAACATTTTAATTACTTCTGGTTTTCCTGCCCCTGCGTGTTTCCCTATCAAATTAATTTGCATACAGAAGATAGCATTATCAGGTGTTAATTATTGGAAGAGTAGCACAGGGACAGTCAGGCAGACTTGAAAGGCCAAACAGTCATATGCATGCACAAAAAAATTTGAATGAGAGATATATATTTCTATTCTTGACTTAATGGTCATGTTTGAGCCACAGTATGTCTGTAACCTACACATCTTAAAAAGTATGAAAAACCAACCTTGCAATTTTAAGAAAACTAAAGTCTTCATTGCAAGAAAATGTTAAGCTCTAAATATTCTTCGTATCAGATATCTCAAGGGAGCAATTTGAGCTGTCTGATTTCTAAAACAAAAATTATGAGAAAAAGCACCCACTGCTCTTTTTTTACTCTCCCACTCTTTCCCTCCATGCATCCTACAGATCTGAATCTTTAAACAGGCTATATGTTATTCAGCGTCAGTAAATATTTATCCTGTTTTCTCTTGATGTTTCTAAATGAATTTGTAATCCTAAAGCCCACACCTATAAATAATTAGGGAATCTAGGTTTCATCTCTTCCAGTTTTCTTCTATCTTTGAATAAAATTTACACATTATTGTACACTACAACGTGATATTTATTAGAATTAAGCAGGATGATTAAACATATAGATCATCTCTCAAGCTCTAATCAGACACCTCCTCTTCAAAATGCATGTTTTTATGACTCAGCTTCAAGTCTAAGTGAACAACACACACAACATTGAGTTTCTGAAATTCTTTTGCTCCTGCAGCTAATGGAAACTCAAGTATTATCTGCTATGCATAAAAATGTGAATAAATTGCCACAACACAACCTCTTCTCACTAGGTTTGCGTAATTACTTTCCCAATAAGTCACTATAAGGCACTGCTAAAGAAAGCTGTATTACATATTATTTATGGGCATAATAAATACACATGAGGCTTTGCTGTAGATGGAAAATGGAAGTCAAATACAATAAGCCTTTCCCTTCAATTCAGGGATAAAGCTTGTATAGCACAGTCTCTCTAATAATGGGGCAGGACAAGCAAGTATAGTGTTCAATGATAATGGGTCTCTTTATGAAACAGATGGATTTTCATGAGTATTTTTGATGGAATAGCAGGCTGTTTTACATGGCAGGAAGCCTCAACCACAAAAAAGTCATAAGTGAAGCAGTTAAAGGCTCATAAAAGGTTTAATGCAAAGTTATGTGAAGTAAAAAGTAGTGTCATGGGTTTACCAATGATTAGAATGGGCTTTAAAAAGCAAACAAAGGGGAGTGAAGAGGAAGCAGGAGTCTTTGTGTCATTCAACCTCGTCTACATAGAGAGACAGGTCCTTTACTGATCCTCAGTGGAATAATGACATCAACAATGTTTGAGTGGAACAACCTTGTTACAATCAAAACTTTATTTCAACATGGACTCTCTGCAGAGGGGGTCATTTCACAAAACTGGTATCCAAGATTTTCTGCAGGCCAGGTCAATCAACAAGAAGAATACTCTTCATTAAGTAATATTTTAAAAAGGATAGCAAAAGAATTAAACTGCTGCATGTGCTGATTTGAATGTAAACTGGCTAGAAAAAATGAACCCCACTCAATTACCTTAAAAGAGGTTTCATGTCAGAGTTACAATTTAGTAGAAAGATTACAATAAATGCAATGATACACAGAAAACTGGCTTGAACAAACCTGGCACCATGTTGGTCAGTGATAGTCACAGTCCTATCAAGTGGTGGTTGCAGTCTTGTTGAAGTGATGGTCACAGTCTTGTCAAAAGCAGCAGTCCTGTGGAAGTATTGATCCTTCACCAGTTGTGTCGTTGTGCCAAGTCCCCAGATCCACAGATTTATAGCTCAGGTTCAGGTGGGAATGCTCAGTATCTCCCCGCTATCAGAGTGGGGAGTTTCACAATGGAATGATGGAATACTGTGAGTCATGGGATATTTGGAAGTCCTTGGTGGTTGATGTCCTTGCATCTGCCTCTTCTGCTGGTGTCATTGAGTCCATTATGGCCCAAGGGCAGAGATGACCCCTCAGAATGG
>JBBMKD010000115.1:54411514-54433927 GCA_037834095.1 Argya squamiceps | reverse complement strand
TGTTTACAGTCATTCTCACTCCAAAACTTAGTACTGCATACAGCACTGCTAACTGAATGTATAATCTGTATGTATATCAAAAAAAAAAAAAAAAAGGGATCTTAGACTTAGATGTTTTGAGCTATATTTTTTCTGTGGGATGGAGTACTATGTTGTTTTTAGAATTAGGCAGTGCAAAGAAAGGCTTTGCAGAACTAATATTATTCCTCACAAGTTGTGCACAGACTTAGAGTAATGCTCATGGAAGCCCTTGGGCTTCATCCAGATTCAGTTTTATAAGACTATTTTGGCCTGATTTTGTGAGTATAATTTAATTTCTAGCTGTTGTCTTTTTTTCCCCCAGTCCAAATTAACATGCAGCACTAATGCTACCTGCTTGCATTTCAAGCTTTCAGCACTAAATCCCTAGAATATTTGGGTTTAAAATATTCAAAACAACATCAATATTTCTTTAATATTTTTTAAAGAATGAATGTGTTTCCTGACCAGAAACCATTACAGTGTGAAATATTTCTTCTCAAATTTCCCTAGCACTTAGGCTAGTGCGGACCAGGAGTTGTTTTGATGCATTTTTTTGGGGATCCCTGTAGGATCGTGTTGTGACATTAATGAGGAAGCATAGTTCAGCTCTCTTTGATCTATGGCAAACGTAGAACAAACAGCAATATTTTTGATAAAATCTGAAAGATCCCCTAGAACACAAATTGACATTTTCCCCAGTGTTGTCACAGGTTTTCTTGCATTCTGGTTTTGATCTGAGTAATATAACTTGGAAGCTGCTTTTCCTGATTGTGGCTTTTCCAAACATTCCTTAAGTAGAAGTACGGAACATAATTACCAATGCCAGACTTGTTTTCTGTCTTTCACAAAGCTGTACTAGTGATGTTTCCTCATGGATTTTGAATCAGGTGCTTCCTCAGTCAAATACAAGATTACATTATTCCCTCTGGACTTTTCTACTCCCAGGCCAACTGCCTGGCAGACTTTCATCTGGAAATTCTTGTCACTGCTTTTCTAAATCCTGCCTCTGACTACAAAGATATAAGATTCTGTCTCATCAGTATGCAGATGTACTTCACTGGTTTTTTTTGGATATTTTCTAACCACCAATTAATTTCCTGTTTAAGACACACCTGGTCAGAATGTGCAACCATAAACCAAAAATCTGAAAAATATGTTGGCTGCAAACTTTTTGCTTTCCAAGAAAACAGAAGTGATGTATTTTGCAAACATTTCTGTTTTCCACTTTACCTTTGCATCTGATGTTCCAGATGTCACTCTCAAACTTAGCATTTCTTGTAGCCACCAGCCAGTTGTCCTGCCCATTTTATATGGGCTGTGTTATGGGGGAAAGCAGGCAGGGAGGGAAGCACACTGGCTGGGCGTCTACTTCTTTTGTTCTGGTTTCTAGAACTCCTGTTCCTATTGGAATTTCTCCAACAGACCTCCCTTACATGGTAAGATCACCATGTCCTTCCACAGTTACTTTTTGTAGAGATTAAAGAACAAAAAAAAAAGGTCATTTTTTAACATTAGTGAGGATAGAATCTGTCGCAACACAAGGTGTGTCTTATTTTTTTTATAAATTCTAGATTCCCAGCACAAATGAAAACAAGCTAATAATCTTTTTCTGAAAAGTCATTCTTGAATTTTTTGTCACCTTCCTGAATTGCTACTTTGCATCTAAATTTTTTATTTACTTTCTAAATTATGGAGCAAACTTGCTACTAAAGGCAGGAATTTTCTTTCATATAGAGAAAATTTCTTTTTAAAAAATCTGAATGGTGTCAATACAGTGAAGAAGAATACGGAAGAAATACAAAATTTTTGAAGCCATAAAAATTAAGTAAAATAAAGCTGGAAAAGGGAAGTGCCAATTTCAGATATGTCAAAGACTCCTCAAATTTGATGAGAGGCATTACCTTTCCATGAGCCCCGTAAGGCTTCTTTTCAGGGCAGAGCACTGTGAATTGCACTGTCTCTGTAGACTCACAGCTACATAGTCCCAGCACTCATCAGCTCTTGCAAGTATTTCCCATTTTCAGCTATGTTTGACAGCCAGCATTTCTTCTTTAATTATATTCTAGAAGCTTACAGTTAAGGATTCTTTCTAAGTAAGATTACCGTAGAATGTGAACTGGGCACTGATGAATAATCTGTGAAGGATTTTTCATAGTATGCTCCCCAGAGCTCTTTTAGGTCTGAGCAGTGTGAAGGCCATGAGGAAGTGCAAAGGAAAGTCCCTTAGAGCCCTTTTCTTCTTGCCAGGATAGCTGTAGCTGTTAGTTACCCACCTGGAACCCAGCAGATTTTGCCATACTAGGAAAGGCAGGACTGGGTGCAAGAAGATATATTAAGAGGCACACAAACTGCATGTGCCTATGAACTAAGCATCACCTGGCCTTAGTTTTCTCATGCTCAACATGTCCTACCACCATACCATTGCAAAGAACTACATGACTATATCTTGGTATCTACAGATACATTTCCTATACCAGTCACTGCCTCTATATGCAGTCTCTCTCCTTTGCTCTAAAAAAGGGACTTAAGAAGAGCAAAAAAATTTTTTTCTTTTTGTTTTCTTAAGGATAGTAGTGACAAAAGCAGGTTTAGGCATTTGGGGTGAATCTAAAACTGAAACTCTTTGTAGAACCCACCTAACACAATCACCACTTCCAAATCACTGAAAGAAAAAAAGCAATTACTTGATAAAGTCTCCTGTGTTCTGGCCAGTCAATGCTCTTAAAACAGGCTTCAGGAAATATGTATATCAATTTTTCAATCCATATATCTCACAAAGACAAAAGTACATATTAATTCCACTCATTTGACAGCACTGCTGCATTTTTATAGAATAATCATCACACTTTGATGCTTTAGTCTATGAGAGTGCTGACCAGACCATTTTGAAGTGACTGTCTCTTATAACATCAGGCTTCCAGATTGCTCGTGTGGCATTGCATGCCAAACTGTGCAACATTTTTCCTTGGGTAAGCTACAGAAAAGAGCCCTTTGAGATAATTTTTGCAGACAGTTCGTCATTCTGAAGCAAGAGTGGGAATGGTGGGACATGAGGCATGGAAACAGTGTGTATGCTAAAGAAAGCAAACCCATAAGCCTGGAGGTGCAGCAATAAAAGGTGGATAATATTTGTGGTGAAAGATCCACTCCAGCCAGTGCAGAAGGAAGCTTTTGCTGCTGCATGAATGAGCTTTCTTTCGTGCCCAAAGGGATGGAGATGTTTACTGAGCTGCCTGCCTGGACTTCGCAGCAATGTTTGAGGCTTTGTAGCTCAGGTCACTGAACAGATGGAAGATAAAACTGATGAGCTGTGGGAAACACAAAATAAAGTAAAGATGCAATGGTGCATTGAGCATGGGCAAAACCTACAATCAACAGTATTTGGTGAAGTTCAAGAACAGTAAGATAAAACAAGAAACAACTGGAACATTGCTGACTTACCTTGCCATGCTGACATCACCTTCATCATGAGAGGGTTATGTCTCAGACAGCTCCACCTTTTCTAACCTTCAGCATTTGATGGGAAAAGGTAGTGGCTTGTTTAAAAATGTCGTGCAGTGGAAACATCTTGACTAAAATCCTTTCAACAGTTCTTCGTGTGTCTCATTCACTCATTGTGAGGGAGAGTTACCATGAGGGACCATGACCAAACATTTAAAAAGCTGCTGACAGATGTAAGGAAATCCATGTGGGCACTGGGATACTCTGTGTTGGGAAAAAATGAGTTGGTGTATAAGGCCAACTCAGCCTCTGTATCATCCTCATATTTATAGCTTGATTGAAAGGAGCAGAAAAATGAGCATTTCAGCATGAAACCAGAATTGCCCTGCTATAATATTCTTAGTCTTTCTCTGCAAAAGAGAGATTTGATACAGGATGATAATTGACAAGCCTTGTCAAACACTGGAAGGAATTCTGAAATACTTTAAAAGACTTTATACCATGTAGATTTTGTGTGACTTCATTTGCAAGCATGGGATTTTTTTGCTGCTATCGTTGTTCCCAGAGCACAGCTGAAAATTACACGTGGACTGTTACTGCTCAATATGATTCTTTATGTGAGTGAAGAAGGTAGAATTTGGTCCTTCTGATACATACATATCTAGTCATAGTATTTGCTTCAAAGATACCATAGGGTGAGGAGGGGAGGAGCAGCACACATTTCTGGAAACAGCTTTGAAGTTCTGGTTACAGTACATTTGTCAGGACTTGCACGAACCTCACTTTTCCTGATGTTCATTAATGCCAGCAACACTAATGTACTGTCAAAAGAAATTACTGGACTTATGTTGCTTGAATAATTTATATCTGCAGCCTGTCCAAATTTTAGTCAAAACATTTTGTACTAAAATATTTCCTTAATTGAAATCTACATGGGTTTTTTTAGAACAGTCCAGTTCTTCTAAAATAAGTGGTTGGGATGTTTTTGTTTTATTTCCACATACCCATGTAACTTCTTTCTTAATGATATAAGTAGTGTAGTATACCCTGATTTTTTTACAGGTATATTGTATGAAGGTTGAGATATTCAGTCCATTCATTTCCTATATTCTATCCCCAGTAATACCATATCATCATCATCATCATCAAGCATCCTCATCATCACTATCATCATAATTTCAATAGCAATTTTACTTTTAAAATAGTAATGTCTATTTAGTAATATCACACCACTAATTTATAGTAAATATACTCAGTGTTGGATTTTTTTGATCAGTCTATACAATAACAAGCTGGAAACAAATGGGGCCCACCTGGCTCAAATGGGAAAATAGATCTTAGTTGAAGAGTTAGACCTTGCTGAAAGACCTTTAATCCAAATTTGAGATGAGATAGGGACATAACCAGGCTCAAAGAGATGAAGAATGGGAAAAGGGAGAGCTATTGTGACCACCCCAGTAGTAAAAGTAGTCTTAAGAAGACATACCTCAATCAAGCACAAGCAGCCAAAGATATAACACAACATAACAAATGGGGAATCCCTTTGCAGTCCTACTGGGATATTGACACAATCAGGTGTAAACCAACACATGCAGTATGGGGAACAAACAGGAGGAGCTATAGATCTGTGTGCAGACACTGTGTTTTGATCTCAGTGTCATTACAGAGACATGGTGGGATAGCTCACATGACAGGAATATTGTCAAGAAAGACTACATGGTGCTTAGGAAAAACTGACCAGGAAGGCACTGTGATGGAGTTGACCTCTCTGTGAGAAAACACTCAGATTGCATTGAGCTCTCTCTTGGTGAGGAAGATGAGCAAATTGAGAGCTAAGGTGTTAGGATGAAAGGACAGACTAATAAGGGTGACACTGCTGTGGGTGTTTGCTGCAGGATGCCTGACCAGGAGGGGGAAGTGGATATGGTCTTAAACAGGCACTTGGAAGCAGCATCACAGTCACAGGATCTGGTTCTTGTGGGGGTGTTTGTCTACCTGGACATCTGCTGGAGAAGCAAAACAGCAAAGCACAAAAAGTTCTGGAGGTTCCTGGAAAGGATTGGTGACAATTTCCAAGGTCCGAGAGACAAGGTTGGTATTCCAGGATCACTTCCTCCAGGCTCAAGAGGGCAGTGCATCCTGAAGAAGAAGAAGTCTGGCAAAAAGGGCAAGGAACTTACATGGACAAATAAAGAACTCCCATCATTACTCAGGTGTAGGCAGGAATTACACAGAAGATGGAACCAGGGTCAGGCACTTGGAATGAACACTGAGAGATTGTCAGAATAAATAGAAATAAGACAAGGAAGGCCAAGACCCATCTGGAATTAAATCTTGCCAAAGATCCCAAGGACATCAAGAAGAGTTCCTTCAAATGCATTGATAACCAAAGGAAAACAAAGGATAAGGTTTAGGCTCATTGGTAAATGAAGAGAGGACTCTGGTAAGAGAGGAAGCAGAGAAAGCAGATCAATGCTTTTGCATCAGTCTGCACTGACAAGACCAGGCCTCAGGGATCCCTGAGCCAGGAGACCACGGTAAAGAAATGTTGAGAGGAAGACTTCCCCTTGTTTGAGTAGGATTGGGCCTGAGAACACCTGGACAAACCTGACATCCTCAAGTCCATGAGCCCTGATGGGATGAGTGAGTGCTGAGCTCACAGTGCTGAGAGAGCTGGTGCACACCATAGTAAGCCTGCTCGTGATCACCTTTGAAAGGCCATGGAGATCAGGAGAGGTGCTGAATACTGGAAGAAAGGAAATGTCACCCCAGTTTTCAAAATGGGTGAGAAATAGGACCCAGGGAACTAGGGGCCAGTCAGCCTCATCTTGATCCCTGGGAAGGTGATGGAGCACCTCGTTCTGGAGGCCATCTCTGTGTAAATGGAAGACAAGAAGGTAATCAGGAGTAGTCAGCATGGGTTCACTAAAGGTAATCAGGTGTTTGGCCAGCCTGACTGCCTTCTACAGTGAAACAGCTACCTGGATGGAGGAAGTGACAGCAGTGGGTATTTTCTGCCACAACTTCAGCAAGGCTTTGGACACTGTCTGTCACGAGATCCTCATAGACAAACTCAGGGAGTGTGGAACTGTCTGAATGACAGATGCCAGAGGCTCGTAATCACTGGCACAGGGTCTAGCTGGGGGCCTGCCACTAACAGCATCCCTCGAGGTTCACTACTAGGCCCAGTATTGCTTAACTTATTTGCTGAGGACACAAAGCTGGGAGCAGGGTCCTATACCCTGGAGAGCTGTGTAGCCCTTCAGAAGGACATCAACATGCTGGAGAGATGGGCAGAGAGATACTGTCTGAAACTCAACAAAGCAAGTGCAGAGTCCTACACCTGGGAAGGAATAACCGAGTGCACCTGTACAGGCTTGGGGCTGACTCACACATTTTTCTTTACAAGATGTGCCTGCCCTATGGTGGCTTTAAATTGTTGTAGGATAATGCAGATGGATATGAAATCGTTGTCTGGAAGACATAAGTGGAAATTTTCTTCTTTCCCACATTAGGAAGCCAGCACAGTATTTTCCTGATGAATTATTTAGTTTCATTTGAGGAGGATTTTGTGGTATAGAAAAAACAACTTTAATCTAATGGAATGGCTGGAAGATTATTATAAACTCCTTCATTGTTTAACTGTTGTCAACAAAAGGTTTTCTACATCTGGAAATCAACTAGAGGGAACTTAAACCACAAAAGAAAAGCAAGGATATGACAGGATGTGTTGACTTACTTGTGGAAGCCTTTCATTGAGCAGTGAAATGACACATTTGGAAACATTTGCAGATCTGCATGATGTATAAGGTAGCAGTCAACTTCCAGAAAAACTTTGGTTCTGATTTCTTATTAAAGACAACCAGAAAAAACCAGACTGTAGTCAAAGAAACACTATTAAGTAAACCACAGCTAATTAACCAATTGTCCACAATGCATGTGCTCTCTGAGTAACAGGATCATTACCAACTCTAGGACATTGTCTGGACAGATAAGAGAGACTGTGATGATTGACAGTCACTATATATGGCAAGTTTGCAAGTCCACAGCAATCAGTCTAAAGATTATGAAATTACTTATTGAGTTTTTAATGTTTATTTAGCACAGGAACTGTAAGGATATATCACAAAACTACAGCTAAAAACATTTGTAACTTAAGGTATGAGTCTCATGCTCCTTAACAGCTAAGCTCCAAGTGACCTCAAGTCCTTCTCTCTGAATTTATGTCTACATCATATACTTAAGAGCTACTTGAAATGTTTCAAATCCTAAATAGTTTTTTCTGCTTGAAATAGTTGTCACCAAAACAGGGATTTTATTAAGTAAAACTTAGTCACAGAAAGTATTTTTCTTGGATAGGGAAAGAGGATTTGTATGCAACTTATGCTGGTCTTTGTTTGTGTCTTTCCTGTCCCACTTTTTTACCTTTCTGGCAAAGAAAAAAAAAAAAAGCTAACACCAAAATATCCTGAAGTAGCTTCTGAATATAGAATTCCATAGTAATATTTCTACACAGTTTTGAAATGAAGAAAACTGCTCATTACCGAGTTAGATTGTAGTCTTTAAAAGTGCTTTCTGAAGTCTATACCAGGGAAACTTCATTAAAAATTCAGTACACAGCTCACTCATCTCATTTGTCCCCAAGTGTGCTGTGCATCTGCTGCTCTGGATAAATTAAAGTATTTCAGTTCTTCAAAGAATGAACTTTGAAAAACACAGAACCTGTTGGTCAAAAGCAGAAATATTGCTTTAGTTTAAAGAGATTAAGGGGTAAAAACCTGATTTTTCTTTAAGTGGATTAGCTTCAAATGATCTTGAGACTCTACAGGGTGCATGCAAATATAAGAGGATAGTAAAACTACCATCAGGAAAATTGTGTTCCTTTTCATATGCAGATTCCTATCCTTAACGTGGCCTTTTAATTAGCTTGATTATAGTGGTGCTTACTTGTTAGTGCCTCAGTGTTTTAATTTAAGAAACTGACTGTGTGTTCATTATAAATTCCTATTTTCAAAGATTTATAAATAAAACTGAGCAGCAGCAACCACATCAGAAATGAAAGATAAATTTATTTGGAAAATGTGATGAGAGAAATACCACTTGGGGATATTTCCAAATGCTTTCAGCTCAAACTTGACTTCAAGTTAAGAATTGCGCATGTTACAGATGAATTCTTCTAGCTTTAAAGTGTAGGATTTTATAGCATTTCTGTTGTTCAGAATATGAAACACCAAGTTAAGACATAACACCAATGTATAGAAACAATGTAACTGATGTAAGCAAAAAGGTGGTTTGAGAACCAGAGCCTGGTTGTTGAGGGAGTTGGAGAAGAGTTGGTGTACTGGTTTGGAAGTAAACTGGCAGAAGAAATTAATCCCATTCATTTACCTTAAGAGAGGTTTCAGGCCAGAATTACAATTGAATAGAAAGATTATAATAAATGCAATGATACACCAAAAACTAAACCCACAAAGTCAGAGTACAACAAGAACGCTGTTCGTCAGTGATGGTAGCAGCCCTATCAAGGATTAGTTGCAGTCCTGTTGAAGTGATGGTCATAGTCTTGTCAAAAGCAGCAGTCCTGGGGAAATTCTGGTTCTCCTCTGCATCCATCAAGTTGTGGTGTTGTCTCAAGTCCCCAAATCCACAGATTTATAGTTCGGGTTCAGGTGGGTATGCTCAATATCTCCCCCAGAGTGGGGAGTTTCACAACGGAATGATGGAATACTGTGAGTCATGGGATATTTGGAAGTCCTTGGTGGTTGCTGTCCTTGCATCTGCCTCTTCTGCTGGTGTCATTGAGTCCATTATGGCCCAAGGGCAGAGATGACCCCTCAGAATGGATGTTACTGTGCTGGTGCTTCCCCAGAGGGAGTTACCACAGCTGAGTCATAGGTGTGAAGAAAAAGAAACAGCACCCTGCCTTGCAAGATTGCCTCTTTTTAATTACCTTATTTAACACCCAGCCTGCAGCCTGGGGTGTCTGGTGTGCACAGGGGGCTCCTGCAAACGACTCATATTTAGCAATTCATTAGAAATTAAGTAGAGGGGTGTAAGATACACAGTGTGGTTACACCCACATAGTCCTAAACTGGCATCCTACTCCTGTAACCAGGACACTGAAGGACACTTAGACACTACAGGACACTGTAACCAGGCCTTAAGAATTGAAAAATAGCATGGGAGAACTTGAGATCAGCTGCATTCTCCCAAGCTGTAGACAAAGATTCTCAAAATTACCTCTCCAGGCAGTGCTAGTGCACACTGCTGTGTGTCCTGAGATGCTAAGGCCACCTGCCTCTCCTGTCTTCAACCTGTTGCTTTTGTGTTGAAGAAAGAGCTGATTACCTCAGAATAGGATTTATCAAATTCCAGACCTGGATATCATAGGAGGACTCTGTGTACTTTCCAACAGCATCTGAAACATTATAAAACATGTTTAGTCAGGTTTCTCTTCTGAAGGACACAGGTATTAATCTCATGTTATGGCAGAAGAGTGCAAACATAGCCATGAAACACAAAAAGAGGCTTAGGCAGTTGCCTAACCTGTCCAGGGCCACCCTTCTAGCAATTTGTAATGCTCTACAAAGACCTCCCTGAAACCCCAGTGGTAGTCCAGAGGTGAGTTGAAGCTGAAATTCCCCATCAGCCTTAAATCAGGATGGGAGCGAGGGCCAGGAGCAAACCCAGGATCAAACCCAAAGAAAAACCTGCCTTTTCTACTGCTGATTTGCTTCATCTGTTATTTGCATGACAAAAGAAGCCTCTACAGAGCTACTCGGTATGACTTGACAGTGGGAGACACAGTTGTGATGGATGCTGCCACCAGTGGTGTTAGAGGACTTTGGGACAGCATTTGCACAAGAGATTGGAAAAATAAGCAAATAAACGGCACTGATTAGCTCCTGATCTGATGCTGGATCCCTGTTTAAAATGCTGGTCCACCTTTCAAATGCTTCCCTTGTGTGCTGCATTTCATTTTGCTTAATAAATGAGAAGTGTTTCAAGATACTGCTCAAGAGCTTTTTCTCAGCAAGCTAAATGCATTTTGCTGATGATTGAGAAAGCCTATTCCAGTCTCTGGCAGGAAATGACCAGGGCTGTTAGGTCAGACTGGGTAGAAAAGAATGACAGTCTCCTCATATTCAATCAGCCCCCAATTACAATTTATCAGCAAGAGAGCAGATCAGAAATGAGTTTGGTTACAATTGGAACTCTCTGCATCCAGCCATATGAGGCTTGGTGCTCCATATCTAATAAATAGCACTTGGTATTTAGTTCCCCTGGAGCAGTTTATCTATCTGATCTGTCTGCTTCTTCTTATGATTCAAGGTTTCTTAAAATGAGAAACAAATATCAAAATATCCAGCCATTGAGAAATATTTTGTTTGTTGAAAGTTTCGAGCAAAAATTGAAGCTTTATTCTTTTACATTTATTCAAAAATTTACCTAATTTATTTCTCTTGACAGGTCAATTTAGTCTGTGATGAATCTGTCATATTTTGAAAGCTAAATTGTTCCAGACTTGGCTAAAACTATGAAACTTGACACAATAAGACTTATTTTTTTCTTGAAAACACTTACTATGTAAGTGAAATCAGATACTGTGGAATGTGTGTCTAGTTTGTTGAGTATTTCTCTAAGAATAGTTTGTTTTCCTAAATAAACTAAATTTCTTTTCCCCCTCCCTGAAACAGTTTTAAAGCCTACAAGCTAAGAACAGTTGATATTTTGGAATAAATGTCCTTATTTCTCTTGAAATACAACTGCAAAAAGTTGCAAATTCTCTACTACTAAGGTGCAGGAAAGCTTTATTTTTTCTGTTAATCACACATCAGTAAAAGCCTACTTTAGTAATCAAAAAGCCACATATTTCAGCTGCTAATGGAAAATTGTCAGCACTAGCAAAAGTTTTACTCCTTGCTTTATGCTACAGCGATACAGAGGTGCACATAACTGACAGGAACACACCCCAAAGAGAGTCCAGAAAGTACAAGAAATGCTACAGAATTTTAGAGACTTAAGTAGCAGAGGTTTTTTTTCTCGTAATCCCATAGTTATGGACTACTACCTAAAAGTGGTGAAGTAGAGGCCAAAAGAAAGTGTATTTACTCAATTAACTGATGTTTCAGACATGCTTCATATGGGTATACACATGCGTGTGGTCTTTACTTAAATATGTGTATGCAAAAAGGAATTAAATGGAGGTAGTTTTGTATAAATCTATTCCATTGCCTTTTATAAATAATATGTGAAATGCATATGGACAAAATATCATTTACTGTGTGTCATTCTGTAAACCTATATTGTCTAAAATATAGTATTATTTTAAACTTTCCTTTCTGTACTCCTTGCAAGTATCCAAGGGGAAGAAAAGGTTTCAAGAGTGACTTAAAGTGACTTAAAGTTTACTTCAGAATCTGGTCTCATCTGTGGACAAGACAAAAACTAAAAATACCAACCTTTCCAACATAAACCATTCTTTAGTTTTGTGACCATAATGGCAGCAATTTTTTTAGAAATGGAGAATGTCTATAATATAAAAAAAAAGCTGACATGTCCACGGAGTCTTGTGGGTGCAGCAATCAAGGTACTTGATGCCAAGGGTCATCTGTCAGTTCTCAGGCAGAAGGCAGGGTCTCAGGAAGGATGCTGCTGGTGCATCTCTAAGTTCCCCAGTGTTCAGCATCTGACAGGACAGGAGGAAATTTCAATATTCAGATCCTGCAGCAACAATCATAACATTTATCAGTCCTGAGCACAGGTCTGTCACAACTCCACTGCAACTAATGAAAATGTGCCAAATTCCACCAGCTGAAGGATCTATTCTGGGTTTTGATATAGGGAAAATGAGGAACTAAAACTAGCAAGTTTCAGTTAAAGGATTGTGCCAAGTTCGTATCATATGTTTTTTCTGAAAGAACTGTAGGTGTGCTTGCACAAATGGACCCTTTCTTAGAAATACTGAATTCATTTTTGGGTACAGGATATGCTCACAGACCATTAATTGGAACATCTTCTGTTCCATATATGTTACTCCTCCTGAGCTCAGGCTCAGAGGGAGACAACTGCTGTACTGTCCTTGACACAAGGGTTTCCCAACTCTTTGTCTGGTCACAAAGAGTGGAACAGGTTCCTTCCAGCACTTTGAAGCCACATGGGGCCCTGATGGATGTGGTTCAGGCTAAGTTTAGAAGGTGGAAGTCAGGGAGTGCTCTGAATTTTCTTTTTAAAATAAATCACTACCATTTTGACAACACTCCCTTTGAATGGCATGAATATTTGTGTTGTTGTATCTGAAAGGGGACAGAAGCCCCCACGCTGAAGGGTAGAGAGATGAAATGATCTGATGATTGTAATTTCCTCTTTGTGTTTTTGTTATGGTTTTGTTTGTTTGTTTGCTTTGCAACACTTGCAACACTCAAGCAATGAGTGGTTTGAATTTTCCATGTAAATGCTGATGCTAACTGCTGACCTCCACTGGAAAAAGAAGAGAGTTTTATTCCCCTGGACTGTAGAGTTAATGCAGCTGGAGTTTTTCAAAAGTGCCATTAGCAGGGATTGGACACCTCAGTTTTTAAATCAAATCTTGGTCTGCATGTCAGAGAAAGATGCAAAGCTTCATTACTCAAAGCTGTGCAGTTGTTCTTTGATCTATCACTGGTAATTTAATGCAGAGCTTTGCTGGCTGTGAATTTTTTTTCTATTCCTGTTTCTGTTCTAAATGGCTTCTTGCTTCTGAGTGTTATATGTATTTTGGTAGAGCTCTCCCTGAGCTATGGGGCTGTAGAGAGCAAATTCAATGAGAGCAGAGAGTTGATTTGCTAACGTAATGATTACAGCTGCAGTTAAATGAAAGCTGCCATAACAATGAAGCAGCAATACTTCAATGATCACTCCTCAAAGCGAGGAAACAAAAACATGACTAATTTTGAGCTGGATGCTTTTCACTTCTGACTGAGGAAAAATCATGCACCAATATATAGAAGAGACTTTAAAACATCCTTCAGCAAAGGTGCTGGTGAGGAACTTCTACTGCTTACTTGCATGGCAACTTGAAAAAGCAGATATTATTGATATTACTTTTCCATGCCCCATTTCAAATCACATTTATGCATGGTGAAGTCATGTTCACCACAGATCCCCATGGCGATTGCACCCTTGACTTCTGGAAGGGCAAATTGTATTTTTCATCCTTCCTGACCCTTCACAGTGCATGAGAATTTTACTTAAAGAAGGTCCTAGAAAGGTCCCAGATTGTGCTAGGCTCCAAATTGTGCATTTGTCCCAGTGCTTGACTGCTCAGGTCATGGACAGGCTGCAGGACTGTAATGCAGTAATGCAGACTGGGACCAATACCTTGGAAAGTGTGGACATCAGTGAGTACCCAACTCATTGCTGTACACTTGGGCAATGCCTTTCCTTTCCTATGTTTCCCCTCCACCACACTTCATATCCTTCCTCTTGCTTCACATACTGGAAAAAAAAAATCTGAAGTAAATAAGGGAAGAAGAAGCAGGCAAATATCAGCCTGGAAAGCAGTAGGGAAAAATTAATTATCCAAGCTGAAGCACTGCCATATGTGCAACAACTGGTTTAAAATACAAAAAAATATGCAGATAGATCAGGAATACACATCTGACTTCTGCAGGGTGAGTGTTGATTTAGAAAATGAACCTTGCAGTTACAGTTACCAATGTTTGTTCAGCAGGTTCAGACAGGGCTGAAAGAAGCCCAGAACAGCTCAGACACCTGAGAATATTCTGCTTTTGAATAACCTAAACCCATAATTGTTTCCCTTTAATTGTTCATTGAATAAATATTAAAACCAGCAGATACAAGCTGCTCATAAAGCAAAGTTGCCTCTAGGAAGTGCAGTCTGTTGTGACTGCTGTAGTGTGGAAGGAGCAGGGTCTCTCCTGGGCAGGTGCACAGAGCTGATTGTGGCCCTTTGGGCTCAGTGGGATGCTTCTAGCAAGACCAGGGAGCTCTGGAAACCTTCTCCTGTTACTGTTTTGGGTTTTTTATTTTTGTTGAGGTTAGGATGTAAGATATGGGAGATGTAGATTTTGAGTTTGGATTTGGTTGTTTATTATATTTTATTTATTTATAGTATTAATAGTCTTATGAGGCGTGAGCTGTAACTAGCGAGTTTGAGAAATGAGGTAAAATGGAGTGCTTTTAACTTTTTTTAAGGTTATTTAAGTGATTTTTTTTTAATAATGAGATGATACTTATTTATACTTTTGACTTAATGATTACTTAAGACTCGTAATGTGGAATTTTTTACTTAATTACAGAAAACTACTTAAACTTCAGAAGAAGAAGGAAGAAGAAGGTGAAGAAAAAGAAGGTGAAGAAAAACACTTAATATTTTTAATTTTGATTTATGTACATTACTGTACACTAAAATTCTAAAATTTAGATTTCTAGAATTCTAACATTCTCCCAACCATCTTCCAAGGCACAGTAAGTGAGTTACTCTTCTCTAAGGTGGCTCTTTGTGTTGGCACAAAGCTGAGCACAGACTCAAAAGGGCTTTGGCAATCACGGACAGCACAGAGATGGGTGGTGCTGTCAGTGAGACGTGCCCACCTCTGTGGCCCAAAAATCATATCTTTGTAGAAAAATGTGGCCTTCCTGCTGTGTAAAACCTAAACAAGAGTCAGACATTGCCATCTACAAGACACAATAAGGCACAAGCAGAAACACACAGACCTTTTGAAGGAAACATTTCGGCTGCTTGAGAAAAATGCCTCCCTGCTATCAACCCCTTTCAGTGTGCTGGGGTGAGAAATCCATGGTGCACAGAGTTCCTGCTTCTTCTGCTTTTTGCCTTCTTATCCCTTCCTCAGCACATGTGGAGAGTCACCTTGTACAGCTTTAATTTCTTGTGTTTATGTCCACACCTCCTTTGAAGTCCCCGTGAAGCCCGTGCTTCATTCCCCTGCCTGTATCATCTCTGTGGATTCCTGTTTACTTTCTCCATCCATCCAGGCCTGGAGGTCTTCTGGTTTGGATATCCCACAAGCTATAATGATGGATATGGCATTTGTAACTAGAACAGCAGGACTTTCATTACCTTATTTTGCCTTGAAAATAGAAAGTAGGGGTTTTTTTACAGAGTTTTAATGTCATGTTCCAGACAAACCACTGAGTGCTAAACCACTGAGTACTTTGGTAAGACATTCTGGTAACAGTGTCCCATTGGCATTGAAAATGTCACTTCCTGCACTGTATTCATAGATTAAATTAAAAATATTGATCAGATACTGTGAGAAATTTACCACCTACATCTTACTAAATCTAATTAAAAACATAATCAACATAGGCTTGAAGAATTCAATCTTACCAGACTGACGGGATTTTCTTGCAAACAGTCTACAGCCATGGGTTGTTGAGGTGCTAAATTCTAAGCTTTTGAGGACATTAATGTCTAGTTCTACAAGTTCAAAGCAGATTTTATTTGTTTTAAAGTACATTTCAAGAGATGGGTCCTTCAAAATTGAGAACTTTTTAGGAGATGAGGGAAAAAAATACAGCACAATTTCCTCCTATATTGCGTGACTAAGATGATGAGGAATTGTATTTTCCAATCCAAAAACTTAAAATATGGATTGACTGGAAGTGCTTAGTTGACATATGTAATTTTCCTTGTAGAATAAGTTGATTAATTTTAAAAACAAAATATTTTTATTACTTCATAGATATCAAACTGCACAAAAATTGTATGAAGTATCAATATTTAGGAGGATTATTTTACAAAAATGGTTTATATTATTTAAATTTAAAAACCTGAAATATATATTTGGAAGGTTAAACATTATTATAGCAATTTTTAGCATTTATACTTGTTGATTTTTCAGTCACGGTTTAAGATGAATTGAATTACCTTGAATGTCCTATCCATTTGCTCTCAACTAGCTCATAACTGAGCCTAGGCTTCAGAAATGTATACACTCATCAAAAGTGAACCACTTATGGCAGACAGAACTTTCCAAATGCCCCTTCCTCTTCAACCCCTTTTCTTCTGGAAAGATTTCACTTAGTGGAGTAATTTCTGAGAAGATCTGTTGATATTTTTTTCTTTCTGAACATATTTCTATCTCAAAAAATTGGTCTTGTTCCCCCTCCAATTAATTTTAAATCTTTTTCTTCATGGATCACTACCCACTATTCAAGAGGCACCAAAGCTCCACCTCCTCTCTGAATTTTCTAAGTGATTCTTCATTTTTGTAACCAAACAAAGGTTTTGGGTATCCTATTTCTGCAACAGAATATAGATTGCTAAGAAACTGATTTCAAAAAGGAAAAAGGAGGTCATGTATCATTATTCTGCTTGACTTTTTGAGTCTTATCTTGAAAGCTACTGCATTATGTTCTTAGTCCTCTAGGAATCCCTGGTTGTTAATCATAAATTGCCCTTATATTTATAAGCTTCGCACTAAATATAAAGTGCCTCTTTTTTTTCCTTTTGGTATAATCTTTCCCTCCTTGATTTCAGCCTTTCAAAACAAAACCAAAATGACCTAAGTATTCACATCTATTATGTGATTCATTATCCATCTATTGCTAAGATTTTTCCTAAATGACTAAGGCACCCATAGGTATTTAAAACATATAGAATTGGAGGTGCCAGTTATGGCCATTTAATGATATACGTGTCCTTTATATATCTCTTTATAGATAAACAAATGAAAGCCACTAGCCTAAATTAAGATTTTCTTCTACCTAGTCTCACTCCTGCAGTTACAATTATGCTTTATAGCTGGCTTGCCAAAACCTAACACAGAACATGCTGCCATAGCATTATAACTATTTACCCAGCAAGAATTTTCAATCCCTTTTTGTATAATCTATAATTTTTATAGATTGACTGGGGCAGCGGGGGAAGGTAACCTTAGATCCCAGAAAGAAAAATAATTAGCAGTCTCTTAAATATCTCTATCCAAAATATACCTAAATTTACTGCATGGTTCAAAAGTCTCTTTTTCTACCAAAACTGATGAAGTCCAGATTGCTGGTTAAAGTGAGAAGGCAAGTGTATGAGGTCATCTTGAGGGGCAATGGGCAAAAACTGGAGCACAGAAGTTCCACCTGAGCATGAGGAAGAACTTCTTCAGTGTGCAGGTGACCATGCACAAGAACAGATTGCCCAGAGATGCTGTGGAATCTCCCTCACAGGAAATATTCAAGAACTGCCTGGACACAATCCTGTGCTCCCTGCTTGAGCAGGGAGGTTGGATCAGATGACCCACTGTGGTGCCTTCCAACCTGACCCATCCTGTGATTCTGTGAATAGGGTCTATAGTAAAATACATCCATGTTGGGCTGTGCAAAGGATGCCCAGCTGGAGCCCAAAGGTGTGCCTGCATTTCTCAGGGGTTATGTCAGACAGCTCCTGTTAAATGCTTTGCAAAACTTCTCTTTAACTTGGTCTGTTGGCCTGCATCCAAGCAGCAGATGTCTTATGGATTTGGGCAAGAGGAAAAGGAGAAGCAAAGGGATAAGACACAAGGCTAATTCTTCCATAGAAAATATTGAAGGAGACATGCAGTAGTAGATGTAAACAAAAATATTTGAGCCAGGAGATTTTTAAATCAATTATTTATTGTTTTTTAAATGTCAGATATGCAGATAGCAGACCTTTGCTTTACTTCCACAAGCCATGTTTTCAGTATATACTCAGAGAAATTAAGGTACAAAGCCTCAAGTGGAAAATTTCTTCAATTTCTGGGCCACAAAACCTGGGGAAAAGTTCCTAGCTCTCCCACTGAAGTCATGCATGATTTGCTGATTTTTTAATATTGAATAAGATACCTGAACATACAAATGCTAGCAGGACTAAACAACAGATGTGGATGTAAATGGCCATTTATGGTGCTGTTTTGTTTCAAGCAAGTTAATGTGGCTTACAGCAATGACCTGAGCATTTCTAATCAGCTACAGGGAAGTCTAACTCATCTGGACAACATCTGCTCACTTTTGTTTCTATTCAAAAACAAAATTGTATGAGAACAAACCACTCCAACGCAAGAAAAGACAAATGTCTATCTCTAAATCTGTTTGCAACATTTCTAATATTGTCTTCTCGGGTTTGTTGACTTAGAGCAATGCATATCAATGTAACAGTTGAACACCAGGTAAAATCCCTGATCTTCCCAAGGCCACCTGCCTTTCCCAAAAAAGTCCATCGTCTGACCCAAGCAGCTGCACAAGGGATCAGCAGTTGCTGGGGGGCAGCCAGCAGATGCCTGGGGTCACAAACAACAAGCCCATGCACTGCTGTCTTTGCACAAAGTTCTTCTGAAATGGAAATATTTTAAAAAGAAGGTGAAAAAGGGTCATTTTTCTTCAGCAGTTCTTTTAACAATCATGAATCACCCTGGTCACCAATTTTACAGCAGCTGCAGTGTATGAAACTAATTTGTTTGTTCATGTCACCACCACGTACCTGCACTGTGAGAATTACATACTTTGTACTGGTTAAGTTATGTCAGATTTTTTCCTGACAATAGTAGTCAGTTCTATTTGTGTCCTGCAAAGTGAGTGAGCTTCCATACTGTACATAACCTGGCATCATTAAATAAGGTTTATTGTCTTCAAGCCAACAATAATCTCCTGTGACATCAGAGACTATAACTATGTTGCTAGATGAGTTTATTCTCCTATATTAAATGCTACTGATTTTCCCATTTGTTCCACACTTTCTTTCACATAAGAGGAATTGCTTCATTTTGCCAGCTAATGCTTATGGCAGAAAGCAATTAAGTTCATTCAGGAGAAACAAGTCAAAGTACCTCTGTATTCTGTATTCAGAAATCAACAGAGAATTCTATCCTATTACATTTTAATGATTAATCTTGATGGCCAGGCATTTCTGGAAGCCAAAGAAATACATTCGTAAGAACACCAAAAGAAAAAAAAAAAAAACAACAAACCAAATAAAACACTAAAAATCTTTTAAAAAAAATAAACAAAAGAAAACTTAAAACCCCCCCACACCCCCCCCCCAAAAAAAAAAAAAAAGAAAAAACCAACCCCACACACCAACCAAAAACACACAACCAGAAAAAACTCCTCACAATTTATCAATCAATCTAGTGAATCACTAGTGGGCCATATATTATTAAATGCTGCAACTGTAGAATGTTATGAAAACATACAAACCTCCCTGTGAATAGGATAGGAATAAAATTGGATTATATGAAAAGTAACAAAAATTGAAAATAAGCCACCTTATATTTGGTTGAAAATTAACAATATTGTGTGACCGGTGGAAAAATAATATGTGGATTTTTTTCCAAGTAGTAAGAACATCTCAGGAGATTTTTAAAAAGTCTTGGGTAGTCCTTTGATTGATAAAAGCTGTGGAGTTCCAGTAGATATCAGAGACTCAAGGTGAGCAGTGCAAACACACAGATAAAGAGTAGCTCTGACTGGGTATGCTCAGGTCCTCACTCTGTTCAATTCTCACTGCACCTGCCAACCTGCCACAGAGCCTCAGTGTTGGGGTGAGAGGCATGCATTAAATGGCAGACTGCCATTTAATATAGAGCTGCTGAATTTATTTGTTCTCTGTCTGTTCTCTTGGTCTGCCCTCATTATGGCACAGTTTATTTTGGCTGGCTGGAAAGGCTGGTGAAAGCCTTCAGCAACACCAACACAAAGGCATGGAGTGGTTAGGCACACACAGAGTGTATTTGAACTGTATCAAGGAAAAAAAAAATAAGAGCAGGAGAAAGTTTTACTGCCTTTTCTCATTTACTTTTCCTTTTATATCGCTAATAAGATCTTGTTAGTAAGAACATTCAGAGAAAATTTGTACCATCCACAGTGGCCAAACTACTGCTGCCACTCCTCTGCTGTTGTTAAAGAGAATCTCTTCTAATGCTGAAGCAGAATCTGTGCTAAATGGCCCTGGCAATCAATCAGCTGCACCCATAGGTAAAGAAAGGAAGATGGACAATGTCACTGTCAGCACCCACGTACCAAACATGTAGAAGAAACTACCCAATGTGACATTTCCAAAGCCAATGGCAATGCTCCAACAGCAGGGAAAGGTGGGTGTTAAGTCAGCATAAAGTACACTCATTAAGAGCTTGTGAATAGAACAAAAAGAACTGAAAAATTCTAACTAATTTGTTCACCCTAACTAGCTTTGCTTCTCAATAATACACATATCTCCACTTGAAGTGCTGTGTCAAAGTGCATAAGGAAAGCAAGTACAGCAAGTCCATTTTCCATACCTTCCTACTCTAGAAACAACTTCTTCCACAGGAAATCTGCCACGAGTAAAGTGTGAAGAGATCTGGACTCTAACCAGCTTTCATTGTAGTAGCTCATTTTAGCTGACCTGTCTTAGGTTTGTGTAGGAGGGCACTTTTGATACACCACTATCTAGCCCAGATTTGACAAAGCATTCCTGAAGGAAGTATATACCAGCTGCATAGGATAATGTTTGCAAAAAAACTCCTTGTTGCATGGCGCTGCACATCCCATACAAAGCAGTTTCAACAAACAGTAAACAGCCTCACCAAAACTTAAAAGAGTGGGGCATGGAGGTTTAAATTAATGTTAAACCTTTGAATTATGCAGTTGACAGACATCAGAGTAAATCTGGACAGAGCAATGTGAATGAGTTTTGCGTGTGGTGCCAGGCAAACAAATGATGAAACACAACCTAAAGAGCTCTGTATTCAGCTGCCATTCCAGGTGGGAAAATATTCCCCTTGGTTCTTTCTTTTTCAGATACCTCCCTTAGAATTACCCTCTGAGTTGTACAACTTGCAGATCCAACCATTTTGTACTAAAATGTAACACTGCAAAGAGGAGAGCACAGCACGTCCATCAGAGCCTGCATCTGCTGGCACACAGATAGCCAAGGCAAATTTATATTAACCCCATCTGAGTTAATGTGGTCTGACTGCTTGTCTACCAAGTCTTGCAGCCATAAGCCTTAATTCTTCAAGTTTTTGCATGACACCAAGCTGAGTGATGTTGTTGACAAGCCTGAGGAATAGGATGCCATCCAGAGTGATTGAGGCTGTCCTGAGCCATCAAGAAGTAAGAATATATGAACATCAGGAGGCTGAACAAGGCCAAGTGCAAGGTCCTGGAGCTAGGTTGGAGCAAGCCCCAGTATCATTACAGGCTGGGAGGTGGAGGGATTGAGACCAGCCCTGCCAAAGAGGACTTGGGAGAGCTGGTTGCTTAAAAACTACACATGACCTGATTATATCACTCACTACCCAGAAAGCCAAACATTCTCTGGGCTGCATCCAAAGTTGTGTGGCCAGCAAGGGATTCTTCCCCTCTGCTCTGTGCTGGTGAAACCCCAGCTGGAGCACTGCATCCAGCTCTGGAGTTCTTAGCACAGGAAACATTTGGACCTGTTATAGTGGGTCTGGAGGAAAACACAAAGGGAAGGGAAGAGTACGTCTCCTGTGAAGACAGATGGAGTTGGGGGTTGTTCAGCCTGGTGAAGAGAAGGCTCTGGGGAGACTTTTGTGTTGAGTTTTCAGAACTTGATGGGGCTTAGAAGAAAGATGGGGACAGTTTTATAGGGTCTCTTTAACAGGACAAGGGATAATGGTTTTAAAACAAAACTGATCAGATTCAGGTTAGACAAAAGGAAGATTTTTTTTTTTAATAATGAGGGTGATGAAACTAGTCCTGTTTAATATCTTCACTGATGGTCTGGAAGAGGGGATTGAGTCCACCATAGCAAATTAGCAGATGATACAGAGTTGGGTGTAAGTGTTGATCAGCTGGAGGGCAGGAAGGCTCTGCAAAGGGACCTGCAGAGGCTGGATCGTGGGCTGAGTCCAACAATATGAGGTTTAACAAGACCCAGTGCCAGGTCCTGCACTTGGGCCACAGCAATTCCCTGCAGTGCTGCAGGCTGGGGACAGAGTGGCTGGACAGTGACCAGGCAGAAAGGGACCTGGG
>JBBMKD010000115.1:54398080-54409210 GCA_037834095.1 Argya squamiceps | reverse complement strand
GGACTGAGTATATAATCTGAATTATTTGTTTCCTAACATTTAGTACCAGAAGGGGTTCGTTCCTTCCTTCCTTCCTTCCTTCCTTCCTTCCTTCCTTTCCTTCCTGATAAACATTCTTCCACTCATGATGGTCATGAATGTGAAGATGAAAAATTTTGCTATGGGAAAAGAATTTTTTACTTTTTTTCCAGAGTATTCTGGTCCATCTGCCCCGCTGATGGAGATTTCTTACCAAAAATTCTTGTATACAATATTGTATATCCTGAGACACAGGAATTTCACCTCAGGCATCACTATTGAGACTTGTTTCATGCACATTATCATTAATTTCAAAACTTAAATTATATACCTAACATATAAAACCAATAGTATAAGAACACTGTCAATATGTTTTTTAAAAGTCCAGCTTTATCTGATTTTTTAAAATGCCAGCTTGAGTGATGTGTCTGATAACTGATGCTTTCTTCATCTGACACTAGAGCTGCATGCAATTAATTCCTTGTTCCAGAGATTGACTATGTCCCTGGGTTGTTTAACATTTGAATTTCATCCTGCTGCAATACGTTTTTTTATTAAACTTATGTCTGGTTGAGGACAGGTATTAATTGTTAATATTCTTGCATTCTTCTCTTGTACACACTGAAAAAAAGAAAAGGATTTAGATTCCTGTCAATTTTTTTATTTTGTGGTGAAATAGAAGGAGAGGAGAAGGCTGCATGGACTGTCCTGACCATTACTGACATCAAAGAATCAAATAAGTCTTGTTTGCTCTGTCTTGTGATTCCAATAAAAAGAATATCTTCAAGCTTGGGGAACAGCACTCTTTTTATCAGTCTTTTAGGCTTTCAGTCAAGTTCAAGCCAAAATTCATTTCCTACTGGATCTGCTGCCTATCTCTTGCCCTTCTGACTGTCTCCTGATGAGCTTCTAAGCAGTGCCACAGAACAGCCAAATCACCCTCACCAACATGGGTCTTAAGTGCTACCACAAAGTAATATCTCAATTACAGAATCGCAGAATCATTAAGATTGGAAAAAACCTCTAAGTCCATCAGTCCAACCTTTGACTAATCACCACATTGTCTGGATTAGATGTTGTTAAATTAGAACTAACTCTTTTTAAAGTAATATAATTTCTAAAAAATCTGAATTAAATGCATTTTTTTAAATTTCAAATTGCAATTTCAATATACAGTAGAAGTATCTGCTTTTAGATTCTGAATTTAGGCTTTCTCGGACATGATTCCTTTTTGCTTTTTTACCTGCTTCCTCAGGAAAAGAAGGATGAAATTGCAGGGAAGGAGAAAGATTTTGTTTTCTCCCTTCATCTTCTGCTTAAAGGCAAAGAGTAAGTGGACCCTAACAATGACCTTTGCACTATTCATGTCAGGCGTACTTCAGCTGTCATACCTATATCTTAACCTGAATAGCTCTTCCTTTCTGGTTGTATTTAGAATATACAAACTCCTCAATTCTTTGCAGTTTGAATGCAGCAAAGACAAGATTACCTCATTTGGAGAGGCTGTCACTTTGTGTGCACTTCCCTTTGGAATGACTTCCAGAAGTGCAGTGTGTGGCATGGATATACTCTACAGTCCTACTGGCAAATTTTCATTACAGCAGCCACTGCCCCTATTCAGAAGATGTGATGCCAAAATCCAAAAGCCTTTCAGAATAATATTCATAGTATTTGGTTCTAAAACTGTAGAATTACCAGGCTACTTTATGTTACAAAAGCGAATTGGTAAAATTCTGCAAGTACATTACACAAGGACAACAAAAGGAAAAATTATGCAAATCTTTACGCTGTCTGTAAGGACTGCTGGAATTTATGTGTGAATTATTTTGCTCTCTATTGTAATCTACTCTGTGTTACATTATTTCACTTTACTGTTACCGCTATTTATCTTATGCATACCATAAGCCCTAAAATCCACCCAGAAAATGAAAGAAAAAATTCAGTTCCTCCACAGAAAAGAAGTTTTCACTCAAGGAGAGTGCCTATTGTAACCACCATACCTGTTGAAACACCACCAGTAAAAGTTGATTGAATAATGAATGAAATAACATTCCCTTTTTCCTTTCTTTTCTTTGGTCAAAGTCTGGAGGAAGTTCTTTGAATGAAATGTAATTATTTCTTCTTCCAAGGTATATGCCACTACTCTTTGCTTTTTCCTTTTCTAGGAAAACACAGATGCTGAAAATCAAAATGTTTTCAAATCAAAGAAGCAACTCATGACTTGAACTTTGGGTATTAGAGAAAAATAAATGCAGTCTATGTGATGTATCAGAAGACTGTTAAAGTTCTCAGCTTATTGCCATGCAGGTGCATTTATGATTACTTCATAAACCCACTGCTACTTTTCTCTCTTAACAAGTTATCACCTTCGTCTTCAGCTACTCAATAAAGTTTCCTAGGGCACCAATAGACTGATTTGGATATTGGAAGTAAATAGAAAACATTCATTATTTACAAATTATCTCAATTACACATATCATTTATCTATTTATTATTCACATATTTCTTCATCAATACAGTCAAATTAAATATTCAGATATGCAAATCTTGTTCGGTGGGAATGATGCAGTTTTCTGTGGCTGTTTTTGCATAATTTCATAATGTCAATATTAACAGTGTGTTATAGGACAAACTGTGTCTGTGTCATAAGTCACTAAACATGGCTGCCACTTCGTATTGCTTCAAATATTTTTCTCCATTGAATGGCTCATGAAAGAGAAGATTAAATCTAGGTAAGACTAAATGTTACCTGTCTTTCATTTCAATAAATCAAATATTCTTTTTATATTGCTACAGTAACCTTTTACAACAAATCACATTCTGTTGTGATTGCTGTGAAAATTTGTAATATGCTCAAAAACATTCCACATACATTTACTTGAATTCCATCAGGAAGCATTGTTTTGCCTATCCCTTCTGACAAAACCACTGTTTTTACTATTAGTAAGGAGGTTGATGGAGAGAAAGAGAGAGAAAGAATGATTGATCCCTCTGTCTCCCTTAGTGAAGCCAGACTAGAAATCTGTGAAAATCTGATTTTTAAAAAAAAATTCTATGGAACTGCAGATGATAATAGGCTTCAAAGGCAGATCTCACAGCAATTTAGTGGTAGTCATTTGAAGATCTAGAAAACTTTTACTCAGCAGTTTTGAGCAATTGACTGACTTATGAATGGGAGATGGGGGAAATAAATCCTGAGGGCTACTCAAAATTACATTTTCAGGCAACTAGCTCAAGGACTTTCACAAAATTGTCTGTAATTGAAGTAGAGTGGGGGAAATTGCCTCTTTGACCTCTATGGTATTTTGATTAAATGCACGTGCACTTAACTATGTCACAAAAAGGTAGCATATCAGCTGGCTCAAGAAATAATAAACTGAATTCATGTCTTCAGCAATTCTTCTGAACATTCTGAAGACAATAGTATTCTTCAATGGAAAGGTTTGATCCAATGAACTTGCTGACTTTTTTGTTGTTGTTGTTTCCTGGGGCTGGGAGATAGACAATGGATAAGCATTCAAAGGCAGATGGAAAAGAGCTCCTGGCTTGCACAAATCTGGCAGTGGCTCTTAGCACTCAGTACAGAAAAGACAAAGAGCAAAATGTGCTGGGGGTAATTTTCAATGGACTCTTTCACTAGATCAGACCCTCTTTGGCTCAGTGCTGGCCTGGCCTGAGGTTTATAATCATCTGCCCAATGTGAGAGAGCAGCTGTCTTCATTTCAGGACCATAAGTTTCTGAAAATATGTTTCAGTATGAAGCCTCCTCCATGAAAACAAGCTGAGCTGATCTCTGTCCTGAATGCTTTCAGCATCCAACCACTTCTTTCTTGCCTTTTGGGCACTGAAATTTCAAAAAAATTCCTTTAGAGCAAGTCCCAAAGACTATTACCAGCAGCTCTCCCCCAGAGCTTTTACCTGCACTTTGCCCATGTTCTCACCACTTCTGGGTAAACAGGCAAAGAGGCTGGAAGATGATGGCAACAGAATGCCATCAATTTGAAGGCAATACCCAGCCAAGTACTCTGTCTGTGTGAGATGTGACCATGCCACAATCTCTGCCTGAGACAGGTCTGGTTAAAAGCAATCATCCAAATTTGAGAACAGGCAGCACCTCTGAGTGTGGTCCAGGTGCTGTTTAGATTGGTTTGGGTGTCTTCCAATCCAAACCACCTCCATTTCACCTGGAAGCATTCTTCCAAAGGTCAACCAGAAATTGTCATCTACTGAGATCTTGACTCCAAAGACATAATATTTAAATGTAACATTTAATAGCTTTCCCTATATTTCACAACTCACTTTGGTTTAAAAATTTATGCTTGGACCATAGTATAAATATATGTGTATATTTATGTATCTTTTGGCACTGGATAGTTTAAAATCATAGCCACGCATTTTGATATCAAACTGAAGAAGGACATTTTCTCTGAACCACTCAAAAAAAAGGACTACAGTATAAGTCAACTTTACCTCACCAAGCAGATTTCACTTTAAAGACTGGGTTACACATGGCATTGACTAGTGAGGATATGCCTGAAATAGTATAGCATGTGCTGTATGATACTCACTTCAGTGCATTCTGTACCAAATCCATTAGACCTATGTCTGCCCACCAAACCAACCACAGTGGGGATGCCAAGAGGTAGAAACACAGGACAAGTTTAATAGGCCACAGACAACACCTTTATCTTGCATCATTCTCATTACTCCTGTGTGTACATAAGCCATGGCTCAGCAGTGGGTGTAAACAGCTCTGAAATATGGAAATCAATTTGAAAGGATTATATTGACTCTGCTTAATAGCAAAAGATGCTTCAAGTGCCTTTTGGTGCAAACAATAAAAAAAGATGTTTTTACAATAAGAAGAAATACTGACCTCTGCTTGTGCTGGCTAGCATTTTCAACATGACTCTTGTACCTTTTCCAATTTTTTCCAGTTTGGTTTTTTTCAAGAAAGGTTTGGGGTTTTATTTAAGAAAGAACACACTGTATTGAACAGTTCTGTGAAGCTTTCAGAAACTTTCTGGATGGCCACGTGCCTCTGATTTTTGTGGGGGGAGGGGGAGTTGTATTTGTAAGGTTCTGGGTTTGGGTTGACTTGGGTTGAGTTGGGGTTTTTGTGCCCTATCAAACTTTTTTCAGGTTTAGTCATTTTTAAACCATTTTAAAATCCATCTGTTTCCTGTCCCTCATTTTCATTTTTCTGGACAGGACTGACAGACTGCCAAACTAACTTGGGACAGACATTTGCAAGGCTGGAACTTGTGGCCATATGTAAGTGGAGTTCTGTGTGTGCTTGAGCACTGTTTAGTCAAGAGAGGTAAGTGAATCTTCTGTCACTCACTGCCCAAGTCAAGGAACTACTCCATTATGTTATATATATTAGAGCACATTCTTGCTGTGGAAAGGATTATTTACCAAAAGTGGTTTTTTGCTTTCAGTCCAACAGAAGATATTTCATACTGTGGAATTGCCCCTGAAGTCACACTGGTTACTCAGAGAGAACATGAGCTCAGCTGTGGGCTGCAAGGTAAGCTGAGGCTCATAGCATCACATACCCAAACAGGGAGAGTTGGATTGAGATCCAAAAATACAGAAAACACTGTAGTTCCCAAAACTCTGAGCACTGATCATTTCTAGATTTTGCAGAACACCAACAGGACTGTCTGCATGCTACGTTACAGCCATTTTAGTTTTTCTCCAGCCACATATAAAGGGGTCATAGTCACCTCTACTGTTAAAAATGAGTCTCTCTTAAAACTGGGCAGCTATGAAACAGAAATTCACTTGCATCGTCATTTTGTTTCTTTCTTCTGAGGATGAATCACTTCTCTATGTGTTTTAGTGCAAGATTCACTATGTTGTCCTGAAAAATGTTTGAAACTGCAGATTCTAGAGACCGGATTTTTTAACTGTGACAATATTTAGGGACATTGGTTTGAGGGCTTTTGTTGCTTTTACCAGACATACAGCATGTTGCTGTCAGGATGGGACAGAGAGGGCAAAGAAGGGTGCATCAAGAATTTTATGTTGAAAATTTCTATTTAAACAGATGAAATTTTATGGTCTCAAAATCTATTTTGCAGTTTGGACAAAACCACCTTATGCCTACATGCCTTTCCCTTATTCCTACGTTTTTCATCCCTCTAGTCCTAACCATAAACACTCTTGGACAGTGTAAGCATACTTTAATTGCTCTGCCGGCACTTCTTGTCTGATGTGTGATTCAGTCCCAAATTTAGCCTCAACTGGATCCAAGGAGCAGAGAAAATTTAGAGTTATGAAACTTTCTTCTTGTTTTTCAGCAGTCTAAAGAGGCTTTTTTAAAGGAAGATAAGGTTAAAGCCCAATATCTGTATTCATCTTTGGTATTCACAATTGACTCAAGTTGTTTAAACTCAGTTTTCTATGGCTCTGTTTAAAACATAAAATCTTACACTTGCTGTTTGGACTTTTCTTTATTCATTGCCTGAACTTCCACAGGATCTTTAAAACTGAAATTAACCTGTCTAAACTGCGAGGATGTCGCTTGTTATGGGACCAAACAAAATACCACAACCAACCACAAACATCGATTTAATTCAAAATTGATTTCTCTCTTAAAAAAACACTAGGTTGGTTGCTTGGTTTGTTTTTAGGGATTTGATTTGGTTGGGGTTTTCTTGAATTGTAGTGGAAATCAAATTAAGAATTTGAAAATCACAGCACAGAAACAAAAAGCTGTCTGTTAAAGCAGGTCAATTCCTCCACTTATAGAATTTATTGCAAAGAAGAAAAAAAAAAAGAAAAAAAAAAAAGAAAAAAAAAAAAGAAAAAAAAAAGAGGCAACCACAGAAGGAGTGAGAAATTTTTCAGAGAAAAAGTCCCACGGAGGTCTGGGTTGGTTCTTCCGTCGTGGCTGGTGCAGCACCGCGAAGACGGGAAGAAGGAGGGGGATGCTCTGGAACTGCCCATGGCACCGTCGCCGCCGCCCCGGCGTTGGAGTCCCCGGGGTCCGGCCCCTGTGGCCGTGCCACGGTCCGGAGAGTGGCCGAGGTGGGAGGCGGGGGCCGAGGCAGCGATGCCCGCGCCCCGTGCCCCGGGGAGGGCGTCGGGGCTGCGGGGCCGCTCCGCAGCGTCCTGCCCGCGGAGGGAGCGCACCGAGACCGCGCGGGAAAACAGCGGCACAGAGGGACAGGAAACCGCCTGCTGGTGCCAGCCGAAGGGAGTTGGACTTCCACGCTCTGGGACTGGGACAAGACGCCCGTGGCACACCTTCGGGGGTGCCCCGGTATCCCCGCCATCCGCAGCCCTGCAGCGCGGGCGGGACAAGCGGATATAGCGAGAACAGAAGGGGCACCCCTCTGTCTTATGCGGCTCGGGGTGAGCCCTGCTTCCAGGTCCTGGGGCTCCCGGCGAAGTCGGCTGGCCCCGTCCCGCCCCACCCCGAAGTCAGGAGCCGCGGGGACCCAGTGCGTCGATCGTGCGGGACTGGGGAGCGGCCACGCTGTCCCAGCTGAGACCGTTGTCGTGGAGTTTACAGAAGAAAAAAAAAATTCTTTTGGGAAAAGGCAAAACGTGCAGGGGCCGATGTGGAGTGGGCAGGATTCAAGGAAGGAGGCACTGAGAGGAGCAAACCCCTCCTGTGCTGGGGCACAGCAGCAATCTCCCCACACCGCCGGCGCTTACGGGCTCTCCCGTTCCCTTTGGTGCTCCCAAAGTCACCTGAGCACCCAGAAGTTTCCTCTCCCTAATCGCTCTAGGCTAACTCCTCGGACACTCCGACACTTAGAGAACATCTAGGACACGTGTGGTTAGGAGTGATCAAAGAAGAGATAAGATCAAAGATCACTTTAATTGCGAAAATGAGACCAATAAGATCTTCAGAAAAGCAGCTACATACCGGAGGCTGTCAAAAGCACTATTTTCGTTTAATGTAAGCGGTTGAAGTTCAGAAATTACTGGACACTTACATTCACGTGACACACATATTTCACATTCCCTTTACTTACAAGCAACACAGATTACACAAAAATAAACAGGAAAAAATAGATATATATATATATATTTGGTCAAGCATTCATTCCAGGCGACAGGTCGCAGGGGTAAACTGCAGCCAGCCCAGTGCCGGTACCCGGCCCGGCGCCTGTCCCTCCTCCCCGGGCCGAAAACAGCCCCGGGTCCGGTCGCAGCCGGAGGGAGAGGCGTGGGCACGGCAGTGGAGGGGCAGGACGGGCAGAGGGGCTTTGCGATGGGCAACGCAGTCCTGCCCCAACTCCGGGCCAGGCGGGGAAGGGGAAGTACACCGTGTTTCCCGGGGCCAAGCAGCTGGGCTAGCCACAGACTCTTTGCAGGCGGAGGCTTGCAGATCCGCCCCGGGGATCGGCCAGGTCAGGCAAGGAGGACCCTCAGGACACTGCCTACTTCTGGCCGTGCCTCTCAGATTGCGGGGAAGGTCGTGATTACGCCCCCCCGGGGCTTGCCCGGCGGAGGACAGAGCCTGTCCCTTCCCAGTTTGCCCCCAGAAAAGATGCTGTTTTCCCCACCGGCGACTGCCGCTGGCTGATGCTCTCGGCCCCTCCCCTACCGCCACGGAGCACATGGCAATGTTTTGGTTGATCGGTTTCGATCGTTTTGTTGGATTTTTTTGTCTTTCTTTCTCTTTTTTTTCTCTTTTTTATTTCTTTTTTTTTCTTTTTTCCCGAGCAAAATGTGCCGCAGCTGACTGCCTCCAAAGTAACCGCAACGTCTCAGGAGAAACTTTCAAGCGGCTTAAGGAAGAGAAAGAAAAAAAAAATAAAAAAAGAAAGAAAGAAAGAGAGAAACTCTACTTCGCAGGCTGCTTTAACTCCCTGTGCCGGTGTACTCAGGGACAGTCGCACGGCGCCAAGCTTTTCCTTGCTGGGAAACACTCGGTCAAAGGCATTTAAAAAAAATAATCCCCATAAATCTCCATATATAATGAGGCGTGCGGTTGGGGTTTTAAGTCCCATCATTTCCCTGTATCGTAACAAAGGGAACCCCGGTCAACCGGCAGGTCCTAGCATACCAGGAGAGCTGTCAGGCACACGTAACGCGAACGGGGACAAGTTGCTACAAGTACTTTGCAAGATTACCAAACACGGATGGTTTTCCCTCAAGAACATCCGCTTGTGGATTTCACAAACAGGGAAGCAACGCGCCCAAAGCTCCTTCCTCCGCTCGAGGAGTCGCCTTCACCCTCCGTGCTAACACCTCCAGACCGAGGTCGGACTCTGCCCACCGCCGTTGCCTCGTTAATCCAAGAATAATCCCCGACACGGCAGTTTCCTGCATAGGGTGATTTTGTTTCATACCGATGCTACTCAGGCAGACACTGTGGTTTACAGCCACCACAAGCAACGACCTGCAAACCCTAAGTCTACCCAGAATGATGGAGGGTGGGAGAGAGGCGGGAGCGCCGGCGCCCGGCAGCGGAGGTCGGGAGAGACGAGGACGGCCGCGGAGCCCTCCTGGGCCGGGCGTGCCCCGTCGTTCCCAGCGGAGCCCTGCCGTGACCCGCAGGGCTTTCCCGGCGGGAGGAAAGCGAGTGACTCGGGCGCGCTGCGCGGAGCGGGGACGCCGGAGTCCCCCCGCCTTCGGACGGCGCTGTGCGGGGACTGGGCGGGAGCACACTGCGGCTGGGGGCAGGAGGGTGGAGGAAGTAACAGGACCCCGTTCGCCCCGTCCCGGAGTGGTGGGCTTCACTGCCGGCAAAATTTGCACTTGATAATTTTCTTAAAAGCACTTTGGAAGTCTTTGTTGAAATAGGCATAGATAATGGGGTTGAGAAGGGAGTTGGAGTAGCCCAGCCAGTTGATGACTGCCCCCAGCCACTCGGGCATGTAGCACTTACTGTCACAAAAGGGCAGGACCAGGGCCACGATGAAGAACGGCAGCCAGCAGAGGATAAAGGTGCCCATAATGATGCCCAGGGTCTTGACAGTCTTCCTCTCCCGGGACAGAGCCATTCTCCGTTTGGCTTCCGTGTTCTTCTCGTTGCGCCTCTCGAAAGAGGGCGGCGGTGGGGAGCCGCACGCCTCGCTCGGCAGCGGCAGGTGAGTCTTGGAGGAGCTGTTGCAGTGCTGGACCTCGATGATCTCCAGGGCGGTCCCGTCCTGGCCCTGCCGCACCGCGCCGTTGACACAAGCGCCGGGCTTGGGCTCCACAGTCCGCCGCCAGCTCTTGCCGGGCTCCACGTTGCCTTTCTTCACGGTGGCCGGAGAGAGAGTGAGGCAGGTGTCGGCGATTTTTTTCTTCTCTGCTTTCTTCACCGTCTTGCGGATCCTAAAGCGTGCCGCCTTGAAGATGCGACCGTAGAGCACCAGCATGAGAAGAAGCGGAATGTAGAAGGCGCCGAAGGTGGAGTAGATGGTGTACCCGTGGTCCTTGCTGATGGTGCAGGCGTCGGGGTTCGAGCGGTCCTCCGGCGTCCTCCAGCCCAGCATGGGCGGGATGGATATCAAGAAGCCGATAAGCCAGGTCAAGCTGATGAGCACGGCCGCCCGCCGGGGAGTTCGCTTGTTAACATAGTCAATGGGATCCGTGATGGCCCAGTACCTGTCCAAGGCGATGGCGCACAGGTGCAGGATGGAAGAGGTGCAGCAAAGCACGTCCAGCGAGATGAAGATGTCGCAGGTGACCTGCCCCAGCGTCCACTTGTTCAGCACCTGGTAGAGGGCCGCCATGGGCAGCACCAGCACGGACACCATGAGGTCGGTGACGGCCAGCGAGCCGATCAAATAGTTGGCCACGGTTTGCAGGGAGCGCTCCAGGGCGATGGCCGCGATCACGCAGGCGTTGCCACTCACGGCGCACAGGATAAGCGTGCCCAGGAGCAGGGAGGTGAGGACCTGGTAGCCCAGGTTCACCTCGGCGAGGCCGGGGCCGCTTGTCCCCTCGGGGGAGCGCGCTGGGGAGGTAGTGTTGTTGGCCACATCCATGCCGGGCGGGGGCTGGGGGGGGTCGCTTCAGGAGACAGACATGGGAAGAGATGCCGGTCACTTGTGCGCTCCCCTGGCAGTAGGCATATGCGCCCCGTGCGGCTTGGCCACGCCGGGCACCCCCCGCTCCACCACCCCTCCCTCCCCTATATAGCGCGGCGGGAGGCGGCCG
>JBBMKD010000115.1:54380764-54398074 GCA_037834095.1 Argya squamiceps | reverse complement strand
GGAGGACGGCGGCTGGCGGAGCCGCCCCGTGCCCGCCCATCCCCGCCGCCTCTGCCCAGCGCGCAGCCCTGCGCGGTGGGGGCGGCCCTCCTGCCGCCGCTCGCCGAGATTCTGCCCCTCACTCTGCCGCTCTCCCGCGCCGTTCCCCCCTGCTCTGCCTCTCCCTGGCTTTCTCCCTCCCCTCCCTCCCTCCTTACTCTCGCTCCTCCCCCTCCCCTTCCACCCCCTCCCCCCCGCTCCGCGTCGGTCTCGTTGGGTCGCCATGGCCGGGTGGGGGCAGATGCAATTCCCTTCTTCCCCTGTCGTTTGGAGGGACGCTACAGATAAATTCTCCCCCTCCTACCCCCCGCCCGTTACAAATCGCTCCGCGCCCGGCAGCGCTGGCTCTGGGCTACGCCTCAGGACCAGCGCGGGGATGGAGGGGAGCGGAGAGCAGGCGAGAGGGCAGGAATTCTGTCAGCGGGCATTCTGTGAGCAGGCATCCTGCGAGCAGGCACTGCCGCTGCGGCGGGGGCAGCGCACACCGGGGCTGCCCGGGGCCGGGGGAGGCAAGCGGGCGGCGCTGGAGGTGCCGATCGCCACCTGCAGGCAGCGCTGGCCGCCCGAGGGCGCGGGGCTCGGCCGGGCACCGCCGGGACGGGACGGGACGGGACAGGCCCAGCCGTGCGGCTCCACCCTTCTCCTGCCCGGCCACTGCCTGCCGGGGGTGCGCGGGGAGCGGCACCGGCCGTGGAGGGACAGGGGAGCGAAGCGCTCGTCTGCGTCTCGGGAGGAACCCCTGTATAGCCCGACAGGGCTCCCGCTCAGCCGCTGATTATTAGTGCTGTAGGGATCTATGGAAGCCCAGCTGGTGATGATCCATGCCCCCGGCCCAGCGCCCTGCCGGCGGAGCTGCCCGCCCGCCCGGTTCCCTGTAGGACGGCAGCATCCCTGCTCGGCCCTCCCGACGGGAGAATTACGGTACAGCGCCCCAGATGAACGACTGTCCTCTCGCGACAATGACAACAGCGACAGCAACAAAAAGAAGCGGTAAAACTGACTGAAAAAATCCCAAAACAAAAGAACGTTGTAGGTTATAGTTCAGTCCGATAGGAGGGGAAAGGCTGTCTCCGAAAGTGAAATGAGAAACGTATTACATATAATTACAATCTTAAATAAAAGTGTTAGATTGGCACATCATAAGCAAATCAGTTATTATCCAGTAAAGACAACGAACAACCACAAACCTGGGAAGAATCTGTCATTTAAAAAAAAAAAAAAAAAAAAAACAAACCCACAGCTCTATAACAAGTTTTCTGCTATCTTGCAGCTCAGGACTTTTAGTGATGTGAGATCTTCCATTCTGCTCTGTAACTCTGCCATGCAAGCTTAGTAAATACAAAAGACCCAAACAAGTAATTGCTTAGCAGGAAGATTTTCTGACTCTAACTTAATCAAACTTGAGATGAGGTTCACAAAATTTTGCACGCCCTCAAGTTTCCTTCATCTTCTCTCAGTCAACACTTCAAGTTGAATTTACTGCTTCAAAACATTTGGAAAGGTTCCGGGCAGTTCCTTTTTAAGAGGGGTCAAGGCTGCTTTTCTCTGCCCCTAGGTTTGTGATCCCCTCTGTAAATGATCAAAGCACAGAGATTATCTGGATTAGTAGATCAGAGCTGCACCCTTGCGTGCCTGTTGTCTCAGCCAATCGCACCAACATTTACAAGATCTGTGTCCTACTGAATGAAGACTTAATGGTATTGAGACACAGATGAAATGTAATCGATATATAAGTATTCATTACGGCTTTATTATCAACACCTATTTTCTTTTTAATGTCTCTTTAAATGCATGCCATGGTTGGCCTCTAAGCAACTACTTCTTTAAAGAGTGTTTTCCTTCCATGAAATCAAAGTTTATCCTTCTTGCTGTTTAGCATCAGCCTGTTTAAAAATAAATAAATAAATAAATAAATAAAATTTTGAAAAAGAAATGCAAGTCTGAGAGGCAGGGAAATTTCACCCAGCTTTCTTGCATGCTGGTGGACAAGTCATTACCCTAATTAGATTATCTTGAAATTAGCTTTTCAAAGCCACAGGGGATGCAGGCTCTTGGGTAAACCAGTTTCCAGAGATGCGCTGACACGGCCAAGCAAAGTCAATCCCAGACACTTTTTGGTGAGAAAACCGATGAGAAAACGTTGACAGGGTCCTTTTTCAACTGAAATATGTTAAATCGGCTTTAATTTTTAAATTTTTTTTTCAGGGTTTGAAAGTAATTTCTCTCTCAATTAAATTGAGGAGCAATTTAGGCAACTGTGGGTGAAGGGGAGGGAATAGGAGATGGAGGATGTAGACAAAGTGAAAATTCACTCTTTTGATGTGAGTTTCTTTAATCCTACTAAATATTTAAGCACCAAAATTCCACTTAAACTTTTAAGCCACTAAATGATGTCCTAATGTCTTTAGATAACCTAGGTAAAGCACATAGGGAAATTCTTAAAGAAAACCATGTCCTCATGCAATCCAACCTGACTTGAGAGTAAATGAAAATTTAACATGCACAGCCTTAAAAAGTCAAATTAAAACATCAATATTATTCAGTTAAGATACAGCTGCAGCAAAAAAAGGGGGTCTTCAGTAAGTACAAAAAGAAAAAGCATCAACAATGGTGTCAGAATATTCTTTTCTAAGCAATTTCGTTCTACACTTTTCAGAAATAGGAGAGGTTACATGTTCTTGATGCTCTCAGATTATGACTTATATCTATTTGTCAAAGTAAAACTGAAATTCCACAAGTTGTTCACAGCATTTTGTTCCTGTGGTTGCATATTATGGTTTGGTTTGAAAAGGATTTGAATCACTGGCTTTTTTTTTAAACTTCTCACCAGTTAAAATACAGTAGTTTTGATACTCAAGAAATGATATTCCAGTAATGCTTTCAAAATTAAAGGGTTAAGGAACTAGGGAGAGAAGGAAATTAATTATTTCAGGTCCCTGAAACTGATAGAGTGTGTACAGGTTTCTGTGAGAGAAGCTCCAAACAGGTGAAAGGAAACGTGACATCAGGCAACCTACCAAATAGTGCCTTCTGGAATTTTCTATTTAGGCATCTTGGAAGTGTAGTCAAAAGGAATTCTTACTACTCGACACAGTTCAAAACCTTCTAAGAAACAGCTGTAACTTTAAAATCCAGAAAAGAAAATAAGAACGTAATGTCTGAAGTGGCTATGTCATTGAAACACATCCTCTTCACACAAGGACATGCATTTCACCGTAAGATTCGCTTCAGGATATCTGTTCCCACATTTCATAAAGCACCAAATATTTCACAGGAGTTTAAAATATTTAAGATTACTCCTGTAAAAGACTGAAAGGTATTAGAAGGTGACCAAAAATCTTAAGGCCAAAACTAGTGTTGTAGTTGCATAGCTCTCAGATCCAATAGATCCAAACTATTCTGGATCAAAATGAGTCCAGACTTGGTAAACTGTCCTGACTTTGTGGACAAGAGGAATCAGCTAGGAAACTCAGGAAACTCAGTGACTTTTGGTACCAGTAGGAGAACTGTTCCTGTCCTATCTCTGGGTATAGCTAGTGTGCAAAATCCTGGATAGTCAAAACTCATACTTCTGAACAGGGAAAAAAATAAATGAATCCTACAATTAGTCTAATCAGAATAAATACACTACAAAGCCAGTAGAATAACACATCAAGGAAGCATAAATTTTCCACTTCTGAATCACCTTTGTGCCATTTTAATATTTTTTCCTCTTAGAGCAAGGAAGTGGTCTGGGTAATTGTCCATGCAGCCCTGCTCAGCCAGCCAAGAGCTGGCAGCCTGTGGCCCACTGGGAGCTGTGCAGCAGTGAGACATTCCTGTGGTCCTGCAAGACTCATCTGGAGTCTAACAGAGACTGCTGCATGTGCACAATACTGATCTTCAGTACTGAGTTAGGTGCTGCAAAGTACTGAGATACCTCTCAAGCTGCTCCTTAACA
The DNA here is from genome assembly GCA_037834095.1 of Argya squamiceps. Lineage (NCBI taxonomy): Eukaryota > Metazoa > Chordata > Aves > Passeriformes > Leiothrichidae > Argya > Argya squamiceps. Next base: position 54,394,095 of record JBBMKD010000115.1, on the reverse strand, counting down.
CTCCCAGTTCTGCAAACACAGAACAATGGCATCCAAGACGATGGAAAGATCTGTTAGCTCCATGCCAGACATGTCTGAGCAGCAGCACTGCTTCATGTCTTTGAGATATTTCCAGCATGGTACAGCTGGTTCACATGCTGTGATTTCAGCTTCTGGTGGCTCAGTACCAAAGACAGTCAGATTTCTGTTCCCTGTTATTGCATTCTTAGAACCAGATCAGTAATCTGGGCCTGTCAGCCCAGAGGATAGTCTGTAAAAACCAGGAATAACTACTATCTCAGAATGCTGAAAGAAAACTCTATTTTTTTCCCATAGTATTGACCATATTTTCCATTGCTTCAGATACCCCACTTGACACTGTCATAATAGAAAACAGTGGGTTGATGACAAGGTCCTGTGTCCTGTTCTCATTCCATTCAGCTGCCTCATGGCAACTCTTATGCTCATCACTTTTATTAAAGACAGAAGCTAATTATTTATAACATACACACATATTTATTTAGTACTTTTGCCTTTCTCTGATAAGAGCTTATAGTAGTAACTAAAATTACAGCATAACTCAGAAGGGCTCACAAAAGGGGATAATCCATTTCACCTCACACTGTTAGAAATAATAGAAGAGTAGGTAAACATTTAATCCAAAATGTATATATATTATGTCTATTCAAGCAATATTTCAGAAGTGAAACTGTTGCTAGAGATGCCTGCTATATCTGAATCATGGGGCAGCTTTTATGCAAGTCCAGAAGTACAAGATCAGTTTTAAAAGGTATTTGCTTTCATATTCTCCCTTTGTGAAGTAAAGAGACTTTCATTTTGTTTGAACATAAGTTTTCATAAATTTATGGAAACTTCTCAGGATTTTGACATCCTGTGAAAACTTGAATTTAGGCTACATTTTCTGTGTTGCCCCTTCTATAACACAGTGCAGCTGTGATGAAGGAAGAGCTGTGAGAATGTCTTTTAACCATTTGTGCACATTCTTGCTGCTAAAGCTTCTAAGCATGAATTTGACTCCAGAGAAACCCTGGGTGAATCTACTTAGTCATCTCTAATCATGCTATGGGGAACAAAGCAATGTTCCAGCTCTGCTGAGGTTTTTATCAGCATGTCCGTGTCAGAGACAGGGGGCAGCAATACACAGAACTGGTGCATTAGGAGCTGGTTAAGAATCACCTGTGTGGTGCAATGCAGTCCCAAGGATCCGGAATTGCCAGAATGTTTTTTTTAAAAATTATGTTCTGATATTTGCAATTTAATTAAAAATACTCACTCTCAATTCATATTTTTTCGACATTTGCAAAATAAATCATCCTAATAACATCCAATATACAATTCTAAACTTGCTGACTAGCACTGAGGAACTTCATAGTTGAATCAGGCTTTTTCTTATAGCTAATTAAGTTGTTTCATCTATTTACTTAACATTCATATTCATCTTATAGCAAAATATGTAACTAGCTTAAACTATTTGCAGAAAATACATACCCACTTACAGAAGTATTCTAGATCAGGCAATTCTAGATTCTAGGCAATTTTCACAGGTTTTATACAATATTTGCATAACTGTTTAAACAAGGAGTGCCAATATATTCCAAGCTTTGCAATAATTTCTAGTTCTTCTCTCATTAGTGACTTTATTTATGGATACATTTTAGCAGACTTACTCAAGTTTTTTTGGTTTGTTATCCCTACCCTCCAAAAAAAAGACTAGCTTCTAAGTGAGAAGGAACTTAATATAATTCACATTAAAAGACTCTCCAATAAATTTCAGTTTAAGGAGATTTATGCTGTAAAGAATTTTATTGTAAAGAAAATTTCTGCCATTTTAATATAAGTATAGTATTTCACTTCAGAGGAGACAAAGAAACAAATTATTCTATAAGAACAATACGTTATGAAAAAACATCTCTAGCTAGAGCTCTACAGGCCTCACCTTCAACTACCAAGCCAATCTAAATGAGTTTATCAGTATTTTCCAAAACAAAGTTAAGGTATATGAATCTTACAATTGAGTTGCAGGTATAACAACTGATGACTCCTTCTGCTCTTATCATGTCAGAACTTCAATACTACATTAGATTAAAACTAAATTACATGGAATCATTGTCTCCTTATCAACAAAGACAGAAGCTAGAGTTTCAAAATTATTGCTTATAAAGGATATAAATTCTCCGATTTTATGCACAGTGGCTGGAGCTCAACTGCAGTAGTTCCTGCAGTTCAGTAGTATTTTAATCTATGTCAGGTTTTTAAAAAAATATGTAATTATTATTTTATTTAAATTTTCTCATTGAAATTAATGTAATACTATTATTTTAAAAATACAACTTGGAAAAAGCAGGGCTGATGTACAGACAAAAATTTTCTTGTCTTTGCAAACTAACTTTATCCTTTCAAATGAAAAACAGTTTGTTTTATCTACACAGAGATGAGTCACACGGAGTTAGAAAGGCCCACACAGACTCTGCTTTCAAAGTGACATTGACAAAGACATGAGGATATTGTCTTTGCTAATTTATTAATGTCCTTTACCTAGGGCATTAGTTGGCACAGTAGTAAACCACCATGTATTCCAAAGAATCTGGGACCTTGTCAGGGAGAAAAGCTGTGGGTTTTTTTGCTGGAAGTAAATGTGTTCTTGAGGAATTTTTCTGCTGCCAATGCCTTCTTTATGAGTTTTCCTGGTACAATCTCTGTGCCATGCACAAATGTTTGTGCTTGAGGCAGCTGGAGTGTACAGACAGGGATACCACAAGGCAGAAATGCCCTTTCAGCAGCATCCTCTACCTGCTGCCAGTTTATAAATGTTCATTCATTGTTGCTGTTCATTAACTTTTAAAGCACCCTACTAATTAACGGGCTTCAGGTTAAGTTAATCACCCAGTGTTCCTATTTAACAAAGGGAGTTAAGTGACAAACCAAAAACAGATCCACAAAAGCTGATGCCTTGACCATGCAGCCTCTTAATCCTTCCATGATCAAATATTAAGAAGAGTGTTCCTTAGCCTGTTCTTACCAAAGCAGTTCAGCTACCCAATTCCATAAGCAGATCTAGAAACCTCAGGAAATTGCTGTCTATTTTCAAATAGTTTTAAAAATTCTGGGGCTTTGGGTATCGAGTGATGAAAGGCAGCACTGCTACCTTGTCTTGGTTGTGTTTGTATGGGATTAAGCCAGTTCAAAATATACCTGCTGGACATAGTTCAGTCTGTGAATCCAGACAGATCTTAGATGTGTCCTCAGTGTTGCTAGGAAACAATAATTTCTCAGTATTCATCACAGCAACAATGTGGGCTCTCTTAGGTTGACCAGGGAAGCAAACAGTGAAGGAGGCCAGGATACCAAAGAGTAGCTCAGGCCACTGTCCCCCAACCTCATTTCCAGTCTGCTCACCAGATGGCCTCAAAGGAGATCAGCAAAGGAAACCATACCATGAAGACAAATAGGTACTTTGGCTAATCTTGGCACATGGAAGCACACATACATAACCTAATGAGTGAGTTTACTCTCAAGATCAGCCATACAGAGCCTGTCTGCTGCTATGGAACAAAGATCATGAAGCTACATTGAAGTGAGATTTGATCAAATCTTAACAGCAGCAAAAGAGTACAGGAAGTTTTGTGCTGCATCTTGGGTGCTGATGCTGTTCTTTGATGACATTAATTCTTTCCCAATGTTTTTGATTGGGTTGTTGGTTGTTTTTTTTTTTCCCTCTCTGGTCTCCTATCCCATTAATCACTCTTTATAAATTCCTAAACTCTAAGCAAAATTTCTGTTCTCTCAGGACCTGTAGCACACCTGCCACAGACATTCAACATTCCCTTTCTAGTTGAGTCATCTGAACTCCCTCTTCACACCTTCTGTTGTCACTCAGTTAAGTTCAAAATAAGTAAAAACTGATGGGTTCTTTTAGCCTGAGATCCCCTAGTTAGGGGGTCCATCAGTTTTAATCTCACCTGAGCAGATGAGATCAGATTTTGAGGCCCTCAAAACTCTCTGAATGACACATTACAACTGTGTAATTGTAGTGCAATATCCTGCTAAAACTTTTAGGAATCTTCATCTACGAGTAGGCTTTTTGAGAGTTAAAATCTTGCCCATAGGCACATATTGCAATGAACTCTGTTACGAAGCTAGAAGCTTACTAATTTGGTTACTGTCTCCAATCTCTTACATTAAAGAACTCATTGTAGCACCTGTATCTTTGCCACTATTGAAACAAACAAACAAACAAACAAACAAAATCAAAACAGCCAACTAAAAACAAGATGTTAAGACAATTTTAATAAACCAGACCCTTCCTCTCCAATAATTTTCTCTTAATGACTGTTCATACAAAAGAGTCACGATATGTTTTATGCATCCAGTACATCATGTATCCCTCAAGGTTCATCACAGTTTTTCTTGATAAGACAAATTTTATGTTAGTCATGAAAGGCCAGACAAGCTTTTTTTAACCTGTAGTCTGGTGCAATCACAATTGCATTACTGTAAAGAAGAGTAGAATTATGTCCCTGAGAGGAGCAATTAATTTTATATCTTTCCACTTCTCCAGAAGGGAGAGTAAAATGCCTTTTACCTGTTTCTGTCCATCTCCTTTAGAAGAAAAAGAAATATGGCAAAATCCTCGTTATTTCCTCCCCTGTGGGGCATTCTATTTTTCCCCATTCAACACTGATTATGTAAACTAAGAAAAAAATTAATTTATTCATTAACTATACAAAGTTATTCTTAGGTTTTACTAAAGACAACTCCATGAAAATTAGCACTGGAGTCACACATCTACTGTTCACTTTCGATTAGTCCTCTTCTGCACTATATTCTGTTTCACTAAGAAAGAAATAGTATTATTTCACCCTTGAATTCAATTGCATTTTGCTTATTTTCCATTTCTATTTGTGCAAGACTGTAGTGAGTAATTATGCTGGCTAAGGCTTTTCAAACAAAAAGTGTTCCTGCATAAATGCACACACATATTGTTTTTGTTTATTTTAATGTCAGATTAACGTTGCCATCATGGGGATAAATTTCCTTGTATTTATTTGTATTTGTTGTAGGACAATGAGAGACACTACAGCTGCTGGAGATGTCATTTATGACTTTTTGTGTCTGCAATATCATTCAGGTTAATAATATATCTGGCTCCAAACACACCACAGAGGACCACAGGAAAAAATAGTTACCCCTTCTCTTACTTATGCAAGTTTTGTATGTTCATTTAAAGGTTAGTGGTTTAAACTGTGGCTGCATCCTCCTCTGCGGTGATTTCTATCATGGAGTCGTAGTGAGATGGCTCTCACAACTGGAGTGCTGCAATGGGTGGCTCTAAGCTCTTTAGAAGAGACAGGTGAAGCAAGGGAACTGGTGGGATGGCACTGCGTGTTAGGTAATGCTTTGATTCTATTGAAATTGGTGATGAAGATGACAGCTGAGAGCCTCTGGGTGAAGACTGGGGAAGGTCAGCAGGGCTCAGGTCTGCGGGGACTCTGTTGCAGACCAGCCAGCCAGGGAGAACAGGCACTTGGGGCATTCTGCAGGCAGCTGCCAGAAGTCCAACAGTCACCAGCCCTTGTACTCATGGGCAGCGTCAGCTGGCCAGATGTCTGCTGGAAGTACAACACAGCAGAGAGGAAGCATCAAGGAGGTTCCTGGGGTGTGTGGGAGACAACTTCCTTACACAACTGGAAAATGAGCCTACCCAAGGAAGTGGTCTGCTGGACCTGTTGTTTGTGAAGGACAGAGGACAGGTGGGGGATGTACTGCTCGGTGGCTGTCTGGAGCACCAGAGATGTTAGAAATTTCAATATTAAAACTGAAGGAAGTTGAAGGGGCTCCTTACTCCTTGGATTTCTGGTGGGCAGGCTTTGGCCTTTTTAGGAGGGGATTGATTGACAGTGTCCCATGGGAGTCAGTCCTGAAAGGCAAGGCTAATGTACTTTAAAAAGGAATTGTGAAATATTCAGGAGCAATCTGTCTCAAGGTATAGGAAGACAAGTCACGAGGGAAAAAGAGCAGCCTGATTAAGCAGAGAGCTTAGCTGGAATCTAGGGGAAAAAAGAGAATCTCTTGACTCTAGAAGAAAGGTCAGGTGACTTGAGACAACTACAAGAAAGGTCATGTAGGGAAAAGATTAGAAGGGATAAAGTCCAACTACAGCTTGATTTGACTGCTACACTTAAAAACAAAAATGGTTTCTATAAATACATGGTTGGCAAAAGGAGACTCAAGGAGTGTCTCCATCATTTGCTGATTGCAGAGGGTTTTGTAGTAAAGGGGATGAGGAATGGCAGAGGTACTTAATGCCTTCTTTGCCTCAGTCTCCAAAATCTAGACCAGTTGTCCTCAGGATACCCCACTCACTGAGCTGGAAGGTGGTGATGGGGAGGTGAGGGAAGCCCTCACAATCCAGGAGCAGATGGTTAGTGACATGCTATGCCAGTTAGACATGTATAAGTCTATGGGCCCTTGTGGGATCCACCTCACAGTAATGAAGAAACTGGTGAAAGAACTTCACAGACTATTTTCAATTATCTGCCAGCAGTCCTGGTCAACTGGGAAAGTTCCAGCTGTCTGAAAATTCATAAATGTTACACCCATCAATAAAAAAGGTTGGAAGGATGATCCAAGAAACTACAGGCCTGTAAGCCTAACCTCAGTTCCAGGAAAGGTTATGAAAGAGAGCATCCTGACTGCCATTACACTGCACATGCAGGACAGCCAAGGAATCAGGCCCAGCCAACATGGATCTATGAAAGGAGGGTCCTGTCTGACTAACCTAATCTCCTTCTATAACACAGTGACTCTGCCAAGAGACCTGGACAGGCTCCATCAGGCTGAGGTCACAACTGCAGGAGGATCAACAAGCTCCAGTGCAGGGTCCTGCTCTTGAGTCACAGCAACCCCAGGCAGCACCACAGGCTCTGGGAGGAGTGGCCTGAGAGCTGTTTCACAGAAAGGGACGTGGGGGTGGTGGTTGACAGTGGCTGAACATGAGCCAGGGTGTGCCCAGTAACATTCTGGCCTGGATCAAGAATAGTTTAGACAGCAGGACTAAAGTGATCATTCCCCTGAAACTTGACCTTCAATACTGAGTGCAGGTCTGGGCACCTCCCTTTGAAATGTAGATTGAGGTGCTGGAGCATGTTCAGCAAAGGGCAACAAGGCTCATGAAGCAGCTAGAGGAAATATCTTGCAAGGAATGGCTGAGGGAGCTGGATTTGTTTAGTCTCAAGAAGAGGAGGTTGAAGGAGGACCTCACTACTCTCTACAACTGCCTGAAAGGAAGGTGTTGCCAGGTGGGGGCTGGTCTCTCCTACACTGCCTGCAGTGAGAGATCTAGAGGAAATGTCCTTAAACTGAGACAGAGGGGTATTCACATGAGATATTTGTTATGGGTTAACACAGTTTGGTTTTTAGTTAAAGAGGAATACTGTCCTGTAGGGACTTGTTAACTTCTTGCAGAAGGGACAGGCACCTATCAGAGGCCACTTCTAGATACTAGTATATGGTTTGACCACTGAGGAAGCTGAATGCAACTTTTATTATACCTATATAAATCCTGACTTTGTCCAAGACAGCCCTTTTTTCCTTCTGGCTTGGCAGCAGGTAACACCGAATCAGGGCTGCTCTGAGGAGCAGTCCAGGCCAGTCAGGGTCCGCCGATCCCCCCTCCTGAGGGGTAGCCAACCTGGCCCCGTTGAGTCCTGGCAGGGGCGGCTGCAGCACAACATCAGCTAATTTTAAAGCCTACCCCGAGCAGGCCGAGCCAGGGGAGATGTCTGCCTGATAACAGCTATGGGCCTGGTTCGGCCGGGCCTGCCCCGATTGTTACTGAGGGGTGGGTAAGGAAGCATTTTATAACACTTATGATTCCTGACTGCCTGGCTGCTCCAAGCTCTGATCATTCAGTGCCAGTTTCCCTCCCATCATTGTGGCCTTGAAATCTAACACTATGAGCCAGCGGCCTAAGAAAGAAAGGACCTGGGCCAGATTTAACTCTTTTTTGGCACAAAATAAAACTTCCAGAGTTTTAACCCTTCACTGAGAGAGAGGAAAAAGACAAAGTGATTGAACTATAAGGAGACACCACATGAAGTTAGTGAAGAGAGAATGAAAAGACTATTAGGACAAAGGATTGAGGAGTTTGCCATTTTAGGCTAGACTTCTCAATTGAGCCATGGTAATGAACTCTATATGTAGATTATCTTTTTAAATCATGAGGAAAATATGCATTTGGGGAGATGATTGTTTAGATTTGTAGATTTTCTAGCAAAAGTGTCTGTGATAGACTAAGTGATATTAAATTAGTAGTTAAGACTCTTGTGATCCCATGAGATGCTTAAACAGAGAGAAATGAGAAGCCCTCTGCACCAGTGAAGAAGTGAGAAGACATCTCTGTTCCTTGAGATGAAGAATCCTTTGCCTTTAGAGTTCTTAAAGTGGCACTCCAGTATGCACGAGTCCAGTGTCCATGACCCATAAGCAGCTTGGGAAACTGTTAATAGGAGGGGAGTTCAAGAAACAAGTTTTCTCTGGGCGGCTGTTTTTATGACAGTTAGAACCCACAAGAGAACTGTTCTCCGTTGTCAGTGGGAGGAAATTCTATAGTAAACTAAGAGAGAATCCTCTCCCTAAAAAATTGATAAAAAACTATTTTTAAATGATGAAACCAACAGAAAATCACAGGTTTTGTCTCTTTATGTTGTTTGTAGAAAAATGAACAGTTTGTGGGTGAGGGAGAGTGTTTAGAAAGTTCAATTTTTAATTCTTATTTTCTTCTTTTTAGTGTGTGTTAATTAAACTATCTGTTTACCTTTAAGTTTAGGCCTGCTTTGCTTCTCTTGATCCTATCTCACAGAAAGAAAAAGAGAGCAAACACTTAAACCACTACACTAAATTTGGCAAACAAAGACAAATAAATGTGAAACCACTACATAAATAGTGTTTCTGCCCAGTTCCAAACAAAACTGTTACAATATTAGAAAACACTTTTTCACTGTTAGGCTGGTCAGGCATTGGAATAGGTTTCTCAGGGAGAAGGAAGTTCCTGGAGTTGTTTAACAGGCATCTGGATCTGCTGCTGGGCAGTGTGGTTTAGTGATTTAGAAGTAACAGTTGTTACCTCTGCGCAGACGGTTGGACATGATAGATCTTAGGTTTCTTCCAACCTTGATGATTCTATGTTTCCATTATTCTACCTGGTCATTCATTAAATGGTAGGCAAGTGCATAAGGTTCAAAAAGGGGTAAATGCCTATCCTTCCTTTCTATCACCAGGAATCCTTTCTTTAAAGTCTCAGGGATCCATCACCATTTGTGTCTCTCCCCAACACTTGATGGCAGAAAGTCAAGTTGATTGTATAGAAATTACTGCAGTGGGGAGAAGCTCCACTCCTTGAGACAAATAATGCTTCAGTGACCACAAATTGGAGTTCAACAGGAGGGCATAAGCCCCCACTGGGCAATTATGCACGATATACCCACTGTAGAAATTTTGAGAGGTTTTGCAATCCCTCACAGTTAATGAATTAATGTACATTCAAAACCAAGACATAATCTATTCATATCTCTTTCTACACGTTTTTTACCTTAATGTAATTATTTTCATTAAATTGTCAAGTTCAAAAAGAAAAGATTTTTTGCTCTTGGCCATTATTTAACATTTTGCAAAGTTTGTATCATTCAATTATATATTTTGTAAAGGATTATAAATGAGTTTTTACATTAGGGTAATGTAAATAGCCTTATTAGGGTAATGTAAAAAACCCTTAATAGCAAGCCTTCTATTTGTACATTAAGAAAAACCTAAAAATAACTTCTCTATCCCTATTTTATCTATTTCATATTTGTTTCTAATGAGTTTGTTTGAACAGGATTACTTCATTCCCTCCACCTCATAGGGAAGCTCTCTAAGCTATTCTCTATTGTGATTCTTCAAACATTGTCCCATTAGAAAAAAGCCTGTAAAGTTCTTTTTCCTGGGAAGTTTCAATTTGATAAATGTGAAATTTTCACCTGAGGAAGTAATTTAGTTACTGTTTCCAGTATCAGATTCAGAAGACCATTATCAGCAACTAGTTCTATAAACAGCTTTTCTCTCTCCTTGAAATACCTTAGGGCAGACAGTTTGGAGCAAACTTCTATTTCTGTACAACATTTGGTTTCTTCTGCACCCGTCTTTCTGGTGGTTAGACAGAGAAATCTATTTTAAGCCTTCTCAATAAGTAGTAGCATTGGCCATATTTTTAATTGAGACGGCAGATGGAAATATCAGTATTTAAATTAAAAAGTTTTTTAAAAAGTTCCTGGATTAAGAACAGTGGAATTTAGTTGGAGTAAATCTAACTATGAAGAGATGCGAGTTTGGTTTCCTAGCTACTGTAAATCAGGATAGTTAGATCAAAATGTAATGGCCATAATTTATAACAAACCTGAGAACATAGTAAGATTCAATGGAGTCTGTGACAGCTAAAATTCAATATGCCCAGTCACATGGACACAGACAAAAATGTAACGCTCATTGCCATTGAAGTTGGTCATTGAATGTAGGATGAAGATCTTGGCTTCTGTACATAATAATCTATTATTCCATGTTTAAATTGGTTGAATGGAAGAAAGAAGGAAGAAATAGGCTGAAAAAATTGTCATTGAATTGTTTCTTGGTTACTCTCTACCACAATGATAGTCACATCTTTTTCATCTAATTAAACATGTTCCACTTTTCTTAGTGAGATGCCAGATAAGTGCAAATCTTATCTTGAGATAATGAGATGCAAAAAAGCATCTCTTTAAAGCACAGGTAGTACAAAAATTCTTTTATCCAAGACCAATAAAATAAATGCAAACTGTTCTATGAGACAATCATGGTATATTTCTCTGTGATGGCTTCATAGCCCTGAACTCATCACTATTCACCCACAGGATCACCTCTGTTAGAGCTACATTTCTGACTTGGGGCATATACAAGTTTTTACTGCAATGTTTGTCATGTCATTCTGATGATGTTTTAGCCAGTGCTCACCCTATAATTGTTGTGACCTGTATACAAATCTGTTTGCCTGCTGTTTTGGGGACCATTGTAATGAAGGCCACCTCAAAAGAAGTTCTGGTTATGGTATGTACATGCTACTTTTTCTAACTTATTTTTCCATTTTTTATTTCATTTCTGTTGAGGTTCACTGAAAGCAAATCTTGAATAGTTTAGTTTTTCTGTATTAGATTACTGTTTTCCTTCATACCTGATGTGGATCTTCCAATTCCTCATAGGATGGTGCTCACAGAATGATCACAGCAGGAATGTAGTTAGTCATAACTTAAAGCAACTTGTGCTTCAGGAAAACTACCACTGATTTTAGTGAAAGTTCTACATCTATAAGGACAACAGTTTTACCAAGTGGACAGCTTCTCAATACAATTTTTGTACGGAACTACACTAAAATAAAAATTGAGGTAAGCAAAAATCAGTTAATAAATGGATTCTTGCAATAAGAGTCTTCATCAAACAACAAATTATTTTCTCCTGTTCTCAACTGGTATTTATTTCAGCCAGAGAGAGTTGAGTATGCTGATTTTGCAAAGCATTTTAAGCACATATGTAATACTCATAAAACATATAGTTCCGCTTGCATAGGTATGCCCCTCTGATATATATAGGTAAGCTAACTCCCCCCAAAATATTCCAAATCCAGACAGAAGCAATAATTGAGCTCTGATAATTTTAAAAACAAGACGGTTTTGCACTGAGGATCATTTCATTGCCTTCAGTGAGGACAGGCTTTTTTTCAACATTTTACTTTCATGTTTATCATTTCTACTTGACACTAATTGATTGCTCATTTCTTAAATGGATAAGAATAGTAAAAGAAGTACAGAGCCATAATTTCCCTAATTTTCTCTTGATCAAAGGTATTTTAATTTCTGTAAAGAAATAAAGATTCATTAGTCCACATAGAGAGCTATTCACAAGCAGGATCACCTTCCTGTAGACCAGGTTGCTCAGAGCCTTATCCAGCTTGGCCTCCAGCACTTCTGGGAGATAGGCATTCACAATTTCTCCAAGCAACCTCTTCCAGTGCCTCACCACACTTATAGTAATGAATTTCTTCCTAATATCTAATTTAAATCTACCCTCTGTTAGCTTAAAGCCATCCCACTTTATCCTGTCACTCCTTGCCCTTCTAAAAAGTCTCTTTCCATCTCTCTTTTCAGTACTGGAAGGTGCTACAAGGTCCCCCAGAGCCTTCCCTTCTTCAAGCTGAACAACCTCAACTTGTCTCAGACTGTCTCCACAGGAGAAGCAATCCAGCCCTCTGATCAACACTGGATTTGCTCCAACAGGTCCACATCTCACAGTCATTGCAATCAGCATTTCTGCACTAGGATGGAGTTTTCCCAAAAAATTAGAGTAAACTAAACTGGACAGGTGTTTTCTTCATGGGAGATCAGTTGTGGTAATTTAACGTCTTTCTCTGGATTGTCATGGTAATGGCCTGATTTCAAAGGTCCAGGATGCACGCCTGTCTCTAAATTTGTGATTTTAGACTGGTAAAACCATGATTTGTGTAAGAGACCAGAAGTTTTGGATATCTACAGGCTAGATCTTCTTTTTTCCACAATAGGACCCTTAATGGAACTAAATGTCTAATACTTACTTAGTGCAGGAAGGTTGTCACACTTCTTTATCTGTTCACTGGATATTAAGTGTAGTAGAATTTGTGTTTTTCAAAAATATCAAGCTGCAGCCCATAGCTGCATAAAATGGGCATAAAATACAAAATAAAAGTGATGAGATAAAAATAAAATAAAGGCAGCTTAAAACAGTATTTTATTCATTAATAGTACAAAAAATATTCTTTTTCCATACTCCAGCAGACTTTCTTGTGCATACCCTGGGGTGCACACACCACTCTAAGGACCATTAACCTAAAGTTCTGCCGTTACTGTTCCCTTTTCTAACCAAAGTCTTGTGTAATTTACAATTCAGTATCTATGACAATGTTTTTCTGCATTAAATGCAGAAAATGCTTTAAATGTTGGGGAGCATTCAGCAGTTTAAAGTGTACAACAATAAAGAAACAAAGCCTGCCAGCTCTACCATCAAGGTTTCTATAGCTAAGACTAAATGTCCTACTTGTTGCCCAGAAAACAATGTAGAGCTGTTTTTTTCTGCAAAGACATCATATGTCATCGTGTCAAATAATTGCCAACATACAATTGCATATGAAAATGTAGATGTCCCTGTAGACACCACATATGGCTGTCCTGGGTTGATGGCGCCTCCTATCCCAATCGTGCCACTTTGTCCTTGTGTTCGACACTGTTATGTCTGAC
>JBBMKD010000115.1:54336612-54374718 GCA_037834095.1 Argya squamiceps | reverse complement strand
ACGCTTCATTCTTCCAAACCTTGAATCCACACTCCAGCGAGCTACCTGGGAAACTCACAAACTGCTATAAATTGGCTAGGGGATCAGCTAGCCGGAGGTCCCACCAAACGAGCCACTTTAATAGTACATCATGCCTAGGATGTAAATTGAGGGAAGGTGGTTAGGAGGATGGGGAATGGGCTGGGAACTTGTTGGTAGGGGATCTTGTATTGTATGTCACTTGTTTCTCTTGGGTTTTATTCCTCTCTCTCAGTCTCCCTCTCCCTCTCTTTTTCACAACAGTCGTTACTATTATTATTGTTATCATTAGCATTAGTATTATTGTAATGATGATGTTTTTCTTCACTTCAATTATCAAATTATCAGTTATCAAATTCTTATCTCAGCCCACAAATTTTAGTTTTGTTTTCCATTTTCCTCCCCACTGGAGGGGAGGCAGGCAGCAGGGGAGTGAGCAAGCAGCCGCATGCTGCTCAGGTGTGAGTTAAGCCATGGCACATGGAAGGAGGAGGTTTTTATACCAGTTGGGATGTACTTGCAGCTAAGGCATTAGTCCACAGTTTCATGACACACTGACTCTGGCTTTAGAGCTCCCAGTCCTAGATCAAAATCAGTACCATCACATGACACTAAGCACTGAACCAGCACAAAGTATGGGCAGCTTGAAATATTTTTACACCTTTTGATGGGCTGGCTTCATACCATAAGGCCAGTATTATCTGACCTCCTATATCTGGCTTTTGGCATAAAAGCTGTCATGAATTTCACAGTGTGCTTTAGCTAAAGCAATATAAACACAGCCATAAACTGCATGCTTGACTTGAATCAATTTCTTGTAAATGAGTGATTCAATAATGTGGTTTCTTTGTATTGATGACTATGAAACTATGGTCTCATTCTAGAGTGATACACTTTAAAACAGGAGTCATTAAAGAGAAGTCAGTGGTACAATTATCTCACTGTTTTCTTAACTCTGACATCTGATATATATTTCCAGGAAAAAGTGGTAAGATTTCTGATTGTACAGAGTTTTGGAGGGAAGGGAGGCAATCAACTCAAATATCACTTTTTCTGCTATGTACACATACATATACTTCAATTATCCACCACTTTTCCTACTCAAGTACTGACTGGGTGCAATAAACTGGAAACTTTCTCTGAGTTAGGGATTGTGTAAGCAATGTTCAGTTCCACTTCTTTACCCTTTCTTAGCATGAATTCAAATAGCAGATTCTTTGTACCCTGTCATAAAGAGTTCTGTAATCTTCCTGTTTGTTCACATTATTCGCAAACGAGCAGTCTGGTGCAATGATGAAGGAAGGTTTTTGTCATCCACACAGCCTTCCTGGTGTCAAATCGCTCTCTCTACAGCCCTCACAGGAAAAGTGGACCAAGGATTCTACTAATCTAATGCCTTACAATAGGGGAAGTACATAAGGTTCCCCCAATATCTTGCCCCTTCAGCTCAGAAAACAAACACACAAAAAAGTTACAGAAAGAAATGTTAACGGGACCACCACCACCCCCCCCCCCTCCCATCTTGTTTATTCGAAGGAAAAGCTTTGGAGTCACACCTCATGGAACACCACTGCAGACTGTATTCCTCCATTTCACACTGAATGGTAGGTGGTCAGACACGCCTGAGTCTCCACTGACATATTTCCAAGAAAAAAAAAACTAATGCAGCTGCACTGGAGGACTACAAAAAGAGTCTGCAATACTAAACACAGTTGGGAAAAAGTTCACAGTCCATTTCAGGAGCCCTTTTCCACAGAGAAAATCCACAAAGGAAAAACAGATATCAGGAGTATCTTATTTTGCTGTGATAAATTATTCTCCATCTGTATAAATTGGTGTTGCCAGTTTAGACAGCCTGATGGTGTGTTTATGTATCCTCTTCCTAGCAGTAACAATATGGGCTGCTGTGCAGTATAGGACATTAGCTGTTCTTTTAAATTTGCTTTCTCACTGTCATCCAATAATAATAGATTCTATCCCTTCTGTTCATCTCCCCTCAGAGTAATCAGTTCTGTGATTTTTTCCCCACACATCTTATATATGCAGGGCAGGAGTTGCTCTCAGTGATCCTGATGGATCCCTTCCAACTCAGTATATTCTGTGATTCTGTAATTCTGTGATCATATGATATGTGATTATGCTTGATTGCTTGTTCCTAAATGGGCACTACAGTTTATTTCATCTCTCCAGCCTGTTTCATTTTTCTGGGTTAAGTTAAAACAGCTTCTAATCACATCAGCTTCTCAATAAATAATGAGAATCTTACTCAGGTATTCCTCAAAAAAATGTATAGACATCTCTGTCTTGTTGTGGAGTTTAGTGCAGTGAATTCCACGGTTATTTAATTCTGCAAAAATCGCTGATTGCTGATTAAGGCATTTTTCCCTAGTGTCTATATACTCACACCATTAATTTAATTAATTTAAAGAAAAACTAACCTTTGACAATATAATATATACAAATAAAGGTAATATTATTTGCATGTATTTTTTGAATGCGATTCATAAAAGGAATCATGGGAATGTCATTTGCAGTTTCAACTCTATTATAATTAGAACACTCTGAATGCCAGTTCTCCTCTCATCCCTCCAAAACATTTAAAACCCTTGGCATTCCAGCAATATCTGCAGACTTTCTCAATATGTTCTGTTTTCCACCATCCAGGCCATTAACTACAATCTTGAACAGAAGAATGCTATAGACAGGATTATGCAATACTGGAACGACTTCCCAGATGGAAAGATACAGTAGGGTACAGCTTTTCCACACTGGAGAACCATTTAATCTGGACCATCCTTACTTAGTTTGCAAAAAAGAATGTCAAGCAGGATGATGACATACCAAAGCCAGTATCTCATACAACCTGTTTGTCCCTCGTTTACTAGTCTTTTCTACCACAAGAGGGATTACATTGGGTTCCACTATTTGATATTGAGAAATCTACTTTGGATAGTTAATTGGTGTTTGGTCCCACAGACACTCACAAAAGTGGTTGTTCTAGAACTTTAACCAATGCTAATATTAGGCTGAAAAACTTTAAATTCTTCAAGTTCTTTCTCACTGCTTTTCAAGTTATGTTCCATATGTGCCTTATCTTTTCCACATTTGAAGCAGTAATGTCCATCAGTTTCAAGGCAGCTCAGGATTTTTTCAAGAAACAAAATTGAGCTTCACCAGCCCTTGCAACCTGTAGTCATACAGCATATACATATATTTTATTTTCCTTTATGTTATGGTCTGGTTACCATTGTAAAGTAAACCAAGTGGTAATAAACAACTCTGACAGCTGTTTCCTCCATTTCTGCACCTATGATTATTTAACCATTGCTCACCTTTACAGAATAAGTCTCTGTTTCATTCTCTTCCAAAGTAATGCCTGATTCTCAACAGGGCATTTTGTTTCATTTATTCTTGTTGAGCCTATTTAATTTTGACCTTGTATATCTGGTTTTTATCATCCATTAAATAACAGCACATGCAGCTGTATTTATCCCTTTTTGTTACTAATCTTTTTTTCTCCACAGCAGGTCAGTTTGTCATCCTGATTTCAAAAAAGCTTCTTTTATACTTATTTTTTCTTACATATTCCTTTAAATGATCATGCTGAGAGCCCACTGGCTAGCTCTTTGCATTCATTCAGGTGTCCTTTCAGGAGTATAAGAACAGCTGAATTCTGTCTTATATTAAAGTATCCTAATTTCTAGTGCAACTGCATCCTTACTTCTGCATTCATGATTATGACTACTAAATATGTGAATCTAAAGAGTTTCCACTTGCTATATTGTAATTAATCTTCTCTAAGGAATTTTCCTTTTCTTCAATAATACTATTATTCCAATTCTTGTATAATGCATTAGCAAACAACTCCTACTAGCAAACAGCTGTTTCCCAACTAGTTGTTTCCTAATTATCTATTTGTTTCTCCTGGAAAAGACTCCAGCCACAAATTCAGAACAATACCAGATTCATTCAGGATTGTGTGTTGCAATAAAAAAACTTAGAAAGAGAAGTTATGTTATCCCTTATCTCAAGAAAACACATGTAATTCAAGACAAAAGGTAATTCTGCAGTTTGTGGGTTACTTATGTATTATGCTCTATATTGGGGGAGCACTCAGATGATTGGTAGGTAAGATACTCTGGTGTGGTATTTCACAGAAGCAATATTCTCACTAATTTGGTAGGCTAAATTAAAATCTGGCTGATTTATGAGTAGTCAGGTGGATTTGCTTTAGAGCCAGCAGTGCTGTCAAGGAGCAAGGCAGGGAGGTTAGGGCAGGAAGGTGTTTGGTTTTGCTGTGACATCATCTCACAACTTGCTAAATGGATGCAACTGTGGCAAGCTCCTCGGGACTACTACACACTTCAACTGTATGGAGCCATTAGTTTAGGGCTTTGCTCAGCAGCTGATTTGTTCAAAAATCCATACACACATGTCTTCTGCAAGACTAATTTGAGTATTAGCAGCCCTCAAGTTTTACCACACTGCCAGGGTAGGCCAGCTGGTGAGAACTTAAAACAATACTTATCTGTCTTTAAGTGCTTCTGGGTTCTCCTAGTGTTAAAAGGACAAGGTTTTATTGCTTAGTGTTTTGTCTTTATGTCATGTAAGTCATACATGTCCAGTAACAGGCCAGAACAGATAGACTTGTGTTCAAATGTTACAAAGGTATATAATGTTAAATAACTCATACATGTAAGTCTGTACTACACAGAACTTATTTCTCTTCTTGTGGATGATTTTATCCTTTATTACCTATAAAATTCTCCACTTTACAGTAATACATAGCAAATGCTAAAATGCTGCAAATATCAGATGAAGTATTTTATGTTCTTTCTGCCTTGATGCATACCATATTATGCACAATAATAGTGACTTGCTCTTTTAAGGACCTAACCTTCATATAAAATGTAGCAATAAAGAAGTTTCCATTTCACATTTCTTAAATGAGAACAGAAAAATGACACTCAGAGTTTGTAATTTCTGTCTGCCTAAAGGTGGTGAATCACTCCTGCTATGCAACACTTAAAAGCTGTCAGCAATATCTTTCAGAGGCATCTAATCTTTTAGAAATCTCTCTGCAGTATTTACTGGTTATAGAAATAATATACAGCTGCATGCCATGCATCACGTGGGGCAAGGGTCTATACTTTAACAGATTTATTCAGCCATTGTATAATAGTCTCTACTGTGAAACTCATGTTTAGTGATGAATCAGTTTCTACTGCATCTGCATGAAATCACTAAAATAAAATAAGATTGAAATGTAAGCCAAATAAGCCTACTAGATACAACACCAAAGATGTGTTAGTCTCATTCTTTCTCAATATTTTTCTTCCTGTACAGGATACCAAAAAGAATAAGGCAGGTGCAGGTTCTCAGAACTGTATAGTCTTTATAGAGCCAGAGACATGTTAACTACACAGCCAGACACACAACATTAAAGTAAAACTCTCTTTCCATTAGCAGTCTTCATGTTTGTTACAAATCAATCTCATTAATAGGGAAGGAGAAACCCCTGAAGTTGTTCCTCTTTCCTTCTCAGCATGTAGTTCTGTAACATATTGTGACATTCCTTGTAAAACAGGGTAACCACTGTGTTTCTGTAAGCAAGATCCCAAAGACCACGCTGATGGCACAGGTGGATTGTCGTTAGTTCCCTCGTTGCACCCAGATGTCTGGCAGGACTCATCCATTCACAGGTCTCCACTTGTATTATTAGCAATTTCCCAAGGCCTGTGCTCCCAGGTAATCCAAATGGCAATACAATGGCACGAGGGAAGAATTCTTCCCTTGTTATTAATGTTTGCCAGATGTAAATTCAGAAGGAATCTGTGAATTCTGGCATATCTTTATGAGAAAGTGTAAGTATGTAGAAAAGTGTAAGAGTCTTACATGTCATACACACTCACTTTGAACAGCTGTGCTTCCCTTCCAGTACCCAGGAGCATGTTTGAGGATTTTTGGTGGCTTAAGTAATTCCTGGAGATGGAAAAATGTGTGTTGTCTCCTCAAAGGCTGTTCGGATCCTTTCAGGAAAAAAAAAAATCTTGTTATCACAGGTGCTAATTGCTTGGTTAATCATACCATTTAGAATTAAATTATTTAATCTGTGGGAAGATGCTCGCCCCTTCTCCCCTGGGATGTTCTGTTCTCTCATTCTTTTTCCTGTGTCTTTGATGCTGACATTTACCATACTCGTATGGTCAGTTTTATACAATTATAACTCAAGAAATATAACTGACATTGAAATCCCAAACATACTTGCTAGTTTTCTCTTCAACAGTGACTTGTACAAGCATATTTGTGGCATAATCTTCTAAGAATAAAACTTTTGCTATTATCTGTGAGAAGCAAGTAAATGTCTGCACGCTAATGTTTTTCATGTGCTCTCCCCATGAGAACTTCAGGGTCTGTTTTCCCTTTAGTCAAGACACTTCCTTCTCAATGTTTGCCAATGGATTCTGTACCATCAGCAAATGTTAACAAGTATATTTTTATTCTACCAGTACATAACAGAGCAAGGTTTTACATGAAGATGGACGGAGATCAAAGTGAAATATATGCAGGAAATATTTTCCTAAAGCCAGAAAAAGCAGAAAAAATGGCAAAAGTCCCTTAAATTTGGACAGTTAAAAAATAGAAAACAAAATATTAAAATTACATTTAAAAATGAGCAGTTGCATCTTTTCTGCACACAGTTCACAGCAGTGACAATAATTGCTTTCTTCTCAAAAGAATACTTAGTTATAGCCCTAGGAATGAAAATATTGTGTATCTTTACACTTCTATCTGTATCCACAGTATAAAATTTTATTCTCTTTAGATCACAGTTGAGTAAACTTTTGCATTAATACAGAATCCTTATGTGCACTAACAGAAATGTGATTCTGCACATTTGTCCTTTATTTGATTAAAATTCATGGCTGATACACATTGGTGTTTTCTTCACCTCTATTTTATTCAGAGTGATTTCTCCTATGCGCTTCGCTGGCATAGAGTCATAAAATTAGAGAGCAGGATTAGGTTGTCCTTTAAAAATAGGTCTTTTGACTTCCCTCCAACTGTAGGAACTTTGCCCTGATGATTCTGTGGTAAGAATTTACAGCAGTTTTGCTACCTTTAAAGTCCAGTCACTTTTAGATAACTATCATTTGGAAAAATATTCTCTCAAAGCTGTTGGTTTATTTTCTTGGTGATAAAGCCCATTAACAAATATAATATGGCACAGGTCTTTATGAAGTGAGAGGTTTTTTGTATCTTTAACTTGACTCTTTATATCAGTTAGAAAATGAGGAGTCCACAATGTTTCAAAAAAAGAAAAAAAAAATCTGTTTTGGCTTAAGGAAAAAAGAAACAAAAATCTGATCTTGGCATTAAGCTTGGGTAAAGTTGCACAGTCTTCCAGACCCAACAGATTCTTATCTCATCATAAAAACCAGTTTTTTAATATTCAGACATATGTTATGATTCAGGATGCCAGGAGCTGTTTAGAGTAACAGCAACTCCCCAGGAAAGTCCTATGGAATGCAAAAGTGAAGAAAACAAGGAAGAAATTAGAAAATCAGATTGCAGAAATTGCTCAAACAAGATATGATTTATACTCTAGAAACATCCCTCCATAATGTTTTTATTCAAATAATGGATGACTATTAAAAACTCAATCATTTTTCCACTAAGTTGGGTTGATATTTCCCCTTATAAATGTTCCTTCAGAAAAAGTGAATAATATCTTACATTAGGATAAGTTAACTTGACAAAAAAAATTTAAAAACAGAAATTAGTCCTTGACAGTGGAATACTAACAAATCCTAGCAGAAAGGTCACTATCTTTGAGAATACTGGGAAATAAAAGAACTCTATTATTGTAATATTTTATTATTTTCTTATACTTCAGATTTCACATGTACTAGAAAACAGGTTCTCAGTTTTTGACTTGTGAACAGATAGTGGGATATTATGAGTGTCTTTGTTTTAATAGCTAGATAAAGATGATGAAACTTGGAGGCCAAGGATACTTGAGAACAAAGCCCATGATAGGCTGATGACAGCCACACTCACACACATTCCTTGGACAAACTTTCAGAGATTTCATTTCTTTATTTCATTCTACTTGAATATTTCCTTTTTACTTTTGTACCCTGGAAAGTCGCATTTACAATTTATTGGTTAAGATACTTAACAGTTAAAAAGATATCAAAAGCAGTATCTTCCAAGGGCAAATCTACCTTGCAGAAAAATTAATATGATAAAATTGTTTTTCATAAAGCCAGCTTTTACTGGAAGCATGTGTATTGGGTTTGCATGGCCAGGCTTTTGTAGCTGGAGGGGCTACAGGGATGGCTTCTGTGAGAAGCTGCAAGAAGCTTCCTCTGTGCCCAACAGAGTCAGGGGCAGCTGGGTCCAAGAAATACCCTGGGCCCATCAGTGACCATGGTAGAACCTCTGGGATAATGTATTTTAGAAAGGAGGGAAAAAAAACAATTTTGTGTAATTGCAGCCTGAAGAAAGGGTGAGAATATGTGAGAGCAGCAGTCTTATAGACACCCAGGTCAGTGCAGAAGGAAGGGAAGAAGGTGATCCAGATGCTGGAGCAAAGGTTCTCCTGCAGCACGTGGTGAAGAACGTGGTGAGGTATCTGAGGCCCTGCAGTCCATGGAGGTCCACAGGTGTCATGGTTTAGGAATGGAGCTCCCCAACTGAGTCACCCCACAAACAAGACTCTCCCAAACAGTTGCTGCTTGAGCAGTCCCCCCACTTCTAGTGAGAGAGAAAAAAGGCAGAAATATTCAGTAGAGATAAGAACAATTTACTGGAAACAGCAAGTAGACAAGTAAACAAACAATAACAAAAAAACACTGAAAAGTATACAAAAGGAGGGTGACTTACAAGAAAAAAACCTCACCAACTGATCCAACATGGCACCACCCTGAGACAT
This sequence comes from Argya squamiceps, assembly GCA_037834095.1. Taxonomy (NCBI): domain Eukaryota; kingdom Metazoa; phylum Chordata; class Aves; order Passeriformes; family Leiothrichidae; genus Argya; species Argya squamiceps. The sequence continues at coordinate 54,365,762 of JBBMKD010000115.1, read as the reverse complement.
TTTACCATGATGGATGGGCCTTCTGTGTCTATGCAAGAAATCCCTTTCTTCGGACCCTGGGGGTGACATGAGGTGTTGTTGTTATAGAATAACAACCTAGACAGAGCTCCAGTCTCTGCCTGCTCATAGCCACTGGAAAATATTAACTCTGTCCTGGCCAAAAACCAGGACAACAGGGTAACAGTCTGTAAGCATAAAGAAAATATATGATTTACATGGTTTGTTGAGTCCAGTCTATAACATCAGCATGGGGATATCTTAATTCTAACCAATCTGCAGAATAAGAAGGACAACATTTTTCTCTGGAAAATGTTTTGCTCCTGTGCACTTCTGCTAATTAGCCCTAATAAGATTGGATTTCTAAAGCCAAAGTACAAAATGTATTTACTGGACTTTCATTTTCTGAGCCCCTGAAGATGAGCATTTTCACATTTTTCCATACTGGTCACCAAACTTCAGAAAGGTCCTTAATGTAGAGACATTTAAATTAGTTAAATACTTGTTTACATCTGTTTTGCAAGTAACTTACAGACTCATGTAAATTCATTTAAATTAATTACCTCAATTTTATTTTTTTTAGGTCTTTGAACTGTTCCATGTAAGCTTCAGTTTGCCCGACTGCAACATTTTGCCTATGTGGAAAACCTAAAAGGATCACAATTTGTAAAGGCTGCCTGCTGTTCAGCATACAAGGACAAAATGAAGGACTTCTGTAACTGGAAGAATCAAGATTGCTGCAATTTGAGCTAAGAATTGGCTCAAAGTGCAATGGTTAGAAGGAGTAGGTACAAGAGGAAATTCAAATTTCACAAGAGGAAGTTCAAATATGTATGCAAGCATATAGACAAGCCAGCCAGGCAAATCTGTTGCTACATGCTTTCCCTTATGTGGAAAATCACTAGTGTGTGAAAAGCACAGCATCGCTGCAGAGCTGAGGAAGGTGATTTCCCCAATCTCCTGGGCACTGGTACTGGAGACTGACCTTGAGTGCCACCTGTAATTTTGGGTGCCTTGGTAGAAGGAGGACAAAAAGATACTGAAGAGTGTCCAAAGGAGGGCAAAGAAGACAGTGAAGGGCCTTGAGGGCAGAATGAAGAGCAGCTTGAGCAAGACAGCCTGGTCTGTTCACCCTGGAGCAAAGGGATGGGATGCCTCATCACAGTCTACAGTTTCCTTGTGAGGGGAAGAGGAGGGACAGGTGCTGATTTCTCTCTGGTAACAAGTGGTACAGCCAAAGGGAACTGCATGAGGCAATCAGTGTTGGGGTGGTTAGGCTGGAGACCAGGAAAAGTTTTTTCATCTGGAGGGTGGTTAGGCACTGGAACAAGCTCCTCAGGGAAGTGGTCATGGCACTAAGTCTGCCAGGGTTCAAGGAGCATTTAAAAAATGTTTTTAGGCACATGGTTGATTCTGTGATTCTTGGGGTGTCTTATGCAGGGCTAGGAGTTGGACTCGATTCTTGGAGGTCCTTTCCAGCTCAAGATGTTCTATGATTCTAAAACTCTATGGCATGATAATCTTCTAGTATAATTTCATAATCATAAATCATAATAAATATCAATAGTATCATTATGTTTACTATAACTACAGACATTGATATTAAAATATTACAAAATAGAAGAAACAATGTGGTATCAAATTCTTAAGCTTAACTAGAATAAATAAGTGATGTTCAAAGTCCAAAAGTCTGTTCACTTTATTGTCTACAGCTCTTTACCAGGAGACCAGGTGAAAATTGAAGAAGCAAGAAAATGAGAAAACTCCAACCGATGGGGTTGAAGAGAAATCAGAACATATTCAACCATGCAGCAACTATGTCTTGCTTTCCTATTAGAAAATAATTGGCCATAGATACAGAGAAGCTTCATAATTTGCTCTTCTACACAGAAAAACAACTGATAATTTCTCTTTCTCAGACCATATTTCATCTTGGATGGTTGCCATTTTTAGCCGGTTACATCACCTAGAGATCATTCTTCAAATTATTTGTTTCATTTTACAATGTTTTTCTACAATGTTTTTCTATGTCCTTCACAGTTACTTGTCAGAAATCAGCAACACTGATGGAACATTTGAAAAGTTTGAACTCTGGTCTCACAGATAATTTCTTAAACGTAACAACAAAAAGAATAATTCAATGCCACTGCGACTGTAAGCAAAGTGGTGAGAAGGAGTTTCTTTTTTACCTATTGTTTCCCTAGTAAATTTGCCCTTCAAATGAGTTGTTAGGCAAGACAGATAGTTCTAAGCCAAGGCTGCAATAGAAAATCTGGTGTGTTGTTGTTCCAAAAAGTGTCATAAGAATGTTTTACCTGGATGTTTAGTGCTCAGCTTGTTTTATCGCCATAATGCAGCACTTGGATTCAATTGCTTGAAGGGCCCCCTTTAAAAATTAGAAATTAAAAAATCAAAATACCAAAGTTCATATACAAAGCCATAGCTCAAATTCAAGAGAGCCATCAGTATAATACAGTTGCTGCTCTATTTAAGAGTGGACTAAACAATTATTAGGATTCCGCACAGTTGTGTTTTCCCATTTGTTTATGTATTAATTCAATTTCTTAGATCATACACAAAGTCTGACTCCCATGGATGTCAGTAATAAAAAAGCCATAATGATGAAACTCAGATCTGCCAAGAGTTCAGTGAAAATCATCAATGAGACAAACTTGCTAGTCACTTTATTGTAATTCATAAGCCATGTAGCGATATAAAGAAAATAACATTTTTGACTGTGTACTGACTACATACTTCATTTCCTTTCCTCACCCATTACCTTTTCCTTATGTTCATATTGAAAGCTCCTAATCTTTCTTACTAATGCTTTGAACTACTGGTGATCAGTCAGTCTCTTGCTCATCCCTGCAGAACTATATAGCATATTTTACATGAGGAGAAGGATCAAAAAAGCTCTCCTTATGTTCCAAATGTTTTCTATCTGTGAGTCCAACTGCTTTTGCTTTTAGCTTCTCTACAGGGTGCATTAGTCTGAGAATGATGAAAAGATAAAACTGAGGAGGAGTTGCAAGAGCAGCTGCATAACAGAAGTGGCTGCATACTTTTTCTGAGGTGTTTATTATTTGTGGAATATATGACTTGTAGTCAGAAGAATTGCAATATTTTTGCTTTTCCTTCTGTCAAATACAAAAGTGCATAATTGTATTTCATTACTTTAATTATAAGGTGGAATGATGGAAATACATTCAACTTTTTCTAAAAATACTTTACGGGTTAAAGGCTGATACGGACATTGTCAATAAACAGAAACTACACTAATATGCAATGTCCATTCCAGTTTAGTCTATACATTGTATTAATTACCTTTAGAGGCAAGGAAAGATAATTTTGAAACTGGTATCTTCAAACAGATAATCCTTGAAATTACTAAAGTCTTCAAAACTGTTTTCCAGACAAGACAAATAAATGTTGTTCAGAAATAGTCCCAGATCTTCTCACATTTATGGCAATAACTTTCCATCTCGTCTTGTTTCTGTACCTTCATTATTTGGCTCTTTGATTTATTTTTAGCTAGAAACTGCAGCACCACAAAACAAAATATTGTGCTATCCAGAAGGAAGAATGAGGTTGCTCCAGAATGTTAGAAGGCATCAGGAAAAAGGATAAATGATGCCCTAAGAATTAGTAATTACAATGTGAGATTGGCATCTTTAAAAAGGAATTCCATTACTATCATTGGCAATGACATGAAATGTTTGACTACTTATCTCAGACTTTTGCAGAATCTATTTAAATTTGACAGGTGTGATTAACTTGTAAATCTCTTGCCTTCTATGTGTTTAAGAGTTTCTTTGATACCTTTATATTTAAGCATGTAGGAAATTGAGAACATGAGTTATTTTCATTCAGCCACATCACTGTATTAGCAATTGTTTTTAAGTAAAACCAGATCTCCCCAGAGTCCTTCACATCATAGTAGTTTGCACTTTGAGCATCTTTAGTAGTTGGCCTAAATTGGATGGGTATGCACAGAACAGACAGGAATCTGTTTTAAAGAGATATTCAGAAACATAGTTTATACACTGCCTGATTTATGTCTTTGGGATTTCTCTCTTATAAGACATAGTGAACTCTCCTGTAACAACCTATATTGTCTGTGTTTTTAAGTGTACATTTGCAGTTTTAGGTTGGTGTTTTCTGCCCAGTTTGGGTGTGAAAATGCACTCTCAGATGCAACTTAAGAAGCAGGATCTCTGTTTTCATACTAGTAAATCTTATGACTAAGAGCTGGTAACAGGTTTCTTGTGCCTTAGTAAGTCAAGAGTTTTCAGAATGAGCATCGTCACTTCTGGTTGAGATTTGAGGGAAGGAGATAAGTAGATTTGTGTATCAGCTGGTCTTAGGGTGCTCAGCCAGATAGATGTCAAGGAGACAAGGTCATTCTGGCTGGCTACTCTGAAAGGGGGAATAAGTGAGCCTTACAAAGTAAGATTGTTACTATAGCCTTTTATTATGCCAACGAAAAAAAGTATGTAGTCTCTCTTGACTTTTCAGACACTGTAAGTTTAGTTCAATGTGCCTGAGTTACAGTTGCTGACACTAACTAGGAAAGAACAGCTTACTCCACACTCCTAAATAATTTTAGCCTATAAAGCGGCTTGGGGACATACAATCTGACTAGTGGAAATGATCCATAATATATCACAAACTGAGGGTGGAAATTATTTGGAACAGTGCAATCTCATGTGGGACAAAAATATACTAGTGACTTGTCCTGGCTAGGGTAGGTCCTGACTGCTGGCTAGGGTAGAGTTAATTTTCTTCTCAGTGGCTGGCATGGGGATGTGTTTTGGATTTGTGCTGAACAAAGGGTCAAGAATATAGAGATTTTTTATCACTGAACCGTTCTTACACAGCACCAAGCCCTTTTCTTCTTTTCATACTGCCACACTGGTGAAGATGTGGACATCTTGATTGAGGGTGCCTGGGACATTGGAAGGAGACAGAGCCAGGACAGAAGACACCAACTGACCAGAGGGATATTCTAGACCATGGGACATCATGCTCAGCATATAAAGAGGGGAGAAAAAAGGAGGAAGGTGGGGGATATTTGGAGAGATAGAGTTTGTCTTCCCAAGTTACTGTGAGATGTGATGGGGCCCTGCACTCCTCCACATGCTGAACACCTGCCTGCCTGCCCATGGGAAGAAGTGAATTCATTCCTTTGTTTTGCTTTGGGTTTGTGCATGACTTTTGCTTTTCCTATTAAGCTGCCTTTATCTCAACCCACGAGTTTTCCAGCTTTTACCCTTCTGATTCTGTCCCAAATCCTGCTGGTGTGGAAGTGAGCAGGTGGCTCTATGGTGCTTTGATTGCTGACTGCTGTTAAACACCAACAGAACCACAACAAAAATTTCACAGTTTGTACAATTGCATTTCAGCTCTCAGGAGCACTCCCTGGCACAGTTCAATTTACTGGAAGGTTTCAAAAAGACAACTCATAACAGTGATGTTCTTATGTCCCTTAGAACTGTTTGAGGTAGTTTATTCAGTTAATATAACTATTAACATAATCTAGACAGGGATGAAAATGTCTCTGTGTATGTAGAGTAAAGGCTACATTTACTTCCTGTAATAACAATCACCAAGACAAGGGGCGTGTTAGGTGAGTGTCACACTGAAAGAAGGATGGAATTATTTTTTGTTTTTTCTCTACAAGAGATTGATAAATGTAATTGCACCCTTGTATGAACAATTCCACACCATTCCCATGCAAGAATACTAGTAGCTACATGGTAAACAGTATCAAGGGCTTTTTTCCAACACTCTTATTCACACCTGTGCAGAGTGCCAGAGAACCAGGAAGTCTCTGATGCACTAACAATTCTCCAGAGGTTCCTCAAAATTTACAGAAGAAAAAGGGGAAAAAAGCCTAGTCTGAAACATCTTGAATTCCTAAAGGCGTTCTAAGCAAAAGAAAAGAGCTGATAATAAAGAAGTTCAACTTTTAAATTACTTAAGTATGTCTTTATGATCCATGCCCTTGCTGCTTATCTAAAAGTTAAAAGCATTTGGGTTATTACTGCTAAAGCTGTATTTAGAAGGAAAAAGTATCTGTCTTAAAGATGAAAAGGATACCCTCAGAATGATTATTTTTTTATTCCCATCCACCTTCTAGCCCATCTCCTATTTTCATATGAGCCTAAGAATTCTCAAAGCAGGAAAAAGTAGAACTAATGAGCTTCCCAGCAGAAACCTTCAATGAGACAGAAAAAGAAATAAAATAATCTTACTTATGATGCTTCTACTGAGAAAATACTGTAAGAGAGATAAATGTCAAATTTCATGAAAATCCAGTTCAACCAAATAGATCAATGGTCTATTTGTGCATTTTTAGCGTATCTTAAAATTCTACCTACTACCTAAACTGTCTCACTTCCTCTTTTCTGTTGCTTGTTGGAGGTTTTTTCTATTTTTTCTTTTAGTTTTCTTTTGATTTTTTACTGAAGATGAAAAATTTCTCAATGTTTTCTGAATTTCAAAGATTTCTATCAGGACTTCCTTTAATTTTGTGTGCTTAGCAATCTTGCAGATCAGGCTTTTCAGATTCTATTTCTTCTATATGCAGCTGTGATTTTGGGCTTGAAACCTCTGTGTGATCCAAATGAGAATGCAGATCAGTGATGGGGAACAAAACTTCCGAGAAAAGACTTTGAATGGCTCATTTATGTTTGAGGTCTTAAATCTGGAGTCAAATGTAGGTATTTGAAATACCAATAGGGTTAATTATGTTATATTCAGATGAGAAAAATTAATCTGAAAGTACATTTGAGAGGGATGATTATTAGGCCTTGAGGATGTTATGTCTCACTAAGAATACAATTACCAGCTCCAGAAGTAGAGGAAATGTAGATGCTACACTGCTGTGTTTGCCCAGGGCTGGGGACTCCTTTCCTCTGGTTAATTATGACAGTCAACAGAGGGTAGAAATGGAAGAGTTAAGTGTTGGATATACTGATTCCAATTTCTTCTACAACACTGGAATTATTCTACATATTTTCAATAATTCTGACAGAAAACTCATGCACATATGATACAGGTTACAGCACCTGGTCAGAGTGTAATGAACCAAATGTAAATGTATCAGTCTCTGAGGGTCCAGCCTTTGCAGAGAAGTGGCTGAAATTATTTAGCGAGACTGCTCTTCAGAGGTGTTTTGTAAAGCAAAAGTTTAATAAAGAAAAATAACAGAATAACAAATGTTACAGAAAACAAAAACTAAGCCCACACAGTGTCCGAGAAACCTCTGACACCTTGCTACAACATTCCAAAAATCCCTTTACTTCCTTAGTGCTCCCTCCTAAATACTGAATGTTCAAGGAGGGATAATTTGGCTTGCAGCCAATGGGGAAAGATACAGGGTTTGAGGAACGGTGACAAAGTCCAATAGGTGCTTATCTCTTGGCCCTGAGGCAATCACTGCCAGCAGGTATGGAAAAATCTAGGTGAACTTCCTAAAATGTCTACAGGTAAACTGAAACTCTTTCCCTATTTGGAAGCACCTGCTGGGGGTGTAGGAAATGCATTCAACCAGGTATGGAGCAGGATTCTGTGAAAGGCAAGTAAGTAACAACCACTCAAGAGGTGGAAAAGAGCTTCCGTGTGGTCTTGCACACGGAAATGAGAAACTGCATGAACTTACCTAAAAAAACCGGAATTTTAACTGAAAGTTTGGAAAGCACAAAGTCTGATTAGGTCTCTCTTTGCACATGTGTTGAAGCAACCATTATGTTGCTGGCCAACACCTAGAACAAAAGGACTCTACATGCCGTGATCCCAGTTTCAAAAAATAGCCTCAGCAAGATGAAGTATAACCTAAACAAGACACCACTTTACTCTAATTCCCGCATTTTCTAGATTGTAAATATGGATTTACAGCTGGTTTGCCTTATAAGTAGTTACTTTTACCCACCCTCTCTTTCCCCATGCTTTAATAAACCACTAGCTGTTAAAATGATTTTTGAGTAACCTTTCATTGTGGGAAGAGAGTCTAACGTGTTGTCTAGAACTAGCACATTAAACTTCTTGCATCCACCAAGGAAGCTCAGTTGAGAAAGCCCAGGTATGAGGCAAATTTAAGCCCAGATGATTTTACAACAAGGCAGCAGAAAAATTCTTTTCATCATAGGCTAATAGGGTGGGTAATATCTTTGCCATCTACTAAGCAAAAAGGGAGACTGTTAATCTTAGAGCAGATGGTAGATTTATGCTGTAGCCTGTGTTCTTTTCAGGGGATTTATTACCATATGTGCTTCTTCAATTTTACCATCCTTCTGTTTTGATTACTGATACTTCTCTATTGGAATGCAAGAAGGGTTAGGTCTCAGTGTAATGAATCCAAAACAGGTTCCAAAACAGCAATAAGCAGTGCACTTATCCCTAACATGAAGATGGTATCCAACCAAAAGTTAAAATTATATGAAAGAAATTATTAAAATGATTTCGTTTTCTAGTCTTTCATATGCCGTGCCCTGGGATTTGAAATCTCCAAAGAAGTGGGGAAAGGCCACCATAAGCTTTTAACAGTATTCATGTTAAATTACCATTTATTAGCATTAATATCAGTGTTTAGCTGCACTCAAATCCATAAGACAGCTGGCAACTTCAAGAAGCCTTCTTGGGCACACTGTAAGACAGGTGTCTCTTCTATGCCTCTGCATTCCAAGCTGCAGTATTATTACTTCTACTCTTTCTCATTACCCTCATCCTCTTCTTGTCTGTGTTGTTTTTCATTCAGACTTATACTGACTGGGGAGGAGCAGCAAAAAGGCACACACATTCAGCCAAAGATGAAGACAAATATACTTTTATATCTATAAAGAAATAAGGGCCTTTCATTAGGTTTCAAAATAAGAAAAATAATTGGAAAATCTCACTGAAAGTCGGAAACACTCTTGCAATAAAAGCAACCTAGAAAAGCTCTGCGATTTTCATATCAATTTTAGAATTTTGAGAATGAGCTGACAAGTTATGGCTCAGTGTTCTCCTGCATATCTACAAAATGAGTAAAAGGATGGCCAGTATCTAGCCCTTAAAAAACAACTATGGTTGTGGTGCTACTTGTTTTGGGCTATGAAGTGCTTTAAGACAAGCCATAAAAGCCTTACCCACTTGGTTAATTTTGTTGTTTTTTCCCATCTAGCCACTTGGTTTAATTTTGTTGAAGAAAAGGGGTACTCATCTTTAGGTTTTTTTCCTCAGCAATAGTCTCGAAGGAAAGAAGTTCATTGCACAGTATTGATGGCTCATCATGGTCTTTTTCTATTCACAGAAAAATCTGTGACTTCTGGACAGTATTGAAGAGCTAATAATCGAAGAATTATGTGTTGATTTGTTCTGTTTGTTTAGTGTGATGAAAATTATAAAGTCCTGGCAGACATGCTGGAGAGGCAAATCACAGTGCACCCAGATCCATATACACATATACACAGGAAACAAGTCGGGGCCAGTAAAATTAGTAAATACACATATGGAGTATCCCATACTAAGACACATTACAGTTTGTACTTTAAGAGACAGACAAGATATTTAGAGGTGTCCAAAGAAGAGTTATTCTTCAAGATTTTTATATTTTTGATATCTAACATCTGAAGCACTTTTCATACCACAGGGTAAAACATCTGAAGCACTTTCAATGCCACGGGGTTAATTCTGACAAAAATTAGTTGAAAAGAGAGCGTCACCCAATGGTCTAGATAAAATGAATGCATTATTTCCTATCAATGCACTTTATAAATAATGGTAACTTTTAAACTAAATAAAATAACAGAAATGTAAACCACAATTCAGAATGAAAGCCTGCTGCAATGGTGCTTGGGAAACCCTGACATATATGTCTGTCCATACTCATCACTATTCAGCATCAATGCTAGCAATCATAATGATAACTTTAAAGAAACCAGCCAGGGAAGCTTTGACAGTCACACAGCTCAGCAGAAAAAGAATTTACCCTGGCAAATATTGGTTCTTAACTTAATGCTGCCTTGGATGGACAGTTCTTCCTTTTTAGGACAGATTTGATATTCCTCTATAGTTTAGAGCAGGTCATAACCTTTAAGAGCCTATTCTCAGAAAGAACCCCAGAGTGACCAGGACTGTATACTTCCCTGAGAGATACTGCCTGATTTACAGGAGGACACAAGAGACTTTTTGAAGAGGACTGCTAACCCATATCGATTCTTTTTACTGACATGCAAGATTTTTGTTTAACAGATACCTATGTGTGTTAATATTTGTTTACCATACAGTCACACATTGATTATTTTTTTGAGTGTTTCTCATTATTGGAGAAAACTTCCTAAACATTACTCGCTTAGAGCTTCTAGAAACCACACAATTACTGTACTTTGCAAACATGTTGCTACCACATGATACTCCTACTAACAGTGTGCTCATGGGCACTAATTTTTTTTTTAATTGACATAAAAGTCAGCATCTTTTCAAGAATAATTTCTTCACTGAAAGGTTTGCCAGGCATTGAACCAGTCTGCCCAGGGAAGCAGCAGAGTCCCCACACAGCACTGAGTCCTATGGTTTATATGATGGTGGTGTCAGTTAAAAGTTGGTGGACTCGATGATCTTGGATGTCTTTTCCAACCTTAATAATGATTCAATGGCTGTATGATACAAAGTAAGCAATAACATCCATCTTCTTTTTAAACTACTGCAAGTTCTTCTCGGGGTAAATACTGCTGGTATTATATTATATATTATATATTATATATTATATGTTATATATTATATATTATATATTATAAATTATATATTATATATTATATATTATATTAATACCAGATATAAATGATGACTACAGAAAATCTAACCAAATCTACTAAATATACCTGAGGTAACTATCTAGAACAATGCTTGACAGAGCAAGGAAAGCTCTTTTGAAAGGTCTAGTAGGGAAATAACACCTCTGAAAACACCAGTTTTTACTAGTACTTGTTGCACTTGGGAAGACCTTATAATAAAGACTAGGTTTTCCCATTTCTTTCAGTAGATTCTGCTATTTCTTGTAGCCTGTCACAAGTATTTAATAAATATTATGTTATTAATTCCCAGGGGCAAGGGGGGGGGGGGGGGGGGAAGGGAGAAATAACATGCTAATCATTTCACAAACCATACATTTTTATTTTCTCTTGAGAATATAAAAAGGTTGAATATATGGTTTTTGGTCAATTTTCATTAGTAGTCTTCTCCAACATACATTATTTTCCTTGGAAAAAGTATCCCTAGAATATAAGTAATGCCATAAGGCCATGTGCACTCTGTATTTCAGAGAATATTTTGGAGACAGTTTGGTGGTGATCACAATAAAAAAAGGTATTTCATTACACAATTATCAAAAAATTAATTAACGTTATGGTGACTCTGGAGAAGATGCTTTTTGAGGATCAAAATCAGTGAAAATTCAGAGAGTTTGTCAAAATATTCCTGTGGATGAAGATGAAGTACAGATACACGTCTGCATAAAATCTCTGTCTTGATCTTGTTCTCATATATATCTAAGCCATTTACAACATGATATTGGGATGCTCTCCTCAGTCTGTTTATATCTGTTTTTTAAAAAGAGCAGCCTTCTGAAACACTGTTTAATTTTTTTTTATCATATCATTTAGCCTAAGATAAGCTATCAGACCCTCCCTCAGAAACCTGTTCCCTCTCCCCCTCTAAAACAAAAGAAATTCTCTGAAATCTAAAATATATCCTAAGAATGACACCTGCTGCCAAAACACTTCCAAATACTCACTCTGTCAGAAACTTTCCTTCATATATCAATATCATAATACATCTCTTAAACCCCATATTTATATTAAGAAAAAAATCACAATAATTGCTTTCCTTAAATCTATATAAAAATAATTACAGCAGGTAGAGTCAAAAATAGCTAATGGATCACCCTCCAGCTATCACTCTGCCAGTATTTCAGTTTGCTCTTGTGAATGTCACACTTTGTCCAGACCCAATGGTATAATGCAGAAGTCTTCATGATAATCATCACATCCTTCTGAGAGTTCCAGTGTACACAGTCTTTGCCATCTGTTAGTAATTCAGTTTTATTGTTTTTCACTGCTAACAATTTCAATTTCCCTTAATTTTTGAAATTTTGATTTTCTGTTTAGATCTAGATTATAGGTATTCTAGTCAACAAAAGAAATTAAGGAAAACATTACATAGTATCACCCTGCTTTCTGAGGAGAATACAAATTTGACTAATGTTATCAAACCACTAATTCTGAGACTTATTTTCAGACTACAACAGACTGTGAAAATAAGTCACAGGTGTTCATCACTTGATATAATGTTTCTATTTTATTAGATGACAATACCTGTATTACTCACTGATGGTTCACAGTTTCAGATGAGATTTTTAAGAGCAACATTCTGTCTTGATGTGGAATGAGGCACAGTCTTCCTCCCTGCCTCAGCTGTGGCTATTGTGAAATTACCACAATATTTTGCAAATAATTACGGCGAGCAAGATGTTTCTGTGCTCTCCTTTTGAATTTTAATACCAGATGTCTTTAAAGTAGCTCCTAATGGCCAAAGCCATGTTGAGTTCTGTGGTGGCAGGTGCTGAACAAAAACAGAGCAAGTAAGTAGGCAATGTTGATAATTTCCAGATAAATTTGCTGGAGGGTTCCATCTGCTTTGTGTTGAATTCTAGAAGTATTTCCAAGGATTAAATGAGTAGTGGCTGTGCACACTTTATAGCATGGTTTTGATAAATTGAGAAAATGCTATAAAAACAATGTAATCCTTTCTCCAACCAAATAAAAGATCCTTTTACTACCCATCCCAGTGACAACAGTCTAGGTAAATATTACTTTGGCATTTGGCATGACCTGAAGATCAACAAGACTAAGCCTCCTTATTTTGCCCAAGTTTCAATCAATCTATACATATTACAGATTGGATTACTTACCCAGAACTCCACTGGGTGTGTTATAGGTTGTGATTTAGTATTCCCTATTGTTAACAAATTTTGCTACACTATGCTTTTTTGAAAATGACTCCCTGTTCTATAATTTCCTTTTATCTTGTGTTTTGATCTAAAGTGGCACCCTAGAACATTGGCGATCCATACATTAAAATGTTATATGATTCATTAACAATCTTGTATTTTCTCTAACATTGACTTTTTATGAATCTTGACACTTACCTCTCCAAAAACAATTTGAATAATTATTTTTTAGCTCATAATAATCAAGGTTCCAATCCAAGTTTTGTTTCCAATGTAGTGGCACCACAGGGTTGTTGTCCAGCAGCCTTATGTTTTACAGGACTGAGAATTAATTCAGTAAATTATGAAAGGGAGGAAGTATATCAAACATAATCAAAACTGATTTGGGTCAGTTTAATTGCTGGGTTGCTTTTCAGGTCAGTCTGCTTTGACTGTGTCTCATCTCTATTCACCTTTGTCTGCTTCCTGTAAAAACTGAAAGAAACAGCTAAATACTTCAGTATAGTCGACACCTTTCTTTATGCTAATTACGCCTAAAGACCAATGACTGCTTTCAAAATATTGACAACTCATGAATAAACCAATTTGACTTTTTCATTTATCCCCAAGAAAGTTACCTCAGGAAGATCTTCAGAGTCATTAATAACAAACATTCTGCAAAACACTCAGAGATTTTTATCTTGCTACTTGGTCAGTACATACTGATTAAATCGAGGTTCAAAAAGTTCCAGGAACTGAAAGTGAATTAATTTCTCATTACATAGGTCAGTTTTCATATGTTGTTTGGTTTTATCATTTATTTACATAATTATCATATTTAGTGGTAACACTTTTGTTAAGCAGTAAGTATTTCAACAAAAAGAGGCAGCATTTCAGTTTACATTTTAATGAACTGATACAATAAGTTACATGTTCCAGTAATTCAATAAATTTCCCTATTACAGACTTAATATCACTTCATCACTATTTGATTCGTGGCAATCATGAAGATAAATACCACCACCACTGGTTACAAATATTTATTGCACAATATCTCACACTTCTAGTTCACTAAGGTTTGGCTGGTATATAATTAATTTTCTTCTTAGTCACTGGTACAGTGCTGTATTTTGGGTTCAGCATGAGAGTAATGTTGGTAGCACACTGATGTTTTTGCTGTTGCTGAGCCAAGGACCTTTCAGTGTCCCATTCCCCATCAGTGAACACGTGCACAGACACTGGGAGGCAGCCTGGGCAGGACAGCTGATCTCAACAGGCCAAAGGGATGTTTCATACCACAGGACATCATGTCCAGGATGCAAACTGTGGGGAGATGGCCAGGAGGGGCTGGCTGCTGCTGGGGACTGGGCTGGTCAGCAGCTGGTGAGGCCTCGTGTATTGTGTGGCACTTGTTTCTCTTGGGTTTTATTCCTCTTTCTCCTTTTCACCATGATGATTATTAATAGTAGGAGTAACAGTAGCAGTAGTAGTAGTAGCAGCAGTATTTTCAGTAGCAGTTGTAGTGTAATAATATTTTATTTTGTTTCAATTATTAAGCTGTTCTTATGTAATAACATGATTTTACTTCTCTTTTATTCTGATTTTGCTCCCCACCAGAGGAATGGGGAGCGAGGGGTGAGCAAGTAGCTGTGCAGTGCTTAGTTTTCCACTGGGGCTAGACCACCAGGCCAGTTAATCATTATTTTTGAATCTTACCTCCTAAATTCTTCAAACCTTTTTACTAGTTATGTAAAAATTACAGCCGTTTCAGGATAGTTCTTTCTTTCTGATTAGGTAGTTTAGATACAGTGTTATAGCTCTCTCTTTTTGCTGCACATCTCACAGGCTTTACTCTCACGCCTCTGCCGACACAGTGATGCTCTGTCCTTGAGGCTGGAGTCAAGGCATCCCGAGCAGAGGGATATTGGCTGAGGAAATCACTCCCTCTGCTGGATATTCGAGCCTCTTGCTTTCATTGCAATCAATCCAGCGTTTATCAAATGGATCTCAGCTGAGGGTTTACATTTCCCTATGTGCTGATGGCCCACTGAAACTACAGCCGGTAGTCGTCTCATATATACTCCTATAATCAGCAAAAGATACGGTCTACATGTTTCTGCTCAGCTCAGAAATTAAAAGAGAAAGAGGGAAGTCTAATGGAAAGAGAAGATACTTTGTAAATAAATGAAAGGAAAAAGCACTGCCAGATTAAAAGAAAAAATAAAAATTGAATGCAAACAGGAAAAGGGTAGGCAAAAACCAGAACAAAAGGATTTTAGTACCTTGCCAAAATAAGAGATATATGTGCAAATGGAACAAAGAAAATGGTTTAAAACAGATACTACTGAAAACACATAGAAGCTAAGTAGGTATCAGAAGTGCCTAAAAAATGCAGTTAGGTGGAACATGGAAAATTGAAAAAAACAAACAAAAAAACAACAAATGCACAAGACAATAGATTTCCAGAACCTAGAGGGGCTTACAAGAAAGCTGGAGAGGGACTTTTTACATGGGCAAGTAGTGATTAGATATTAGATAGATAGATCTAATTAGATATTAGATTAGATAGATTACAAGGAGTAATTGCATTAAAATGAAAAGAGAATAGGCTTAGGAATTTAGGACATTAGGAAGGAATTATCTTCTGTGAGGGTGGTGAGACACTGGAACCAGGATAATTGTCAATGTCCCATCCCTGGCAGTGTTCAGCACAGGGTTGGATGCGTGTCTGACCCACCTGGTCTAGTGGGAGGTATCCCTGACCATGGCAGGGGGATTGGAACTAGGTGAACATTGTGGGCCCTTCCAGCCCAAGCCATTCTGTAATTCTGTGGCTACCCTAAGCATGTGCTTTTTGTGAGGCAAGGTGAGAAATGCATGCATCCTGTGTAGTGCAGGATCCTATCTGTGCAGGACCACCAGCTTAGATCAAAGCTGTAACGTGCTCAGTCATTGACAATTCAGCTTCTGGGAAAAATATCAATAACTGAAAATTCAGTTTTCCTGATATCTCTATTTCAAAAGTGCAATGTTAAAATATGCTAAAGCATTAATCTGATTTCCCAGCTTAGAAGATGTGTGAACATGGTAATGGAGATGAGTCAGATAATAATACCTATCTGATGCAGAAATAGCATCTTTAGCTCTTTTGGTCAATGATGTGATATTTGAAGGCCTCAACACAGATGGGTTGCTTCAGGAGATGCCTACATCTTAGGATAACTCAGAAGTATTCAGAGCAGTTTCAGATGTGCTAACCACACACAGTGACTACTCAGAAAGAGAAACTTTAGGGCAGACATTTGTCTAGGAGGGAGAACCCCAGTCCACAAATTTCTCCAGCTGTTCTGGAGTACTACAAACACTAATATACTCTCACTGCCGACTTGACAAAGATGGGGAATGTGATTCTTCAACACATCAGTGGTTTCAAATTGAAAGAGAGTAGGTGTAGGTTAGATATTACAAAAAATTATTTACTGTGAGGATGGTGAGGCACTGAAACAGTTTGCTCAGAGGATATGTGGTTTCCCATCCCTGGAAGTGTTTAAGACCTGGTTGGATGGTGCTCTGAGCAACCTGGGCTGCTAAAACAAATTCCTGACCACAGCAGGGGGCCTGGAACTTGATGATCTCTAAGGTCTGTTCCAACCCAGGCCATCCCGTGATTCTGTGACTCTTTAATGTGGGGGTGACAGAGTAGTGGAACAGATTGCTTAAAGATGCCATGGAGTCTCCCTCCCCAGAAATATTCAAAATCTGGCTGGATGCAATACTGTGCAACATGTTTTAGGTGAACCTGCTTCAACAGGGTGTTAGACTAGATGACAACCAGAGGTCTCTTCCAGCCCCAGCCATTCTGCAACTTTAATTCTGTGAACAGACTCATTATTTGTAGCACATATTTATGAGCTCCAATATTTTTGTGGGCATTTAATCTTTCTATTATAATAGAATTCATATGTTCCTGTGGGCCCACTTCTCAAGCTTGTCCAGGCCCCTCTGGTTGACTTTCCATCACTCAGGTGTGGCAGTCACACCACTCATCTTGGTGTCATCTTGAAACTTGCCAAAGTTGGTCTCTCTGTCTGTGCAATTAATGAAGATATTATACAGTTCTGGTCCCAGCATGGACCCCTGGAGGACACCACTGATCTCTGTACAGATGGTGAACCCTTGACCACTACCCTCTGGATGCAACCATACAGCCAATTCCTTATCCACTGTCCATCCATCAAATCCAACCTGGGCAGAAGGATGCTGGGGGGTATCCTGTCAAAGACTTACAGAAGCCCAGATAAATGACATCTGTAGCTCTTCCCTTATCTACTGATAGAGTCACTCCATCACAGAAAGCCAGAGGGTTGATCAGGCAGGACTTACCCTTGATGCTGGCTGTCTCAAACCACATCCCTGCTGTCCATGTGCTTTAGCAGAGCTTCTAGAAGGATGTTTTATCATCTTCCCAGACACAGAAGTGATGCTGACAGGCTGGTAGCTCCTTTCATCCTTTTTAAAAATGGGTTCCATGTTTGCCTTTTTTCCACACACCCAGGACATCACCTGACTGCCATGAATTCTCCAATACCAGAGAGAGGTTTGGCAACTACATTGGCCAATTCCTTCAAGGCTCTGGGATGCACCTCATCAGGTCCCATAGATTCAAGTATGTTCAATTTCCTCAGGTGGTCTCAAACTTGAACTTCTCTTACAGCAGGTGTGACTTGGCTCCTGCAGATGCTGACTTGAGTTCCATCCACTTGAGAGATGTGAAAAGAGAGAGTGCCACTGAAGGCTGAGACAAAAAGGCTGTTGAGCACCTCAGTCTTCTCCTTGTCCACTGTTACTGGGTGTGTTAACATATTTTCTTGATGGATTTGTTTCTCCATGATAGAAATCAGTAAGGTCTTTGGATGATTATTCTAAAAAGAAAAATCTCTTTTAAGTATGCAAATTTTTCATTTAAAAGGCTCTGAGTTTAAATTCTCTTTTTTCCCAGTAGAAAATGTAGATTTGAAAGTCAACACTATTTTTTTTTTAATAAGAAGCATATCTCTGTTATTAAAACTTGAGAAATACAGTAGTTAGGGGTGCTAGAGTGTCTGGATGTTTGTCTTGTACCAAAGCTTATTTCTTTGGAGCAGTTCCCATTTGTCAAATTCAACAATTTTTCTTTTTTCATCTACACACACAGAAGTATTTTATATGTCAGAATGTGTGAAAATGCTACTACATAAAGAGATTTTAGAAATGATTTTATTTTTCATTTTTCCTTCACTTCCTTCTTCCCATTTTCCTTTGCCTTTTCTTCTATTTCTTCCTTCTTAAATTTTTAAATCTACTTATTCTATGGCAATCACGATAATGAGGTCAAGCTTCAAACATGAGAAAAGATGGGAAAAAGTTGCTTGAAGTTCAGTTTGCTATAGCTTTTCTGTCTCATACATTATAAGATTCTGCTGAAACGTGTCAAATATTCACCTATCAGTTCACTACAAATCCTGATATTTTTCTCAAATTTGGAAAATCTTGTATATAAAATGTTGTGACTAACTACTATGTATTTTGGGCTCATTCAGTAGTATGTGTGTCCTGAGACATGACAGGAAAGCATATTTATCACAGTATGAAACTTATGATGCATACAGCCAACTCTACTGGAGTAATAAGGCTGCTTAACTTCAGGTTGCTTAGTCTATTTTAAGTCTGGGTTTGGCAAAGCAAGCGTCAGTCAGGGGAGTAAAAGCAGATGGAAATAAAATTTAACTGCAGACAACTGTTGTCTTACAGAAGAACATTTTCATTATCTTCCCTGGAATCATTTTTCTCTGCAGATTTTTCCCCCACTATTAACAGCAGATATTTTTTCTGTGCCTTGTTAAAAATTCTGACACTAAGTGAAGTTCATAGTCTCAGCATACTAAGTTTCACAATAAAATTAATGGGCATATTTTTTAATATGTACACAAAAGAGGGAAATTACCTGTGATACCAAACTGCATTAAAAATTCTACATGATCTTTGTAATTGCTGGAAATTTCTCTGTGTATAAGAAACCAGGGAAAGAGTTCCTATTGCTCCTAACGGACATATCTGGCCTACATTTCAAAAACAGCAAGTCCTCCGACTTTCTTGATCTAAACATGGATTTTTGACACCTTCTTTCAAAATTGATGCAATAGTCAATAGCTCCAGTGAGGATAGTGTCCCTGTGTTCTTACTCCTGATGAGAAGTCAGACAGGGAAGACATCTGGCTTTTGGGGGCTGACATGAGGGACAGACCACAGGATGGTGTAGATCAGGTACCTGGGCTTTTGGCCATCATCACGTCAGAGCAAGCTCCCAAACATGGCATTTCTGGATGTAAGCATTGGTTTTGAAAACCAAGACGGAAACAGCAGGTCTCTCCCCATAAAAGGCCACACAAACGCTTGCAAAGCCTGGGGAGATGAGAAGACAATACGGACTGATTGCAGATGCTGTGAGTTCCCATATGTTCAGAAGCTCTTGCCAGGTTCCTGGCTAGAAAAGCTCTCTTTTCACTCACTACAAAGTGCTTCTACAGCAGAGTTCCACACAAATTTCCCCAGACTGCTTGCAACACACCCAGATTATGTTGGGAAGATATTTACAGTGAAGAGCACCTTTGCTAAATCCAAAGCATCCCTGAGGAGCAGTTTGGTTTAAAAGTCATTCCCATCATCTGCCCAAGGGACAAAAGCAAATGGAATTGTGCCTCTGCTTTTCCTGGGATCTGAGCCCCACCCTGCCTGCCTTCCACATTCCTGGTCTGGAAAGGGGGATCCTGCACCTCCACCCTTGAGCCCCATAACACAGGATCAGGACACAGCCATTGCCAGCAGCAGGATGCAAATTCTGCAGTCTGCTTGAGACCTCACAGACTGCTCAGGCATGCTCTGCCAGGATGTGGCCTGGCCAGCCTGGAGATGGGCTGAGCTGCCATAACAATTTCCCTGCTGACCAGGAGGCCATGGTGCTTCTATTTTAGTCCTGCTCACTTCATGAGAGTACAGTGACAGCTCTGCACAAAGACCAGAATAAAGTTGTGCTTCTGTGCAGAAGGGAGTATTGAGTGCAGCCATATCAAGATTGCAGTGAGCAGCAAAGGCTGGAGAAGAGCGTCAAGATGTCAGCACAGAGTGAGGCATGGAGGAGGCCAGGTCCATGAGCAATGAGGCATAGGTTAGGCCTGAAGGCCTCTCCACCCTACATGGCTGTACCCCATCCCAACAGACTGCCCCCATCAACCTCAGGCTGCTGCAGATACATGCAGATGCATGCACAGCACCCAGACAAAGAGGAGAAAACATCACAAGTGGGCATAGCAATAGCAGCTGCACTATTTTAATGAGAGACCAAAGCTTTCCTGCAGTTTTATATTCTTCTTTTACAAGTGCCTTCACGTCCTCTTAGGGGCCAGCACATTTCCCAGCTGCTGACCTGTCCCTGGTTTCACTGCTCTAGTGCTGCCAGATGTATGACTTCCTGGAGGGCTGCTGGCCCTCCTCTTTGGGGGTCACTTGCCTCCAGCAATGCTGATGGGCTGACACACAAAAATGACTGTCTGGTTTTGTAGAAAGAGCTGCAACTCCCAAACCAAGGTCTCCTCACCCAGCACCACATATTTACTCTTTAGCTACTTATGTGGCCAAAGCCACATCCCACCAGTGGCCCCATACAGCAACTGTTTCAGGACAGAAAGGCCAAAGGATCTCTGAGCAGTCCCAGAAAATGCCTGCTGAGACATCAGGCTGGAAAACACCCATGGGCTCTTGCCCCACAGCACCTGGTGATTCTGGTGGCTGGCTACTGACAGATCTATGAGTGCTGTTGAGCCATCTGCAAAAACTGACTCCATGTAAATGTTGGTGTTTACAGCTTGCCTGAAAAGGGGGAATCTCTGTTTTCCTCATTGTCCACCACACAGTGCATCCCAGACAGAACCGGTAAAGTGAGGAGTAGCATAAGCAAGATTCTACTGAGCATTGCAGCAGATGGACAGCCCCACTCAGTCTCCACAACCATGTTTGCGTGTTGCAAAGGCCAGAGAAACCTGAGGACAAGGAGCTGCTCCCCTTCACCAGCACCACAATGGCAGTGTAACGCCCTGCAGAACAGAGGAGACCATCTCCATTCACTGCTCCACAGAGGAGAGGAAGAAAAGCCCAGGTCCCTCAGGAAGGACATTTATCTGTCTCCCCATGGCCCAAGCCCTTCCCAAACACTCCCTATACAGACAGCTCCAGGTTCTGTCTATGGGGCCTAATAAGTCCTGTGTAGGAAGCTCAAAAACAAAGGCCTGGTTTACACAGGAAATGCCCTGGATTCAGCAGAAACACAAATCTCACTTTCAGAGATTTGCAGAGGTGTTCACTACTGGAAACTGATGCTCAAAAAAGGCATTCTCTGATTTTGTTTTCCCACTCATCATCCTTAAAAAGTGAAATACTTGGGCAAATGAGAACTGTCACTCTTTAGACATCACAGATACACTTCAATGGAATATTAGGACTCTGTTCAGCTGCCAGTAAATAAACTCTTAGAACCATATGAGACACCCTCAGGTACAAAACCAGGCCTTTAAGTAAAAGTCCTGGCTTAGAGAACCATGTTATATCTGTCAACATCATAAACAAGTGAGAACTTCAAGTAGCACTGAAGACATATGTGTAGGTATCTCAATCAAGCCTTGTATTAAAATTGCAAAAGAGACTCAAAATACCAGCTATCCATGGCCAAGTAGCTCCTAAATTTTCTGCAGTTTATAATGCCCATAATATAAATTACAAGATTTTTAAAATATTTAAGCTTAGAGTCTTGCTCAGACACTGTGGGCACATAGCTTTTTACTTAAGCATTTGTCCCATGGCTTAAGCCTGAAATGAGAGTGTGACTAAAGCATGTCAAAGAGAATAAAAGCATTTCCAGTGTTAGTTTGTGGCATTATTGCTTCTACCTGGAGTTCAGAGTCATGGCTACATGGTTGTTTACTGAGACCTTTGGTAGCATCCTGCTCAGTGCTGGAACAGAGAACATTTTAAGGAATCTCACTCTGCACTGACTCTGCAAGAAGCATAGGTAAAGCAGAAAGCTTCCTTTCAGCCCATCAGAACTTAGTTTTGGCAATTGAAATGGTCACTTTAACAGGCCTGTTTGTTGGGATAAAACCAGAGTTTACATTCAAGGATTCTAGAAGGACTTCAATGGCAAAAGCAGCAAGGAAACAATTTATATAGAATCCAGTAACAGATAAATAACTAAAGTGAAAATACTATTTACTGTAGCATCATATTATATTACATATTTTAGATTACTCTATGATAAGAATTTTGGATCTCTATGAAATCTGTCTGGAGAATTCCTAGGCATCATGTTTCATAATAATGAAAATATTATGCATAATCAGGGATGAGTGTAGGAGGTTCTTTTGACTACAAGAAAAGAGTATTTGAACACAGTCTCATGTTAGAAAGCCTCAAAAATCTCCATGTTGGTTTTGTTATGCCATCAAATTGCAAATAGCAAGTGCCACATAGAATTTGTCAGACCACAATTCTCAACTCAGAAACTGTGAAACAGAAATAATTTTTTAAAAATAGAGCTAGAAATTATCTCAAAATTCTGTGTCCTCAATTGAAATTGGTATCTGAATGAGGATGTTGTCTTCTGAGTGTAAGATAAGTATATTTTTCATAACTAAATATTTTAATTACATAACTGAAACTGGAACACAGACATAAGCAAGATAATTCCAGAGTATTTTAGCGATTGATTGATTTCCCATTGGTTTATTATGTACCAAGATTTTTATCTGCTCAGTTCCAGCAACTTCAGAGACTAAAGAGAGTTCAGAATGTCATTAAAAGGAAATAAAAAGAGAATTTAATACAACATAAAAATCTGTGGAAATCATTATCTCTACAAAATTACATTGTTCAGAGTATATATCCACTCAAACAGGTCATATGAAGTTAATATTTTGATCTATTCTCAAGGATAATGCGATTCTTTAAGCTGGAGTGTCTTCCAAAATCAAAAATGGATTACATTGTTTTCTTCAGCAGTCAAACAAGTTAATAATTCTCTCTACTTACTCTCTATTTAATATTTGTAAGGAATAAAATTAAATACATCAGGCATACATAAAAGACAAACACTACTTAAAAGCTAAACTCAAAACGATTTTCAATTTAACAGGATTGTAACCAGGCAAGAAGCTGGAAAAGACCCAGCTGTAGGCACTCACAGCCCAAAAAGCCAAACGTGTCCTGGGCTGCATCCAGAGCAGTGTGGGCAACAGGGCCAGGGAGGGGATTCTGCCCCTCTGCTCTGCTCTGCTGGGACCCCACCTGCAGGGCTGCATCAGCTCTGGAGGCCCAGCACAGGAAATATGTTCTGTTGGAATGAATTCAGACCCAAGATGATCAGACTCCCAAAGTACCTCAGCTATGAAGAAGGGCTGAGAGAGCTGGGGCTGTTCAGTCTGGAGAAGAGAAGGCTCCAGGGAGACTTCACAGCATCTTCCAGTGCCTAAAGGGGGCAGCCTGCAAGAGAGCTGGAGTGGGACTTTGTACAAGAACAAGTAGCAGTAGGACAAGGATAACAGCCTTAAACTGAAAGAGGGCAGTGTTAGGTTAGATATTAGGAAGACATTATTCAGAGTGAGTGTTGTGAGACACTGGAACAGGTTGCCCAGATGCTTTGTGGATGCCCCACCCATGGGAGTGTTCAAGGCCAGGATGGATGGGGCTTTGAGCAACTTGGTCTCATGGGAGATGTCCCTGCCCAGGGCAGGAGGGTTTGGAGCCAGATGATTTCTAAGGTCCTTTTCAATCCAAACCATTTTGTGTTTAATTTCTTTATATCTCAGCCTAAGAACAAGCCTGGTACATGTAGGTATTAGTACTAACAACTGAAAGAAAAGAAAGAGTGAAAGATTTTCATTCTTTTCTACCCATTCCTATTGAAAAGTTAAACTGATAATTCTAGAAAAGAAATGCATTTCAAACTGATTCATATAATGTTGCAATAAAAGTCTATTTACAGAGATTTAATTTAGATAATGGTAAAACAGATGATGATGCTGGAGTGTCATGAAAGATTAAACTTCACTAAATAGAAATTACTGTGCAGAGCTGTTCAGAACATTTGAATGACAGCAAAACTGAAAAACACCTGAATTCCTTCATATCCCCTCTGAAGAATATAAAAGATATTTTTACATTACTTAGGAAAT
Organism: Argya squamiceps; assembly: GCA_037834095.1. Lineage (NCBI taxonomy): Eukaryota > Metazoa > Chordata > Aves > Passeriformes > Leiothrichidae > Argya > Argya squamiceps. The sequence goes on along the minus strand of JBBMKD010000115.1, from coordinate 54,341,540 downwards.
ATTATCTTCATATACATATTAAGCACTGACAAAGCAGTGCCTTTCATGGGAAAGGAAATCAGGACTAAGAACACAGAGACAGAGTCATGAGGCAGCAAATTACCAAGGATAATCTTTTCACGGAAAGTGTAAAATTAAAAATAAAAGTGCCACCACCAGCTTCAGTAAATTTCATATCATACAGCTAGGTAGTTGGTGGGTCTTTTCTCCAATGTTTTTCTTAGGAAGCTTTTCCAATAATCTCGCTGGTAGTAAAACTACAACTTTTCAAAAACTAAATTTCTTATTGTTCAATTAATTTGGGGTGTTCTTTTGGTGTACATTTGATAAGTTATATAAGGCTGCAATAGTATTTTATTTCCTCAGTAGTGACCTATGAAGAAAAGCTTTTCACAGCATTTGTTTTGCTGAACTGAGTAAGCAAAGCCACTTCTGTTTTCCCATAAGGCAAGCTCTATCAATTTTTTATCACCTTTTATCACCTTAGTATTTTTCTTTGTGTCTACTCTAGCCCAAACTAATTTTTTTTTAAAAATTGTTATTATCACTATCCATATAATTTCAAATTAAAAATTATCAGGGCATTGATATTCACCTGCATGTACTGGAAATATACCCACAGTCCCAGGCAGAATTAGTCTTTGCAGAGCTACATCACACAGTCAATGCACAGACACCCTGTGATCAATTAATACACTCCATTACTTAACCTCTTTATTGCTTCCAATTGATGAGTCACCACCTGATAGCAGAAATTCTTGCCAGCAATCCCAAAGTGCATAACCTTGTATATCATTCACCTGAATCTCATTCATTTTCCAATTCTCTAACAGCCAAGGTTATAAAATTAACTTTGCAAGTTCTAATGCAGCTTCAGTTTAAGCAGTTTTAATTGATATTCCACATTCTAAAAAAGATGTCATCTGCTGATCAGTATATTTTGATTCCTTTCTGTTCTTTTCCATTCCTTGAAGGTCTGTTGAAAATACTGTTTCAACTAACTATCCATTTCATTCTAAGATTATTTCTGAAAGTATTATCCTTGCTTGGATATAAATTCTTGGGTTTTAAAAGAAATATACCTTCAATTTCAGATATCTTCCTCAAATTCCTGAGCAGCTCAGATTGGCTGAATTTCTTTAGCTTATCTAAGCTCACTTTACAAGTTAAGAACAAGTTTGTCTTTACTGAAAACTAAACTGAACCAACTGAATCAGAAGCCCTGATCAAAATTTACAATGACTAGCTTAATGGTATTATTTACACAAACTAAATATAACATAATACAACCCCCCCTTCAAAGGGTTATTAGTGGAATTTTATGTCTGTTTAGTGAAAAACACTCATGTTCTTCCTTGAAGATCCTTGACATTCCCTTTCTGATATAAGCTCCATGATTCGTTGGGCACGGACATATTTTTCTCCATCCTGTATATTCCCATAGATCACAAACCCTTTGAAACCAGGCCACCATGGAGAAAAAAAACACAGTACTTTATTTTCAGCTGGATAACTAGTATGTTCTCCCAGATTAAGGGAAATGTGAGATAAATCTCTTTGCTGTATAAGTAGCTTTCAACAATTGGTAAGCAAAAACTTCAGTGACTTACTATATTTGCAGTATATTTTTTTATGTTTTCTTTTGTCCTCTCTCAAGATAGCAGGATTCCTTGACCAGCAGGATTGTGAAGCACAGAAAGGATCTCTACATTTAACAAAGCTTTGGAATCCATTCCAGGGAATAAGCAACCACAAATTAAGAAAACTATATTAAGAATTACTTTATTAGATCTAGTCTTATCCAGCTTAAAAAATGTTTTCCCTATCTATAATACAGCCTATAGTCACAATTTTAGATGGATTTGATTATTTTTTCAAAAAGAAGCAAAAGCAAAAGCGAAGCAAAAGCAAAAGCAAAGCAAAGCAAATGTCTTGTTAATTGATGGATATTCTGTATAGACTTTATAGTTCTTATGGGAGTATGACAAGATTTACAAATCAAATATAAACCATTATCTTCAATTAAAAGAGCACAAAATGTCATTTTCTTACAATTTACATTGTAATAGGAAAAGATTTTCAGCAGTGTGCTGAATTGAAAGTCAGACTGTATTCTTAATAGGATAATAATATACAAAAATATAATCTCCATACAGTAAAAATGTTGTGCTTGATGTCTATTGTAGTGCCTAGTGTTCCTAGTGTTAACAAAGTTTATCCAACAATTAATCCCATAGTGAAGAGTGTTGCTCATTGGGCTTCTCCTGATACAATGCTGTTCAAATATGCAAGCTGCTTAGAAAAGTGGGGGGGGGACACGGACAGGGAAAACAAACAAACAAAACAAAACCAAAAAACCCTAACAGGTAACATTAAAGATTATTTTTCTTCTGTGCTCAATATGAAGCCCCAAAATTCTGCCCAAAAATTTCTATTTCCTCATTATTTTCTCCTAATGCTCTCTCTTTGGACATTTTCAAAGATATTTAACTGCAGAACACATGACCAAATAATAGCTATGCAGATCTTGGAGATGACCCCACATGATGGAGCAGCCTAATGGGTAGAAGAACCAGGGTTCACAGACTGGGCTAATGCCTTGGGTAGTCATTGGTGCACTACTGAACAGCTGCAGAAAATGTTACTTCTTGCATTGACGAAGTATTTTGGTAAATAAAGAAACTCTACAAGAGTGACAATAAGTTCATGCCTTTCCTTAGGCAGTTATATCAACAAAATTGGAATGGAAATGATTGGAATGAAAATTGCTGGTGTGATTATTGGAATACATGGCCACTTGTTAGAGGTTCTCACCGAGTACCTGTGATCTGGATATAGTCTCCATTGTCATAGACATGAAAACACAATGTGCCACTGTGTGTGCACCAAACACTACAGCCCTGCAGGATGCTTCAGTCCTTAATGACTCACTGCACAGACCTTCAATGCAGTCTTCCTGAGACACAATCAATGCCTCAGAATAGCAAAGACACTCTCTGGTTTCTGACCTACTATGTTCATTTGGGATTGGTCCTTGATCTCCCACCACAGACTTCAGGGGCTATCTCAGAAAGAGGCATTTCATATATAGCCTGCCTTGGAATTAACTATTGCATCAGCCTGTCATGAGTCCCAAAGCCACAGCACAATTGATCCTCTCTAGCCTTCCACAGTCCAGCTGCCCTGTGATAGACAAACATTATCCATACAACAATCAATACAGTTAACCACACTGTACAGCTGAATGGCTCTGAATATAGTCTTGCAGCCAGCAGTAAAGTTTCATTTTTCCTCATTCTATTTGTTGTTGCTGTGATATGGACCATACGGTCCTTTTCATTTCTTAGCCCCCAGTGCCACCTTCATGACTATTTCTCTTTATCTGTGGGATTCCATTAAATTCAAGTAGTCCAACCCTACATTCTACTTAAACTGAAGGAAATTAGATGAAAAAAAAATTAAAACATCTCTCTCCTAGTATTTTCAGCATTATTTTATGTAAGAAGTTGAGGCCTGAAATATCTTAAACTCATTATTTTAATCTGCATTTTCTTTCTTCTGATCATCTATTTCATGTGTTTTTCTACAATTTTATCAATTAAAATGTGCCTTATAGCTGCATTTCTTTATGACTGATAAATATTGCTTTTTCTAATAGTCATTTTAGTCTAAAACTGAGCATACTGTAGTACACTATAAATTATTTGAGAATAACAGTCTGTTTCTTCTACAAATAGTTACTGTACTGTACATGGCAGAGTAAAACAATTTAATTATTGGGAGCATCCTACTTGTGACGTCCTTTAGTGGGTCTACACTAAGAAAGAAAAAGTAGGAATTACCACAACATCTCCTGTTGTAATCTCATGCAGTGCACTTTGGTCGCCATGAGAGCCCAGATCTTACTTGTGAGCCTTACATTATCCAAAACAGTGCCTGATGATATAACCTTGTCTTGACCTGTAAGGATTGTGTATTGAAATATAAGAAAGATTGCAGAAATTATTTATCAGAAATATAGGAGAAAGCCTGAAATGGAGGTTTCAGTTTTCCAAATCACCTCTGCAGGCAAAGAAGTGAACAGACTCTAATTTAATTTTCCTCATTTAATTTTTCTTAGTCTCACATTGCTTTAAAATTGTTCCCTTGCTGTGTTTGAAGATTGTCATTAGCATCTTTAGCAGATGGTCAGCTACGAGCACTTTTCAGCTCCTGGTCAAGTCAGTGTCACCGCAAGGGACCAAATCTCCACTGAGGTGCAAAAGACGCCGCACGGGTCGAAGTCGCCAGCTCGTTTCCCTCGAGTGCCGCGGCACAAACGCTCCCCGGTCGCCCTTCCTTCCATGGAGCCCGGCGTGATGTGCAGCAATTTCCTACACCGACTCATAAGTGTATTTCATTCCCTCGCCCCATTTCATTTAATGCTTCCTCCTTTCTCCTGCTGCGCATTAGGACAGTCGGGGGCTGCTGAGGACACCACCCAGCCTAGCAGGCGGCGGCCGGGCACCGCCGGTGCCTGCGATGTCCCTGACCTCGCTCTATGAGAATACGATCTCTGGGTTTGGATTCATTCCTCGGGCCTGAGGGAAGGTAGTTTCTGTCCCAGTGCCCATCGAAAAGTTTTCGTTCAACCTTAATTCCCTCCACCTCTCCTCCCTGGTCGCAGCTTGGCGCCGGCACTGACCCCACCCCGCTCCATCTCTGCCAGTCAGGAGACGAGGAGCCGTGCCAGCCTCAGGGCTCGGCTCGGCTCAGGCTGGGCAGGCGTTGCCCTCCTTCCCCTGACACTAGGGCTCGCCCTGCTGCCGCCGAGGGTCCCCGCCGGCCGCAGCAGCCGCCTGTGCGTCCCGGGCTGCCGCCGTGTGCCTCCGTAGGGCAGGGGCAGTGCTGGCGGAGCGCTTTCCGCCGCCGTTTGTCTCCCGTCTCTT
>JBBMKD010000115.1:54227298-54336512 GCA_037834095.1 Argya squamiceps | reverse complement strand
GGCGGGCACGGCTCGGCACAGCCCCGCCCCGCCCGGGGCTCGGCCGCGGGATGGGACTCCCTTTGACGGGACTCCCTTGGACCGGGGACCCACCCTCGGGGTGGCTGCCACTCCCGCTGCCTCCCGGCAAACGGGGGCTGCGGCCCGACGGCTCGCCCCAGCCCAGCCCTCCGGGCAACCGGGCCTAACCCCGGCCTCGCAGGCCCAGGTTTAGGCTGAGGTTTGGCTTCTTCTCCTCTGAAACGCGCTCCGCATGAGGGACACTCTTGCGCGGGGAAAAGGAGGTCCCCCAAAACCTGACGCAGCCCTGTGGCTCCTCGGAAACGCCGTTGTCCCCAAGCCCTCGGCTCTCTTGTGGGAGTGGGGTGCTGGTCCCGGCCAGACGGAAGGGCAAGCGCGGAGCTGCAGCCTCGCCCGGCCGTGGCACCTCTGCGGGCGATGCTGGTCCGGCGGGCCCCGGCCGGGCTCCCCGCGCACACCCTCTGCCATTAGAGCGAGAGGGAGAGGCCGGTATTTGCACACACTTGTCAGGGTAAATAATTCATCGGCAAACAGGCCCCCCCGCCGCCGATAGTTTTATTGAACTGCACTTAAATGTTTCATGAACCTGGGATGAGGCGGGGGCTGCGGGATCCATTAGGAGGAGGCTCTGGCGGGGGGTGCGGGGAGAGCTCTTTGCGGGGCCCAGGCCGCTGTCCCTGCCCCTGCTCCCGTCCTGAGGGTCAGGGACCCACCGAGGACAGGGTCCCACTGGGATCCGGGGTGACCCTTTCCCTCGGGCCGCGCAAGTTCCGCGCGTTGGCAGGTAGCGACGGCCCCGGGGGCGCTGCCAGGAAGGGGTTTCGCGGCGCGTTTGGAGCCGTTGCCATTAAGGGGCTTGCGGCTCCCTGCAACCCGGCAGGGTCCTCCAGGGAAGCGTTGGAAACACCACGGCTCCCGCCTGCTTATCTGGCTGTCAATAAAAGGAGATGGCTCCTAAAGCAGGGCCAGGTGCTGCCTCCCCTGCTCTCCAGCGCGCCGCTCTCCAGAAACTGCTCAGGCGTGAAGCCAAGTCTGCTTGGCCAGGCCTCGGCGGAGGCAGGCAAACAGCCCCTCGCCAGCGCCAGAGCGCTCTGTTTGCCTTTTTATCTCCTAAAAAAAAAAAAATAGAGACAGAAAGAGGGAAGCGAGGCAGGAAGGTGGGGGAGCGGTGGGAACAGAGTCCGTATTTGGCCGAGAGGTCGCCTAAAAAGAAAAAAAAAATCAAATAAAATGATGATAATAAAGGAGAAGGGGGGGAAATTCCCTGCAAAGGCTGCGCTGGGAGGCAGGCGGGACCCCGCGGGCGACCTCCTCTCCCTGCCGGGAGCTGCCTCGGGACAGGCTCCCCTGAGGGGGGGCCCGGACAGGCGCGGGGTCACCCCGGACCGGGCGGGGGTGTCCGGGGGCAGCGGCTGTGGCAGTGCTCAGCCTGGTGTTCAGCGATGTGCTGGGACAAGGGCACCCTATTCTAGCTTGTTTTGGTTTTGCTTTGTGGAACAGCTAATGCCTGTATGAGTAAGAGCATGAAACAGGCAGCTCTGATCTCGGGATCTCTTGTGGGAAAACGAGATTACACGCTTGTCCGCGGTCTTCCAGTGACTCGCCAGGTCTGTTCCCTGTCAAAGCCTTTTACACGCTCCATATCCTTGATATGCCTGGAAGACCTGTTGACTGAAGAAGCATGCAGTAGGAGATTTGGCAAGTCAAGAAATAGGTTTCAAGTAGCAAGTAACATTTTTTTTAACTTCTTTTATAATTACATCTGTTAGTCTTGCTACAAAAGAAGGTGTCACACTGGCCACCCTCTGACATCAACTAGTCATCGCTGTTAGTAACTTCCGTGATGGAGAACTGATCACACAATGGCTGGTGATAGAAGAGTTCACAGATGAAAAGGAGATGCACAGAAGCAGATGATGCATCTCTCTATTTCTCTTCTTTGGCAGCCTGGAGACAGTTGTTTAAATTTTCTGTCTCCCCGTCTTTTGTGCTATTTTATTGAGAAACATTGGCGAGGTAGGTTTTTTAAAGCGTTTCTTTAATCAGAAATACTTTGGAGATCAGCAGCTAACATCAAGTTTTTAAGTGTACGCTAATGTCTTCCGTGGTTGTTTCTCTGTCTAGTAAAGTATCAGTTCCTCCTTTTGTGGGAACAGGAACTTGGGGTATGGACTCTTATTGACTAGGACAGCTCATTAAAATCTTTTGTCATCCTCCTACAAAGCTGACACTCTTCTAATTTTTTCAAGACTTTCAATAATTATTGCTGAAGTTTCAGTGCCCTAGTTTCTTGCTGCAACCTGATTATTATTGTCATTTTCGTGGCTGCAATATTCTGAAGGGGTTACAGGTGATCTTTGAATAAAAGAAATCGATAACTGCTTGTGCTGCTACATTCATTTTCTCATTTTCATGTATTTGTGAATGAAGGGCAAGTTAGTCGAAATTCTAGAGCGGGTTTCAACAGAAATTTAGGGGAATGTGTTTAGTACTTCACTGTGGACATATGAGAATTTTTAATTGGAGATGTACTTCATGTTTTTTAGCAATCTTTTTGAAGGCAGAATGACCAAAATTAATGCATTATACATTTTGGATTTTATAAGAAATTTAGATATAAATAGGTGCCTTTTTTTTTTTTTTCCTTGAAAATTTATGTAATCTGTCTAGTCTTCTCAGCTGGTAAAACTTCAGTGAGTTCTGCATCCAGAACATGGATTCAGCAAGAATAGCTGACCCATTTGAAGGAGTTCACAAAATAGCAGTGGCAGCTGGAGATCAAGAAAGCATTATCTCTGAGGAAAAAGAAAAAATTATTTAGTTCAAAGACAAGATTGAAGAGGAGCAATATCTAATAAGTGTATAAAGATGTAAAATGTTCTGAACTGAAGAAAAGGACCAATTTTGCTCTCTGTATTCACAGCAAATAAAGGAAATTACAAGAGAATTCCATTTTAAGTGTTGGAGGGAAAGTAAATAATAAAAGATAAGGAGACAGTGAAATAGTTTGGGAAGGCTGTAAAATCTTCATCAAAGTTCTTCTAAGAGTAGATGAGACCAGTGACTTCCAGGAAAAAGAACTGTGACTGACTTGGAAATCTTAGGACTCTGCTACTAGTTTTCCTGGGGCTAAATAATGGAAAAGGGTTTGAAGGTCATCAGACTAAAACCATTGAAGAGTATAGGTTGTTTAACACTCTGACACGTCTGCATGCTATTTTGGAGGCAAAACATGAGCTCACACAAAGCAACTGACCTGAAAGCAGTACAGCCACAGCACACGACCTCGTACGAAGATGAAAAGGCTCACTCAGGGCCTGACATTATTTTTGGAGCTCCAAATGAAAAACTTTTATCTTTTTGCAGGCACTTTTTGCTGAAGGAGAACAAGATGCCTTTTAATAGTTATACATGCAAATCAAGACAAATGAAACATAGGAAAATCTATCCAAAACACTAAAGTTAAACTGCATTTAAAACTTCAAAATCATGTGTTCTTATGCATTTATTTGAACTTATTTGCAAAACAGAATAAAAGTGAATGCCGATGTGATAAACGAGAAACATGATGTGTGTAGAGACCTCTGCAGTGGGTTAACGTGCATCTGTAGAGTTTCTTCTGTCCTTGTAAAAACTGCAAAAGACACACACATGCAGATTTTTAATCTTAAACCTACAGGAATTTTACTTTTCAAATACTCCTACGCCAGAAGAACCCTTCAGCTTGCTGTACCATAATATTAAAAAAAGTATCCACTTGAGTTGGATTTTTTCCATGTTGTTCATTGTCAGCACTCTTGATTACACAAAATACAACCCATGTTGTCTGCTAGTACACATATACTACACACTCATTTCCCTTATGTAAGTGTAATTTTGAATAAAAGGTATATGCCAAACTAAGAAGAACCTTTCAAAGGGTATAGCTAACTAAACAAAATAAATGTAAGATCTTTTATTTTGCAGTAAAGCTTGGAAGATGTTATATAGGTGAGGAGGATATTTACATCAGCTCAAATGCCAGTGATCCTTAGAGAGCCTTTGTCTGCATGACTTGAACCTTGTCTTTTAAATATAGAAAGTGCATTTATTCATCAGTCTTTTATCTGACTTTAAGAGATCTATCACCAAGTGGTTTTTGCCCTGCTCCAGTCATCAGCTTCAAATGAAGCAGCTGTTCAACAGATAGCAAGACATTCCCTACTCTAAGGGGAATAGAATGTATATACAGTCTTAATTATGTCATTTGGATAAAAAATGCAGCATAATGAGTGATGCAAGGTATATATTATTTCAAGAAGGTATTTGAGTAGACAAAGATATGGCTGTACCTAAAAAGAATATTTGAGCTAGCTGCATGCAAAATGTCTTTCAGTCCCTCCTGGTTAATCTTAGATTTGAGGCCCTCGCTGAACTGTTGTAAAATTAAATTTATTCTATAAGTGTGTTATGGATTTGTGAAGAATAAATTCATTAGAATAGCTTTAAAGTGTTTGAGTGATATAAAAAAATCCGGAACTGATAATTGTTCTCACAATATCCTGTGGTGCCTAATGTTGTAACAGCAAAGTGATACAAAGTACTTATGAAAATTATCAGAGACTGAATTTACTCTTTAAAAAAAGAAATCATTCATAGACAGGGTCCTTATTTTATATATTCCACTTTTGAAATATGTCTGATACAGAAAGTATGTGGGCTAGTAAAAATTAAGTTTAAGTTAAGTAAAATCTGAATTTCTGCTTCAGTCAAAGTGTTTGAATCATTCCATTTTTGTCATGAACAAGACAGGTTACTAGTATAAGTTCTTAGCTTTTATGTATCTCTTGCATAATATTTTGCTTGGCTGTCTTAAGATTCATTACTGGACCCTTAACAAAAATTACTTTTATCGTGATATTGCAAGAAAATATTTAATGTTTGCCCTAATTTCCCTTTTTAAGATAAGGGTGGATCTGATTGCTAAAAACTGCATGTTCACTTGAGCTCAGAGTCTGATGTATGTACACACATTTCTGCTTGTCTTTGTCAAACTATATTTCAGACCTCTACTTTTGTAGAAAAGTAAAAAATATGAATGAATGAAGACCTCAGATATAAATAAAGATAATAAGTAACCTCTCTGTGTGTTTCATTGTCTTTGGTTAAATCAGAAAACAAGGCAGAAAAAGGAAAGTAGAGATGGGGAAAATGCAAAAGTCTGTATGTTTCAACAAGGCAAACTGCTCTTCAGACAGGCTGTAGTGAAGACCTTAAAGTTTCTTTAGTTAGTGAAAACTAAAAAAATTTAAATGTTCAAATAGTTGAAAAATCAGATGTTTGGACTCTGAAACTTTTAACACTGATTTTTAGTTTTATACTACAGCATGACACTACAGTGTCAGTGAGCACTTTGCATTTTGCCCTCTGAGTAGGCCTAACTCTAGTATAGGGCTTGAGTTGCTATATAGATGAAAAATACTGCCTTTTGGTTTTTTTATGTAGCTAGCACAAGGGGATAAAAACATAAATACTTTAAAAGAAGTGCTTAGAGGATCTTTGGAGAAAACATGATGAAAAGGGAAGGCTTTGGAACAAACTAGAGAAGACCAGGGAGACAATCAGGACAGAGCAAGACACAAAAAGAGGAAAATAGAATATTTGTCTTGTCCTTCTGGTTGTCTTAATTTAGGTCCTGTTTCACAAGGAGGTTAATACACATCCATGAAAAATGGTTGCAGCAGTAGTGCTCATCCTTCCACACAAAATAATTTAAGGGAGCAAGCCTCCACGACATATTGAGGAAAGAGTCTGTCATCTATAGTTTTATGTTGGCATTCATTATTGTTATGTGGCATTATATGTGTGTGTGTTTATCTATTGCTTAGGATAATGTTGGAAATGATGAAAGTTTACAGGGAAGTTTTACAGATATGAATGCTTAGCAGAAGGCTCTCTGAATGTAGAACCTGAAAGTGGAATAGAGATAGAAGCAAGTTTTGATATAGAGGAATAAAAGATGTCTAAATTAAGGCTTGCTGAACCTGTTGTTACTGGACAAATAAGAAAGCAAAGGTTAAGCTGAGTTGGAAAGAGGTTTTATGGCCAGAGCAAAGGATATGTTGACCACAAACAAAGAAGATGGTTTTAGCAAGCAGAAAGAAGTCTCAAGAAAAGCAAAAGATACCATAGGCAAACAAAATCATGGTTTTACCAAGTAGAAAGAAGATCTAAGAATTTTCCACTGCCAGAAAACTGAAAAACAACTTTAAGTTTAAACTGTAACATAATATGGTAATGATAGTAGTTATGGTAGGCTAGAAGTAATAGTAAAAGTGTTGTGTATTATGCTGATTGGTTTTTATGTGTTTGTTTCAGCAAAGAAAACTATATAATGCATTGTAACCAGAACTAAAGTAGATTCAGGCATGCCAAAGCTGTAGCTGGCAGCTTTAGGTGTGGCTCTGTCACCCACAACCCAGGACTGCTGTAACATCTATGATACAATAAACAGCATTTTGAAGAGCTGCCTGTTGTCCCAACATCCTTTCTCAGTGCATTCTTCTACAGGATAGCAATGACTTATTCCTATGGACATATTCCAGAAAAACTGAAATTCTCTTATCTTTTGTCCAAATATTGGACATGTTTTTTGTTTGGTTGATGGGTCAGTTTTGTTTTATTTTATTTTGGTTTTAGTTGTTTTGTTCCTGTTGCTTTCTAGTTTTTTGTGCAACCTGGAAATAAAAACAGCTGTTTCGCTTTACTATTTAAAACATCTAGATGGCATGCTATACAAGATCAGAAAATATTTGTAGGTAAAGTATTAGTCTCCTCTACAGTGGTGAGAATATTTATGGACTTCAGGGTCTCAAGAGAAATGTGGTGTTTCAACAGGTAACCAAATGGTATATTTTGTGGTCTTTACAGGTCAGCATACAGAGCTGCAAAATCCCAAGCTGACATAATGAATAACCAAGAGGCTGGTGTTCTGCGTTGCTGGAGATGTAGGAAATGTATAGCAAATTCTGGTTTTCTTGCCAAATGTAATGGGAAAAAAATATCCCAAGTAAGTATAGCTGCTTCTGAGGGAGTTTGTAAGCTCTTCTGGTGCCATTTATTTTAAATGAAGCAGAAGTATTAGACATAGCCTCACTTTGTAATTAATCTCTTGTGGAGGTAAGTAGTAGAGACAGTTCTGTAGGCAGTAGTGTAGGGAGTAATTTAAGTGAAGCCAGGTAGGCGGTGATCAACTTTGTGTTCTGCAGCATGCAGGCTGATGTTCATGGACACTTGACTATGCTACCCTGCATAGAGCATTACCATTTCTAATATAAAAATGGGGTTTGGTTTTGATGGCTTTAAAGCAGTCTCTTTTTTTGTTTTAATATCTCTTCATGGACAAGTCTTTGTGTCTAAGGTGTATCAGTCTAAAGACTGTTTCTAATTTCCACTGTGGTAGTTAATTCTGTGTAAAATATCCCTACATCAGAAAATTTTGTTCTTCATTTTTTAAATATGGGCCATAGTCTGTCCACAAAAATAGTTCAGTAGTTTAGTCTGCCCTGAGCAGGTTTATGGCTTGTTCAGTAATTTATATTGTCTTTATTAAAATAAACAGGATAATTACACAGAGTATGGCATGACAGAGTATTTCCTATTGTTTTATAATGGCAGCTACTAAACATAAATAGCTAAAGTCTTTCCAAATGTGCCAAAAAGGCTCTTGAATCAAAGTTAAAAAGCAAATAGAAGAGAAGGTGGTGATGTTTTTATTAATGTGTTAGTAATGCAACAACATTCTTTTTTGCACTAGAGAGAGGTACAGCCAATAACTGTAGAAACAAAGTTACTTTTTAAGATCATAATGGCATTATCAATAAACCCCATTTTAATCACTCTGCTTACAGAGTTTGAAATTCTGGAGTAATTTTCACACTTCCTATTTGATGGTTCTTTTTTGTGTGGTTTGAAGTGATTTTTAGGGGAGAATGTGTAAATTCCAACTCCTTCCATGGAAAAAATGTAGTGAAAAGAAAGAGGTATCTTTGTCCAAGCTCCCCATGGTGGAGCTTTCAGTTGTGAGTGGAGATCCATCCATCACTGCACACATGACTGAAGTAGCTTCTTCAGTTATATAGATAGCAAATTAAAAAGTGCAATTTAACCCTGTATCTGAAGAGGTTGGGAGGCAAAGACAGTACTATGATGTGAAGAATAATGTTTTCAGCATGTTTTCACAGATGAATTTTAGACCTTCAGACAAAGATATAGTTGAATTATGAATGAAAAAAATGTAGAACACATTTTTAAAAGAATGTTGAAGTTACAAACACAGTATAAACACTTATAATTATATCCGTATTGAACCACAAGTGGTCTTCACAGATGGGACAAAAAACCAGCACAGACATGATAAATGGATCTATCTGTCATCTGTCAATACTTGGAGAATTTTTCAAAGCTTCTATTTTCTGTCTAAAGTCCCACTTTTCATTTTTAGCAGAATGAAATCTTTATTTCAATGATTTTAATAACATAAGCATCCACAACTTTCCATATTCATAATTTTTAACAAGTGATTTTAGGACTTTCTCACCAGAGTTTCCTTATAATTTTAGCCATCCCTGTAACTCTACTTTAGTTAGGTAATTGCTTTTATTTTAGTATCAATTAATGAAATGCTACAGGTCTTTAGATTTTTTTTCTCTTCAGCTGATCACATTATTGCAGTAAAACTCTAAAGTTGCTAAGATTACCTGGTTACTCTGTTAGTTTTTAAAAAGCATTAGAAAATTAATTCTGCCTGTTGCATTTGTGCACTGCTGATCACAGTCTTCATGTAAACTATAACTTAGATTTTTCTGTCTTTACTGAAAAACTGTGCCAGCTGACAGTGATTCTAAAATCAATTTCCAGATATTCTTGGAAGGCCTGCAACTACATGCTTTCTGTTCTTTTAAACAAAACAAAACCACCTCCACACGCCTACGTTTCCTCAGTGGAATTTGCCCAATGTTCTTAGATTCAGAAATAGAGAATTATTGACAGTATCTACCTGATTTTTAGTTTAAAGAAGCACATCATATTTGAGGTTTATCATTTGTTAATGTTTACTGATTCTGGGGAGCTGACCTCTGGCTATTTTCAAAGAAAAGAAAAGCTTACATAAATTTTGAATATCAATACAATTGTTTTATTAACAGATATCACAACCTTCGGCTGCTGCTCAGAATCCTTGCGGTGTGTGGCATGTGAACTTAGAAGCCATTCCAGAGTGGGTGAAATGTGTCATTGAAAAGGTAGATTTTTTTTTTTCTTACATCTTTATCATTCAACATGTAAAATAATTAAGGGGGACAAATTTGAAGGACAGTTTTCTGGCGAGGTCCATGTATGTTACAGAGACCTTATAACTGAGGGAATTCTTCTCAGGAACTTCTATCATTACCATTTACAGATTTTTTTTTCTCTCTTAAGTGTTTAATTTTGTTTTGTTTTTAATACATGCAGAAGTGCTACAAGTAATAAATTCTGTGTCCTGCTCTTTAACAGATGAATGTGTTTATGTCTGTCCAGATAACTGTCATGGGCATCTCTGCATGTTTGTCAATGCTTAATATTATATTTATTACCTAGACTTTGGGGTTTGTTTAGTTTTGATCATCATATCTTGCAGTACTAACACATAGGTTGACAATGACAGCAAGAAGAATGTTTTCCCATAGAAGTGGACTGGAGATTTGTTAAGACATCAGTTTTTGGAATATGATGTGTTTTATACTTACGTCTTTTATACATAATGTGCCCTTATGTCATATGAATAGAAAGTAGATACTTTCCTGCAAATTTAAAGATCTGATAAGAAGCCAGTGTCACTGCTTTTGAGTTTTAACTGCCCATTTGAAATTACAAATGATCTCATAAATTTCCTGTTTTACTAACTGCTTCAGTTGGTGTTTTCTTTGTTTTAGATCTAGAAGTTAATGTTGTGGCATAGATACCGATAAGCAGAAGCAGTGCTTTTTGCCGCACAGATTTTCTTTCATGAGTCTTTGATTTTGATAAATAAATGATATTTGCATTCCTTTCTCCCTAGACTTCCATGTAAAATTTTACTGTATTTTAAGTAACTTCTGTCCTAAGCAACCCCTTACTGAAAGACGCATAAAGAGAAAAAAGTGCTATGACTCTAGAACTAAGCATTCAGAAATTTAAAAAACTTCATCTTCCTTCTCTGTGTTTGTTCCATGTGGTGTTTGTTGTTAAACATTAATAAAACTTTTTTAAATCAGTGATCTCTTCAATGAACATAACAGAATAGTTATGTTCAGAAACACTAATCTTGGAGGTGTGTTTGAAAATTACAGCTCATTACTTATTTCCTCACTTTACAATATTAAATCACTTTACAATATTGAATTACAATCATGAATCTTTAATAATGTGGCATTTTTACAGGTTTTTTGCCTCTTAAATTATTTCAGTATAATTGTATTCAATATTGATAGTAATATTATTTTCACCTTTAGCTCTTATATTATTCTTTTGCACCTTTAGCTTCTGCACTGGAAAACACAGAGGGTCAGATTGGGGACCAAGGAAATACAAAACCCATAGACTGCTTGACACATTTGGTTAAGGCTGCAGAGGAGCAGTTCTCCTCTGCTGAAAAAGGCAGACAATGCAATTTTCTGTGTACACCTTTGACACCTTTGACTGTTCATTGTGTCACTTGATATCCTTGGAACTGTTGCCTCATTCACTTTGCCTCCTCTGGCAAGATCCTGTGATTTTATGGATAAATGTGGCTGGGTGGAGGGTGTTAAACAATTCTGACTTATCTCCAGATCTTCCTGGGCTCTGAATAATTTTGTGATCATGTGTTGTTTTCTCCTGTATGACTCCCCAATCAAAGGCTAAATCATTTTACATAAGCACAAAGTCTATTTGCAGGGTGTAAAACCCACTGCTTCCCAGACAGTTCTTTTTTGCCATCTGTCCCTGTTCTTAGCTAATCTACTTGGATTTCATGTACATATTAGTGTATAGATAGTCTTCAATAATTACAAATATGTAGCTAGTGACCTTTATTGACCTGGATTTTTTTTACCCATCACTTATCACTTGTTTCGGTTTCTTTTTCTAACTATTTCCATTTTTGCGTCTTTATGCAGTCCATCACTAAATCTGTGTACCCTCAGCTCCCTTTCAGATCTTGCTGATTTTCCCCTTACCACCTCCTCCACTAGTAGGCTGTTACTTCTTTTACTGAGTCAGTGCTTCCACACTCCATTGCCAAACTCATGCTAAATTAGTCCCAGGCTCCTTGATACCACGCCTCATCTCCCTGTCTCTGTGCACATGGGACATAGAGATGTCCTTTTTCCTCCACACTGTGTCTTGCATGACCATTTTTTCCAGCCTTCTAGCCTTCTTAATTTTCATTGATCACTCCTCCTCTCCTTTTGAAGATTTGGGATCCTGTTCCATGCCAGAGAGAGAGCCAATAAAGTCACTAAAAAGTGCTTTTCCCTCAATTTTAGTGTGTAGTCCTTGGCATCCGGGACATGGAGTGGGGGAGACTTAATTAAGAGTAAATCTCAGAACAAGCTTAGTTCTTCTTTGGAAATGGCCTGTGTAGACATTGGTCAGCCTTATAAACTGAGAGGGAGTGTGCATTTTTACAGAATTCTCAAGAATTTGAAAGCCTTTGGTTATATGCTAAGTATTAGTTTTTCTCCAAGTTAAAAACCTTTCCAGATTTGCATAGATTCTCATTGGTGCAATGAAAGGCACAGCTTTGATACTTTGTGTAATTTAGAGGTTTTAACCCAGAAGGCAGAAGTAAGTTTTTCAAATAAGTGTTTCCAGAACTTCTAGCATTGTGTGTGAAAAATAACCTTTTTTCACAAGTTGCTAGAGGGTTTTTTTTTCTAAAACTGCTAAATTGGTTTTTCTGACATTTTCTGTAGCTTTCAATAGGACAAGCATCAGTTATGGACATATCTTTCCAAATCACCTTGAAGGTCATTTGCAACTGAAATGCTTAAACTAGAAATGTTGACCAGCTTCTATATTCATGGTTCTTTAGACACTCGAGTAAAGTGTGACTGGAGCTGATAATGTTTTTCTTACCTGGGCTTTGATCCTGCAATCACTTGCATAACTTTAGTCCTCAACAGTGCTCCTGACAGATTAATATAATTGCTGAAAATATTAATAGTTGTCTAAATATGTAGGAGGACTAATAGTTGTGTTAGTATGTAGGTGTTTATAGACCTTTGATATGTATTTCCTTTTGAAAAAGTGCCTTCAGCATTGAAAAGAAATTCATAGAATTATAAATAATGAAAATAACTGTCTCCTTGTATATAGAATATTAAGGATTTGTCATGGTATCTGCACAGAGATTATGTTGTGATGCTACATATACCAAAATACAAATACCATTTTAAGCTTTTGTGGGGTAATCAAAGTGAAAAGCTTTTCTTGAGAAATTTCCGTCCACTGTACTTGGTATGCAAGAAATGTATCAGCACTCAGAACACTCAGCTGAGAAGCTGCGCTTGCCAATTCCAGATTAACGTGGGAAATTGATTTCACTGCTTTAAAGATCTAATGTTTTTATTAGTATTACAGCATTATTCTATCTGTGGACAAATTCTAAACATATTTCAAAGCTACTACATTTGTGTTTTAGTTTCCTTAGAATTAGTTATCACTGTTGCAAACAGAGCTTTGACCAGAATGTTATTTGTGGTGGATTTGCTTTCTGCTGTGAAGTGTCTTTTATTGTATTTGAAAAACAAGAAGAAAATCCTCTTACCAAAGGAGAAAATAACTCCAGTAATTTTTTCTTGCTCATTTATTTTCAGTGTGTTTTATTTTTTTCTCTTTTTGTCGACAGGCACAGTGGACAGTTGGAAAACTGCACTGTCCATTCTGTGAGGCCTGCTTAGGGGGCTTTAACTTTGTTGGCAACAAAGAATGTTCCTGTGGACAGTTAATAAATAGACATTTCTGCAAAAATTGGACTGAGCATCAGCCACCTTTCTCTGTTAAATTGTCAAAATCATCAGAAAAGCATTTGCTTCTCAAAATTCAGTCTGGTTTTAACACGGATACCTGCCATGAAGTGGTAACTGCAACTTTAGAAATCAAAAATCAAGGACTTTCCTACACAGCTGGAAGTAATAATGGTGCTGGAAGATTAACAGAAGCACTTTGCCTAGAAGTAAGAGCTCCCAGATATGAGATTGAAAGTAAAAAACTTCCCTTAAAGGCATTAAATAAAAAAAGAACTCTCCCTTCTTCCTATCCTATAAAAGATGCAAGCACTGTAAAACCTTTTCACGGAAGATCACATAGCTTGGATTTAAATATCAGAGAAAGACTTGTATTGTCACCTGTGTTATATGAAACTTGCAGCATGGGAACACTTCACCATGGCCAAAATGAAAATCCAGCTGCTTACATCCAAGGCAGCCTGCAAGTACAGTCCCAGAGGAAAGGTGGTGGTTCTTTTCAGGATCTGTGTAGCTCCAGTGCTGACATAGTACACAACCAATTTCAAGTTACTTCCATTACCACATTGCTACACAGAGAAAGTGAGTGTGATTTTGAAGTTACTGGACAATCTTCTGGGAGTGTCACTGCTGATGGGACACTATTTGTGATGAATCTTTCCTCACCTGCAAGGGCTGTAGAAGATGAACAGTACATCATCACACCTGGTGGTCTTGTGCAGCCTACAGGTATTTCCTTCAACCAAAAGCTGAGTAAGAGAGAAAGAAACAAGTCAAAAAGTCTGAGGAGAAAACAAAGGAAGCAAGAGCAGTGTCTACAGAAGCAAGTAAGAGTTTAAAATTAATTATTTTACTTTCTTGGTAAAGTTTGACTTGCTTTTAGAAATAATTCTGACTTTTATTTTTTAAATTGGTCTTTAAATACTGGTTTGGTGTGGAACTGTCTGGAGTCAAGTATCAGGCAAGAAAATATTTATGACCCCTTGCTACATTTAGGTTTTTTTCTAATTCCATCATATCAGGTTTTCTTTCTGTGCAAAATCAAAACATGATGGATTTTCATTGGCCTTCATATTATTTTGTGATCTAATAATAAACTTTAAGTGGGAAAAATATAGTGAAATTTAATCAGTGGGATTAAAGAAAAACTAAATATTTGAATCTTCTAAATGAGAAACCCTACCATGTCAAAATTTTCTGAGTTTAAACTAATGGCACTTTGAGTTAACTTTACAGTTAAGAATATTTTAAATGTTTTTTATTACTTGTTGTAGGACAAGTATTTTTCTATGAGTAAAGTGTTGTTTACTGCTATTTAAAATATTAGGTTTTAGTAGGTAAATAGTTTGTCTGCAAATCTAACACAAACTGTTACATATTCTTGTCAGTTGTACAGTAATGGTTTCCTTCTTTAAACCATCTAAAACAGAAGAGAATAAAAGTTGCAACTTTTGGTGGAAAGTTGGGAAGAAAATAAAATAAATGACAAAAATAAAAATAATGACAAAAATAAAATAAAAATGACAAAAATAAAATAAAATGACAAACTGTTTTGGGTTTGCTCTCAAATTTAATAGAATGACTAATGATAAATATGCCTTTGAAAGAAAATTTCTCATCATAAATTTCCTGCAACAAAATAACTGTGTGGTAAGCAAGAGCAAATATACTAACTAATCAGAGAAGCAGTATCTGCTCAAGGAATAATTCCTGCTTTGGGTAAGTTTGTCATTGTGAGTTCAAGATTTCAGATATGTGAGAACCAGCTTGAAAATGTAATGGATCTGGGAAATATTATAAGTCTCTTCAGTATGGTACACATGTATTCTTTCTTCTTTGGGAAGTGTTTTGGTTTTGCTTTAAGACTTAAACTGGAAACTTGTTCTTGTAAAATGCATCTCTGTAGCTGAGAGTCTGGATGTCTTAATATTGAGTACTTGTTTTCTAGTAAGTCTATAAATATTCTTAGCTATCTAGATCCCTAAAATGGCCTTAAAAATTCCAGATCTCATTGTTTTGGTAAACAGAGTGATGATGTACAAGCACAATGTATATGAGAATTTTCACCATCATGTCACCTATGGTCTCTCCAGACACTTTAATATTTAGATATTACTTTCAAGAATAAAACATGCAGATTTTCTGAATTTTTGATAGCTAAGAAAGAAAGGTACTTTCAGACCTTTTTCTTGTTAAAACATGCTTATCCAATTCCTACATTATTTTAGTTACATTCATCAAGATCCAATTATTGGAAAGATGCCTCAGCCCAAATTAAGTTGCAAACGAGACCATATGCTGAAGGCAATATTATGGATTTCATTTAACAGTAAATGGGAGGTAGAGAGAGATAGAAAGAAATAGAAAAAGAAAGAGAAAAAGAGAAATTAAAAAAAAAAGAGATTAAGTAAAAAGGTATCACCACCCGTGGTTCCAGACATCTTTGCACTGGTCTTCTTCAGGTCCTCTCAGTAGCAGGGGTCCAAGGTCATTTGAAACTTGTCCCCATTTGTACACTTTAGCAAACAAAGGATACAATGCTCATTGGGTACACAGTTCTCCTGTTCTCTTAGTTAAATGATTCACTTGCTTCCAATGCTGATTATTCCCATGCTCAGTCTTCCTCTTCTTTTGAGTCAGTGAGCCATGGAGCCTCCTCTTTCTGGATCCAGTCAGAGCTGATTGTCAGCACAGTTGCTGAGTTGGCTTTCCTTTGGATTCTTTGTGTTCATTAGCAGTGCTCCCCCAGCTTGTTTACCTCTTCCTAGCCTGAGATAATCAGACAGTATTATCACCTTTATTTTATCTCAAGTTCCTGTCATGTGATTTAACTTTCTGTCCAGATTTCCAGGAATTCACAAAGGCATATCCAGCAGTGGCAGGGTGGGGGGCAGGGGATCAGGGTGGTCACCAGTGAGCAGTTCCCTCTTGGTATGATTTGCCATAATTAGCAAAGTCCTTTGGTCATCTTAATGGTCTTTGAGGGAATTTTGATCTTTAACTCTCTCACAATATTATATAGAAAATTATGTACAGTTTATAAGTCTGTTAGTTCTCATCAGTAAATATACAGTTTACAAAATAAAAAAAAATCATAATTACTGTGCAAACTAAGTGTTTGATTTCAAGTAGTAGTTTCCAGAAGAAGATACTTTGGTTTGGATTGATTATTTTATCCTTGGTGAGCATTTGCAGTCATGGCATGGAATATTTAAATGGGTCTACCCCTTAGAGTGTGTCAAGCTGCACATGTGGCTAGTGCAGCCATTTCCCAGTGCTGAGGTATCTTCCCAGGAGAATGTCAGTCTGGAAAGTCACATTATTTGTACAGCCTGACATGTCGTAAATGGGAATGGCCCTCTGCCACGTATCCCATTTCACAGCTGCTTGTCTCTCATGTCAGTCTGGTATCCTTTTTTTTTTTTTTCCCGAGTTTTTTTTTTTTTTGCAAGTTTTACTTTTCATCATTTTTCTTCAGTATTCTAACAATCCTCCTTGTAAAAGTGTAGATTTTGTCACTCTGGTACTTCCAGTAGAAGGCTGATCTATAGTACTTTGTAACTCTGATTTCTAACATACCATATATGCTTAAGCAATCAGTAAAACTTCTTGGAGAAAAAAATCATAAATCTCTGGCTGGATGGAATGGAAGAGTTTTAATAAATGGCAGTGAGAAGTATATAATTTAAGTGCTCTTTTAAGAATTACTTCAGTGCAGCAGAACCCTGATGTGAGGTAAATGTTTTCAAAGATGTCTCAGAAGTACTGAGCATATCACTTTTATCTTTAATTGAAGCTTTTCTGGAGAGCAGTCTGAGATAGCAAACCTATTCAGACTTTGGAATTTCTTTGTAAATGCAAGGGCTGCTTTACCAAGTTTATTTTGTAACGACATAACTATCTGTCAAAGGTTTTCTTCCATCCTGCAGAAAAGCGAAGTGCAGCCATAAACACTGTGTGGTGGCAGAATGCACTCTGTTATTAAATTGAGGTATATAAAACTTAAATTGTAAATAGGAGCAATTTGGTAAGCTTCTGACCTGCACTTCCCCCAGAGGCTTGTGTTGGTGCAGGTTCTGAGGTGTAGGAGCAGGACTGAACTAGCTAGCTAACAGCAGAGGGACCCAAGCTTCCTCTGTCTGTTCTGCAAAGAACAGCTCTTCGTGCCTGTGCAGGGGGTTGCTTGCATTTTTTGTGTGTGCAGGGGCAATTTTTAGGCTTCTCTTAGGGTATGATTATATTGTTAGCGTGTGTTAATTATGTAAATTGTTAGGGTATGATAATAGCTACTTAAGTCTAGGAATTGCCAATATCAGTAATGATTCTTGTTATGGTTGCTATAGTTAAGCAAATGAAGTATTTATTTTATAAATTCCATTTGGTGTGTATCATATATATATTTACATTGTTTGCTAATGTGGAAGCTTGTATTAGTTTTTTGGAAAATCTCAGAAAAATACCATTTGTGACTTCTCCAGCTATATTGCGTTTTTTCTCACGATCATTTGACTTAGAGGAAAGCTGTGTAGTCGGCTTCAAAACTGCAGTGTCCTCTTGGAAAGGATCCTGATTTGTAGGGAAAAATACTGGCAGTTTTGCTTCATTTCTTAATGACATTTCACTGGTTCTTCTGTATCTTTTTGAAAACATCAGTGTTTTATCTGACAAAGATGGCTAGTGGTCAGTTTCCAAGAATTCAGTTTGCTTTTCATGGTCTCAGTGATAATCCGAACTCTGGCTAAACAGGTAGGTGAGATACAGCATTGGCTATCTACACTGCCAGGTGCTGTTATTGTGCCCCACAGCATTGAGTTTTCAAATTTCTTTTGTTACCTTCTAGCAACTGACAGTCTTGTAGTGAAAGTGCTAGGCTTTCAGGGTTTAACTTGTGACCAAAGTTAGCTTCATCTATGCAAGTCTCTTTTTCATGAACACATTGATTTTCAGTTATTTTTCATGCACAGTCATGTTTTTAATTATCCTTCTTGTGTCTAGTTATGCATTTATGCACTTGGATTTCACTCACTCTTTCTATGATGATACTCATAACAAGATTTATTATCAGATTGCTTATGGATCTCTCAGCTGGCTGCTGGGGGGCTAAAAAATTATTTAGTGTTGGCACCAAAGCAAAGCAGGATGAGAAGGAAATGAGTAAGAGTAGGCAAGAGCTAGAATAGGCAAGCAGTACTTACAAAATTTCAGAAGACCTTTGTTAGGGAAATATTAGGACCACTTGAAATAAGGAAAGACAAAATACAGGGCAAAAGGGGAAGTTCTTATGTTGAAAGTCTTTTACTGAGTGTAAAATGAAGTTCATGCTGATGTTTTCTTTTTATTTACCCCAGAATCTATTTGTGGTCATTTTTGTGTGTTTGGTAACACACTTCTGTGCCTTTGCTCTCTCTTCACGAAGCTGCAAGATAAGATACCCGAAGTATCTTATGTGGTGGGTGAGATACACTTACTGTGTTCTGTTTGTTATGCTTAAAACCAGTTCTGTGCAGGGCAGGTCTGCGTTTCTTTAACACATCTGTGGGAAGTTTCTCATAGCTATTTCAGTCTGCAGTGCCAACCCCATGCATGTACTCCTGTGTCATGTCTTGGGTCTCCATTTCTTAAGACCTCTGCTATTGTTAATAGCCCTGCATTTCTTTTCACTTTACATCATTATATTAACAATGCAACGATCTCTTTATGCATGGAATAACTGCTGTTAGTTGTTGTACCATAGAAAGATAAGAAAAGTAAAACAAATTAGCTGCAGACATCTGGTCAATTAGAAAAACTGCTGCCACAGCTAAACAAAGTAAAGCCAAGCAGCAAGGGGAGTCAGCCACAGCAAACGTGGCCAGCCTCAGCCCTGGTGCCTTTCAAGTTCCGTTCTGAGGTAGTGGCTGTTCCTACAGCAGAAATGCAGCGTCACAGGGCTATGTGGGTACATGAAGCACTGTCTTTTTTAACTTCCTCATAAAAGGAGGGGAGAAATTTCAGGCGTGGATTGCTGCTGAGCCAAAGTTTCTCTTGACTTTTGCTCTAGTTCTGACTGTTGTTGCTACGTGGTGACCTTTGTTATTAGGATATTCATTCTGTCACTGATCATAACTGGATTAAGAAGAAGGTATTAAGAATGATGGACTCATACCCAAATGCATGATGTACCTTTGTAAAACTGCAGTTGGGATTTCTGTGGAAGTTGTATCTGAGTAAAATAGCATGTAAAAGCTACGATTTTCTAAGGTGCACTTGAATGTCCTGTTGCAAGCATTTAAATGTCAACATTTTAGAGTTTTAATTACTTTTAGCTGCAGTCTTTTTTATGCCATTATTTATGATTTCAGTTTTTGAGGGTATTTTCTGACCTGACCTCTTCTACTGTTTGACATGTCTTCTACACAATTTGGTGTTAATAGTAACAAGTGGAACGGATAGTTTTGCAAATTTGCAGGAAGAACCTTTGCTTGCATTTGGTTATGAGTTGTGTTGTAAACAACTTAGCACTTGTATTGGAAAGGAGGGAAAATTGCTCAGGGTGCTACTGGATAAAAAGTATTATACTGGGTAGCATATCAGGATTGTCTGAGTGTATCTGTATGTATGTTAACATATTTTATTATCATCTTGAAACTAGTTTGTTTGGACTAGAATACAGTGTAGCTGCAGTGTCATAGTATCTCTAATGAAGGCCAGAATAGCTGGCTGTGCTGTGAATTTATTCCTTCATTTAAACAAATAAATGTTATTAAGCTGACTGCCTATAAAATGCTTTTAGGATATATAGATATTATAGAATGATCTCAGCAGAGTGGAATTCCATGGGTTGTTATGCATTTTGTGCCCATCTTGCAGAAGAGGGCAGCATTGGTGGTTAGTATGCTAAGGAGAGTCAATATGTTCACTGACATATTTGTGCTTTTCTTTTATCCTTGGTAAGGTGTAGTTTTTCTGAAGAGGGACACAGTCTCCAAATGCAGCCACCTCTGCCTTTAGTAGAAATGTGCTCACAGTGCTACAACCCAAAGGGTCAATAACTGGGGTAATGTCCCATGCCACAAATAAGATCCTCATCCATCCTCACAGGGATTGTGTCTTGCTGAATGAAAACAACAAAAGAAAGAAAAAGCCCGTTGAAATTAATTACATAATTTATTGCTGACTGTCTGAAAAAAAAAAAAGGTGTGTTTTTTCAACAGATAACCACAGAATCTTTGCTGCTGTTCCAAGGCTATTTTGATTGCTATTCCAAGAAAATACTAATAATTAGCCTAGAATCAGAGAAGTACTGTATGTTGTTGTTGGTTTTTCTTATAAACTGTAAGGTTTAGAAACTATTATTTTAGTTTCTCTAGAAGCTCACAGACAACTTAGATCATAAGAATTTATGAAATTTACAGTCTCTCAGCTGAGAAAGACAGTGACCTGTTCACAGAGGTAGGTTGCAGTATTGTGCAGTTAGATGATCCCATAATATCAGCAGGGATTCTTATTACATAGATAGAGTGAAGAGCACACTAAATTGCAGTTACATAAGATGCTTTGTGGCAGATGAAAATCAAAGTTCAACAATGGTAGGAACAATAATACAAGAGTGCTTTCATATTACGAGTTTTACTGTGTGCAACCAGAACTACGTCAAATACACTCTAAGGAGAGAATTTAAGATAAAATTTTACAAAAAAAAAAAAAAAGCCTGAATTTTATGGTCCTAGTCCTTCCTTTCTACAAGTTGTTACTGACTCATTCTCAGTGACTAAGAGTTTGAGTAGGTTTTGTATTTCTGATTAGTTTTCAGGGTATTAAACTCTCAAAATATGTGTAACTGAGGTAAATTAAATGTGGGGCTTGTATGGAGATTTGAATGCAGGACTTTGTCCTTTAAATTATTATTATTAATTATTATTATGGAAAAAATTCCAGTGTCTGGGAGAATTAAAGCTCTCTACTATTTCACAGAATCAGAATTACAGGATGGTTTGGATTGGAGGGATCTAAAGATAATCTCATTTTCACCCCTCTGCCTCTCTGTCTTTCTTCCAGTAGACCATGTTGCTCAAATCACATCCAAGCTGGCCTTGAACAATCCAGGCCAAGACACCACAGCTTTTCTTCATGCTTTGTAGCAGTCAATGTGTCTATGAATGTTTTTCATCTAAAATCTCCTATTAACTTTAATGGGACTCAATTCCAAAGCATTTATCTTTCATCATGTCTGTTTCTAGAAGAAAATAATGCTATCTGAAAATAATGTTTTTCTTTACATTTCTTTCATTATGCAAGCAGTCACTGAGCAAAAGCCATTGTACACATCCAGAAGACATCATGCTAATAGAAGAGATCAGATTTCATAGAATTGTTTCTGCAGTTGATAAGCAATCTGTGATTCTAATAGGAAATTGTAAAGTTAAAGTAATAAATTAGTGAAAGGAATTTTTATATCTAGTACTGCAAAATACTGTAGAGATCTGGTATGGTAACAGCATTTCAGAATTAAGGAAATAATTCAGAAGTAAGGAATGTCTTTTGGGCATAAGAATGTCTTTGTAACATCAAGAAGTAAGTTTATACCAATAAGTTAGATAAAACAAAAGTTTCCTGTGCCATGATATAACACCCTTTTGTCTGTAAAGCTATGATAATGTCTTTTTTTAAAGCTAGCTGTTTTCCAAGATTTTATTTGAAACACTGCTTTTTCTGGTATCACATGATCCTCTAATGCTTTGTATCAATGTCTAAATTATAATGATTTGTGATTCTGTAATGTTTTATATCAACACCTAAATTATAATAATTACACATTAGAAGGGAATGATTTCCTTTATAGATGATTTAGCTAAACATGCTTCGCATTTAATACAATTTGGAATTACAGGGAATGGAATGGAGGGGCTTTATTTCTCTTTTAATTTGCTTTCAAGTGTATATCTGCTTTATGTGAGAATGCTAGAAATTTGCCAGTTCCCCTTATTAGTAATTTGTAATCAAGTTTCTATTTAAAGTTATTTTACCTTTCATTTGAGCATTAGGAGATAGGATGTATTGTTTGTAAAGGCTAGCAATTAGAGTATGAGGAAGAAAACATTTGGACATATTGAAAATGAAGAAATTAAATGTCCTGATTCACCAATGATCTTACCTTTTTTGAAAATGCTACCAGTCTGAAGAAACTTATTCATTAGACAAGGCTTTCTGCCTGTAGTCTTTATAAAAAAACCTAAAACTTTGAAAAAAGATCAATCAAATCTTAATATATGTGGTCAAAAAGTTGAAGAGATCTTATTTTCATATTCTGTATATCTCATTTCCTTCTGTCTACTGTGTGAGGAGAGATTGCACTACTTAGATTAATCAATCTTGTATGATTAGTAGAAATATGTACAATCAATATTTGACATTATGAACACTCAACTAAATAAATAATTTGATGCTTCTTCTAGATGTAATGGCATTATTTCTTTCATTTGTGTTTTGTTCAATAGATTTTAAAAGCTATTTTGAGTTTTGCTTTGGATTTAGACATTTTGCTAAAGTGCACTGCTAATACAGATTCTGAAGCAAATTGAAAATAATTAGCTAGCAGCTTGGGAACTAAAATGGGGTTTTACCTAAGTGAAGCTGAGAGGAAGCAACTGGTGAAGAAAGATGATTCTCACTTTCTTCCTAAATGCAAAAGTTTTACTTCATATTTTGGTAAAAGATGTATAGAAAATGGAGAAGTGGCTAATGAGAAAACCCCTACCAAACAAAAACAAACACACACACACACACACCAAAAGCATGTGAGAAGCAAGAATTTCGGGGACTTTTTAAAAAGTAAAATTAGAAAATCAAAAATAGATTAATCTAGAATACCTCAGTTTCCATTTTCAAATTAAAATTAGTATGCCTCAGGAAGAGGAGAGCTAGAATTTTAGCGCAACTCTGAAATGCTCTTTACTAGAAAAACAAAACTCCATCTGTCTGCTTATCCCACTGTTTTTCTTGTCATACTAGTTTTTAAGCCAAGCGATTTACAGATTAAGTAAGTAAGTCATGGAAACGATTTAATTAATAAAAAACCAGAGCAAATAACATTCATTAAAATATCAAAAAGGTGAGACATGGTGAAGGAACTAAAATACATTAAATAGTGAAAGAAATTGTGTGTTACATTGAGTGGGCTCCCTGAATTTGTCTCCAGATGACTCTGGAGCATTCTGTCTGTGTTCCAATTGGACGTAACAAAATGCTTGTTGAAAAAAAAAACAACAAACAAACATGTATGAATAGCATGAAACGTAACACTTGTGATTCTTGGAAGAAGGTAAAAACTGCGGGCCAATCACTCTGGAAAAAGCTAAAAACTGTGGGCTGATCATTCGTACAGAAAAAAGTTTACAATCTTCTTTTTTTGCGTTTCCTCAATGTTTTCTGCCCTCTTTTTTCATTCTAGCTACAATTTATGATTTGGTAAGTTTTATTCAGATAATTGCTAATATTTAGGAAATTTTAGGAAATTAGGTATATGCCTATATATGTAGAAGACTCCTAAATGCTCTATGTGAAATCCTGTACAGGAGCTTTGTAATAGGGAAAGATACAAGTCATAAGGCAAAAATCTGTAGAAACCAAGCCCCACTGCAGCTGACCAGTCAGCACTGGCACATCCAGAAGCAACGTGTCCTCCTGCATAGGACCTGCTGTTCTTCAGTCAGATTAATTTGCTTTTATTCCTCTACCCTGATGCATATCAAATATGTGGTTTAGAGAACTACTTGTTTGTTTTATTTACAGTGTTGAAAAGCAGGATTCTAGAATAGCAAAAAGGCAGCATCCATAGGGGCAATTGCATATGGTTTTTATAATTTGAATTTTCCAGAAGAGCCCATGAAATAGGTTTGGTGCTCCATCTCACTTTCTACAGGACACACAAGGTTGTAAAAAAATATGAAGAGATTGTTTAAAGAGTAGACGTGGAACCTGGTAGTTCCTCTTGGCTGCATAATGACACAGCTTGTACTGTTAAGTAGTACTTCTTTTGAGGTAGGTCCAAAATCCAGACTGAATTGAGTATGTTAATTATGTCACAGTAAAGAGGAACACTACTTTTAGTGTATTAGAAAACTGAAATTTGTATTTATGCATTAGAAAAACTGGTGAACAGAAAGAGTTCTGCTAGATGATGAATTCTCTTCATCAGAGAACCACTAAACTGAAAGGCAGAACACCATATTTGTAGTTGTGACAACATGCTGCTGTTTCTATCTGCAGCACAGCACAACAGACTGATCTGGTTTCTAAAAGTAAGCTGTTTCAGGAGGATATAAATAATGTATTAGAATTACTACTAGATTAATCTTTCTGGATTGAAATCTGTTAATCTATGGAATCTATATTTAGAATGATTAACCACTGTGGGGACGTTTGTCTTTTGGATTGCTTTTGTTCTAAAAGTAACCCCAATTCCCTTCACCTTAAGTATAAATGTAACATTGAGTAGTGCATGGAAACTGTTGTAATACAAATGTGTGAGCAGTACTGAATTTTCGGGATAAATGTGGAAAAGTACAGTGTGTGACCCAACAAAGTGGTGACAGAATGTTTTGAGGATCTCCTTGGCTTAACTTGAGCCACTATTAGTATAATATAATCTTACTTTATAATGGAAAGATGCAGTAGAATGTAGTTGCTCAGCCAGAGTGCTACAATGGGCTCCTAGTTGTTCTCTGATTTTCTCTAGATTGAGCTTATGTAAAACCTGTTAGGGGCAACAGCAGTGAACATTTTATTGTCTCCAGCAGAACATTATATATAGCTTCTCTGTTTCTCTTTATCTATACCACTATTTCATCAGTTACAGTTACAAAAATACATTCTTCTTGCTTGTTCTCTTGCTTCTATGACAGATTTCATTTGGAATTTTCAATCTCAATGCATCCAGTGATCTGATTAGATGAAATTCACTGTATCTGTTTATCTGTCCTAAGTTTCTCTACCTAATATTCTACTTGTGTTCTTGGCAGCAGTTTGCCTTTTTTGCCCTTGCATGTGCTGTATATGACAACATACCAAAAGACTTTGGACCATTGCAGCTGCTTTTTTTGAATTCTCATGTGTTTTCTCAGCATCTTATCTTTAATTTCTTGTTTGAACTTCAAAGTAAGTTGGGCTGTTTTCCACTTATCTTCCATCAATCTTTTGTCATTTTTCAAATATGGTTGTGCATGTGCTGTGGGAACAGACTTGCTGTACTTTTGTATGCAGTGTGCTTTTTATCATCATTTATTGTATGTAGCATTCAATTGCTCAAGTAATTCTTCAGGAAAAACAGGAATAAAATGGGATTTACTGCATAGTGGAAGAAGCAATTCTTATACCTCAAAATGGATATCATCAAAAACTTTGTCAGTATTTTCCAGCCATATATATGGTGTATGGAGTGTGAGCTGTTACATTTTAGTGCCATAGGTATAGAAGCTCTGCAGCAAAACCCCCCAGCTGGTGAACCACACCCCAAGCATAACACACATCACTGTCTGCGTTCCTTTGTGTCCCATTCTAGTTTGTAAACTGTCCTTTATGTGTGGAGAGGGAAGAGACCTGGCACAGACACAGTTGACTGTAAGTGCATTGACAAACTCTGTCTCTAGAATCCAAGAGTGAGAGCACTTAGCCTAAGAAAATAAATTCATGGGTTTTTTTCTTTAGACGTCTCTTGTCATGCTCCTGCTATCATGCATAGGACTGCAGCTGAAGGGGGAAGAACAAAAGGTAGTGGAGCTTGAGTGCAAACACATGTACCTTCCCTGCTTCTACTGTGCTTTTTTGTGAAGCTAGACTAATAAAAAAAAGGGGGAATAGGGTGAAACAGAACAAGTTCACTGGAGACCATGACTTCTTACACAAGTGAAATCTAAGTAAAAAACAGAGTGGTGCCCTTAAACTTGCACTTATGTTTGGATGTTGAAGTAATAGACCAGGAACCTGTGGGTGTATGTGGAACACACAGGGTGGAGAGTGTCTTTCATTCATTTAGCTCTATCTTTTTACTTTAAAGAAAGAAGTTAAGACATATTAGTAAAAAACAAAGTGCAGCCATTCCATAGTTTACACAAGAACATCACTTGTTTTTTCATCTGATCTAAGGAATTTTTCTAAGGACACTGCTCCCCCAATTTAATGTAGAATGTTTATGTTTATAAAGTTTTTGTGGTTTGTGTTAAATTTATTCAGAAACAAATAGTGCTTTGTTTAAATTTGGTTTCACCGAAAGTTTGGGCTGAAGTACAAACTTCTTATCCATGCCAGTAGCTCTCCTTTCCTGATTTAGAGCCTGTTGGTGCAAGATGAATCTTCCATGACACATTCTTGGGGAAGCTCACTAGGAGTTCAAGGTTCCTGCTACTTTACAGAATAGTCCTTTTGACAATTTACTAACCAAGGGAGATTTTTGGCACAAGAAAGGACAAAAGGTATAATATTGTATTATGCTGCATCATGTTCCCTTCTATGGGATTCTTACTAGTGATTTTTTTAGACTGTCTGAACAACACCAGCCTGTCAGAATGGTGGATGGGGACAGGATGTTGGTGACTGAACCAGAAATTTCCAGGAATTTTATTATGTTTTTGTCAAACATAAGCATCAATGAAAGGTATATGACTCACCATCTTACTGGTACACTATTGCAGTTTAGTTTAATGAATTATATTCTGGGAAACTTGCACTGTTCTTTGTTCAAAATACCAACACAATCAGAACCACATGGCAATGACAAAATATGCCAGTATCTGATTACTCTTTAATGGCAGTGTGAGTAGGCAGTGTAGGTGGTGGTTTCATGTTAAAGCAGATGAAAAGAAACCTCCCTACAATTCTGGCCAGAACTGTCTGCTTCTCTTGTCTCATCTGACCCATGTTGCCCTGATTCAGAGAGGAAAAAAATCTGAAACTAAATTCTTCTCTATTGCTTTTTGTACTACATCAGACCATGGTGGGTTTACTAGTTTGCTGTAGCCAGCATAAGAATACAGTTGGAACTGTGTGATTGGAGGTAAACAAATGTTAGCTGGTAGATCAGCTGAGCTAGAACATGAAACGTGGCTTATACTTTTGATATTTTGCTACTAATTTGTTCCATAGTCTAACAATCTTGATAGGAAACGTTCCTGTGTTAAAGTCTTGGTTGTTTGGAGTCATGCTATTTCCTACCAGCAAATCATCTTCACTTGATGGATGTTTCCTATGATAGCTATAAAAATGTAATTATTCTCAGTGGAAGTGTATAAGACATTTTCCAGAACTGATTTGCTGTGAACAGAATTAAGTTGCGAGCTAGAGTATAATCATCATGTATTGAAACCCTGACTTTATAATGTGAATATGAAACCTGATCCAGCTTCTATCTCTCTAAATTTTGAAGCTTTTGAGCTTTTCTAGCCTCACATATTTGATGCATTTAACAATCCATGCTTAAATCATGTAGCATATACAGTGATATATTGCTTTGCTGTATGGTCAGGAAGTTTGTGTTTTGCCTCTATAGCATTTTTATACTGCTGTAGAAACGATAGAGATTACTGGGTGGAGGTGGTGTTGAGAAGGACTACTTTTTCTGCATCAGAGTCTAAAACATTAGTTAAAAATTTAAACTTAAGTAAAAGTAAATTTCCTCCCATGTTACGCAACAAATCTTTAAATACCGAGGAGGTGGGGAGGAGGGATGGGGGGAGGACTGGGGTAGGGAGAGCCAGTATTGTGGAAAAATATGTTGATTCTTATTTAATTAAGATCAGTTTAAGTACCTGCACAGTACCATTTATGGAGGGAATTTATAAAATATATACTACAAGTATTTATTTTTTCAGTTCTGAAAGGACATATCTCAACCCCCAATTCCAGCTATCTGTTCCTTCTGTACTTCTCTGTAGTTCTGTACTTTATTACTTCTGTAATGAAAAGTATTTAACAGTGATCACTTTAGAGAGCACTTCTTAGGCACTAGTTGAGCAGCCTGCTCATCTAGTCGTGCAATTGCCCTCTTTCCACAAGGCACTGAGCGTATTTTTGGGTTAAAAAAGGGGTCTGGTAACACAGCAAAAGTATGATGCAAACTATGTATCTGATGAAACCAGTGTTTTCTAAGATACTAAAATATTTGGGGGGGTTACATTTTAATTTGCACTCACTAATGCAAGAACAATGCAAAGGAGCATCCTACCTGGCAGTTGTGCCTGGGTGACCTGTTGTGATGATAATGTTGGATAACCAAAGTCTGAACCCTAAGACTGAACTTAGTCCTCAGTTTATTCTAGGAAAGAGTTTTTAACTCTCATTTTTCTCTCCTTGCTTTGTACTAAATTTGGGTTGACTGGACGTGACTGTACATCATAAGCATATTAGCTACAGAATTAACTACTCTCTGCAAACATTTTTAAAACTGAACTGAAATTACAGAACAGACTATATTTTTAACATTTGATATTTTTAGAAAAATTACCCAGCCGTTTTTCAGAGAACTTTAAGGTCTTAGGAGTCAGTGGCATTTTAATTTTATCTCTGTTGAAAATTTTAAGTGTCATGTCAGAATTTTGGAAAATTAAAAATATTCTCTGAAAAAGAGAATGTGTTCTGGTAGAATGAGAATGGTTTGGTTTAGAAAAGACCTTAAAAGCCGTATGTTTCCAAACCCACTGCCATTGACAGGGAACTTTCAGTGAGGTTACAGCTGGAGAAAAAGTTTTTAGAGGCTGGCGTGAGAACAATGACATGCTATGGTGAGGCTGGAAGACCAGGGGATGCTAATTAAATGATGTAAAACCCAAACATTGATTGAATCTTACCCATATCATATTCCAAGAATTTTCTTTTGTGTATATGTGTATGTATATAAGTATATGCCTGGTGCAAACCACAAATCATCTCCAATTTGAAAGATTGTAATTTTATGCAGTGTTTTTCTCAAATGCAGTGAAGATGCTGCATTGATTGTGGTAATGTGGAGCAGTCTGAATTACTAATTTAGATAATTTTAGACTTAAAATATCTTTTAATTGATTTTGCTATGAATTATGATATATCCTTTCACAGAGCTGTTATCTGTATTTGAAAGTTTTAAGTGACTATCTAATTTTGATATTAATAAATCCGTATACTCAAAACCAATATAATCTAAAACTAAAAATACATATTATCAGAAGTGCTTAAGAGGCTCTTATTCAGGTAATAGATTTTAAGTTTCAAGAGATTCATTGTTTGCTGGGTTATTGTTGCAAATCACTTTGGAATAAGAAATTTTATTTAAAGCTTTAATTGGCCAATAGTACCCACCTTTGTATAGTGGATACAACAAATTCACACTTAACTGTTGAGAAGCAGAGACAGCACCTGTCTATAAGTACAGTTTCTGATGGTAACATACATTTGTTTTGCTATACTTAAAACTGAAGTTTAAAACAGCTATACTCAAACCTGGAATAGCCTGTGTTCTCTGAGGATTTTTCCTGGATTCTCTTGTAAAAATTGTTGAAATTTTTAACTGAAATGAGTCATAGCTCTTCTAACAATCTTGTTAACCTTTGATTTCTTAAAAGAATTGCAGCTCTGGCACAAGGAACTATATCAGATAGCCATATGACAATTCTCATGATGTGTACAGCTAAACATTTCATGAAATAATATTTGAGGCTGTTTTTCCATTATAAAGTAACTTCTTCCACTATAAGGTATTTTTTTCCATTATAAAGTAATCTCATTTGATACAAGAGGAGAACTAAGTGATGGTATCTGTTCTATAAATGGGTGTAAAGAGAAAAATGAGACACCAGCATTTGTTTGATGTTAATGTGTATACCTTTTAAACTTCTGCAAGATTGTCCTTTTGAAATACAGACCTAGAAAACTGCATCATTTAGATTATCAGATTATGTGCTTTTGTTGAAAACGCAGAAAATTAAATGTTCTTTTTGTGAAAAATGAGAACAAAGTTATATTCTTTGTTAAGAGTGATGTCTGAGGTCCTTTCTTTTCAAAGTGTCATCGCCACCAAGGCAGAGATGTATTGTTTACAGTATTTGATATAAGTTTTTATTTGTACCACATTTAGGTGCTCAGAAAGTCACCAGTCATTGGAAGCCTACAACACCTAGAGATAAGGCAGGCATAATAATCTGGCATTAATTTATCAGATTCTGTGTTGCTGTGTTATCATTGCAATCTCAGGAGTCTCTTAGCGACTAGATTTGGTGCCAGGAAAAACACAGGTTGAAGTAGTGAAAGCAGGCATGTAGTACAGACCCAGGGACAAGCTCATAGTCTCCTTTCCAGTGTTATCTTGATTTCCTTCCTCTTAGTTTGGGAGGCTTATGGTGATGGGTTTTATAAAAATCATAGAAGTAAGATTTTGCTGGGTTTTACTACATTATAAATTGCTTTGGGCTTTTGACAAGATCTTTTTACATAATGTTTTAAGGCACTTGATATGAATTGGTCTCTTCTGGCATTGAAAAAATAACTTGAAACTTGAAGTTTACACACAGTACTGTGAGGAGTAGTGTGAATGAACTGTGATTGAAGGCTGAAGAACTATTAAAAACTTGTGTACATTATTTAACCTAGTGTTATAATGGTTTCTTGTATTTTTATTGTACAATTATCACCCATCATTATGGAACAAGTGACTTAGTTTTCTTGTTTTGTTTCATTTGTTTGTTGTTTTGGGTGGTGCTTTGTTTTTGTTTGTTTGTTGCTTTGTTTGTTAATAAAATTATTTATGTATGCCTCTTTATTCCTTACAAGATAGAGTCTTTGGAATAATAATTAAACACTTGGTAATATCTGCTCATTACCTTCAGGGCTGTGATAGGCCTACCCCAGCCAGCAGCCAAACACCCACCCACCCAGCCCTTTGCTCACTTGTCTCTCTTGCAAAGGCAAATAGAGGGGCCACTCTTGTGAGGGCAAATAGAAGGAAGGTGAGGACACTCACAGATCAAGACAGTGACAATTTAACTTAATTGTAAATTAATTAGTGACTTAATTTGAATTAATTAGTGACTTAATTTAATAAGGTAAAAGCTCTGTGTGTGCAAGCAGGGCAAAAAGAGGAGTTTATTCACCCCTTTCTATCAGCAGTTAGATGCCCAACTACTTCCTAGTAATCAGGGCTTCAGCACATGTAATGGTTGCTTGCACAGAGAAACACAACCACATTCACCCCTTCATCCTCATCTCCCTGAGTGTTTATTGCTGAGTGTGGCACTCAGTGGTATGTGTCACCTGTCTTGACTCTGTCAACTCCCAACCTCAAGCCCAGTCCCAGCCTGCTTGAAACAGGAAAGGAATCATTCCAAGGAATGAAGCAGTAGCCAAAACACAGGTGTGCTATCAGCACCCTTTTGGCCACAAATACAAAGAACGTATATCTATGCCATATATCTTTATACTATGTATGAAAAAAAAGTATTTCTGCACTTGGTAATAGTTTTTCGACACACCTTCCAGCTTCTACATTTTCCCAACAGCCTTTCCAGTTCCCGAGTCTGTTTCATACACTGTGTATCCACTAAATGATCATGGTTAAATGACTGTGACAGTGATGGACTTCAGAGCTAAGACTGCACTCAGGCTTAAGCAGGATAGAGCTCACATCACTGGGTTTTCTTTCAGGTTGTCTCCATAAGTTAAATTTTATTATTTTTGAAGTTTATCTGTAAAATCAGGACTAAGACTCCTTTTTAGTAACGGAATGTTAAGTGATAGAAGATTTGAATTCGTCATGCAGTCTAAGAATTTGTGCTGGTTGTACCCTTCACAAAAGCTTTATGTTACATCTTCTGCTTGAAGGCTTCAGCTTGTGTCCTTTAAGATCCAAAATGAAGTGCTACCCTTGCATTGAGTGCACTGTGAAAGTCATAAAATGAAAAGTTTGTAGCTGAATAAGTTTTATTCTTTGTAAGATTGGCAGGCTTTTGAACAGTGTAAAAGTGAGCTTGGTTTCTTGCTCCAAACATGCCCTGATTTTGCCTGAAGAACTGACATAAATAATACATCTAAAAATGCTCACAGTTTGTCAGCTACAAACTTACATTAAGGAGGCAACCAACCTAGCACAATCAAATTAAATGGCATTGGTTTGCTTTGTGTGCTTCACTGTATTGGGTCCTTTGTCTTTCCTTGTTATGTTTCCTCATTAGAAAAGACTTTCTCTGTTCTGCTAAACTAGGACATAGCATGCTGCCCACATTAAAGAGATGAAAATTATTAACTAACATCAGAAAGTTTCTAAGACCTCACTTGAGTGTCCTTGGATTATGAGGGAGGCTGTTGGGTGAGGTCTGTCCTCTACCTTAGTCTACTAACATTATTTTTATAGTAATTCCATTTTTCTCCTCACTGTTGTACTAGATGCAAATTACAAAGTCATGTAATTGATTAATGTCAGTGTAGATAATTAAAAATGAAACAATCTTTAACTGATATTTTAATCATAGTGGGCAGTGTTAGAAACCTGTTGAATTTTTCAGAAAGGGGATAGATATTCTAATATCAAACTATAGTACAGTACTTTGCCACAAAAATTAATGGCAGTTTATTTTACATCATGTAGAGCAATAAGTTTGAAATAGCCTTTCCTGGTGTTCTTTTTTTCTTTTGTATATTTTGAACTGTTCTTCTCATGAAAATATTGTAAACTGTGTGTTCTAGTTTCTTTATATCTCTACAAAATTCCAAACTCTTTTATATCTTATTGTTGTCAGTCTTGCAAGTATTTTTAGGATGTCAGCAGTGAAAATTCTGGGATGCCTTGTATTCTGATGATTAATTTTTTTTTGTGTTGGCTCTTGTAGCCAGATCCAAGTATTCATTATGTCACATATCTAAGTTGGGTCAAATATGTGAAGTATTAGGCAGTGCATTCACTTCAGTATATCCATGTATTTTGAGAACTTTAATAAATGTAAATGGCAATTTGTTGCATGAGGAGCTAAGCTTCTTATCTAAGATTTATCAGTGGTAAGCAAAATCCAAAAGTTCAGATTCATATTAGATATAAGAATATGATCATGCTTATGGTGATTTTTTTTTTTTTCTGGGGTACTTTTTGAAAAAATTTAACCCTCAAAGAATAATTTTGCCTTCATCTAAATCCAATCAGATTTCATGGTAACATTGTCTTTTTTGAGAGTAAGTAGTAACTGCTAAGATTCGATTTTATGTTGCCATGTTGCCCCAACATTTGTAGTTGCATCCTATTTTTTTAATCCAGGCAGAGAAATGTGAAATACTAGATGTTCAGCTTGATTTTTCTGTTTCTAGCATCCTGTAATTCCAAAGAAAAGCTCTACACACTCTGACTTTTGGTTTTTGGTGTTTTTTTTTTTCTGCTAGGCTGGATTTTCATACTCAGCTTCTGAAAGACTTAGTGAGATAACTTCATTAGAAGAAAAATCTGTAATAATATTAAACTGTAACAAAGAGAAAAGATTGAAATCTTCAAGGGTCATTATTCAGACCCCTCAAGGCTTTTGCAGGAAGGCTCATGAGGAAGGATGGCACCCTACATTTAAAATGGCCTCACTGTCTTCATAAATAACATCTGGGGAAAATGAAGTAGGGTGCAAATGTCTTGCTTATACAATAGAGAAAATTTATGCCTTGCATAAAATAAAGTGTTTCAATAGCTGGTCAGGGAATGTAGTTTGCTCTGCATGAAATGAAGTGTTTATAGACATGTATATGGAATTACTAATAATTACAAAACGACGCATGCATACAAAATTTTGCACTTATATTATGAAATAAAAAGTAAACAATAATTTCTGCCCTTTTTATCAGACAGAAAAAATAACAGCAGCTTAATTTAAGTATCTGGAAAGTGGATTTATTGAGGTATCAGAATACTAGCAGCTGACCCCTTTGAATCCATCCATGTTTAGCACTTTCAGATTGTGGCATCTAACAGTTACATTTGAGGAAAATAAGCTTTTGCACAATTTGGGTGACTTTGAATATGACCAAATAAAATAACAAGGAAAGAATGTTATTGCTGACTAGTGCCAATACCAAACCATAGTTTATAATAATATTTCTGATAAACTTTCTGACAAAGTATCATAACGATTAAGAGTTGAGAAGTATTAATCAAACTGAACATCTAGATATTATTTGTCAGAAAAAAACAATATGCACAACATTTGGTCTGCATTTTATTACTGCAGGTCCACCTGGATTACCCTTTTCAACAGCTCGGGATCAAATTTCAGTCTCAGTCTCCAAGGGTTGCATGAAAAGAAGAAACAAAAGGGACATATTTCTATTGCTGTATAAGGACATCTGAAACACTTTTGTTCTTTGGTTGTTTATTGTTTTAATTTAGTGTTGCAATGTCTATTGCAGATGGATTACAAACTACAAGTTTTACTTAGATAATTGTGTTATGAAAATGGAGATAACGGTCGTGCTGTTGATGGCCCTTAGAGTCTTAAATAATATTTTACTTTTAAAAATGTCATTTGCAATTTTGAGAAAATTTCCAGAAAGGCAATACAGCTTCTGTAGGAAATCAAACAGATTTGTACTTTTTGTAGGTTTGTAGTAATGGAAAATATAATGTAATTTTTCTGATTTTTTTTTAAGTAGAAATAGATACTTGTGTATTTTGGTGATTTGTTTGTTTTATTTTAAGGGAAAACTGTATATGAATTTTTCAAGTCATCCTGAACTATGTAAGAAGTTAATTAAAATATTTTATTCTGACAAAGCTAGGATTATTCCACAGTCATCTTAGTAGGTTTAAAAAATTAAGCAACAGGGATGCAATCTGATTACCTAAGTTTCTCAGATATATTCTTCTTTGAAACCCTTTGCTTGTTTTAATTTTCCTTCAGAGCAATTGAATGCTGTACTCTAAACACTGTTTAGTGATGGAGTCTGTTGAAATAATCAATATTTAAATTGATTTTAAAAAACTTAGCCGACACACTTTAAATAGGTGGCCTGATTGTTCTAAGGAAGATGATCACCCAGTTGCTCCAGCCAGATAAGAAAACTTTTGAAAACTGGGACAGTCCTTTAATTGTCTAAATATAGCTTTAGGTTCCTAATTTTAGGGCAACTTATTCTAAAGCAGTTCCTCTCACTAGGTGAATCTTTTAATGTGATATCTCACAAACTATATGTCAGTTGTGGAAAGAGAGGATGCTTGCAGATTCATGCCTCTTGATTTTGGGGTGAATGGTGAGCTCAATCTATGGCACACAGTGGTCACCCAACCCAGAAAGAAGGATGTCACATTCCACAGGTGTCCAAAAGAAGGGTCAGAGCTGGTCGTACTATAATGCACATCCTGGTGAATAAAGATAAAAGCAGAGTTAGTTTATCTGGGCGAAATACCTTCTTTGGTCATCTTGTTATGAATCCTAACTAAAT
Organism: Argya squamiceps; assembly: GCA_037834095.1. Taxonomy (NCBI): domain Eukaryota; kingdom Metazoa; phylum Chordata; class Aves; order Passeriformes; family Leiothrichidae; genus Argya; species Argya squamiceps. Next base: position 54,301,080 of record JBBMKD010000115.1, on the reverse strand, counting down.
TCTCTTCTATCTGATGAATAAGAGGCAAGAATTCTGTGACTTCTACCCCAGCCTGTGTTGGAACCATTATTATTTAGTTATTATTATATAATTATTTGGTTATTATTAATATATTATTATATAATTATTTAGTTATTATTATATTAATAAAGTTTGAGTGGTCATGTAGCCACCACAGCTGATGACTGAGAGGGTGGTCATGGCTACATAATACTACTGAGGAATTAATTTAAAAAACATTTGAAGACATTTTGGAAAAAGCCTATTCTGAGAGTTCAGTTCAGCAAACTCACCTTTCTGTCCCAAATGTTAAGAAGTCTTCTGTAACTGCATCTAGCAGCCAAAAACTCTGTGTAACTTTCATTATGTTGATCTTTTGCTAATTGCTAGCAGACAGATATTTGTAGTTACTGTAGACTTTATGAGTAGAAAGAACTTTACCTTGGAGCAGGCAAATGCCAGGAGCAGTGAGACTTGTAGGAAACTAAAAACCTGTACATTTATCTTACTATTTTGGAAAACAGTGTTCCACAAATGGAGTGGCATTGGGTTATAAACAGTTTATAAATACTGTTCAGAACAGGAACCACCCCCCCCATCTTCCAACACTCTTCCATGTTGCCTACTCCACTTTCTGCAGTGTAGTGCTGGGGAAGAGACCTTTGTAAATTATAAGTCAATATTCTTCACTAAGTGTCTGTTGTGTGCTGTTACCTAGGTTGTGTCATGCATCAATGTAATTTGCCTTAAATTTATACTGAATGACAAGAAGCATTTCAGACTCATTCTTTCATGTACTATACTTATGCAAAGCTGCCAAAATGTAGCAGCACTGTTCAAGACATTCTTTTAGAGACATTTTGTTATGAGCATTTTCCCTAAAAGTAATAGTGTATGCTTTCACACAAATCCTAGAAAAAGAATGAGAAAATAAGCACTTGTCTGTTATTTCAGTGCTGCAAATCTTTTTGCTAAAATTTAAAAAAAAGCTAGTTTTCTAGGTATAAAATTAATATCAAAGCCAAAATATTTTATTGATTCTTGAATGTGTATGTAAATTGACAGGACTATATCTTTTTATCAGGGACCAGAACAACTACAAGTTTGTACTAGAGAGTTGCACTCTCACTGAACTAGAGATGGGGACTTCAAGTGTAGATAGCAACTGTTTTGCTCTAACTAACAAAAAAAAGCCCAGTTCTTTTACTTCTTTAGGATTCTAATTTGACCTTCCAATAAGTTTGTAAAATCGAGCAGAATGTTTAGCACTCATGCTAGTGCCAATTCTGTATCGTTTCAGTTTCCAAAATGCAAAGGAAATATATAATACCAAAAGGAGGAAGAAAAATCTCATTTTCTTCCCTAAAACTTCTGTAAAAAAAAAAAAGAAATTGTTAAAAACAAACGTTTTCTCTGCATGGAATTCACACCAGAAGGGCCAACAGATCCTGTTATCTATCATTCAGGCATCCTATCAAGGCTCTATGAAATTCGTGGAAGTTTCTGCAGTTCTCTGGGAATTAATTTTCCTTCTCCTGTTTTTTTGAAATAGTGATTACAATAAAGATGAATAATATTTAGTATTTGCTATATTCTTAAATCTAGTGACACTAGTAGCTGTGCCTGGATGTTTATTTTTGGTGAAAAGCTTTATTTGCCACTTCACTATAATACTGGCATCATCATCTTCATGGCTGTAAACTTACGTGCCTGTAAACTATGTATGTGTTTTATGAAATGCAAAGATAAGCTTATATACTAGTCAAGGGTGATTATAAATATTAAAGTGTTTAGATGATTGTGGTACAAGAACTTGGAAGTAGCCTGTCTCTCAGTTCTTCTTTATAATTGAATTATTTTGCTCAGGATAAAACCTTATTATAAGTCTATAAAATAGTTGCAGGGATCTTCCAAACATTTTCATAAAAGCTGTGTTTACAGATGTTCCTTAAATATGATTCTTCTAAGAGAAATTTCCTAAAGAGTAATAATATGTAAAGCTGCCAGTTTAGATGTATATTTCGAAAGCCTAAAGGCTAGTACGCCATAAAAAGAACTGCAGAGATTAACCAAATTGCATAACAAAAAATGCTTAAATAATTTCAAATCTATCATAAGGAACTGAAGTATATTATATAAGATGCTTGGAAAGAAGGGGGATAAGTGCAAAATACCCATGTACAATGTCTAGCACAAGAAACATTCAGTTCTTGTGTGGCCTGTTTCAACTTGATTAAAACAATATGAATCAGAAATATATTAAAATAGCCATTATTCTTTTTTCTGTGAGGTGTGGACAGGAATAAAAAGAAAACGTACTAGATAATTTCCTTTCCCTTTATTTGTTTTTTTCTGTGTTTTTTTCCCACTTCTTCAACAAAATAAGCCTTTATCTCCTGACAAAGCAAAAATGTTTCATTGAGACAGATTGGTTAACTTGCTATGTCCCAGGCATTTTACAATTTTTCTTTCTTAAGGTGCTCTAGTATATGTGTCCTATCAGTAGTTGCCTTAGAAGCCTTGGTCTACAATGCAGTTAATCACACAAGATCATAGCATGCATTGGGTTGGAAGGGACCTTAAACATCATCTACTTCCAATCCTTTTCCATGGACAGGGATGCCACTTGCTGGACTGGGTCACTCACAACTCCATCCAACCTGTATTTGTCCTTGATGAACAACTCCAATGCCTAAGGCAACTTCTAAATGAGGCTGAATAAAAAACCAAAACAAACAAGCAAAAAAACCCCAACAACATCTCACACCCCCCCCAAAAAAAAACTCCAGAAAAAATACAACCAAAATAATCCAACACCCAAATAAAAAATACCACTGTTAGCTTCTTAGCTCTAGAAAGAAATTCCTCTAGAAAAATAATGAAAAAAATGTCTTTCAGTTGTTTCCTCTAGAGCAATTTATCAATCCCAAATGCAGGAGAGAGGGTCTGAATGAGCCAGCACTGCCCAAGAAGACTATCCTGGGTGCACGAGGCCTCACCTGGAGTGCTGTCCAGTTCTGGGCTCCTCAGGAAAAGAGAGACATGGAGCTCCTGGAGTGGGTCCTGTAGAGGGTTACAAAGACGATTAAAGAGCTGAAGCATCTCTCTTACAAGGAAAGGTTGAGGAACTGGTCCTGTTCAGCCCTGAAGAGAGGACTGAAAGGGATCCATATCAATGTACACAGGTGTCTGACAGGAGGGTGTCAACAGGATGTATCCAGGCTCTTCTCAGAGGTCCTGAGTAATGGGACAAGAGGCAATGCTCAGGAACTAATGCCCACAGAGTTCTACCTGAACATGAGGAAGAATTTCTTTACTGTGCAGGGGAGCAAGCACTGGAACACATTGTCTGGAGAGGTTGTGAGTCTCCCTCACTGGAGATATTCATGAACTGCCTGGGCACAATCCTGTGCCATGTGCTCTGGGATGACCCTGCTGATCGAAATGAACCACTGTGGTCCCTCCCAGCCTGACTTATCCTGTGGTTCTGTGATTCTGAGCAGAGGACATGGCAATAGGTAGCTCCACAGAGCTCTGCTTTGAAGTTTTTGACTTGCTTTTGAGTTTTTCTGAAATGCTGTGTGGGGAGAAATATAGAGTGCAGGGAGTTTAGACTCTATTGATTTGTAAAGATGTTTAAGCCATGGGCATTGATGTCTCTACCCTATTATGATTTTTATGTTTCAGGCTTAGTTTTGCTAAACACCTGAAAATATGTCCTTTTGTATTCATTATACCAGTCAACTGAAACAGTGTTCAAAGACATGCAAACCGTGGGGTACCTAATGGCCTGATTTGGAAGAACTTCTGCTAGTATAGGCAGCAACATTTTTTGGTAGGGTTTTTCTGCATTTTGATATTGGATTCATTTTTTTTTTCTGAGTTCAATTTTGAAATGCCATTAAAATTCACTAATTTATTCTACAGAAATAAGGCTAGATAAATTCTGTTTGAAGCAACAGAGCACTTATAGATTTTCTCTTAAGAGTGACAGTCATTTCAGCCTCTGTACCCAATATACCAGTCAATTTTAAGAAATTTTTAGGAAGCAATGTACCTGATGTAATAATGCTTGAGGCAGATTTGTTTGCAATTGACTAAGAGGTTCAAAAGCTGTTGTGGGACAACATAAATCTACTGATATTTTTGTCCAGCAGCAAGCAAGAAGCATTTATTTATTTTTGTTTTGTTTTTTGTATAAAACAGTATCAATATTCATCATTTGTCACTTTTTCAGACCTGAGATGTACTCCAATGATTCCAATGATTCCAATTCCACATTATAATTGAAGACTTAAAGTCTGGTTTAGAGCTGCAAATCATTCTAGAGGCAGTTTTCTTTGCAAGATAATCATGTGAAAAATAGAACTGATTTTTCCTCAGTCATCATTCCTTTCAACTGTGGACATTTTTGAGCTTACAAAGCACTCTGAATAGGTCAGTTTAAAATGAAGGGTTTTGCAGCTTTTTTTTTCATAATGTGGCATCTTTGTCAAATGTCATGTGTGCCTTATTTGATTTTATCACTGTTCCGATCATACTTCCACGTTTTACTCTGAATTTCCTCTTACTGATGGCATTCATACAAAATCTTTTCTTGTAAGTGTGTACGACCACTTGGTCTAGGTCTTTCACATGGTTACAGATAAATCATACATTAGATATCATGTTATTCAGTGGTGCATGTGTTTTTTCTGAATGTGAAACTGAATCAAATACTTTCTTGTAATCCAGCATCAGTGACTTCTCACAAACTCTAATATCCATATTTTATACCTTCATGCCTCTTCTCAACCACTGCTGTATTAGACTCCTTGTTACCTAATATGCTTTATAGGCATCTCAAGCTGAAGCTGATTCACTGTTCCTCTCCTTCCTTTTGTTAATATCCTTCAGGTGTCCAGCCAGTGAAATATCAGGGATTACTGTCAAAGCCATATTAGCAGTTCCTAATCAACACGGGAAGATGAAGGGCTCTTACCTTTTTTTTCATTTCTTAGGAGTAATAGTTTTGTTTTCAAGCCTTTTCTGTTGTTATTTGGCAATCTATCACTGTCCTTGATGTTTACATGTCCTTTCTCAATTTTGTTTGTACTAGAATCCTGTAAGAATACCATTCTTATGCTTGTAAAGTTTTCATACACTAAAGCCCTGTCTCTAGTAGTATACGTAGGCACCGCTTAATTGCATACCAAGAAAATAATGACTGTTTAAATTATTGTGCATTAGTTTCTTGCATAAGGAAGTTTCTCTGGTTTTAGCTTTGCGGTACTGAATAATGCCATGTGCTTAGATAGATCTTTTTAAAAGGGGCACAAAGCTGTAGAAAAGATGTCTCTTCCACTAAGAAAATCACTCTTAACTAGATCTTGTTTGCACGTTAGAATACTTTTGATCTTTCTAATTACAATTGGTTCTGAGCTACCTCTGTCTGTGCATCTTACCATGATTACAAACCTATCTCAGAACCAACCATCACCCCTGAGTCCTCAGCAGTTTTGCCTCTAGCTCTCTTAGTTACTTAATTGCCATATGAAAGACATTCATCTTGCAGTCAGCTCCTCTGGACACATGGTATATTTTCTTTCCAAACAGTCCTCATCAAAACCGGTTAGCAAAAGCTTTCTGTTCCCTGTATTTTGTTTCTTTGTGCTAGATATCAGTTTTGGTTTTGACATTACATAGAATCATGGAGTCATATAGGTTGGAAAAGACCTTTAAGATCATCAAGTGCAAACACTAACCCAGCACTGCCAAGCCGACGTGGCAGAGTTGGAGGGGACTGTTACTTACACAATGTATTAGTGTTTTGTGATTTCTGCTGGTCACTGGTCATGTAATTACCTGAGATTACTTTCTTCACTTTCTCTGCCAAAATATTTTCCACTTTTTTCCCAAAGAAAAGGCATTATGAATCTTCCTTCATTCTAAAATTATTTAGCTGTAATCAATTCTGTTACCCTTTGCCATTCTGTTCTGGTGTGGGTTTTCTGTGCTGTAAGTGTAGAGACAGTCTGGGTTTAACAGTTTTACTGATAGTTGTAATACTCTAGTAATTAATGTTGGCTTAAGAGCCTTTCCTATAGCATGGAGCTGGAAGTAATGGTCACAAGTCTGTGACCAGCTTCTGTGGATGTTAGTCCAGCCAGACCTGTGCTTCCTCCTTATCAGCACAGCCTAGTTGCCTCTGCAGTAAATTTCAGTACACACCAAAGTTTTCTGCAGCCCTGTCAGGTGGAGAAAATCAAACTCAGTAAGTTCTAAGGTAAGAGACACACAGTTACTGACATTCATGGTTATACAAGAGCTTGTGTTTGGACACAGTGGTAAACCAAAACCATCTCCAGGCATTTTTGGCACAGCAGCTCAGAATTTACAAGCCCTCTTGGCACATAATATATCCTGGAAAGTGCAATGCAAAGGCCAAGGTAGAATGAAAGGACAAGTGTTTGTCCAGAACTGATAAATCCTGTCTAAATACTCCTGCTTTGTATTTTTAATGCAATCCACAGTACCCATACTGTTAAGGACTTTACTATTTGCAGAGTTCAGTGTCTCCCATAGAGAGAGATACTCTTTGGGAATAATGAGAGACACAGCAATCCAAACCAGTATAAGCCATAAGTGTAATCTTCTCTGAAACATCTAGAGATTCCCATATCTACAGTAATCACAGTATTAGCAATTGTCATTAACTTTTGGTACCAGTGTCAGGCAGTAGTGGTCTTTCATGGCCTGTGAGTGTCAAAAGTGGCCTCTGTAATACATAGAATGGTAGATTGCCCCTGACTGGATTCCAGGCACCCACCAAAGCTTCTCTGTCACTTCCCACCACAGCTGCACAGGGGAATCTAGGATTGGGCGTTTAGAGTAAGGAGAATGAGGGAAGAGTTTTGACACTCAGCAGTGTCTTGATATGCTCCTGTCTTGGTTTTTCCTGGTGGATCTCTTGGCTATTGGACCATATTGGGTTCTGTGAGCTGTGAAAGAAAACCAGAAACAGAAACTAAGATGGATAAAAGAGATAGAACATAGTAAATTTCTCCTGAGTGCCTCCCATAAAGATAAAAAACCTGTTTTCTTCTTTAAGCCAATATCCTCATTCCAATCAGGATAGGGTTAACTTTTGCAGTAGCCAGGAGGGGGTGTGGCTAAGATCTAGGAGGGTTGTTCTATTCTATCTCATGTTATTGCTGGGGTCAGGAGAAGGGACTCTCTTCCGAAGAGAAGGGCTTCCTTCCAGTTGGGTAAGCATGGTACAAGTTCTGAAGTGGAGGGAGCAGTTGGATGACATCAGTTCCAAGCTGAAGGGACCAGTCAGGTGGCACTAGTTCTGAGCCAGAGGGAGCAGTGGGGTATTTGTCTGTTGTCAGGGGTTTTCACAGTGAGCAATAATGGCGTTTTTTCTTATGCTCTTTGCCTTTAGTATTGTTTCTGTTACTGTTCATTTTCTTATCTCATTGCCATTCCCAGTAAATTGTTCTTATCTCAACCTGTGATCTTTATTACCTTTTGTGCCTCCAATTCTCCAATTCTCCTCCAACCCTCTGCAGAGGGGAGGGCAAGAAAGTGAGTGGCACATGGTTTGGAGAGTCTTAGTGGGAGCACTAAACTGATGAGTATCATTCCTAAATCATGATATCCAAAAACCTGGGGTGCCATTAATACCTGATCTTCAGGTTACTTGGAAAGGTTTAGTTGTCTTACAAGAGCAAACCAGAAACATGGCAATACACACAAGTTGTTACATTCATTTGGGATGAGCACGATTTGGGAAGTCCAACTGTCTTTGTGCAAATACAGCAGTGCAAGGAAATTTGAAGCATATGTGCTGACAAAAACAAAGAGTTACCAAAGATGGTAAGACTTCCTTGACTTTCTACTCTAGGGTTTAAATTGTGCTTTGTAGTAATAAAGTTGTGCCTTGTTTTGAACTCCTTCTTTCTGGAACATGTCCTTCACAAATTATTTTTCAAAGGCAGAACAATCCAGAGTTTATTTTTAGATATTTTTAGGTTTTTTTGCCTTTCTTGGCAAAGTAATGGTATTTTCACACCTGAAGGATGGGATGCCATGCAGAGGAGCGTGGACAAGCTCAAAAAGTGGGTGCACAGGAATCTCATGAGGGTTTAATGAGACCAAGAGAAATGTGCCACACCTGGTTGGAGCAAGCCCTGGTATCAGCACAGGCTGAGGCATGAAGAGATCAAGAGCAGCCCTGAGAAAAGGACTTGGGGGTACTGGTGGGTGAGAAGCTGGACATGACCCAGCCATGGGCACTGTCAGCCCAGAGAGCCAAACGTGTCCTGGGCTGCATCCAGAGCACTGTGGGCAGCAGGGCCAGGGAGGGGATTCTGCCCCTCTGCTCTGCTCTCATGAGGCCTCATCTGCAGGGCTGCATCCAGTTCTGGAGTACCCAGCACAGGAAGGACATGGACCTGTTGGAACAGGTTCAGACAAGGGCCAGAAAAAAAATCAGAGGGTTGGAGCACCTCTCTTATGAGGAAAGAGTGAGTATTTGGTTTGTTTCTGTTTGTTGAGTATTTGATTGGAAAAGAGAAGACTTAAGGGTGATGTAATTGTGGACTTTCAGTACCTAAAGGGAGCCTACAAGAAAAATGGAGAGAGACTATTTACGAGGGCATGTAGTGATAGAACAAGGAGGGGTGACTTCAGACTGCAATAGGGTAAGTTCAGATTTGGTATTAGGTAAAAATTCTTTACTGTGAGGGTGGTGAGGCACTGGAACAGGATGCCCAGAGAAGTTGTGGGTGCGCCGTTATTGGAAATGTTCAAGGCCAGGCTGGATGGAGTTCTGATCAGCCTGGTCTTGTGAAAGATGTCCTGCATATGACAGGAGGTAGGAACTAGATGATCTTTAAGGTCCCATTCAAGGCACACCATTCTATGTTTCATCAATTTTTGTAATGCAGATACTTATAAGTTGTTAAAATTCATTTTAAAAGAAGAAATCTGATCATAATACAATTTTACTCTGCCTTTTTGGCTTTGTTACTTCCTTCTTTTACTGTCTTATGATTTTTCATCTTTCCCACAGAGGACTTGTTCTGACATTCTTGTTTTATGTTTCATCATCTTGTTTAAAGTAACCTGTAATAAATTTAAGAATATCACCTATGTGTACAATTTTCTTAAGTATTACTGAAAATGACCTTCCAAACAAGGAAGGGGTCAAAAACAGTTATGAGCTGAATGTGAAAATATGTTCTCTTTTTTTCTTGCAGCCTGCAAATGAAAACCTGCATACAGAGGATGAGCATGAACTCAAAGGAGATAAAGAAAGCTATCTCTGTGCTGTGTGTCTGGATGTTTATTTCAATCCTTACATGTGCTATCCATGCCATCATATCTTTTGTGAACCTTGCTTAAGGATGCTTGCCAAAGACAATCCAGCCAGCACTCCATGTCCCCTCTGTCGCACTACAATTGCCAGAGTCTTTTTCCAAACAGGTATAAAAATGAAAGTTTTTACACATAGAAAAATGTTTGTGCTTTTCCTTCCTGTATGCATTCAGAGCAAATTTTGGTAATATTAATCCACTGTGAGATTTTCTTTCTGTTTAACTCCTCCTAAGAACATTCCATGCAGGTTTTGTTCAATGTCAAGAAGCTATTTGGCACATGTAATTATAAACTTTTTATTTTAGAAGTGAGATTCTGATAGTTTTCTTTTATGGTAGAATTCTGGTAGATTTTTTTTGTTCTTCTTCCTGAATAATAACAAGCTCCAAACATTATAAACATTCCTCAAACTGTCCTACTGGAAAAGTATTTTTTAAATTGCTCATTTAATGGCAAACAAAAAAAAAGATCTTTTCATTTATCACAATAAATTTGGACACAAGTGAAAATAAAGACTGGCAGAACCCTTGATAATCTTAAATTCTCCCATGCTGGCCTCTTATACCCTCATCTCTAGTTTTCCTTGCTTTTAACAGGAGGAAAATAAGGTGGGTAGGGGTGTTTGGTGTCAAATTGGGTATAGAAATTGAAGAGAATATGTAGTCCTGCATATAGAGAGAGTATCTGGAACAGCATGAGTCAGTCTTTTATGTCCAAAGCTTATATGGCAGATTCAAGTATTGTTGATAAAATTGCACTATGGTATCTGGAGCTAGGTCATTTACAGCACTTGAAACTGTGCATAGACTGATCACAAAGTAATGGAAATGACTCAGCCATGCAGTAGTTGTTTCATTTTAGAGGCTACAGAGATCTTGCAGAGATCCTCTTTAAGCTGTTGTGCGTGCTGTGATGATGACAGGTTAGGGATGCAGACTGAAATATGATTTCACATTGATCAGAACTGCCCACCTTCTGTTTCTGGTTGTGCACAGACTCTGCCTTCATACAGACATAACTTTTTATGATTTGATGCTAGGTCAGTTTGAGGAACTGACTGGGGTGAATAAGAACTCATTTGGGTGGGAAGGAGGCATTTTTCAGATGAACCTATTGCCCCAGTGATGATGATTCACTGAGCAGCTGCTGGTGGCCAGGGATAGAGACTGGCTATCCCTGCACTGACTGCACTGCAGCAGAGAAAATGGATGGAAAGCTGCAGCCTGGGCACTCTCAACCCTCTGCCTGTATGGTGTATAGAGATTTCAAGCTGTTCTCATTTCATTTCCCTAATTTTTGATTCTCCCTTCAATTTGATGTACAGATAAAGTGTGTTTCACTGATAGAGAGTTAGGTTTTTGTGGGGCTATTTAAATTTTTAAAAAGCAATTTAGCAGATTTGCTGCAGAAAATTACTATTGGGAGAGCACAAAAGTAGAATAAAGATGCTTCCTAAAATGTATTTGCAAAACTTTTCAACATGTTACAGCTGTCTAACTGAAATATTACCTGGATTATTTGTAGCCGTTAAGTACTTAACATGCAATGTGTAAAAATGCCTGGTGGGAGGGAATGAAGAAAGTGCCAGGTTCTTCTGATTGGTGCACACTGCCAGCACAAGAGGCATTCAGCACAAATTGAAACACATGAGATCTCATCTGAACACAGAAAAGCACTTTTTTTCATGTGAGGGTGTCAAACAGGCTGGTCAGAGAGGCTGTGGAATACCCATCAGAACACAGCTGGATGTGGGTCTGGGCACCTGTGCAGCTGACCCTGCTTGAGCAGGTTGGACTAGCTGTTCTCAAGACATCCCATTCAACCTTACCCCTTTATCTGTTAAAATGTTAAATAGGTGTGTAGCTTTTTTGAGGAAAAGGATTTATGTGACTAAGGAGGAAATATGGTGTCATAGATATGTAAATAGAGTCTACTATAAATAGTGGGCCATAACAGTATATTATATGTTTTGTATTATGTACTTCATATGAGAGAAATCTGCAGCTGTTTGTATATTGCCATTCAGTATATAGCAATATATGCTTGACTTCACAATATGTTTAAAAATAGGTAAGCTAATTTAGCTTTGTTTTATTATATATATTAAGAAAAACATTCTGAAATTTTCCAGTGGATAACATACTGAGCAACTTTTAAATGAACTAAGGGATATTGATAATGATATTGTATCCTTAGAGAGATTAGTAAAATCAGCACATTAAAAAGACACTTTCTGCAGCTTTCCATTTGCATTTATTTTGCAAAGATATGTCAAAAAGAAAAACAATTAAGTATCTATTCAGAAGTTCTCTTTTTAGCTTTTACAGTTTTACAGACTGAACACAACTGCAACAGAGGGATGCAGGTATAAAAAAAAAGGCAAAGAGGTCACTCATCCATCGGTTATAGAGAAAAACTGTTTAACTGAGAGCTACAAAGCCATATTTGACTCATGAGAGTAATGCCTCTGGCCAGTTGCCTTGATCAACTGAGCCTTTTTTACAGGATCCATTAAGTAGGAGTTCCAGTCCATATGGGTTGCTTTGATGATGTTTACTATGCATTCCCATCTTTCTTAAAGGCTTTCTTAGAAGCCCTTCTCCCATCAGGATAAATTCACATCTGATCAGATGATAGAGTGCCCAGGATACACCTAGGAAAACAGTGCTTGAGCTGATTCCACCAAGTAACTTTCTAAGTTACCAAGTTATCTAAGTTATCTTTTAAATGCTTCACTTACTGGGAAAGAGTGATCTTCTACACTTCATTCATGTTGTTTGCAAGAATGGTCAGATCTGACACACATGTGCAATAAATGTGCAATAAATCCACCACTTTGGAGAAATACACATTGAGGGTGGTAGTTGTGCAAGGGAGGCCCAGGCACATAGCAGGGAAAGAGGATCATGTACATACAGAAGGACAGGTGACCTGGCCACCCTGAGGGGAATCTGTCATTGAAACCCTGGACAAGCAGCCTTCTAGAAGCCAGTAAGGCTTGTCACCACTGCCTTTTCTGAAAAACAGGAATTAGATGCCTCACCAGAGGTTTCAGTATTTAAATTTGAATAAAATTGAAAGAACTGTCTGAACTGAAAGAAAGGATCTTTTCTATGGTCTGTAACAGGAAATTAAAACGTTCTCTATCTATGCTGTGAGAGGCAAGCAGAGTCTCATCAGAAGGCTGAATCTGAATAGTACCTAATACAAATATCTTCAGTAGCATATTCTCCCATAAAAATTTAAAAAACACTAGTGAAAAATACACAGTTTGTTCATTTTACATTTAGGAGAGAAAAAGACCTTTTTACCTTCAGTGACAGCAGTTTATATGTGCAGTAGCTCTATTTTCACATAACAAGACAGATGATTTGAAGATTCTGTGCTCTTCATGTATTGTGTAGCCTCATTCCACCTGCATTGTGACATGGTGAAATAAAGGATCATTTTTAGAATCAGACTAGCATGGGGGTTTTACTTCAAATCTGCTAATGTCTTCCTCTTACACAGAAAAAGCTACTGGAAGCAGAGGAATTTTTTCTTGGCTTTCTTAAATTTGCCAGAGAAAAAGATTTTATCCTTTCATAAAATATTTATTATTAGAAAAGTAAGTTCCATTACATTTGACCACATAAAGTAATAAAACACAAGACTTCTCAAAAAAACCCTGTGAATGTGCTTTCTTACTTTGAAGGTACAGAAAGAATTACAGTACCAGCTACTATTAACATTTATCTGGAGACACAAATTATGCAGGGGTTTGATGGGTAGGGGGTTTAAGTTTTTCCTGTTAACTACTGGCTTAGCAACCTTGTTTGTTATCAGCAGATCAATTCTATGGTAGGAAAATATTGTTGTTTTTAAATTGTTTTTCATTGCATTGCTATGGATAGATTAGTCTGGCGGTTTTGAGTTGCAATCATGTAGGTATTTCCCCAAATTGCAGCCTGAGAAGATGTTGATTTCTTGAGATTAGTACATAATGCCAACTCCTCCAATGTGTCATGAATCATCCTACAAATGTTTTCTTGGTTCCTGTTAACCCAAAGTATTTTTAAAAGTCTCAAAAAAATCTCAGGCTGTTCCCCTTCCTTGCATTACTGACTATTACTGAGTGGTGATGTTAATCAAAAAGCAATACAAACTGAGATTAATACCACAGTCATTTTTATGGATATAATTTTTATTCATAGAGGTCCTCATAGTTTTGTAATTTAAATAGTTGATTTCTTAAATACATCATTTTGCCAGAACTTGACATCATCTTTTCTATTTTTTTTTTCCGAAGAAACAGAATGTTTAAGACTTGCTCTTACTATATATGGAAATGCTTGGGTAAATGGGATTTTTTAAAAAACTTAGATGTTAGAAGAAAGATTACACAGTAGATATGGCATTTTTATTTTGTATAAATTTATGCAAATTATCATTTTATTTAGAGCATTGATGTATGTATTCTTTCCCCTTAATTATTGTAGATCTGAATAACTCTACCAGATCTTTTTTTCCTATGGAATATTTGAATCTAAAGGAAAATTTTCAAAAATCCAATTCTGCTAAATGGCCTCTACCAAGCTGCAAGAAAGCATTCAGAGTTTTTGAAGGTAAGATTTTTAAATTTTGCCTAAATATCCTTCAATCTCAAGTGTAGCGTTTGAAAATAAGACTCTAATTAATACAGGCCATTGGCAAACAGACTGATGATTCTTAAAGTAGAGATGAGTTTAATTCTTGTGGGTGATTCATACACAGTCTCTGAGCCTGAAGATAAACTGCTAACTGTAAAAAGACAATTGTGTATGCACCTTTTCATTTATTTTTGAATCTTTAATTCTGTGGGCATTAACAGGATAATTGTATGTAGCATCCTCCTTAAAAATTTCTGTCTGCATAGTGGAATAAAGAGAATTACTCTAGGAAAAAAGTTATTGGTTCTGAGTGAGGAAAGTAAAGACCACTAAAAAAATTGAAATCAGTCTTTTATGAAAGAAGTCAAATAAAATTTTTTAATAATATATATTGTTCCATACGTTATGCATACAAAATACAGTAATGGATATGCATGTTGTAGTTTCATTTTCTCTTTATTGTAGGAAGAAAGTTTTGTCCTTTTGTTGCTACTTTAACACTAAAACATTTTCATGATTAACTGATTATTAACTGAACAACATTTAAGTTAGACCACCCAAATGCAGGAGTCACTGTTTACCCATGTTTCCCTGTTTTCAATCTAATGGCCTTTCTTCACCAGGTCTCCTGCATGTTTACTTACGTAGTTACTTGTATATACTTTTCATAGGGCTGAGTCTTGCCAGCAGATATACTTTTCCTGTTTGTAAGAACAGATTGCTTCTAAAAGTACATGGAAAAAATAAAACAGAACTTCCATTTTATATTCCTTTTATAAGTCTACCCAGGCCTTTGTAAAGGTGAAATTTGATAAATTCTGGTACTCCACTTATAAAATCATGTCATGTAAGGTCACAATTTGATACTGAAAATATCAAGAAATGTTCCTGACTATCAAAAATAGCAGACTTGAGAAGTTTGGGGAGTGGTAGATTATCTTTGGTATTACTCAGAGAAGAAACTCGTGGCAGGAAAAAATAAGATGACTATTTGTTTTCTCTAACAGGAGTTAATGTAGTATGGCTGTTAATGCTGGGCTTTGTGGTTTATTTTAATATATGTTATGCATGTGACATAGTTCCTTTGTGTAGTGTTATGGGGATTATGGCTTTCATAATATATTTCACAATGCTAGAAATTGCAAAAAGCATAAATAATTAGAAATAAAAGAAAGATCTGGAGAGGTCATACAATGTCAGTATTGTCCCACCTGAAAATTCGGCATATTGTTTAGCAAAGGTAATTTTGAATGCTGGAATTATGTGTCTCCAAAGGGTAGCCTAAAAGTCCCACACTAAATTGGAACATGGTTAGACCTAGTTAATAAGACACAAAAAACACAAAGCTCTCTGAAACTTTGTCTTTGCATTCCTAAATAAAAGGGTTGCTGCCATGTCTCTCTTCTGACTTTTTATTTCAGTAAAAACTACTGCAGGTTTGTGTGCTTTCAAAATGCAAATATATAGTATTTTCTTCCTGGACTGTTTAATTGTGCTCAGCAACACCTAAAGTTCCATATTTGGTTTTCATAATTGGTTGTGTTCCCTGGCTCAGGAGGCTGCTAGGAACTTAACAGGCAGAAAATACTGAAAATAGTGGTAGCAAAAGTCTTCTGACACTATATTAGATTCCATTGCAAATGCAAACCCTGATGTCACTGAGATCTGAAGGGATAAAGGGGGTACTTAAATTAATTCTTGTTTAATTAAGAACCTAATAGCATAATAGGATGTCAGAATTTCAGAAGTCAAATATAAAGAATGGGAAGAGGAATAGGGTGGGTAGATTACAGTGCTTAGAAAGCAATGAAGTCTTGCAAATTTGAATGTGAAAGTAACCACCTCTATATAGGAGTGCACTGTCAAATACTGCAATACAACACTCCACTGTCAAAGAACAAATTCTGTTAGAAATCCATGTTAGAAATACATATGTTGTTTCACCTTCATATCCAGCACATCCAGTGTTCACTGAGAATCTAGAAGCTTTTGTCATTTGATTCCAGCTTTCATTGTGACAAAACTTCTTCCACAATATCATTTTAATAACACAGACAGAAAAATAGTAAACCACTAAATCCCTCATTGGAGATGCTAGATAAAATCAAACCTCAGAATTAGATTGGGATCTGAGGAGAGAAAAATGGCTGTTAGGAAATCTACATTATATACAAAACTTATCACATTAGCTAATTTAGACTTTCTGAACACTGCAGGGCTGCTAGATAAAATTAAGTACTTCCTCTTTTTCCTTACTTTTTTCCTGAACTGATTCACTAAGCCAAGTATATTTGGTAATCTACATGTGAGTCTTCTTTCTTATGAGATTTTCCATAAGGAGTGTAGAATTACCTTTAACAGTACAACCAAGCATAGCTTTTCAGCTCTTATACCAAAAGAAAGAAATCTCAGCCCTGCAGCACTTTTGGGCTTTAAGCTGATGAAAATTTCTCCAGATTAGTTTGCCCTTGTATTGCACTGTATTTTTTCCAATAAAATAATCAACAGAGTTCTCATTTGTTTCATAAACATTACTTATGGTATTGTTCTCTATATGGTATCCTGTGCTTGGTCAAGGATAGGTTAATGATAAAATGGAAATGCAATTCTTCTTTTCCCGTTCAGATTTTTAATACATGGAAAAGTCAGCAAGCTAATTTCAAATATTTCTCTAAAATACCTTCCGTTTCATATGAGATAAGCAAAGATATTTTATTAGTTACTATTTTGACTACTGGCAACTTTTAAAAAATTATAGCACAGTAGAAATAGCATCTCAATTAATTGTTTCCTTAAATAGATTTTAAAACAGATAAATAATGTAGTTTGAACAGGGGAGTTAAATAGCAAATTGGATCCTATTATCATATATTCATAGTTGAATAACTTAAGTTTGGCCTTTGTATGGAACTGGAATTGCATTCTGTAAGCACTGTACAGGTGCAGAAAGCTCACCAACCAAGATTAAGTCTCCAAAAGTAATTTGATACAGAAATGTGGGGTAAAATAAGTGATTAGGATAATTTAAATTGCAAGTATGAATCTTAAATTGACAGTGATTTTGGTATAATCAAATGCAGAAATTAAAAATGACTGAGACATTTAGTACACTGGGCCTAAAAGCTTTTCCATAAATCTGAGATAGAAATACATTGAAGAGATAGAGGATAAAGAGGTCGGGATAATGATGGTAGTGTTGTAGATGGATGCTGGCTGCCTGCATATAGAGTAAGGTTGTAGAGATGGCTCAAGTAAAGTAGGGGTGGGTGTTCAGAACAGGAGAAGGGGATTATGAAACCTCTGCGTTACAGCCCTTGGTGAATATTTGAAATCATAATTATTCCTAGGCCAATAGGAATCCCCTCCAACTGTTACTGTTGCTGGTGTTTTTATTAAAAATATGGCAATTAAACTGAAAGTCCAGTTAAAAATAGAATATTTATTTCTATCTTTTCAAGTGTTTGATCCAGAAAACATTCCCCCAGTGTTAGATACTAAGAAATCTGTGCATATTTTTTCCTGATCTCATCTCTTTAGGTACTTAATAAAGAAATTTACTTCTGCATCAGTCAAGGATTGCACAATAGAGTGTTTTCCAAGCCTACTAAAACCTGGTGGAAATTATCACCACCTCAGTAGGTCACATCTGCCATGTCATTTTATGTAATCATTCTCTAGAGAAAACAGTGAATAATTTCCTTTAGAGAAAGCTTTTAATAATACCTGTTGGTACATTTCTTTATCTCTATGTCTTTAAAATAGGGGTACAATACTAAAATTTACTTTCTTGATTCAAAATTCTTGTTATTGTGACTTCAATTTTCTTTTGATAGGCAACAAAGGCAGGATATTAAAACCAGGACATTTACAAATTTTGAATTCGTACTTCCTTGTTTAAAAGAACCAAAAAATGTGATACTGGTTTTCAAGTTCAGATACTGTGATGTACTGAGAAGAAAATAAGACAGGTATTACTGAAAATAGAAGGTGCAGTATTTCATTTTAGCTATAAGGATTAAAGCTGGTACAAGGCTCCCAGAATAATCCTTATTTTGGATTGTTTTTCTCAAGTTCTACTATTCCATCCTATCAGGGTCACCCAGAGCAGGTGACACAGGAACTCATCCAGGTGAGTTTTGAATGTCTTTGGAGAGGGAGACTCTGCAACCTCTCTGGGCAGCCTGTTCCAGTGCAATGCCACCCTCAACATAAAGTTCTTCCTCATGCTGAGGTGGAACGCCTTGTGTTTGAGTTTATGGCTATTGCTCCTTTCCCAGTCTCTGGGCACCACTGAACAGTCTGTCATCATCCTCTTGGCACTCATCTTTGGGGTATTTATATGTGTTATTGAGCTTCCCTCTCAGTCTTCTCCTCACTAGACTAAACAGGCTCAGCTCCCTCAGCCTGCTCTCATAAGATTCTTCAGTAGAGCTTGTGAAATCACAGAAAGTTAATTTGCACACATCTATTTCTCACAAAATGCATTTGCAATCTGCAGTCTTCACAGAAAGTGAATTTTCTGCCTAAAGAGACACACTTCACTGGAAAGAGTTGTCTCAGAGTATCTGTTAGGCTTACAGTACACTGGCACAGAAAAGACAGAATCCAAGCCTGCTGGTTGTGTGTCTTAGGTCAGCTCTACTGATGGAAACTTTGTCATTTTGCTGGTTTGTCAGCACTTGGACCCTAACTCTTGCACCCATTTGCCCACAAGTTCTTTCAGCTCCTGCTGGTAAAAAATGCAAGGCTGATTTCTTGATTCCAGAGTCCCCATTGGGTCCCATGGAGCAGCTGTGCTCTAATGAGCCTTTATGCCTCTCCCTCTGCACCTTGCCAAGTAGAAGTCAATCAGAAAGGAAAAGAAAATGGAAGGGGAGGTTTGAAATAAAAAGGTCAGTCCCTCAGAGATGTCTTAAGGTTCAGCTTCAGGGCTGCCTTTCCTTCCCTGTTATTTTGCCAACAGTGTTAGTACAAAATATTGTGTATCAATAGCCTTGTTTGTCTTTTAAGCTGTTTTGCAGACGCTGTTCTTTAGGAACTCCTTCAGAGCCACATTCTCATTGAAAAGGATGTTCTGTGACCTTTTCCACTCTTAAAGACTGCCTTCAGCATTAGCTTGTATAGGGGAGTAATTTACTGCTCAGAAATTATGGTTGCTGATTTGTCTCTATTGGTTCATCAATGCACTGAAGGGAATCAAATTCTATCTAATTTGTTTGTGTCATCAGGATTGCTTGTTTCCACTTAACCATGATATTGTAAGACTGGTGTACCAGGAATATTGATAGTTGTAATTATGCAACACTGAGGATTGTGATAGAATGGCCATGGCAAAAAAATACCTTGTAGTCTTTCCCTATTTGACATGTCCCTGAATGGATGTTAGATTGGCATCTTTAGTTCTGCTTAGGCAACCGTGTTCACACTGGTCAGGGAGACAAACTAAGAACAACATGGACCTCGTATGGAGCCATGGACCCACAGCTGTATCAGAGACACCCAAATGAACTTTTCAGGGAGTTAGAGGTATCACAGTTTTGACTCTGCAGCTTACAATTCCTAAAAGCTTTTAAGAAGGTCCTTTTCTAAAGATATACTAAATTTATATCTTTATAAAGTTTATCATTTTATATTATAAAATATAGCTGTGTTCAGGATAAGAGGAAAAGTCCTTTGAAGCATGAATAGCAAGTTAAAAGATACCAAACAAAGAATAGAAATACTTGATTAATTTTTCGCACTGAAGAGATATCATATGGGTCCCAGTTTCTAATACATTTTGTATTATCCAGCATATTTTTACAAGATACAAAGAAGTAACTTTTGCTTATACTACTGAAATATTTGGGATAATAAAAATTAAAACCAAGTGTAAGCAGTGGCAGGAGACTGTCTTGGTACCTAGTGTTCTTCAGCAATTTTTACATTGTTTTCCTTTCATCACAAAACAAGGTAGTTAGCAGGAAGGGTACAGACAAGATAAAAGACAAAGCCAGTTTTAAATTGTTTCCTGGTGAGGAATATGTAAATAGACCGGAATGCTTCACACAAAGGAAGAGATTACTGAAAGAGGGGGGATGATTGCGGTAATTAAGATCACGAAAGGCGTGACAGAAGTGTGTGTGCTGCTGTTATTCACTGTCTCATAATACAGGAGCTAGAACTCTGCAAAAGAACTAAAAGACATTAAATTAAATTATCATTACCCCAAACCATGGGTTCAAATAATGACGTTATTTGAACTTGTTCCTTTTAAACTCAAAGATACAACGTTTGTCTACAGAGATCCTGGAAATGCAAGCCCCCAGGACTGTTAGGAAAAAGTATTGCAATATGCTTGCCTTGTTCTTACTTTTTTTCAATCCCAACCAATTCCTCATAGTTTGTCTTGTCAGAGGAGCAATGATAGGGTGGAAAGACCTTTAGACTACTCAGTATGCCTGTTTTATAAGATATTCTACATTTTGATAAAAGTGTCTTCCATTACAATTTTATTTAATCCATCATAAAAAGGGTTTTATTTTATTTTATTTTATTTTATTTTATTTTATTTTATTTTATTTTATTTTGTTTATTAAAAAAGATCCCATAAATATTTACTATTTGGTCTCTAGACACAATTGAAAACAATACATAATCTTAGATTAACAATGTTAGGCAAACTTGGAATTACTAGTTTTTTAAGTGGTAGTCTTTCATTGCAGAATTTGTCCAGACCATAAAGTATCAGGGCAAAAAGTAATATTTATGTTTTGTGTAAAATTCTGCTGTGATTAGTTCAGGTTCAGATTAGTCTCTGTGAACAAGTGGAAGCAAAGATGCCCTTTTTCTTCACCAATTGCACGAATTAGCAAATAGTTTTTATGTGTTTTAGTGGAAGCGGGGAATAATCTTTGCCAACTATGCCAAGAAGAATAGGGAATAGGGAAAAAGTGGTTATATTATATTCGTGATTAGCTGTTAGCTGTTAGCTATAGCTGTTAACTATTATGTTTAGTAAATTCTTCCCCAGCACTTAAATGCACTGCCTAGGAGAGCAGTTTGTATTCATGTAGCCACTAAAAAGTTTCACCTCTGCTGATGTAAATAGATCTTAACTCAGAAGTTAAGTTCAGTCCATTGATCTGATGCCTCACTGAAACCCTGTTTGCTATAAAAATAATAATTTTTGATTGATAATAAATGGTAGCTGTATCATTTGGCTTCATCACTGTCAATGAGTTGACAGAGAAGAAAGCAGGACAACTTTTTACAGTGTTTTTCCTGCCTAAAATGTGTGTGATTACTACTTCATACACCTGTACCAGTGACAGATAACTCTGTGCCTGTTCCAAATTTGGACATAAACACAAGTTCACTTTGATCCTGGAGCATTTATTGGACAGAAACCTGACAAGATTTTGGAAGAATATGGTGCTTGCACAGCCTAATTTTAAAAAGTTAGGCAACATTATTTAGGCAATACAGAGTTGTGGAGACCCTTTAAAGTGAAAACAAAAGCTGATATTTTAATTTGATGAAGGACAAAAGAGGAACCATGGAAGCACTCAAGGTGATGTGTGAGAATAATAAGCAAGAAAGGGTGACCATATTTTAATTAGTTCAGAGCCAGACTAGGCGTACCTTCTCAAAGAAGCCAGAGCTGTGCAAACAGCAGAGTAAATTGGTGAATACAGCTTTGGTGAATATATTCACTGAGTAAATAAAGTTGGATGTTTGAAATGGCATCAGAAAAAATCAGAGATGACAACCATTACACATCTACTCAAGAATTAAAGGAAGGAATTTTTAACAGTTCATAAGCATTTTCTTTTTATTTCAAATAGCTTCTCTCTTTATAACTTTTTAATAACCCTACTTTGTGATTTTCTTTTTACATTTTCTTTTGAATATCTATGAAGGCTTTTGCTTTCCATAAAGTCTTGGCTAACTTCCTAAAAACTGGTGAAGTACTGTCAGTATCAGAAAACTTTCAGTTCAGAAAAACTGTGCCAGCTTTCTAAAGATACAATTTTGTACTTTGAATTTTTCACTATCTGGAGGAATATTTCTTTTGTTTGCTCAGATGGGAAATAGGAATTTTGAGCACTGACATTAGCTAAAGCTGAACATGCCTTTTTTTAAAGACAGTGGCAAGGCTCCAAGATAGGTCATTCAGCAGTTTCTCCAGAGAAATTAAGAGAGTCATGTTGCCAGATTTGCAAATAAACTAAATATTTTGTGTAAATGCACAAAATCTTGTCTTACAGAAGGGTGTGGTGAGGCATGCCTATTATGTGTATTCTCTCTGATCTCTCCTGTCACACTGTCCCTGTCTTAAGAGAAGTGGGGCCAATTAATGCATTTATTTTTAAGAAAATATTTGCGTTACTATTATTTACTGTGATCACTAACACTGGCTTAAAACATTAAAGCCTTAAGCACTGAAAGGGTTGTAACAGTAGTTACAAAACTTTGCAAAGTTTTTGTTAAATCATCATTAGTATTAAATGTTATGTTTTGACAAAATACAGCAATCATAGAGGTCAGAAAATAAAGAATCTTGAAAAAATAAAGCAGCATGCCAAGTAGCATTCACTGTAAAGACACAATATGACATTTTTTAAATGCTATTTTATACTTATTCAGTCATCTCCTGTTATATAATAAGTCTACCTATAAATATAGTGTTTGCCTCTCTATGTATTGTGAGGTAACAGTCTGTACAAACAGAGTCTAAAGAGATGTAAGTACTTAGAGGGGGAAGAATGAAACTAGAGGGAGCCAATGCCATTACAGCAATATGACACAAACAGGTGAAGGCTTTTGTGATGATAACTTAGCTAGAAATCCAGAATTTGGTCATCTGGGAAGATGACAAATACAACATGATGTACAGAAATGTTCAGTGGTAAAATGTAGGAACAGCAGGAGAGAGATGAATAATGTTGATGAATAAGAGATTAGATGAAGAGACAGAGAAGAGACAGAAAAAGTAGATTAACAGGAAGATGAAAACTCATTGATTTAGAATATTCTGAATACATTTTAAAATTATTTTTTCATATAGATTGTTGATGCACGTACCACAGAAAGTTAAATACCTCAAGTTGCTGTTTGAAGTTCCTTGGTTTTCAGTCTGCATTGTCATTGCAAAGAGAGAAGGTATCCATAAGTTAAATTCACTGTTAAGATACAATTTATTTAGAAGGAAATGTGATTACAAAAAAAATCAACAAAAGTGATTACAACTTTGTCTTAAAGGCACGTGTATGAAAATTACTAGAAATGTAATTTGTATGTCATCAATATACGTGTACAAATCTTACCTTTATAATCAAAGGAAGACATTTTGTGGTCTAGAATGTCTGCAACCTTTGCATTTAGATCTCTATGACATGCATGAGACCATGCAGCTTCATTCCTTGGTATCAATCCTCAGCTGTTACATAATAGCCTGACTGTTTGGTACTTTTTCTATTATGGTTTAGGGGAAGAAAGAAAAAGCAAACAGGTAATTCACCTGGTTACTTTTAAAAAAAAAATCTGATTTCTGACTATTTTCCAAAATTTCTTTCAAGTCTTCCAAAGCCAAAGTGACTTTTTACACTGGGACATGTGGATTAATTACTCCCATTTTAGTATGTATACTAGCAGTTAAGCTAGCCAAGTGGCTTCTATTTGTGAGTATTGATAATTACAGAATAATCACAGATGATTATGTTTTCTGTGATAATAATCATAGATCGAGCCTGTCTTCTAAGGCCATTATGCCCTCCCATTTCTTGATTCCTTTATTTTCAGGAAAATAAGCCGCCCAAGACAGAAATTATGAGTTGTTCTACTTTTTCTTTGAATTTGTGAGAGAGACTGGACATAACAGTTATTGAATAATTCTCATAAAACTAATAAATATATTTCTTATTTAATAAATGAGTGAGATTTTTAGTTATGTAGAATAGCCAATGTAAAATGTGTATGCATGCATTTAATGTGGCTTGTTTGGATTTTGGCATTAATTTTTAAACTTCCTCATTTTCTTTTCCAACAATCTGCTTGTTTGTTATGATATACAAGCTAACTTCATGGGTTCATATTTTGATTGGTAAAAGCTGAATTATTTAGCTATAAAATAGCAAGAGGTAACTGTCTTCAGACTTCTTATTTCTTTATTTGCTTTGTATTCTGAACATCATTGTTAACTCGTAAACCAGTGCTATATTTTTTCTTAGAATTCAAACTAATAGTAGGAATGTGCAAAAAAATTCACTTAAAATAATTCTCACTAAAATCTGACAAGCTGTATTTGAATGGAAAAAAATCTTATATTTCTTTCCAATTCAGAGTTAAACTGTCAAATCTCTTTCTCAAGTGAAAATAATTGTAATTGTGATGGAATGCAATTTACATTTCACAGAGGAAAAACTTCAAATTACAAGTTGCCTCCACTCTGTCCTAAAGGCCTGAGAGATGTTAATTTAAACATAAATGATCGAAAGAAATGCTAAATTCAAGTGTGGCTTTTATGTATTGATTTGTAGTTAATAACCTTAAATTCTGGGTTTATTTTTCTTATGTATCTCTGTAGAAAAACTCTGAGGTTAGCTACCAAAAAATTGTAATTATAATTTTGAAATAATATGGGAAGTCAGAGCAATATGAAATTAGTATTTTTAAGGACTTTCATTGTTGCAGGAACTTCTATTAATTGTTTTGGTCAGGGTTTCTTATCCTTTACATTTTGTACATTTCTGGTTCATTTTGGTGTAGTCTCTTCCCAGATCCCTATAAATGTAGGATTTATAAAGTTTTAAGAGAGGGAAGACTATTCTTAGATACAAATGCCAATAGTTTTGCTCATAACAGACAGCAAGCAGCATTGTTTGCCTGGTGCGTGGTTCTGTGGGATTGAAGTTTTTACAAGCTTTTTGTTTAGAAAAATGAAATGTACGTCAGTGACGCTTCCACATTTTGGGATTTCTGTATAGTTTTGTCTGTAGCATGTTGTTCTTCTTTTCGTGTTAAAAGCCTTATGAAAGTCACAAAACAGACATCTAGCTGTAACATTGGTTCCCAGCTCCTGTTCCCACTCCCAACAGGAGTGTCCCTTATGGAGTCAAGTCTTGTGTCCTATATGAAAGGCTTCAGGACATGGCTTTTTTAGATTTTCACAGTAACCCGTTGCTTATCTAGACTCTTTTAGACAGGGTTCTTTGACACCTTTAAAAATCAGTTACTGTGTGTTCCTCATTAAATTGCCTGCATGCAACTGATTTGTTCATTTGCAGAGGGCATCTATATTATTTGTACAGTGAGTTCAATAAATGACATTTTAAGCATGCACAAATTACTGCTTAAATATGATTTACCTCTCTGAGACTGTCACAGAATTAAACCAAAAGCCTAGCAAAAAGTCTATAACTGGTAATACAGACAACATAGTAAATGTAAAAATGGTTTCAGGAAAGGAAAATACATGTTTACACCTTAAGTACATTTTACATCTAGGTTTTCTAAAGCCGAACAGCTATCAGAAAGTAGAGCTTGGATTTTGGGAATGGAAAATAAAAGGAGAGATATTTAGGCTATCATGTAAATTTAGTCATGGGTATAAGATGCTGGCAGCCTGTGAGAGCCCGCAGGTGAAATCAGAAGAACAAGACCAGAGAAGAAGCAAAAAGAGAAGAAAGAAAGTGAGAGGAAGGTAAGAGCAGGATAGTCAGGGAGGTTTGGAAAGATGATTTTGCTGTAGAAAAAGCCTTGGAAGGTGACAGTAGAAGTTTTAACATCGGAAAGCTGAAGGTTCTGGTGTGCATCCTGGAGAAAGAAGAGATTGTAATTTGGTATGTCTCTCTCTAGAAAAAAAACTTCTGAGACAACAGGTATGTGGACCTGAAATACTGAAGCAAGAGGATGGTGAGATTCAGGCTTTTCATGCAGAAGTGGATCTCTGGATCTGAGAAGGATGGTGGTTGCATTGAATGGCCTTGGTTTGGGGAAGAAACTGAATACTTTGGAAACTTGAGTTTCAGTGGAGAGCTTGATTCTGAGTCAGAGCTTGGGGCACGAGATGAGAAGTCAGTGGCACATGCCTGCAGTCATTCACACAGGATAAGTGTTATTCTCTCATAAACCTCTCTGGCAATATATTACTTTTCTTTCTTTGAAATACAAATCTCTCAGCTCATCTTAACTAGTAAATTTTGCAATTTAGCTATTACGTTAGCATAACGAGAATATAATACCTCTTGATGTGCGTATGGGAGAAAGCTGGCATTTATGCAAGAAATTTGGGATGATACCTCATTTATGAAAGTGTGAAAGCAACATAAAAACACCTGTATACTTGAAAAATTATAGAATAATTGGAATGTTCTTTTCCTCCATGCTGTCATCAAGTCTGCAGGTGACAACAAATTGGTAGACTCAGTGATGGGGCTGCTACTTAGAGAGAACAAGAAGTTGGGGAAATGCAGCTACTTCATCAGACAAAAGACCCTCTTGCCAGGCACCTAAAAAGAAAAAACTGGCCCAGGTAGGAGGTGGAAAACACAGTGTAAAAGAGCATGTAGCAAGCCAAATTGAGACCTTTTAAGAATGTCACAGTGGTCTGTGTAGTTCAGAACCTTCATATGCCATTTGGGAAAGTGATACATATACAGCTGATAAAATTTATAGTGATATTAAATTATTCACTTCACTGATGGTAGTAAATATGAACTTGACAGCTAACAGTTCCTTTGATCAGTGACCTAGAGGAGGCAACAGAATACATTTTCATCAAGCCTGCAGAGAACAGCAAAGTTAAAGACAGATTGATAGACTCAGAGTGGGGCTACCATTCAGAGATACCTAGACAAGCTGTAGTAATGTTCTGGAAGGACTCTGAAATTCAACAAGGGCAAATGCTGAGACCTGCACCTGGGAAGGAAGAGTCCTGGCAATGAGCCAGGTTGGGCACTGAAAGCCTGGGGACAGATCTCTGGAAAGAGATCTGGGCATCCTGGTGGAGAGCAAGCTGTGCGTCAGCTGGAAGTGTGCCCTGGCAGTGAAGAAGGCCAGCAGCATCCTAGGCCTTCTGAGCCAGGAGTATGATGTATGAAAACCTGTAGATGAAGCTTTTATCCCTTACTGTTCAACACACACATATGAAATCCTGCAGTTTTGCCTTCCTCCCTGTACAGGGAAGAGGGAAGTAGACTGGAGCAGGTTTAGCAGAACGACCCAGGCTTGGCTGGGGTGCTCAGAGGCCTGGGGAACCTGACCTGGAAGGAAAGGGAACTACTGGCTTCTGCAGTCTGGGGAAGGGTAGGCTTTGGGGAAGGTCTCCAGTCAACCTTATCATACCTATAAGGAGACCACCAAGAGGACAGACCAGCAGTTTACAGTGATGCATGGCAAGAGGATGAGCATTAAAGGATATGAAAAGTTCAGATAGCAAGTAAGGGAAAACACTTCCACTATGGGGACAGTCACGTGGTAGAGCAGGTGCCCACAGAGGCATTATGCATCTCCATAATGCATAATATTCAGTGTAATGTGCTGTGATTTAGCTATTGCCATTTTAAAAAAGGCATTTAGATAATACTGAGATTAATTTTCTGAGAACATTTCATGCACAGCCCCAGTAAAAAGGTAAGCAGGAATTATTAAAATCATAACAAAATCAAAAATACTATGTCATTGTCTAGATTTGTGGTGATCCCACAACTCAAATTTTGCATGTAATTTTAGATTACATAATCTCAGAGAAAGATAAAACAGGGTGAAGCATAATGTGGAAAGGATAGTCCGAAGTATAGAAGCCTTTTCCATACAAAGGAAATTCAAATGTTATTTTGTTAGGAAAGCGTATTAGGGTAGACAGATACAAGAGGTCTGTAAAATTATGAATAGCATAAAGATGTTTTAGGAAAGATTATTCATTGTCTCTCAGAGGCATTCCTGCATTAGCAATCATATCAGCATAGAGCACAAAAATTGATGCTGTGTGGTCAGATGTCCACATTTGCATGTGAGGCAACTTGCAGTCCCAAGGGCTAAATGCCCATTAGTGGTTGAAGCATATTACTGGAACACTTCTGAGATCATAGAGCTCATCTTCTGTTTCTGGTTTTACCTGAAAGGAAGACAATTTATTTACTCCAAAACTACTGCACCGAGGGACACAAAGAGCAGTAAATGGAGTCAGTGTGGGATCTGCTCCAAAAGCATGCAGAGACACATGTAATGCTGTTTTAACACATTGTTCTGAAAACAGCTTCCAAAGATCTAGTGCACTAAGCTGCCAGGTGCTGCAAGGGCACATATGGGGAGGTCTCAGTCTGTACTTGCATTTTTTCTCACAGTCTTTCAATAGCTCTATCTTATCTGCTGCAGAAAGAAGAGACTGTGCCAAAATGATGTACCTTGGTATATCTGATAACCTTGGAACACTTGTTCATATGTAATTTTATTTTACATGAGCACTTCTAATGTAAATGGTTATTGTAGCTTGCAATAACAAATATTATTTATTTGGGGACATTTTTAGAGTAAAATTTCCTATCTAATGTCTTCTGTTTTCAAGTTTTTTTAAAAAGTAGGTCAATTTATAAAATTGGGAGAATATTTTAATTTTTTTGTAGTTTTATTTTGTGATTTGCTAGTACTTCAACAGAAGATTGCAAAATGCAACAGATGTGCCTACTGATGCTGTAGCGAGAATCCTTTTTGGTTTGCACGCTTTGGTGCATATAAAAGTGTGATTTGCACACAACATTGTTTTTGTTATCTAGTAACAGATTCCCACTAACAGTCTGCCAGACTCTGCTGGCACTGTGCATGCATATTCATGTGATTTGAATAGAAGTTCTTGTTCGGAGTACAGCAACACAGGCGTGTGCAAAAAAGTTAAATAAAATACATTTTTTCACAAATACATGCCCATGCATAAATTACTGGGGGACTGTATTATTTGCAGACTGAAATCATGTATGATAGGAATTTTTTTAAGAAGTAGAAAATACATTAGAAGGCGTTTGATGCTAATTTGGGTCTTCTGTTTCATAATTCAAACCCCTATTCCATGTTGCTGTTCAGTTTTTGAGGAACTCTGCAGCTCTCAGCTTTTATCTGCAGATGGCTAAGGAATGTGGTTTATTTTCACTTCAGCTGGATATACAGACATCTGAAGGTATTTTTCTTGTCAGAATTTATTAAAGAATACAAAATGCATCATGAAAATTGCTCATTACATGAAAACAGAGCAAAAATCCAGAGTACAACTGTCCTGTATCAGAATGGGACAGATTTTCTGCCTTTGCACCACAGCTCCCAGGGTCTTTTTTGTGCCACAGCCCACTATCTGACACAGCTGCACAGACTCCTCTCTAACCCCGTGTTGACATAGGGGAGAGCTGTGCTTCCACAGTACCTCTTTTGCTACATGGAGAAGTCTGGGGAGCAATGAAGGGGGCAGATCTTTTGGCAGAACCCCACACTCAGGCCATCTTGGAGTCACAGGATTTTTACTTCCACTTGACTTGTTTGCATCTGCCTATATATATTTTTAATGTGTTATCAGCATACAAACAGTGATTTAAAATTTGAATTTTAACTTGTATGCATTATATTAAACATAATGAACATCATATTAAAGCAAGCACAATTTATTTAGAAGACAGTTTTGAAAAAGAGTCTCAGATTCTAGAAACAGGAATTCAAATGTGTTTCAGCTGTTGAACTGTGTGTGTACAAATCTGGATATGTTTCGATTACTGAAGAATTCAGATGAGTAGACCTAGGGAACCCAGCTTAATTAATTACTGAAGAGATTGATTATAGTATGGAGCTTTTCACTTCTCAATCACTGAGTCAAACTCACTGAAAGAAGGCACCAAAAGAGAGGCATTCAAAGATCTGGATAACATAAGCAGAGAGCATTACTTTATTATGGTAGAGAATTCCAAATCCAAACAAACATATTATTTTCTAGACATGGAACACAGTGTTACTTTTTAAATCTTATAAAATCAATTCCACATTTTTTGTCCAACAAAGTGATGAAACTTAGCAGTGAGGTGTGAGATTTCCTGCTTCTATTTGTCTTTTTGATAACTGGAGGAAGAAGTGTTAACTTTTTTTTTTTTTTTTTGCTAGTCAATCTGGTTCCTTTTAAAAAGATTTTTATCTCATGGTCTGTTTTCAGCAGGTTTTCGAAGGCGCTCCAATACTGTAGCAAGGAGGCATTTCCCACATGCTGCTCACAGGATGGACTACATGGACTTCGAGGATGATAGCCGTGGATGGCGGTTTGATATGGACATGGTGATCATTTACATTTACTCAGTCAACTGGATAATAGGATTTATTGTTTTCTGTTTCCTCTGTTATTTCTTTTTTCCTCTTTAAGCTGTAGAAATAACAGTTAAGGAAAATGACAGTCATGTAAACCAAAAAATTATGAATAGAAAAGTATTAAAAAAGGTAAAATGTTTGATACTGCATTTTTATCATTCAGAATTGGAATAGACTGCATCAAGCAGACTGCAAAGCTGTTTGATACTTCTGCTGTATGTGACAAAGTACTTGAGTTTGGTTACAAATGTAATGTGAAATCCACATCATACTTCATTCAGTGGGAGTTTTGCCTTTGGGAGATTTTGATGGGAAAAGAATGTACCCCTAATTTATAAAATGATTGCTCTGTAGAATTACTCCCAGTTTTTAGGGGAGGTCTGCGTACGGCAAAAGAATGTCATCTATATAGTCATTTAGGGGTTTGACTCTGTGTTGACACACTTCACTCACTCATTGGTGCTTCAATTCCTCATACATAAAAGCAGTAAAGATGCTTCCCATTTTTTCTCAGATCTTTTGGGAGCAGGAGCAGTGCTGTACCATACATTACACAAATATTCATCAGAGCTATTTCAGTGGCATGATTGAAATCCTGGAAAATTTTGAAAACTGATGGACCTGTCAGCATTCTGCTGTGGATATTTTGAGCCTATTACCAAAAAAAAAAATTATACTGCATTGTGCTGCCAGTTCATCTCTTCAGCAAATAGCAATCAAAAGGAATCAACTAACAACCACAAGTTCTGCACAATAAGAGGACCGTTTTTGTGCAGATTCCCAGTGTAACACTGTTCCTTTTTTACCCATTCAGATGAGTGTGTTTGGATCCAGCAAGGCAGCTAATGGAGAGCAAGCAGCAGGCCTGCCAGCTATGATGCTGTGAGACACTGACCCAAATAAATACTGGAGACAGAAGCATTCTCCAGTGTAAGAAATGAGTATCATAATTAAATTGCTGTAATAATTGAGGATACTTTTAAATGTGTGGGCTCTCCAGGACTTAATGTCTCATGGGAAAGTTCATAAGAGGGCACAGTATTTATTTGCACCTTTCTTGTGAAACAATTCTAAAGCACTTTATTCTATATATAAATTGATGAATTATTCTATATATAAATTGATGAATTACAGTACCAAACTGCAGCCAGTTCAACAGTCATTCCAGACCTGCTGCGTTACACAGTATTTTCAGGTGAAAGTGAAAGAGTATTTATTAAATTATAGTGAAAGATACTAGAAACAAATGTGGAAATCAGGTGCTGAAGAATGGCACAAGATAGTTTAAGGCTTTACTTTTCAGGAAGATACAAGGAGTTTTTATTTCTAGTGGCATGACTCTTCAAAGTACTCTGTACTTTCATCTAGAAAAGCATGTGAGTGTAGGTATATTGTCCCTCTAGTATCAGAATTTGTGTGGGAGACCTGTGGTTTTTCAGTAGGTGGTGTTCTCCCCTGTTCTAGCACAGAACAAGAAGAAATGTGTTGTGGAAGGTGCCATCTGCCAAATGTGTGGAATGAAAGCAGAGTTTTATTAGGCATGAGCTTATATTCTTTTTCTGGAGCAGCTCCAGCATGGTCAGCCTCTTACAGGCTATGAAGGGATCAGGACCAGCAACTTTCACTTAATCTGAAAACCAGCAGTAAATCAACTACTAATACTTAGTTTTCTTACAGACTGCATAAAACAATCTTTTCAAGAATGTATGAGTAGAATTAAAAACTACAAGTATAACTGCACTGATTAGACTAAACAATCTTTGTCATAGTTGTTAGTATATGCAAATTTAAAGAGATGTAGGAACTGAAATTCACCATCACCACATAGTCATGGTTTTGACAAAAATGCATTTTTGTAATAATAATAATTCACTTAGTTACTTTGTCTCTGCCTAAAAGTGACTGGTGCTATTATTAGTGACATTAAGCATAATGTTTCAAAAGCTTTAAGGCTGTAATAAAACATTTGATGGAAGTCTTTTAAAAGCTAGGGGGTGTAAGTCATAGGCTCCTGTTTGGCTACATGCAGATGTGTGGGTGTGTATGCTAAAATATTATCCATAACTTTAAACAGTTCTCTCATATATGCCAGGACTAGCATTCTAACTGCATTTTTTACCTCTCTAAACTTATGAAATTATTGCTCATATGTCAGAAAAGGGAGGGACCAGTTCACCTGTTAAGACAAAATTGCTTCTACCTTTTGATCTCAAAAATACTAAAATAAAAAAAAAGTCATGAAAAATTGCTTTAAGTGACATACTCTAAAATTCCAGTAATAATGTTATTTAAATTTTTTAACCAGGATGTCTGATTAAGCAATATCCTTCAGTACATATTCAAAAATATATTGAGACATAAGAAATATAATATAGATGCTAACTAGTTACATAAGAAAAAGTTACATCATTTTTAATAGCATGTTACCATGATTTTATTTGAAAAAGGGCCACAAAGAAGAGGAAAAATCCAATCTAATATTGGCCTCTTTAGTGCATTTTCGATAGGAATTGATGACTGAGAGTAGCTACATTTTTTCTAAAGTTAGTAGGACTCACAATTTTGCAGGACATTTCTAATTGTTTAACTCTACCTTTCTTCAAGGCTTAAACAATAAACTGCTTCTTGAGAAATATTGTTTTACTTTATATAGGTTGTTGCTAATTCCAGAGGAAGATTATTTTTTAGTTATTAAAAATGTACATAATAAAAACTACTCCAACTCTGAGAGATCCTCCATAGGAAAAACACCTAAAAGATATAGAGTGGAGGTGCACATTTTTTGTCATATGTTGGGGTTTTTTGAGATACATACTTCTGTAAAAATGCAGTGACAATTCAAAGGTTCAAATTTGGTTTTCCTTGAAGTCTGCTGTAAAATGCTGTTAATATCTCTTGGAGCAAGAGCAGGTCCTTTATAGGCTATTTTCTGGTTTAATTGATCCTGATCAGTAAGCTTGTATTTCTTAAATACCATAGTATTAAAATGTTTACAATAAAATTTGGGTTGTTTTTAATATTTTGCAGTCATTTCACTAGATTTTGCTTGGTGGAATTAATTTCTTTTCATTCATTGTCTTCCTTGATATCTCTTTTGTTTCTGCTTGGGGTACAGCAAAGGTTTGCTGAATTTTTCACTACTGGATTAACTCTTTTTATATTAGCAGCCTTTTATTTGTTTCAGTACTTTCCAGGTAGCTATTGTCAGAAATCTTCTGGGGGCATGGTCTGGATCTTATCATATTCTGATAATGAAGAATTCTCAGTACTGGTGCTGTTAGTCAAGACCATTTAGCTGTTGAAGAGATCAGAAATCCAGGACAAGACTTAGGTTCCACTTTTACAGGCAAAGGAACTTCATGCCTACTCAGAAGTGTGTGATTTTTTTGTCCAGCAGTGGGTATGTTTGTAGCTCCCCCACCTGCCGAAGGTTCAGTCATCTTGCTTCTCTCATGAGACAATTCTAAAAAAATTCCAAACTATAGCTGCTCAGGGAGCAGCTGCTGTGAAGCACAACAAAGTCTTTCATGGTTTGTGCCTGCCTACAGATGCTCAGATCCAAGTTTTTTTCAGTATTCTACATACACACTTTGTGTTTTTATCACATGTCAACAACAGCATCAGTTAGTGATACTGAGATGGAAAAGAAGGAAGAACCAGACTTTAGGAATGTTTTGTAATTTTTAGAGAAAATTATTGCTGATAACATGAAAGTCTGGGAGTAAGATTAGCTATTGTAGCTGTCATCTGACAAGTAACTGTCTTCATGGTGTGTAGTGTTGCTTTTGTGGATGTGTTTTCAGCATCTTTTGTTCCTTGCAATCCTGACAACATTATAACTATGAGATGCACACTCACTTCTGGGGAATTCCAGGTCACAGATGAACAGAAGAGAAAGGTAGGACATCAAGAGCATCTGCTAGTGTTCAGCCCCATACCCAGGCAGAGGCTGTTAGGAAGGATGCTTTTGGATTGCTTTGGATCTAGAGTAAGACACGAAGCTATCTTTAGAGATGCCTTTTATTTAGCAGAAGGTTCTAAGACAGACAGTAATAGTATAAGGACTTAAAGATCACTGTTTTCATTCTTAAACAGAGTTACCACAGAAAGACTTTGCCATGAAATAAGCACAGAATGGAATGACAGGATGGCCTAGCTCCAAGCCTGCAAGGTCTAGCTAGCACATCCTGGATAATCCAGACAAAAATTCACACTGTGACAAAGTGTGTAAAGAAGCTGCTGCTCATGTGCTTATCACTGGTAAAACAAAGATCCTGATCAGCAGGTTATGGGACAACTGGCATCTGCAACCACCAGAGCCCTCCCTCCCCCAAATATGCCTCTGTGGATACATGAAACTTGGACTGCAAATTAAGACACCATGAGGAATACTTGAGACAAGATAAAGGGGGTACTATTGTCTGAGTGTTATTTCAGGCCTAGCGGGAGGTAAACAAAGCTGGGGAAGATGAATGTATCAGTGATAATGGCTGAATTTATGGGCCACAAGGAAAGCCAACCCACCAACTGCGCTGAAGTCAGCTCAGGCTGGGTGAGAAGTAATTCTGGCAGGAGGAGATTGAAGCCACCAATTCACAACCCAGAGAAAGACTGAGCATGGGACTAAATAGCATTAGAAATGAGGGAATCATTTAACCAGTAGAATAAAAGAACACCGTAGCCAATGACGATTAATTTTTTTGTTTACAAAAATGCATAAATAGTGAAAAGTTTTGAATTGCCTCAGAACCCCTACCACCAAGAACCCCTGGGTCCCTGGGTGAAGAAGGACCAAAAGGACACTGCTGGATCCATGGGTGGTGACAATCTTCTGCTCTCTCTCTCTCACTCTCTCTCTCTCTCCTCACATGCTCCTCCTCTCCCTCTCTCTTTCACTCTCATTTGATTGTTAATAAAATCCATACCATTGACTTTGGCATATGGTCTCATGTGCACCTTAGTTCAGGCCAAGGCTCTCAGTACAAGGATCCTTAACAAACTGTGAGGTGGATTTAAAACTGGCTGAACAGCCAAGCTCATAGTGCTGTGATTAGTAGCACTAAGTCTACCTGGGAGGCAAGTAATTAGTGATGTATCCCAGAGAACAAACCTGGTTCCTATCCTGGTCATTCATCTTCATTAATGACCTGGATTTTGGGACAGAGCATACCCTCAGCAAGCTGCAGAGGAGAAAATAGGAAGAAGTGGATAAATACACCAGAGGGCTGTGCGGCTGTACAGTGGAACTTCGGCTGGCTGGAGAAATGGACTGACGAGAGCTGTTCAGCAAGAGCATTTTTGCACCAGGGAACAGCTCCTCCATGCCTCAATACATCAGGAGGTCACCCAGCTGGAAAGCAGCTCTACAGAAGAGAACCTGGTAGACTTCAAATTGAATATGAGCCAGCAGTACTTCCTCGTGTGAAGAAGGCTAATGGTGTCCTCAGCTGCATTAGGGAGAGTGTGGCCAGCAGGTCACAAAAGATGATCCTGCCACTGTGCTCAGCACTGATGAGGCCATCTCTGGGGTGCTGTGTCCAATTCTGGGCTGCCTTGTACAAAAGAGGTACAGAGATATTAGTGAGATGTCAGCAAAGGATCACTAAAATGATTAATGGAATGAAGTCTCTCTCATATGAGTAATTCTTTGAAGTCCTCACACAAGAACTGACTGGTTGAGGACTAGAATAAGTGAATTCCTCAATAATGGGCAAATAAAACAGAAATGTCTGAGAACATCATGTTTTCCCTTAATAACAAAAGGCAGTACAATGCTGGAAAAACTTAGCCCATGTTTTTGTCCATTTCTGTTCTTTTCTGTACATATTTGCCTAGAATAATTAATTTTATTTTTCTTTTCTTTCACTGTTACCTTGAGTCAATACAACTAGTTTCTCTTTGGTAACCAGTTCAATTTTTAAGGGGTTATTTTTCTTCCTGCTTATTGAAATCTGTAGTTGTTGCAGTTCTCTGCAGTACTCAGTACTCAAAAGGGTACTAAGGAAAGAATCACCGAAGGTTTAGTTATATTATTTCAGTATTAGTCATCTTACTGTGAGAAATAGATATGCCAAGTTTATATCTAAACTTACTATTTAAATGTTAAATTCTGAAATCTGATTTTTTACAGGTAAAGGTTTGAATTCAAATTTCAAACAGTACCTCCTAATTTTGGCTGCCTCGATTTGTCATTCCCAATGTGGTGGTTTTGGTTTGTCAATTTTAGCTTTCCCAGCCAACACACCAAATAATGAGGTGAGTTGTGTGCTGGCCAAATGCTAGGGCACCCACTAGAATTACTTACTCTTTTTCTGCTGTGAGGTGGAATTAGGAGAAGAGCAAAGCTCTGAAAACTTAAAGGGTATAAAGAAAACTTTATTTAAACAAAACTGAGCAAAAAGAAAAAAAAATTAATGAGAATCGAAATAAAACCTTCAAAACATTTCTCCTTCCCCTACAACTTTCTTTCCCTTCCTACTGACAACATATAGAGACAAAACTTGGAACTTAGGTCAGTTTACCATCTTTAAAACAGTCTTTCATCAGTTCTTTTAGGGAGAGGAGTCTCTTTTACCATGCTATGGAGACTTCTCCATAAAAAACAGTTCTCGTGGCTTCACTGTCACAGCTAACTAGGCACCCGGGAAAGGAAGCTCTGTTCAGGGTGTGAAAAGTCTCCCCCCCATGGTTTGCAGATTTCCCAAAGATGCTTTTGGGGTGCTATTTTAAGGATGAGATGTTTTTGCATAAAAACAAAAAAAAACATCTCTGGGAACAAAGGTCTTCCCCTTTAATTCCTGGTGCAAGGTTTCTCATTTGTCTCATCTCTCTTTTCTGTTCAAGTTTCCCATTTAATTTCAGCTACTCTAACATTTGCTTGCTGCAACACTGGTGCCTCTGCTCATGACTTTAGGAAGAATGCTACATCCCCCCAATGCATTACATGAATTTACAGGGAAAAAAACCCTGAAGCCTGATATATCCAAAATACATCTTCACCATAGCTTCATAAAGGAATTTCAGCCCAAGAATAAGGCATCTCCTCAATCCCCTCCTATCTAGAATTTGACTCCTTCTTTACTGACCTGTGTCTCATGTTGTTCTCCCCCTCTGTCCTCACCCCTTTCTGATTTGGGTGAGAACTGGCATTTGCAAGTCCATCTTTTCTCAAGCTTTATCAATTGAAACAGTCTTTATTATAGAGTTCTCCAAAGCTGAAAGCTGATCCCATCCAGGCTCTGAACAGAGAGATTACTTGCCGTGTCTCTACTGCTGGTCACGCAGTCTCTGCCGACCCCGTATGAGCTGTGCTGGCCGCTGGCTTTCCTCAGTGCTTTCCTTCATGAGGAGCACTGAAAACAAGAAAAGCTGCTGCTGCTGTTTTTGTCCTGCCATCCGCAGCATAGCTGGCTAAAAGCAGCTAAGCAAACAAAGTCCATTGGGAGTCACGCCGAGGCAGTCACGGTTGCATCGATCCCAGCCCCACAATCGGCGCTGTCCTGCGTGACTGCTCCCAGCACTGGTATATCCCCCTGGCATGGACCAGTGGGCTCTGCCAGGAAGGGGCCCAGCCCCACTGGGATGGACCTGGAGGCCTTCCTGGGGTGAGGCCAGCTGTTGGAATGAATGCCTTGTAAAGCCAGCTC
Organism: Argya squamiceps; assembly: GCA_037834095.1. Lineage (NCBI taxonomy): Eukaryota > Metazoa > Chordata > Aves > Passeriformes > Leiothrichidae > Argya > Argya squamiceps. The sequence continues at coordinate 54,263,126 of JBBMKD010000115.1, read as the reverse complement.
GACAGCCAGCACTGCAGCAGAGCCCACGGCAGCCCAGCCTGGGCCTGGCTATGGGGCCTGTGAAGGCCTGGCCTGGGCCTGGCCCAGGGTGATCTCTGCCAAGGCCGGAAGCCAAGAGAGCTTTTCCCAGGGTTTGTTTGATTTTTAACGTGTGTTCCCAGAGCTGTGTTCAGCTTTCTAGTGGCTTAACAAGGTGTCAGTATTCAAAACTAGTCACTGATTGGTTTTGTCAGGCATGGAGGAAGCTGTTAGCAGCTTCCCATCTTCACTAAGTATCATTCAATGCAAAATCAGCACACCCGACATGAAACCTTCCTTCTAAAGTGACCTGATGCAGAACCGAAGATCGCTTTTCTCCAAGATGGGTTCTTCAGGATTTCTTATGTTGGGATCTAATGTGTTTATGATGGACTTCAGCAATGATCTAGATCCCAGCAGAATCAATGAGAGTCATCACTGTAAAATCAAGTTACTCATATACACCTGCAACTGGATTTGTGTCTTACAAACTTATTCTATTTCTGTAAAATGTATTCTGATGGCATTTCTGGAGTTTTCAGAACTTATTATGAAAGCAAGTTCAAATTTTATATTTACTTACATTTGATTATTCTATGACTGAAACTAAACTAAACCTCCAGAGTCTTAAACGTATTAGGATTTCTTTGTTGCTGTGACATAATCCTGGAAAGTAAATACTGTCAATATTAACTTAATGAAATTACTTAGTTAAAAATAATGATAATCTATTTAATTTTCTACTAAACATCGTCTTTGGTTGAAATATTTCTACATTTCTGATGAGGCACTAAAATGTAGTGAAACTTTGAAAGTACGTTCCGCCATTACACTCTGGAAGTTTTACCATAAAATGTAATAATGTATAATTGAGGACATTTAACTTTTCACTTGATCATACTTTTACAGTTTTGGGGTGGATTTTTGTTAAAAAAAAAGTTCCTAAAAGAAGACTGAGGGTGTGTATAGTCCCATATTTTGGTTTCACTAAAATTATTTTATTCCAGACAAATCCTACATGACAAACTTCATCTCTGATGAACACTGCAGAAAATGTACTGAATAAGCCGACAGATTTGATCAGAGGAATGCTTCTGGACAAGTCATCAGACTGACACTGGAAAAAAAAAGTTCAGGGCTTGCTTCCCAAGTAAAGACTCTCATCAGGGCAGAGTTACGTAGAGGACCAAATGGATTTCCTTGTCCTTTGGTTACCATGCATGGCACTCTCTAGTATCCCCTGGCACTTTAGGGCCCTCAATTGAGCAGGTGTCTCATAACAAGTTCTCAGGAGTTATACAGGGCATCTGATGGCATACATTGATTTTCCTTTTCTGTTTCTGCTTCTGTTTCTGTAAAATATTCCCAAATATTCCAATGTTTCTTAAGGTATTTTAATTCACCTATGACTGCTGGAATCTATCCAAAGAAGCTAAGATTATGTGCTGTTATTTTCCATTGCTTTTGCCCTCTGGGGCTGCTCTTCTATTTCAATCAGTTGATTTTGCAAAGGCATGACATTTCCCTCCCCCAAAATTCTGAACTTATAGCCAGGTGGGAATCTGTAACCTGACTTATTCTGCAACCTTTAATGAAAGTTGTGGCATGTATAAATGAAAGGAAAATATATATGCACGACAAAGAGGAACAAAACACCTTGTTGTACTAGATATAAATAAAATCTCAAGATCTTTTCAAAGGAACTTCTGTATTCCTGTAAAAAAGATTCCAGGAGCCAGAGTATGGTTGGCCCCTTCAAGAAAGCAACCATGAAGGTGTAAAATAGCAGAGAAGCAAAGGACTGCAAAGCAACTGCTTCCAGGGGGGTACTGGATAGCAGTAGTGGGTAGCAGTGCCAGGTACTGGATGAATGCCCTTCAGCCTGGCTTAATAAAAGCAAGATCAGTGTTAACAGCACCAGAGTATTTTACTGACCACTACCTAGAAAACTACTGACTGTTTCCTCAGTTCTGTTTGAGGCTGGCAGGAACAGAAGATGGTTTATGAACCTGTTTGCTCATTGTTTCTGTGAAGATGAAATCCCTCAAGGCCTTGGTTTATCCTGCCTAGACCTGATCTTCTTAAGGGGTCTTTATACATCGGTCCTTGGTCAGGAAAGTGTGCTGCTTCATTCAGAATTGTTCATGATACATGGAAATGTTGCTGAAAAGGCCCCACGGTATTGTTTGAAATTTAAAATATATCTGTTAGCATTTCCTGTAATATTGTAGCAGCAGTCACTGCGCTGTGTGCACTTCTCTAACTAGTTTTTTGAGTTTAAAAAATATTCTGGAACTTAATACTACAGATACCTCTCTGGTACTCAACAGCAGTGCTGCCTTCCCCCAGCCACATTTTTTATTGTTCACTCTACTTTACAAAATATGGAAAGATTCCTTCAGCTTCATGGTGTTGACATCTCAAAAATAATTTATAAATTAAATAAATTTTCTCCCAGGATTTCTAGATTGATGTTATACAAGTGATACAAATCATTATGCTACTGTATTAGTGATGCCTTATTTAAGTTTGCACTTTTGTTTTACAATGAGAAAACTGCAGTAATTATATTCTGACTTTTCAGTAGATATCATTTTAACTTATTAATAATCTATTTCATTTTCCATCAAAGATTTTCAACCTTTAATTGAAGTATTTTTACATTTCCATCAAATCATTAAAATGTAATCAGGCAATCACTTAAAAATACTCCATATGTAATCTTTTATCCTCAAACAAGACAATGAAGCAGAGAATGTAAATGCCACCAACAGAAGGATCATGGTAAGTCATTTGATACTGATGAAAACATTAAAAATTAATTATCTCAAATCCTTTTTACTCTGTCATCAAAAAAAAAAGTATTAAAGTGCTAATCATGTAATATATTCCACTGTTTCTGAGCTGGAGGATGAAATTCAGACTGTGGAGATGGGAAATCTCATGTGGCTTTACTGTATTACTTGTATAAAGTGAAGGACATTAGATATTGACAGAAAAAAATTAGCTGATCATCCTGGAAAATTAAAATGGAAAAGTAATACTTAAAAAAATCCTATGTAATACCAATCTACCTAAAGTAGTCCCTGGTTCAGGGGTAGTAACTCTTCATATAATTAGGCTGCTCCCCAGGAAATATTGTTCAGACTTAAAATCAAAATGTGAAAGCAGCTGAAATTCACGAAAACCTGTCTTTAATCCATGCTGTATAAATCCTTGGGGAGATGCATGATTCCAGAATTCACTACCAGTCAGACCATGGCATCTAATGGTGCCTGAAAGACAACACATTCCACTTAGAAACATATGAGGTAAGAATGTGTTTGCCTTGCACATGGCTCTAGATGGGTAATGTATGCATTTCAGCTGTCAGAAGTTAAACTAGTTCTAAAATAATTTAATTAAATTTCAGAGGAGGAAGAATATGCCAATTTTCTTTTACATCTTATCAAGCAGAGAATGTGTGCAAGAAGTTAATGTTACAGTCAAATTATAGCCCTCTTTGGTTTCATCTTATAGATTTGGACTCCACTTTTTGTCTTTTTTAAAACTTGGGAATTAAAAGAACATATAAATTAATAAATAGCTCTATGGTCACAGATTTTCCCAATGCATATACAGCAATTTTGCATGAAGAGCAATTGCAAGACCTACAAAATTATCTGATAGTTTTCTATTGTACTCACCTAGGAATCAAGCCTCACAAACTAATTTTTATTTGACATGTAGATTATGATTTAAATTCTAAATTACAAGCATTACAAAATGGTATTGAACTGCCAAGTGCTACTACTATTTTATCTCTAATTCTTCTTAAGACAGGAGTATATTATAATGATAACAATAGTGTAAATCAAGAGAACCTTCTCTTTCCCTGACTATTATTCCTGAAGTGTTTTATTTTCAGAGTAATTTTCAGGTCAAATTCTCATTATTTTTTATCTCTAAAAACAAGTTGTTCAAAACTTCTACTTCTTGTGCAGAGTCTAGTAGACTGTTCAATGTGCAAATCACTTGGGGCTTCTGAAGTTAAAGGCACTTTTACCAACACTGGGGAATATAGGAATGCAAGTATTACAATGTCAATATAACAGGTTAACACATTTTTTGGCAACAGTAACTAAATTATCATATTACCATAATTTAGATCACAGGACAGCCAAATTATACTTGCATGACTTGTACAGATGCTAACTAAATTCTTTATTTACTAAAAAATACCAACAACACACCTCCTACCACTGGTTTAGCATTTACTGTTTTACAGGAAGTTTAACATTAAAAGGCTTTCAGGAATATCTGTCACCCACTGGCTGCAAGGACATTTCTGGAAGATTCCTACTAGCTTCCACATATTGCTTAGCTAAGTACCCTCACCCTTTATTAACAGGAAAAGGAGAAGATGTCTAAACCCTTAAATAGAGCAGAGAGCAAATTGCTTCAGGCAGCAAAATATAAATCACAATGTTATTTAGTAAACAGGGTTTCTGGCTTTTGCACTGATTGAAAAAAGTTGAGTTTATTTCACATCTCAACTTTTTAATGAATACAAGTAAAGCAATCCAAGAGTTATTGCACAAACCCAAATCAAGAAATATTTCTGTTGTTATCATTATCAGTGGTCAGCAATGAGATCATAGCAATCATACTTTTTTATTTAAGAGGATGTTAGTAAAGACTGTGGACTGTCTTTTTGAAAAACAGTGTCATTTAGCGTTATGTCAGAGAAACATTACAACTGTTCCATGGTATGAATACAAAAATTATATTTTTAATTTTATTGAAATTATTTGGGTTTTAAACATTAATAATGTTTAGGTTTCATTATCAGGTAACATTATTTTAAATGAAATAATGACAACAACGATGGGTAATTTTCTTCCTGAAAGGCAAAGCAGTGGGTTGAATGACTGCACAGTAACCAAGTCACGGTAAAAGTACAAAGTCAAGGACTTGAAAGAAAAAATAATCAAGTCCTATAAAAGAGAGTCTTCCAAACAGATAAGGATGAAGCCCTGATTCACCAATGAACATTGTCCTTCATCCCCTTCTTTTTAACCTACCATGACAGACAGATCTAGTCTCTCACTGGGCCATTTTATGTACTGCTGCAACAGCCATACTGCACTGGAAATTGCTCTGCTTTTTCCATCTTTTGGTGTAGGAATCCTCATGTGGACTAGAGCCAGCATAGCCTGCTGTGTGCTGTACCACTTGGCATTAGGAAACCATGCAGATGGCAAGGCAGCATGGTTAGGTGACAATGCAAACTGCCCATGGTCTTCCAGAATAGGCTCTGAGTGACTTTTAAAAGTGAATATTGAGTGTCTGCATTTATCCAAATATTTTTTGTTTATTCCCAAGAATGAACAGTAATATAAAATTAATTAGGTCTGTACTTTCCAAAGATCCTTGACACCTAACTGCCCTTTGAATAACAGTATCTGTGATGAATAATAATGCATGTGTTAATCACAGACAACAATAATATTTTTCTGCAGTTTAGTGGCCAGAGCACTTCAAGAAAAGGGTCAAAACATACTCTCCTACAATCAAAACTTTCCTTGTCCATAGCAAATGCTCTAAGCACTAAACATATAGGTATGCCAGAGAGAAACACCATTTCCTTTCAGTGTCAAATGAAAGAAAGGTTCTGTATTGGCTGGATTTAATGATCTTAAGGGTTGTTTTCAGCCTCAATAATACTATCTGATTTTAAATACCTTATTAAGTACAGAAGATGGAGTTGCTAAGTTTCACTGAAATTTATTCTGTAATTTAAATGCTTTAGTCAGGAGTATGTGAGAAAAGGGGAAGAGAGGCAAATACTGCTCTTGCATATGCCTTTCATGTTCTAGGCGCTGTTTCCCCAAGTCATCAGATGACTGTCATGAATTCCATTCTCTGGACTCTCATTTCTTTCTTCTAGATGAACTGAATTTTAGGTAAACCCTATTTTGAATTTCAGTTCCCTTGAGGAACTAGAACATCTGAGTTTGTTGATACCTTAAGCTTTTTCAAATCATGATCCTTTATTAACAAGGCTCCTAAACAACAATTTTTGTTTGTACTTCTTAGAAAAAACTTTCCAGTGTTCCAAAGGCAGCAACAGCTTTTTCTTTCTCTGAGGCTACTTTCAGTACATTCTGTGACATCCTTTAAAAATTAAATAAATGCAGCTAAAACCACTGTCTATTTAATACCTCTTAATATTTAATTAATGCAATAGTATATATGAATGGTCTTTTTATAGTTGCTATATGTCAGCAGAAGGTATAATTACAGTACTAAGAATATCAAAAACAGAGTATATCAAATTAAAACACTGCAGATACTTCTCTTTTAAATTGTCATAAGCAAAAATATTGGTGACACGAGTGGATTGAGAGCAGGCCTACCCAAAAGGACTTGGAGTTGCTGAGGATGAGAGGCTGGATGTGACCCAGCCATGGGCACTGACAGCCCAAAGAGCCAGACGTGTCCTGGGCTGCATCCAGAGCAGTGTGGGCAGCAGGGCCAGGGAGGGGATTCTGCTCCTCTGCTGTGCTGAAACCCCACCTGCAGGGCTGCATCAGCTCTGGGGGCCCAGCACAGGAAGGACATGGACCTGCTGGAGTGAGTCCAGAGGAGATCACCAAGACGATCAGAATGCTGGAACACTTCTCCTCTCAGGGAAGGCTGAGAGAGCTGGGCAGTTCAGCCTGGAGAGGAGAAAGCTCCAGGGACATATTGCCATGGTCTTTCAGTAGGACTGTCTAAAAAAGATGTGACAAACTGTTATGCAGGGCTTGTTGTGACAGGACAAGGGGTAATGGTTTTAAATGGGGAAAAATGTATTCTATGGGTGGTGAGGCACAGGAACACATTACTCAGAGAAATTGAAGATGCCCCATCCCTAGGTGGGGTGGAGCTCTGAGAAGCTTGGTCTAATAGAAGGTGTCCCTGCCCATGGCAGGGGCTTGGAACAAGATGATCTTTAAGGTACCTTCAAGCCCAAACCATTCTATGATTCTGTCATTCTGTGAGTTTTAGCTAAAAGTTAATCTTCACTTTAACTACTACTGTTTTTTTCTTGACATTTCTTACCTACCAGGTATACACAGCCCTGTTTTAAGATTTTGGACCTCAAATGCACAGCTTGAAAGAAGATACTTCAGAAGTACCATTAACATACCATGATGTGAATGCGCTAGAGATCTATGTACATGCTAAGTCTGATGTGTAGGGTGGACATGAGCATTTAGTGCCCAGGAGCTCTTCAATGTTTAAAAACTGCTGATATACAGACTCAAAATAGTATTGTGCAAAGTGAATATGATGATCAATGAATTCACAGAAGAAAATGAGTTTAAAAAGTATGACAACAAGAAAGGAGAGAGATAAAATTGTGAAAAACAGTCATTTAATTTTCACTGTCAGGAAAAGGAGTTTAAATATAATGGGGTGATAAGGAGGGAGCCAGTATGGAATTCAGAGAGGCAAAATAAGTAAGCTTGTCCTGTATTCATGTATCAGGAAGCCCATTAGAGTCCCAGCACACTGTTCTCATGAGCCATTTAAAGTAATGCGTGGACAATGTTAGCTTTGGCCAGGCTGTGAATAGAATGACTTGCTGCAAGTCATTATTAATCAAAAGATGCTTGTTCTAGAAGTAGGTACAGCAGGGGAAAAAAAGAAAGGAAAAAAACCCCACAATATTTTTATTAGCTTTTCGAAGGAAAAAGGAAAAAAAAAAGAAGACATTCACACAGCAGTACAGAGATAAAGAGGAACAGCCAGTGAACCTAAGGGAAGACAGCAAATGAAAAGGTTTTGAGGGAAAATGAGGAGCTTCTGTTTCCCACTGAACCTTGAGACATCTACTTTAATCAGCAATTAATTCATTATTACATTATCTAGAGCTCTCAATTGCAAAATCCTAATAGTGTTTCCAGGTTTGTTTCATAGCTTTGACCCGATTTCCTTCATCCTTTTTCAAAATAAAGCCTTTTACTGCCAAAAGAAGTTTTGAAACATTTACAGATATTGGTTAAAATTACTTCACTAAAATTACAAATAGAAAATTTTACCTTATATGATGAATGCTGTGAGACAGACCTTTTGGTGTTTTCAAGCACCATTCATAGAAGCATGCGGCCATTCACTTGTCTTACATAATTTAGACTTGTGAAAATGGTTTCAGCTGTCTTTGATTTTCACACCCTTCTTTGGATCAAACGTAACACACACTTATAACAGAATGTCAGGTAGACTATAGACTTCCCCATCCTGTTCTGGAAGAGATAAAAATATACTTGGTATTGCTTCTACTACTAAGTGATATCTCTGTCTCTCTGTACAGTTAAAACCGTCCACCACATTCTGCATTTCCTCTCTAGGAAGAAAAGCAATATCCTAAATGAGAGGCATCATTGCAGATTTGCACAAGGTAAGACACAGCACTTTGTTCACACTGGTTTTTTTGGTACAGGGAAAATTGATCAAGGCACAAGGCAGCCAATATTAGAACATGACACATAAACTGTTCATTTAAGTTAAAAAATGTAGATGACAAGGAACAATGCCTCATTTTTGAAAAGTTTCTCTGTTGATACTGAAATCAGCCAGATATAAACTTTCAAACACTGTTCTGAATATTAGAAAACAGGCATTCTTTACTACAGCCTGGTCACTCAGAAGATCCTTGCTCTAATTGAGTGCACCAAGTGTCAGGTGAAGAGTGTTTACCATACACACTGATTACAAATTCATCAGCTATCCCTGCTGTAGGAATGTATTTCCCACACCCAGCAAGTGTTTTCCATATAGGGAAAAGTTTAAGACTCACCCCTTGCATTTCTTATACGGTAAAGAACCCAGAGACTTCAACACCTGACAGTGATTGGCTCAGTGCCTAGAGAGAAGCATCTATTGAACCTTTTTGCTGTTCTTCAAATCCTGTATCTCTCCCTATTGGCAGCAAACCAAATTGTCCCTCCTAAAACATTCAGTATTTAGGAAGGAGCACGAAGGAAGCAAAGGGGCTTTGTGGAGTGTTTCTAGCAGGGTGTCACAGGTTTTCTCGGACACCTGTGCACAGCTTTCCTTTTGTTTTCTGTAACATTTGCTATTTTGTTATTTTTCACTTATCAAACCTTTTACTTTACAAAACACCTCTGAAGAGCAGTCTCACTAAAGTTATTTTAAGCCAATCTGCAAGGGCTGGACCCTCAGAGGTGGATATGTTTACACGTGGCTAATAACAATCTGGCCATGTGCTAACCTGTATTACCCTGCTTACTTGATGTGTCTGTACCACTTTATTTTACATAGTCACACCTGTTATCATGGTTCTCTGGGGTCTGTCTTCAGCCTCTGATGCCCTTTTCAGGTGGCTGTTCCTCAACCCCCACTTCTGAGTAAGCATAATATAATTGTTTTGTAAAACTTGTGCTTTGTCAGCCTTGCAGAGCTGAGCCGCTTGCATTTTGCATGGATTCTGTTTGCCTGAGTTATATCCTTTATCTATTTCTCCATGGCTGTGCTGTTCTGTTCTGCTGTCCTTATCAGAATAAAATAATGTTCTGTTCTACTGTCCTTATCACTGTCTTTGACTAAACTTATGACTTATGTGACTTATGGACAATTGAAAGGATTTCATTCATTGCCTGAAAATGCCTGTATGTAAATTCCAATTTTTAGCTTTTTCTTTTGCGTGTCAAACCTGCGACAAAGGTATAGTTTATTGGTATGAAAATAAGAATAATGTATTTAAGTCTCGAAGATTTATGAATAAGTGGCAAAAGTATCTTACTGAGAAGACCTCTAAGTATTGCAGTCATCTAAAGAATTTCTTAAATCAACTTCTTGTAAGTAATCCCTTCTTGTAAGTAAACAGTGTTTGGAAAGAAACAAGTTCATTCAACCATTAATAAGAACCTAGAAAAGCCCTTTAGAGCTATATTTATGATTGTAAAGAATAAAACTGTAGGTTTTTAAAACCTCCTCAAGTGAGTTGGCCTTAAAATCCACATACCCCACCTTAATCTCATGTATATCAAAGATGTAGGTGTTCTTCAAGAAACAGTAAGGTCATAGCTCCCTTTGAAATCTTTTTTGGCATTGAAGTTATTTTAAATTAATTCCAACTTTTGTAACCATGGAAAACACAATACAATAAAACTTGTGCTATTAGTGTCTGGAGGAGATAGAGCAGTAAATCTTTGCTCTCTGCAGATATTTATGGATTTTTATTAAATGTTTCTGAGAGGCTGAGAAAGAAATGGAGATAGATGGTGACAATGCTAAAATTTATCAGCAGACCTATATCCTGCAAAAAATTTCTGCCACAGATTCTTTTTGAGGGTAAAGAGGCAATTTTTTCAGAAAGGTTTTGTTCCTTGAAAACCTTATGTGCTGAATCCAAAGCCTCTGTATGTCTGAGTCACGTCCCTACAAGGGGACTAGGATTTCAAAATAGGGTTTAACCTCCTTAAGAGTCTCTTCTACATCCTCTATTTCCATATCTCTTCAGAACACAACTCTACATGCTTGCAGGAGTGGTTGCCCCAAAATGATCAACTGTGAAAAGCCTCTGAAGCAGATTTTATCTGAGGAATTATTACCATATTCATAAAGTAGCAGTTCTGTGGACTTAGACAGTCAAGTACTCAAAAGCTGTCACAGATCTTTTCTGCCTTTTCTCAGCTACACTCAGAAAAATTGTGTGAAGTTCCCATAGACTGGTGCCCAAATAGTTTCTGTTTTCTGTATTACATAGCTTTATTTGCTTTATTAAAATTCCCAGTACACTGGACAATTAAAAGATGACCATAAAACCCAAGTCTCTGACAGAAATAAATAGTCATACTCCCACATATGACCATTGTGTAAAAGTACACATTTAAATGCCTATTTCAAAATTACTTTAAATTGTTAGGGTCTAAAAGCATTAATAATAAAACATTCAATTTTTGGTTTAGTGTATTTTTTAAAATTCATTTGAGAAGTGAGTTGAAATTGCTTGGAGCTACTTTCTTAAATAATTTCCAGATTGAACATGTACACTTTGCCTACAAATAAGATAGAGACACTGTGTATACAAATAGCTATACTTGATTTGAATATGCAAAAATAGTATTTGCATGTGTGAACTTTACTAGAAGGCAAGTAGGAGAGTTTTAAAAAACAATGTTATGTTTTTTAATCTTCTGCAGGATGACAGGAATATTTATCAAACTAAAGACACATATAGGAGTGTCAGGAAATCAACAAATTTTAAAACTGATGGAGAAAAAAAGGAAAATATCAAATTATATTCCCATATATTTTCATAATTTAGCGCTCAATCCTATTTTACTTGTTTCACAAGCAAATTTTAATAAACATATCAAAACTTACATTAGCCAAATATTTCTTAGTAACAAGTTGGTAGACATTGCTCTTCTTCAGATACAGTCCCTGATCTTTTACTGTCTCCTACATTTCTGTGTCCTGGTTGTGCATCTGGATGGAACTCAAATGCTATTCCTGCTGCCTGAGGAAATCTGGAAGTCAAGACAAATACTGGATAGGAATCAAATTAATGAACCATTCAGAACAATAGTGTAAGAACCAGACTCAGAGCAAAAAGGCATTGCTCTCAAAATAAGATTAATGATCTTAGTTGCACCAAATATTCAATATTATAAGGTTCTTTGAGGCAGGAGCTGTTACCTTTTTTGCCAGCATCTGTAACTGAATATCTGTGTTAAGACATTACCAAATGGAAGGTGTCTACATTTTTATATTTCTATTATTTAGTAATAATGTTAGAAATGTTTATTGTAGAGAAATAATAACCATACTTTCAAAAGTGTAACACAAGTTTTATGATACCATTATCAGCATTAAATTAAACTGTATGAAATATTTTAATTATCTAAAAATCTAATTTTTTTATACACAGGCAGGACACACTGGATGATCGCTCTACAGACTTTACATCAAGAGCTCAGTGTCTGTAAAACTCCTTCCAATAGTTCTCTTCACTGGATTTCCAACTCCTAGCAGGGATTCTAAAACAGTGAAGATAGAAAAAAGAACATATATTTGAAAATATTTGGCAGGTTATGCTCAGTTTAAACAAAGGGTGTATACAAAATCAAAACAGAAAATAATGAAATTTCTAGTAAGATTTTTCTTCCACAAATATTTGGCTAAATAATACATTATCTGGTTGAAAGATATGAAGTTAGCTGTGGTTTGAGATTATCCTAAATGAGAGGCAATATGCATTAAAAAGCCGTTCAATTAACAGTGAGGTAGGAGTCAATACCACAAAGATGGATACACTTATTTATGTGCAGTCAAGAGTCTTAGAAAATTAGGCAAGCATCTTGACTTAATGACTTTACATCTTAAAGCGTGTTGTTTGATATTGTAAAATGTTGCACACCTGGGAAGACAGAGAACCCAAATCTCAATCATAATTCCACAATAAAAATTATATAAAGAGAGTATTAGCTAAGAAGAAGAGGTAATTAGAGATAGCAATACCATCAAAAACTATTGTATATCTTCATTTGTTGATAATTTCACTTTTTAAATAGTTTGGTAGCATTTTGGTTTCTAACATCTTTGTCAATTAGAATTGTTCTGCAGATTCAGTTCAAGCATATAAATCTCAAACTGCTTCTTATTTTATTGAGTAATGGAACTAATTGTGAAAATCTGTCTTTCAAGACCAGACCTAGGATTTTACCAAGCTTTTTTGTCTCATTACATTACTGCTGTACTTTAACCTAGCATAATTCTTCATTCTGACTATATTTGTTATACAGAGACTATGTGCTTGATTTCTGTCTTGTATGTGGTATAATTTAAAAGTGGAAAAAAAAAGAAAAGAAAATAAGAAAAACAAGAACAACATAGAGACAGAGAGTGCACAGAAAAGTAGATGTTTAATATATGGGACTCACCAATACACTCTAACCTATATATACCAATTTAAAAATTATTTATTGTAAGACTATGTGTTCATTTATGCACCAATATATTATTGTGCTTCAATAATAACCTGTAGCAGTTAGCCTATGTGATTAGTTCATGTGTTAACCTGCTGGTATTTTCGGTATGTATATTGATAGATAAAACATTATCTATAAAGATTTACTTTTTAATTTTTTTGCTAATTTTAAATTTCTAATTTCTCCAGAGATTTCTTTTAATAGAACAGTATTTTAATGCTTGCTTTTGTGTTACAAATCCCTGACTTCTGGATTTGCTCTTACTCAGATATTTTGGAAGAACTACACCAAAGTAAATAATTAAGATACAATTCTAAAGTTAATATGTTAATTAAGATACAATTCTAAAGTTTGATATATTCAAAAGATTTTAGATTTCCAAAAATGTTTTAAATGATGACTTGTAGTTACTGCTACATCAGCATAAGCACCTTCCAGTATGATGTGGGCTATAGAATTTCCTTCTACTTTATAGATTGCCTTCTACTCTCACAGTACTTATACAACCATCTAGTTCTCTATCAGCTAAGCAAAGGACTACTTCTAAAAGATGATGAATAATAAGATTTTCAATATACTTATTTACGACAAACATTCCTTAACTCTAGAAATCTGATTTAAAACATAGATTCATTTTGTAAGTTTCAGCAGAAAAACAAAAACATGAAAAATATCTATTATCTCTTTAGTCCCACAAATATATATCTGAATAGATATATAAAGCATCATTACTTTTGTCCTTAAGTAGTGCAAACAATTCTGAAGCCACCTAGCTTATCCTCATGGTTTTGAGAAATTTAGAAACACCATCAAAACCACAAAATACATCACTCAAGCTTATCTAAGCAAGGGGAATTCCAGTCTAGCATTTCTTTTATTGTATCTCATATACATGATCTGCAGATAGTAGACAGTAGAAGTGATGAAGACCTGTTGTAAGATGATAAACTCAAGGCATTTTCCCAGGACTAAAAAATAAAGTTTTATCAATTTTTGTACTTAGGAAGAGAGATTGGATGGCAAAGACAACTTTGAAGATGAATGAACTAGAGGAAGTTTGTTCTCCTGCAGAGAACCAGAGGTATCTGGGATTTTACTTGTGAGCTTTGAAAAGTCAAAATCACGCTTTTGTTTTGTTTGTTTCATGTTTCCTCTTCAAAAGGAAGGTAAAAAGATTCTAATTATGCTAATAACTCCTATAGAGAAGACTGAAGAATTTAGACAAAACTTGAGAGTATATGACAACAGCTCATAGTCACGTACATCAAATTAACAGATTGTATCTCGGTGCTTAAATCCATTCTTGGAACCATCCTCACCCACAAGCATTTCCTGAGTAATTTTCTTAACTGTTCTCCCAGTTAAAGGTTCAAAACAAATTCATCTGTGGTAAATAACAGAAACATTTCTGCAGGTTTAAGATCATGGACTGCTGACAACTTCACAGCCAATCTAACAGTCTCAAAGTTTTACTGTAATGCTTGCTGGTTTTTAGCATCCCTTGTGAGTACCAGTTATGGGGAATAAAACAGAGTATAATGGAAGCTATAAAGGAGCCTGAGCAGAAACCGTGGGAGACAGACACAGATAAAGGCTCCCTGGGAAGTAAGGGACCAGGAAACATGTTGTGAAACTTTGTGATAAGATAACGATACAAGGTGACATGATGTCATAAAGAACGTGTAGCCAATGAGAAATTGTTACCAGAAATAGAGCCCTATATAAGTGCCATACAAGAAAAACCCTATATGAATACCCTGTATGCTCAATAAATTTGGCTTCTGATCAGAACTCATAATGTCCCCATCTCTCAATCGCCGATAACCAATGATCTAATTTAAACTGTCTTGTGTTCTCCAGAGTCCCCTCTGAGACTAACATCTATGAGAGACATATTCTCTGTATAGAGCATTTGACATGCTACTACAGTATGTTCTATACATAGGCCTTGTAGAAATGTACCTGTGGTTGACTGTGAATGGTATGAGTGCTGCATATCAGAGAAATTAGATAATTTTCAAGTATTATTTTGTGAGAAATATTTTATTCACAGTAAGAAGGTCAGCAAAACTCAAGAGGAATAACCACTTGGGTAATTCAAGTATAAAGGTCTAGAGATTGGAATATGCACTACTAATACATAATTATAATAAAAGAAATGTAAAATCATTATAAATGTTAATCTTTCAATAAAGAAGTCCCAAAATCCAGAAAACAGAATGTTATTGGATGCTGCATTATTTCATTCTGCCAAATAACAGTCTCCAACAGTTTAATGAGTAGCTGTCAAGAATAAATTTCTTCTTATTAATTCATATACTATTCATATAACTCCTATGTCACATAATTCATATCCTCTTATTAAAAAAACTCTCACAAATTCAGCAAGTAGGGTACTGCTTTTTCACTTTCTGCCTTCATTTATTATGCAGATAAAGTAATGTTTTAGAATCAAACTGCATAAATGGCAAGATTTCTAAATTCCATTTTTATAGTGTAGCTTAAGACTAAGTTTGATGATGTGATGTTGGCTGGGCGATCACAAACCATATGAAGTTTACCAAGGACATGGACCAGGTTCTGCACCTGGGATGGGACAGCCCTGGATGTACCACACAGACTGGGGAATGAGGGGCTGCAGAGCAGTGCCATGGAAAGGACCAGGGGGTCCTGGCTGATGGCTGATGAACACGAGCCAGCAGTGCCCTGGCAGCCAGGAGGGCCACCCATGTCCTGGGGGGTCAGGGACAGCATCTCCAGCCAGGCAAGGGAGGGAATTGTCCCCTCTGCTCTGCCCTGGGGTGGCCTCGCCTCCAGTGCTGGGGGCAGTTCTGGGTGCCACAGTGTAAGAGAGGACAGAACCAGAGAGTGTCCAGAGGAGGGTCTGGAGATGGAGAAGGGCCTTAAGGGGAGAAACAGTGTAAGGAGTGGCCGAGGTCACTTGGTCTGTTCAGCCTGGAGGAGACTGAGGGAAGACCCCATTGTGGTCTGTGAGGGGAAGCAAAGGGGCAGACACTGATCTCTTCTTTCTGGTGAGCAGTGACAGGACCCAAGGGAATGTCATCAAGCTGTGTCAGGAGAGGTTTAGGTTGGATATCAGGAAAAGGTTCTTCATCCAGGGGATATTCAGGCACCAGAACAGGCTCCTCAGGGACGGGGTCATATCACCAAACCTGCCAGAGCTTAAGAACCATTTGGACAAGGCTCTCAAGCATGATCATACACCGTGAGATTTGTTGGATTGTTTTGTGCAGGGTCAGGAATTGGATGCAGATAATTGTGAGATCCTGTGGGCCCCTTCCACCTCAGGATTGTGGTGGTGTTTCTCATGGTTCTTACCTTTGTTTCATGTCATGTTCAATTGTATGTAAGCCATTTTGTTCCCTCAAGGTTCCATCTTGTTCCCCTTCCTCCATTTTGTTGTTTATCACCTTACCCCTCAACCTACCCCGGTAACAGCCTCCCCATTGGTTCCCCTTTTCCTGGGCTGTTATCTGTCAATCTTATGTTATGTATCAATATGTGCTATTCTGGTCCTGTCCATCATTCCAGGGCCTCTCCCAGATCCTGGAAATATCTGAGGGGAGGCGTCGAGTGATTGGGCAGGATCCAGTCACGCCATCCCTGTTTGTTCCTGATTTGTTGAAGTTGTGTGAAAGCCACTCCCCAGTTGTCCCCCATTGGTTCCTGTTGTATCCTTTTCCCTGGACCCACCCCAGTTTAAAAGGGGCTGTCCCACTGAGCCGGTTGTCTCTCTTGAGGCACCGGCTGTGAGGTGAGGGCACCCCATCCAATAAACTCCAGTTTGGTTAATACCCTCGAGAGAGTCCCCTCTTCTTTTCGTAATTCCTATAGCTGCACATTTGTGCTACAGGCCAGCTGAAACAAACCACCTGGTTGCGGCGGTGTCCTCGGGGCTAGCCATTGTGCTGACACCGGGTTGCTAGTAAGCGACCGTGACCGCACAGGATATTCTATGATTCTATGGCTTTTAAGGGTCATCAATTCATAGATCCACTAAAGTAACATTCCATTGAGAATTAAACTGAAACAAATACATAAAAATAGACTACATTCCTCTGTGGTCTAAGTTTACTGAAGTAAGTCAAGTATTAAGAGAAAGTATAAATCTCATTCCAAGATAGAAAAATAAACTAATTCAAAAATTCCTGTTAAAAGTAAATGTAAACTGCATTTCAAAAAGCAGGAGAAGCCCAGGACTACAATGTTAACACAGTATAGTTAATAGAATAATACAGAATATAGGAGAGAGTACTTACAGCTTTCCACCACCTGAATTCATGCTCAGATGTGAAGTCAAGATGCAGATCTTATAAAAATCTACATGCAAGAATATGGAGCTGCTTCCTGGCCCAGTATTCATCGAATCATAAAACATATTGAGCTGGAAGGGATCCATCATGATAACTGAGTCCAGCTCCTGGCCCTGCACAGGATGCCCCAAGATCCACACCTGTGCCTGGCAGCATTGTTGAAACACTTCTTGAACTATCAGGCTCAATGCTGTGACTACTTCCCTGGGGAGCCAGTCCTAGTATTATTGATACGGACATTGAAAACAGCTGATTTAAAAAACAAAACAAAACAAACAAACAAACAAAAAACACCCCAAACCACCACAACACAACAACAACAAAAACCAACCCCCTCCCACCTAATTATTATTTGCTGTTTGTTCTTTTTTAAAACAAATCATTAAGAAAACCGTACTCACCTGAAGGTTTAGAATATATTCAGTGGTCACTGAATTTATATAAAAATCTTTTTCTGCACTTCCCAGAATGCTAGTTCTTTTAAAAATCAAACTTAAAGAATGAACAAAAGTTGGAAGATTTTTTGTAGAAATCTCTAAACATAGAATTTTTTCCATAATGCCTGTTCCATTAATCTTTTTGACACTTATTTGTGTCATAAATTGTGATAAGCTTTGCCCCTTCTGTTTTAAAAATGTCTTTGTTATCTTCTATATAGTTTAGGTTAATTTACTTATCATGGCAACCATATCTAGCCTGTTAACCTGGGTTTTATACTGTTCCATATAAGTTTGGGGTTTGCGGCATTTTTTTTGACCGCTCTGTGGCCTAATGGTTCCAAAGTAAATCTGGCACATACATGGTGGAGGAAACCTGGAAAATTGCACATTTTGTACATATTCTTCAGAATGCCCAATGCTAAAATCAAATTAATAGTTTCCTAGACTTAAGTTCAGAAAGTAACTTTTTTAAGTTAATACAACTAATGGTACATTTCAGCCAATGCTTCTTTTATGTATTAGTCCTTCTTGGTTTGAAAGATAGGTGTCTGCCAAGGGAGGTGGGAACAAAACTGCCTGCCCTCTGCATTATTCTAACTTTGAAATTAAGGGGCTTTCAGGCAAAGAGATGAGAAAAGGAATAACAGTTCTTTACTGGTGTGTATGTGTATAACAAGGCAAACAAACAACAATGACAGCAACAACAAACAGGGCCAGAGATCCAGCCGCAGCCTCCCCTGGGCCTCAGGCACTTCCCTTTGGGTGCAGTTCCAGTCACAGCCTGCAGGGGCGCTGCTGGCTCCCGGCCGGGCAGGGGATGCGATGACTCCCCCGCGGCAGCAGGGGGCGCTGTGGCGCGGGTCCGCCCGTCTCCTTCACACGCTGATGCGGGACGGGCTGAGGGGCACAGGTGGGCTGCAGCAAGAATCTCGGAGTGGAATTGCAGGGCAGGCTCACCCTGGGCAGTAAACAAGAGGCAGAAAATCTGCAGCTGTAGCAGGGGTGATGGGGTAGTCAGAGAGATGTGTCCTCCGGGAAGGCAAGGGAGTCGGGGTCCTGGTCTTTTGCCCGGAGGCACCCGAACAGATGGTAGGACCCTTTCCAGTGTGGCAGGGTGCCGGTAAGGTCCCAGTTCAGTGGCTGCTCTCACAAGCAGAGGCTCACCCACAGCACAAGGAGCAGGGCAGGGCTGGGATCCGGCACTGAGTTCCAGCCCCAAGCAGCAGCTCGGCTGTTCTCTTCCAAAACCCAGAGAGCAAGAGACCTGGGAGCTGTGCCCCTTTTTCCTCAGCCCAATTCTCACCTGTCTCTGCCCCTCCCAGAGAAAGCCCACAGCTGAGAGAGTAGCCAGCTGCACCCTTCCTGTGGAAACTTTTGCCTCTCCTAAGTATAGGTTATTATGGTTTCTTAGCGACAGGTGGGACAAAATTCCATGAGTGCAAGAAACAGAAAGAAAAATCCTAAATCCCAACAATGTATCATTTACCATGAGCTACAGATTGAGAAAAAAATTCACCTTGTCCTTAATGTAAACTCAATAGGGAAGTGTAGCCAGTCTATCTGTTATAATAAGAAAAGCTGAATCAATTTAATTTATTTTTGAAGCTGTTCTAAATACACAACTGTGAAGGGCACTTGTGCATCTATTTCAGTTCACAAAATATCTAAGTTAAAACAATTATAAATCATCCTTACAGGAGCAATTTTTTATAAGGAAGAAAAAAAAGCTTGTATTTAATATTCAGACAGAAGACCAAGGTAAAAAACCAAAATCTCAGCTCAGTAAGATACTACTTTCTGCACCAAACATTTTATAATATGGAGAGGGAAAATAATGCTCAGTAGCCCACAAAAAAATCTATAAAACAGTACAACAGGAGGCATAAGAAATACTGGCCACAGTATTCTGAAATATGTGTATGTTACAGAAGCCTCCATACAGCAACATTAAGTGGCTTTTTGAACCAGTTACTGGAATCCTGGTGTAGTATCTGAAAAGGTCCATTTACTGTGAATTATCCTAGAAAGTTCTGGATGCTCAGCTGCTTCAGGAGAGGATATAATTGCTCAGGACAGAAACCAAACATACTTACTCAACTTTAAACAACACTAGTAGTAGCAGGAGCACTATTTACTATGAAAGTGAACTGTAAGTACACAGACAGATTTTTATGGATACAACTACTTCCAGAACCATTCTTTGAAAAATACAATGTTTTCATGTGTGATGCTTTTGAATATATGTGAAACAAGAGCAGAAAACAAAATTTATTGTAAGGAATTAAATCTACTTCCTAAAAATTAACTAGCCGCTGAGCTTCAAAAGAGTAAGCAAAAATAGTAGGAATTGAAAAATCACTAAATGTCATCCTTCCACCCAACTAAATCCACTTATGTCTGGAAACGTAAGGCAAAACAAACAAAAAATGCAGTAAGATAAATCCTTGACATATTTTTGCTTTCCCTTTTTGGTTCATAAGTCTTTTGTGTTTTGGTACTCTAAAGGGCCTTTTGTTTACTTATATATGTTATTGTCAAACAAACTAACTTGTGCTTTATCATTTCCTGGGTTACTGCACTGCTGTTCTCAACAGCCAGTTCTGTTGGTTACTATTTGTCACAATCTCATTTGGGAATCTAGACACTTTCTGCCTACAATAAAAGCAAAGTCTGTTTCAACTTAATTACTCTGTTTATTAAAAAGTATTTCTTTACAAAAGCACAGTTTATATGGTGTGCTTGTTAATTTCAAAGAAGATTGTAGGCCAAACAAAAAAATCTTACATAGATTCAAATGGTCTTGGATTTATACCCTCCCTGAAGTAATTGTTCCAATTTGGAAGAGCTACCAAGATGCTGCTACCGTACAAATTGTACGCTTGTCCTGCTGTGACAAGGGCTGTTTTGAGAGGCCACTAGTTAAAAACTATCTTTCTGCCCATCACATGGAGTAATGAGGCTGTATTGACAAAATACCACAGGCTGCGTTAAAGGTGAAAATGAAAGATTATGCCTGAGACAACTTATAATCAGAAAGCCACCAATGAAACCACACACCTGGAATAAACCAACAAACCACATGTATCATGAAATTCATTTCCCTACTAAAGAGAGCAAATGGGAAGTACATCTGCAGGAATCATGGGCTATTGCTACATATAAACCTGATAAATTTAAGCAATCTCTAAAAGCAGTAAATGCCTTCAGGGAATCTAAAACCAGTAAGTGCATTCAGAGAATCAAACTTTTTATATCTATTGCAAGTCTACAAGAAAAACAACAACAAAAAACCCACCAGGGCCATTTGTCATCCTCTTCACGCTGCTAATCTATACTTTTAGCCTCTTCTTTATTGATGTTTTGGTAAAGATTTGGCATTTCTTCAAAACAACTGAATATATTTACAAACAAAACAGATAAACAATCTTTAGAACACTACATTATCTTTGAAATGTCAATAGCAGGTGTTCTATGAATAGAAAGGGAAGGGAAAATAGAAAAAGGCTACAGGCAAAATATGAATTTGCTCTTTTCCTGCAGGGCTTTACCTACATGGCAGATAGCTTCTGCCAAAGTGCAGTAACTTGCACATCTCCTTAAAAGATTTCACAATTTTTTTAAAGATGGTATCTTCAATCAGGATCACAGTGAATTCTCAGCTGAGTTCCAGCAGCTGTCCTTTCCCATTTGTGCCATCTAAATTAATAAATATATTCCCAATACTACCATCTGGGGAACACAGAAAACACTGGAACTGAACTCCACTCATATTAGCCCCATATTAAGAGTAACCCACTGATTACATATGGAACTGTTGTTTGAACTATTTTTTTCTCCCTTAACTCCCTTAGCTCTCCCCAGAGACATGGGGAAGAAATAATATCTGTGCAAATATTAATCTATATTATATATATATCCTACATATATGTAGCATATATTTCACAGTATTTCTCAAGTCCTCTGTGGTTACCTGTGGTGAACAAAGACAGAACTACAGTTCTGGCCCAGTAAGTCTGTTATGTAGTGTAGTCTGGGTCTATATGTGATTTGTAATGTAATTTTTAGAGTTCGTTTGTATAACAGATCTTCCTCTCTCATCATAAGTTTTAGCCTATGTAGGGTAAGCTTTGAGTTTTGCTCATATTTGGAGGTCTGACGTGCTAACCTCAAAACTATAGTTTCACATGTCATTTAGAAGAACAAAATACAAAACTGTTCTTCAATCACACAGAAAAAACAAATGTGAGGATGGACAACAGAGAAAGGAGTGAGAAACAAAACTGGAAAAATAAGTGCAAAACACTGACTACAAGGATAATGTGAGACTACAAGGAAAAACAGAAGATGAAAATGGGCAAATTAAAAATATATGACACAAACTGTGAAGAATGTAAAGTGAAGAAACAATAGGACAACATTTAAAAGAATAGAAAAAAAAAGACAAAAAAAGAAACTGCAAATCCATAAAATAACATTGGAACCTTATTTCTTTAACACTTAATTCTTTGCCTCTATACAGTAATTCAGTCCTATATTTTTAGGAGAATAGTCATACATTCTCAGATCTTTAGCTTTAGGGATTTTAAAAACATATTTCAAAAAAAGCATGTGTTACGTCTTTCTGAATCCCTTCAGGTTTTCCCACTTGCTATGCCCTTTTCTCAGCCTAAGGAAGAAGCTTTGGGTTGTTCTGTTTGTTTTGGATTGCATGGGTTTTTTGTTGTTGTTCATTTGGGGGTTCTTGATTGGTTAGCTGGGCTTGGCTTTTTTTAAATTTAATTTTATTTTCATACTCAATTTTTCTGAAATTCCCTAGTTTCTTCAGTTCTAGTTGAAGTGCATTCTCCCTGTTTCAAGTGAATGTCATTGGAATAACACCAGGCAACACATCATTGTCTCTCAAACTTTTTCCAGATTTTTGAAAGAATAATGTAGTATTTAAAAGTTAAGCAAACAAAAATGAAGGTCCTCATTATTGTCCTTGTCTGTCACAATGCACAGCCAGATTCTCAGAAGTACTCAGTGTTCATCAAGAACAATTACAGGTTTTGTTCTGCCTGTTGAAAATTTTACCCATGAATTTTAAAAAGTCAGTTCTCTAGGTCAATGAGCCTAATGAAAGAAGGTCGATAATTGATTAAGGACAAGTACAACAAAGGCATTTGGCATTATGTATTCCTATCAAGAATTTCTTGATTTCAAGGCAGTTACTAAGAGCAACAAGGCCAAAAATCTTGTAAGGTAGACTAAGAACTCAGCTTTCCCCCCTGGAATCCTCACTGATCATTTGATTCAATCCAAGCTGCTTTTTCAAGTAAAAATGAACTATGCTGTACTTACCATGTACCAAAAGTAGATTAAGTCATGGTGGTGTGCTGTAATGACACTGACATGGAAACAACAACAATGGGAATCATTTCCCATGAGATCTAAACTTTCATTTAAAGAAATTATGAAAATGTGACTCTTAAAATCAATTTTCCAGATGGGTATTTAATTTGCAATGTAACAGTCCAGATGATAGTTCTTAACAGGATTTGATCCATTTTTGTTCATTTCAATAACACATTAATTCCAAAGTCAAGTAATGATCATTTCAAAAACCTCCTCCAACCAGGTAACAGATTCAACAGAGTAACTGAAATTGATGCAAAAAATTAGCCTGGAGGGCTACAAGATCTTTAACATGTAGCTAGTGAATGGTTATCAGGGAGGGCAGAGTAGTAAAGATACCAACTGGACAGTAAACGCTGTTTCACAAGGCCAAATTCCAATGGCAAGTAGAAGAGATTTCAGAGCACTGTTGCTTCTTCCAATGAGTTTACTTATTCTGAGTTGTATTCTCATCTTCTTATAACCTAAATAGAAATTTGTCAAAATTACTAAGCCTAAGTGTCCAGTCTGATTTAGTGTCCAGAGTTTCATTAGGTGACTTGCTCTGAGACATACATTTGGATTATTCCTTGTAACAGCACAATTCTTGCACTACATTTACATTAGATACGGTAGCAAAGTTTTACTATCCTTGACTTGCCTCTGTTATCTGAAAATATTTGTCCTTTTAAAAATGTTATTTGGCTTCTGCTTTTAAAAATCTTGAAAAAGAACAGTAAAAATTTCATTAAAATACTCTTTATTTTAAAAATGTAAACATGTAGCCATGTAAACATGAACCAGCAAGATTCCTCTTGTTGACATAGTTTATGCTGTCTGCTGTTTCATTCCTGAGCACTGGGACTGCATGACCAGGAGGAAATACAGACAGTGGCAAAACCATATCTTATACTGAATAAATCAAAGATTTTGTATATGCCTTTTATTTCCAGTAAACTCTACAGAACAGCCATGGACATAACAATGAGTGCAAATTTTGCCATCTCTTCCACTTTTATAAAGTACAAGACTGTTCATAATGTTTCTGAACATGTAGTAGAGGGCCTCTGTACTGATCCAGGCTTTTTTCCTGTAGATGTAAGCAAGATGAAGAGTGCTTGGGTTTGGCATTTATGCATTACTCTCAGAATCTCAAAAGACCATACTTGGTTTTTTGAATTAAGTATATGTTCCCCGAATGCATAAATTACTGCAGTTTATACATTTAATATAAAAACACAAACCCCAGTCATTTCTCTTATGCATCCATTAAGCACTCTCTAAACCACTATATGCCAAACATCGCATTTTCTAAGTAGTAGAGCTCTGATACATCTAAAGACTTTAATTACTTAAATATCCGTTTGGCCAAAGCTCTGTTCTCTTAGTCGTCTCTCTAACAGCTCCTCACAGATCCATGGTGTTTTCATTTTATAGGTCTTCCTATTCTTCTTTTATAATAGCAATCTTTTACTTTAATTTTCACCAGTCAATTAATAATGTACAGATTCATTGTGAGACTTTATTCAAATATTTTATTCTGCAGTCTTTTATTAAATTTGTCATGAGAGCTGTGACTCATAAGGAACTCTAATATTATCATAAACATAGCTTTTAATTGTTAGTTCTTACACATATTTTTAATAATTTTGGGGTTTGTGTTTTATGACACTAAAGATTTTTTTTCTTGGCTTTTTTACAGACTTTTACAGGAAGATTTATCAGTGGTCTCTTTTATCTTCTGTTTCTTGGGTGGCTTTGTTTTATGTCAGATTTTCTGTCATAATAAAAAAATAGGAAATATTAAGGCAAAATTGTATTAATTTGTTGCATTGTCTACACTATTTATAGTCATTCTCTATTGTACTGACTACACCAGAGCTAAAAGTAAATCATTCACTTTCATAAAGAGAAATTCAACCATGTTCATTTCAGAAATAATTCTTCATTTCTGCAGTTTGAAGATTTTCTGTGCTAATGCTTGGGTTTTTACAGAAGGCTTTTTTCCCTCTCTTAATAACAGAAGTGCTGGTGGCTTTAACATTATGTTAGTAATGATACTATGTTTTTAAAAAAATGCAGAGGTGAAAGCAAAAGATATCTGGTTCTGTGGGCCATTTTTTTAGATTTCCTTTTCATTAAATCCTATATTGTGTTGGGCAAATCCAGATAAATTTGAAAAATGTAGTTGGCTGGCTTCCTGACTGTTCCACAGATATTTCTGTGCAACTTCATGTTGGAATTACATTTGTAAATATATGTGGTAAAGAGCTGGAGAAAGTGGGAACATATCCCAGATTATCTGATTTAGAATTTCTGTCATTCTCTGGTTTAAAGAATGCAGTAGTTATTAAGCGCCAAATATCTTACCATGATCATGTCTAGAATCCTCAAGGCATGAACAATCTCTTGCAACACTTACAGAGAAGACAAGCAAAGCAGACATAGCCACTTTTACATATTTGCTAGCTTAAGCATGCTGTTTCATGCATTCCTAACCAAGAGCAACATGCCTGTACTAAGCTGACAGCTACAGTCTCCCTAGTGATTACATTTCTTAAAAACTTGACAGCAAGCAAAGTAAGCCTCTTCCTCAGCATCTCTGCTGCTAATACACTGCATGGACATTAGCTTCCTAAGAGAAACTGGAAATTATTGAGACTTCTAAGACAACAGAACTTAGGAAAGTGTTTCTGTCTTCTTTACAAGTTTAACTGATAGACTGCCTGTGTTTGTGGAATTGACAGATTATAAATTTCTCAGCACAGATATGTTTCTTTGATTTGAAGGGTATCCATATAAATTATTTTTAGATTCAAAATGTACCTGCAGTCTAGAACACTGAATTCTAAAGAAACTGAATATTGCAGTTTCAGAGACAGGCAAGGGACAGAAGACACTGAGGTTCATGTGACAACAGCCAACAACTTTTATTGAGTACTCTTCTCCTTATATAGTTTTGAAAGTCCATGCAGTAAGTCCTGATTGCCTGAAATAGTTGCCACGTGGCTAACTGGCCAACAGCTGCCAGTGTCCCCTATTGCCTAGACCTGCTCCCCAAGGGCCCAGATTGGTTGAGTTATATAACCAAGGTAGTTATATACTTAGTCAAATTTCAGTTATAGAATTATAATTAGGATTATTTATGACTGAGGCCTCCAGGCCAGCTGTTAGCCACCACAGTTCCCCTTTTGTGTTTAAATACAAAGGCAAGTGTCCGACATCCTCTGCAGGGCCCTTGCAGACAGGATGACAAACACGGCACAATGTATGGAACAATCATGATGACACAAATAAAAAGCTTAAGTTGAATGAGGATTCTACCCAACTCAACACGCCTACTCTCTCCCAGACAGTGATACATCCTACATATCATTGGAGATGTATCATATCCAGGAGCTGTCAAACGGGATTACCAGCAACACAAATTCTCAAAATGGCATGCCACAGACTCATTACTTGGAAGTTACAATTTTACAACTTAACTCTACAAATAGGAAACAATTCAACTTTAGAACCCTGAGAAAACGAACTAAAATGAGAAACAATTTGTCTTATTTTGGGTCTGTGATTCATGTCCTTAAATAGATAAAATCCTTAAGTCCTCGTATCTTTAAATATATAAAATCTTCATATCCTTAAACAGATAAAAATCCTTAAATAAATTGTCACCTCAAAAGTCTCAGATCTCTATGTAGCAGGTGTACAAGTTGTTTAAATCACTGCTCCACGATGTCTGCTGGGGTGCTGCTTCATCAGGAAGGTGTTGCTTCAGGTCCCAAGCAGGACGTAGAGCAGGGCATACACACCTGGCAAGTACCCATCATGTTCCCGTGTCTGTGGAAACACAAGATTACCCACACCACCATGTAAGACCACCCACAGACCTTCCCACTTATTAGTGATAATATCTCATACCACTACCTCGGGTTTAGGTGACTGAACATCACTAGATGATTGCAATGATATAAAGTGATTTAAAATTACTGGATTCTGTGAATTTACTACTACTGTTAAGTGTTTCAGGGTATATATATAGCTTTAGCTACTCTACTCTGTGGGGTCACACCACTCATTTCCCCTTTCTGTTTATCAAGTGTACCTTTTAAAGTGCCATGGTCATGTTCCACAATGGCCTGTCCTGTTGCTGAGTGGGGATACCAGTGTGATGTAAAACACCCCAGAGCTCAGAGCTGTAGGAATTGCCTAGTGTTTTGCGAAATGTATGCAGGACCATTGTCTGTTTTGATGGTATGGGGGAGAGCTAAAGCAGCAAAGGCTGATTGCCAATGTGCAATGGTATCCTGACTCCTTTCCCCTGTGTGTACTGAAGCCCATATAGCTGATGAGAAGGTATCAATTGAGACATGCACATATTTTAGACATCCAAATTCAGGGACGTGTGTGACATCTGTTTGCCAGGTTTGTAAAGCTCTCAAATCACGAGATTAACTCCCACCTGCAGTGCTGCAGTGTGGCCTTGGCAGTCAGCACAGGTGTTAACTATATTACGAGCCTTTGTATTTGACAGCAGGAATTGTTGCTGTAGGGCTCGAATACATTGATGGAAGAAGGCTTGTGATGCTTTTGCTTGTGCAAGCATATCTGGCTGTGGTGCTGTCCAAGCAGGGCTAGCTAGCCAATCTGCTCGAGCATTGCCCTCTGCAAGGAAACCTGGTAAATTTGTGTGACTTCTAATATGTAAGATATAATAAGGGCAAGTTCTGGCCTGGATGGTATGCCACAAAAAAAATTTTAGTAGGTCAAATAATGGTGCATTGTCAATTTGTCTCATTAGGGCTCGGTCTAATCTCTGTGTAATATCTGCAACATAGGCAGATAGTTAGTCAGTCACCACATTTAAAGGAATATGGGGAAAACATTGGATAGCCATTGCTACAGCACGTAGCAACAACTGAGGTGATCCACTCTCACAACCTTCCAATGTCTGCCATTCACTTTCCTCTTTCCATGTTACAGTGGCTTTTCCCATTTTCCCAGAACCATCAGTAAACACTGTAACACCTTTTAGGGGTGTGCAGCTATTCAGATGTTTTAGGGATAGTGCAGTGGTCCCCCTCAACTGGGTCCAATACACCTGGGGTTCTCCTGTCGACCTGAAGCCCGGTCTCCTCATACCTTAGGATCTGGTTTTGGGACAGAAGACTTAAAAGGAATGAGTTAAGCAATTCAGGTTTTTGCAGGGATAGTCACGGGTGGAGTAGGGGTTGATACCAAGGCATGTATTTGTCCTGTAAAATCAGAGTCTATCATACCAGGATGCACAAAAATACCTTGTAGAGTGGCACTGGATCTTCTGATCAATAGTACACTCAATCATTTCCTGATGGGCCCCTGGGCCTCAAGGGGGACCTTACGTACTTTTAAAGTACTTATAGTTGTTGGGATTGAGATGGAGACATACATTCCAGATGATCCTCTTGTTCTTCCTGTGAGCTGGTCACACAGGCTTGTACAGGAAGGCAGGAAGACACTTGTATCAGCCCATGTCTCCCCCTCGCACTTGGTCTTCTGTTCCCCTGGTCCTCAACAAGTTTTCTGTTAATATGGGTTCTGGATCTGCATTGTCTGGCCACATGACCAGATTACTGACAGTGTTTGTTTACATTCCTCTGTCCTTGAATTGTCCCTGTTTGAATGGCTTAGGGGACAGTTTGCTCTCAGGTGGCCTTGTTGTCCACATCTGTAGCACTGGGATGTCACTTTTACAACAGCTGCAGTGGAATCTGCGAATAAAGATGCACTGTGGAATTCAGATCCAACTTTGGCACAGGCATTTATCATTTCATCTAAAGATGGATTTTCATTTGGTAACAGTTCAATGATTTTCCTGCAATCTTCATTCACATTGTCCTTTGCCAATTGTAAAATTAATTGATTTCTGGCGTCAGTGTTACGATTTGTTTTGCCATGGCATCCTGCAGTCTCTCTATGAACTGCAGGTATGGCTCTTTAACCCCCTGCCTGATCTTTCAATACCCTTGGGTTGGGTTAGCTGTATTTGCCACTTTAAATAACGCTTGCACCCCCAAGTGTTCTACTTGTACCACCACTAATGGGTGTAACTGGGCTTGAAGTTGTGGATCTCCCACTGGTCGTAGTTCTAGTAGTTGAGAAACCCCTGTCCCAAAACATGGGTATTGTTGTGAAACTCTTAGGTTTCTTGGCTCCTGCTGTTCTCCACTGCTTTGCTGTGTTGACTCAAAAGCCATATATTGAACTGGGGTATAGCTCAATTTTGCTAGCTGCTTAATATCAAAGGGTGTTGCTTCTTCAGTAATTAAAAACTGCAGCATATTGACAACTGCAGGAGACCCCAGTCCTTGCTTTGCAACAAGCTGTTGTAGTTTGGAAAGAACTGGCCACTGGAAAGGTGTATATTTATCAGGCACAGCTCCGCTGCCTCTTAGCACTGGGTATACTTCAACCATCCCAGCCCCAGGCTCCCAACCACCTGACAAGGGCAGGTCAATTTTGTCTGCTCCCTCAAAATCCCCACTCACAACAACCGCTCACTTTACCTGTTGCCAGATGCTGACCGGATCAGGTGCAGCTATCAGCACCACAGCAATGGTGGCATTCTCTGGGGGTTCAGCAGGAGAGCGATGACTCAGATTCCCTCTGTAGGTGTCTTTCAAACCCCTTATCAGTATCTGTCCCAAGGGCTGTTCCAGCTCTGGTAGTAGCAGCAGCCATGCACACAGTGCTGCAACTTTGGGAACTTCTGTACTGACACTACTTCCAGGAACAACGTTGGTATGGCATCTGGGTATCCACAGTGATGTATCTCCGGGGTCCTCCCATGAATCGCAGTGGTCAGTGGGCATGCCCCACAGAGGCTGAGTCATAGGCACAGTCTCGGAGCCAAGTCAATCAGCCCCAGGAGGAGGCAGGCCAAGCACATCCGTGGTGACAAGGGGAGTTTTGGCATGTGCACTTGGTGTGGCTGCAGAGCACTCCACTTCTGTGGGGGCCGCGCACCGGCTGCAGGGCCAGCACAGTACAGTGTGATTGTAGAGTGCTCACCTGACACAGCACCATGGCACGGCTCAGTGGCAGACACAGCTCCATGGCTTGATGCAGATTCACATTAGCTAGGCATGGCATCACAGCAGCTTGTCTTGGCTGCAGGATGCTTCGCTGGCAAGGTGTGGCACAGGGTGGCAGCATGGCTTTGCATGGCTGCAGGACAGTCCACTGGTGAGGCACGCCGGCACAGGGCAGCTGCAGCCCCGGTTCATGCTGCAGCCTAAAGCCTAAGATGTATTAGTTTTCTGAAATTCTTTTCCCAGGGAATTTTCTGTAAACAAGAGACATGTTTTTGTAGCTGTAACTTTGGGTTTCATTTTTTTTCCTAGGAGGGACTTATTGATGTCCCTCTGGTCTGACCAATGCAATTGAAGAGGTTTGCCTTTTTGTCACCAATCAGATTGGTCTGTGTAAAATAGTATATAAGGGAGACACATCCCAAAAATAAAAGAGTAATTTTCAGCCTTCTGAAGTTCCGAGTCTGTGTCATTGTAGTGTAAAACAGCGTCAGGCGGCAGCGCGGCTTTGTGCGGCTGTGCCTCAGCCAAACTCTTCTCCCACACATCCGATGTGGCATCCACGCCTCCTGCTGCCCCTCCTGCTGCCCTGTCCTCACCACATGCCTTGGTAGGCAGCACCAACATCATCCCCACCACTGTCTTTGCATCATGCTTGGTCTTCAACTGCCTCACTAAGTCCACGATGAGCGTCCAGGGCTTTATAGCATTAATGGCGGTCTCATCGACTATGGAGGCTGCCTCAAGTATAAATCTGCCAGCCTGGTCCCATGTTCTTTAGTCAAGGGCGGCTCCTTCAGTGACATGCAGCTCCTGATTCTCAGACCACGTTAACAAGGCTAGCAAAGCCCACTTGTCATAGTTTATCCCCCATTTCCTTAAAAAGAGGGTCCATACCTTTACCACAGGGTCTGCTTCCACTGAAGCCCATGTTCCCATGTTTCCTGGCGATGTCTTCTATTTCCAAAGGGCCTGGACCAACGGGGCTTTCCCCACCGCTCTCTGCAGCTCTCCATGCTGCTCACAGCTATGCTCCACCACGACTGCCACAGCTCTCCACACCACTCTCTCCAGCTCTACAGGCTGCAGGCAGCTACACCCACTGCCCTCTGTCTCCCCACTCTACCCACGGCCGCTGTTGCATCACATCGGCAGGTCACTACTTGTCGCATTTTCGGAGACAGGCAAGCAACAGAACACACCGAGGTTCGTGTGACAACAGCCAACAACTTTTATTGAGTACTTTTCTCCTTATATAGTTTTGAAAGTCCACATGGTAAGTCCTGATTGCCTGAATTAGTTGCCACCCAGTTAACTGGCCAACAGCTGCCCATGCACCCTACAGCCTAGACCTGCTCCCCAACGGCCCAGACAGGTCGAGTTATAAAATCAAGCTAGTTATATAAATAGTCACATTTCAGTTATAAAATTATACTTTGGATTATTTATGACTGTGAGGCCCCCCAGGCCAGCTGTTAGCCACCACAACAAGGTATTATATTTTTCTGTATCTTGGTATTAGACTGGTACACACTGAAAATACACTAATCTATGTAATCTTTGCTACAAAATAATTTGACTTGGTAAGTAGTGCCCTGAGCACAGCCTGAAGAGAAAGGGTGCTAGGAGCTGTCTCTGATTGAGGATCTCTGAAGTCAGGAAGACTGACACTTTGGATACATAAAAGACTTTATGGAATCAGTATGGAATAGTGCCTCTTGTGGTACTCCTTACCCTAACTTCCCAGTCTTATGAAATGATATATGATAAAGTAATGGCCATTAAAGTTGTGATTTTCAAATGCATTATTACATTGTTATTCGTTGTTATTGTGAAAGTTAAACAGTTTTACTCCACAACAAGCCCAGTACAAAAATCAAGTACTTTATCTCCAGACACTGACCTCACCCTGAATTTTCAGGGTATAAATCTGTGCTCTGTTTAAAATGTACCATACTTACTTAGAAAGACAGTCACTTCAATTTCATTAAAAATATATATTTTATAGAAATGTGCAAGTGATACAGATTAACACGTGGCCAGAGTCTAATAAGCAACGTGCTAATGTATCAATAGCTGAGGGCCCAGCCTTTGGCAGAGAATTGGCTATAATTAATTTGAGTGAGTCTGCTCCTCGGAGATGTTTTGTAAATCAAAGGGTTTAATAAGCAAAAATAACAAAATAACAAACTTTACAGAAAACAAAATGATAAGCCATGCACAGGTGTCTGAGAAATCTCAGACACCCTGCTACAAACACCCCAAAAAGCCTTTTCTTCTTTTTGTGCTCCTTCCTAAATACTGAATGTTTTAGTAGGGATAACCTGGCTTGCAGCCAATAAGATCACCAAGAGCTTTGACTTACACCCTCAGAGCCCAATCCATGCCCTTGTGCTGGCACTGAGCCAATTACAATGAGAAACCCACAGAACCTTCCAGCTAAACTTCCTAAAATGTCTAAAGGTAAACTGAAACTCTTTCCCTATTTGGAAATACCTGCTGGGGGTGTAGGAGATGCTTTACTACATGCAAGTCTATATTTTTTGTTTTCATTTTCAATTTAACTTTTAAACTTACTGTTTATTTTTCTGTCTTAAGAAGATCACACAGAAATGCTTTCCTTTTTTTCTTCAGTACCTGCTTTTTGGCTTCCTCTTCACTATATATATCTGTTTCTAGAGAAATGGCCTTTTTTCTCCTGAATTTTATATATCTCTTTCCCATTTTTCCCCTACAAGAACATCTTAAGAATTTCTCAGAAAATCAGTCTCTCTTTCATAATTTATCTAGTCCATTACATTCTACACACCCTCGAGAAATATCATCAGAAGCCAACAGCCAGAGCAACAAATGGATCAGACAAATATTACAACAAAAGGAAACAAGAGAAACTCAGAAATCTTTTTAAAAAGTTCATCTCAGTTGATTTTTTGGAATTACCATACAGGCTAGACAGAGGAAAGCCCACATATATACTTTTGGTTCATTATGAGTTACATAGCTGCAAGGAATTTGACTGTAACAGGCCATGTACTTTCTGAACTTATCTCAAGGTCACCTGCCGGTGGTCTTGAGAGGATGCCATGGGAGAGAGCAACAAGCCCCTGCTTCTTGCAAGCCATCAAGCATCAGGAGGTGAAGCTAGAGTAGGGGAAAATTTACAGAAATGCTAGTTAAGACAATAAGAATCAATCATGTCTCTTTCTTCAGGAAAGTTTTCAACATACATACCTCTGCATTCAAGAGAGAGCATTTTGTTTTCTGGTGATATATATTTTCAAACTAAATCTTGTTGCTTCCACTGCCCACCCTGCAACAGCCTTGGTGGCTTAGCTTGGAGCTCTTCCCACCATCCCCATTCCTGGGACACCTACAAAAATCATTGTTTCTTATGCACCCCAGACTGAGCTGATACCTGTCACCCCACGTACCTGTCACTCACATGTTTCTCCAACATGGCCCTGGGCTGTGCTGATGAAGTGCCATCAAAGTCACCACATTCCATGATGATTTCAGAGGTCAGCCAGAACAATTTTGAAAACATGGAGTCATATGAATTACAGAAAGAATCACCAGATCCACTTCCAAATGTGAACATATTGAATATACCATGTGAAGGAAGTCACTAGAACTTCAAAACTGTTCCAGATACTGGCTGATGGACAAAGCTCAGCTGTGACTCAGCTTTATATAGGGCACGTATATCACCAAGAACTAAATTATAATCTTTCTTAAAAGCCAGTGGGACTTTGGTGCTGATTTCAAGGGACAAGAGCTTCGGCCAAGGAAGGTAACTTAAAAGCAAACATGCCACACTCTTTGATAGATTTATTGTTATTGTTGTTGGTTTAGTATTAGCATTATTTCATTATTGCTATTGCAGTAGCTCTTAATACAACTAGAAACAGACTGAAAAAAGACTACATTTGACTAAAATGATCCTTAAACAACAAATAAAACACTAACTGTGGTATGGCATAGTGTTATATTTAATTTCCCTTTATAAATACATTTTTTCTCACCTACATAGATGTGAGGAGAGGACGTGTTCATTTTGCTTTTTACCAATATTAAAAATATTTTTCTTGCCTTTAGGAAATGTCTTGTCTCTATATTGTAGCAGTATGATATCCCAGCTCAAAGTATAATCTCATGCATTTATTTCCTATAAAAGAATTTAATTAACTATGAAAAAAATAAGTGATGTCCTTAAAATAGGACTAGAAAACTGCAAGCTTTTCTGTGCTGAATGCTGAAAATTGAGTGGTATGTTTACAAAGATGAAGCTACAATTATAAGGTCATTTTAGTTTTAACTAATGTGATGACAGCACTTGCAGGTGCTACAAATCCATCCATACAACCACATATCCAGTAGCTTACATTTTTGTGAAAATAGCAGGAAAAGTCTAAAAAAGACTTTCAAAGTAGATTCATAGGCCATACCCAGATTAAAGTGGATATCAGGTTGTCTGTGTTACAGTAATGTTCAGCACAGCCTGAAGAGTTCCTCAAGCTGCCAGAGTGACATTGATGGCATATTCAAGCTCCCTGGCAAGACTAGGTTACTCTGTGTGATGTGTTTGATGTTGCTTCAAATTCAAGAATATTACTGAAACACAAAAAAGCTCTTATTCAACCGCCTGAATAAAGAAAATTAGACCAGAAGCGAGCTAAGCAGCCATAGCTCCCTGGATACAGAGAACAGGACCAGCAGAAGCTGAAGCCGGCTCAGGCCATAGCTCGTGCTGGGGCAGTGCAGTCCCCAAGAGTCCCTGAGGAAGGAAGCTACAGAGACACACAGCAGGCACAGCCCCACAGCCCTCTCCTTTGGCGGGGCTGGTGCCCACGGCCTCAGAGGACTGTAAACATCACCCTGGTGAACTGGAACTGCACCGTGGTGCTGGTGCACAGAGGAGTTTCTCCACGCTATTGTTATTTGATCTTTCCTACAATTAACAAATACAATCTTGTCACATCACACATACCAAACATTTTGTTAGAGCCCCAAAATATGAAGCTTTTAGAGACAGAAATTAAGTCATAGTATTATAGAATATGCTGAGTTGGAAGGGACCTTATCAGGCCCACTGAATCTGCTCCTGGCCCTGTGCAGGACAATGCAAGAATCCCACCACATGAATGGGAATGTTGTCCAAACACTACTTGAACTGTCAAGCTGGGTGCTGTAATACTTCCCTGGCAAGCCTGTTCCAGTACTCACCACTCTCTGGGTGAAAAATTTTCTGATATCCAACCTAAACCTCCCCTGACTCAGCTTCATGCCATTTCCTTGAGTGCTGGCAGTGGTTGTGAGAGTGATGGGATTGACACCTGCCCCTTTGCTTCCCCTCACAAGGGGAGGACCACAATGAGGTCTCCCCTTAGTCTTTTCTTCAACAGGCAGAACAAACCAGTGACCTCAGCTGCTCCTCATACAGCTTCCCCTCCAGATCCTCCACCCTCCTCGTTGGGACGCTCTCTAACATTTGACTAAATCTGATAAAATTTGAGCAGCGAACCAAGTCTTTTTTAAAAAGAAAAGCGATGCCTGAGCACTCCTCTTGAAGACCGGTACCAACTTCGGCAAAAGCGGGGCGCGCAGCGCTCC
>JBBMKD010000115.1:54177783-54227198 GCA_037834095.1 Argya squamiceps | reverse complement strand
GCGGCGGATGCGTGTGCATGAGCGCTGCACCGAGCGGGCGCAGGAAGCGCCCCCGCTCCGCCGCCTCCATCTTCCAGGGCAGCAGGACCTCGCCGCACGGCCGCGACAGCGAACGCCGGGGCAGCGGCTCCGATAGCGCCTACCAGATCCAAAGAACCCTGGACGACTGTAAGATGGTGGGTACCCCGGGCGGGTTTGCCGTAGTTTTTTTACCTTTTCCGAGCTCTACCGGCGCGGGCAGCGGTGCCGCTCCTCCCGCCACCTTGACTATTCCCATCACGTGCAGTTGCACTGTTTTTAAACCCGCAGTCCCCGCCGGGGTGCTGCCCTGCACCCCAACTCGCCGCGGTTCCAAAGCGGGAGCCGGCAGGAAAGACCGGAGTTACGGGAGCTGCGGGACGGGGAGCGGAGCCGGGCGCCTGGACAGTCCTGCGGGAGCAGGAGTCCTCGCCCTGGTACACGCACCGCAAAGCAGATGGAGTTGCTTTTTGGTAGATTGGTCCAAATCTGTACCCAGATTTGGGCTCAATGAAGCCCGAATGGGTAAATAGTTGCCTCCAATGAATCACTGCACAGTCTACTTGCCGTCTCGTGCAGCAACCACACGCTTGCCCTAATATTCTTCTAGATCAGGACGCAGAATTTGAGGCCCTGAAATTCTGTCCCTGATATATATGGCACCTGTTACCAGTTTTCCCGAAGTAGCTGGTTGCAGTTGTGATACCTCAGGTGAGGCACCAGCAGTGTCTGTGTTATTTATGGACTGTCAAATTGTGGTATTTTTCCCCACTTATGTTCAAAATGCTTGCACCCTGACACTTTCTTCCAAATCAGCACCATACGCCCCCTCTCAGGCTCCTTGAGTTACAGTCAGCCTGACACTGGGCCCCAAAATTGCCCCTCTAGCTAGTGACATATGTTGAAAAAAAAAATAAAGTCACTGTTACTTTTCTTGACAAGTCCATACCTGGCTGAAGCTCTGTCCAGTAGCATTGAAAATGGAGCTGCTACTTCTCTTCTGCTAGATTCTGGCAATTATTTTTTCCTCTGGTGCTGAAAAATGTGCTGGCAGATTATCCACTCTGATGTTTCAAGATTGGGAGCAATTCCCAGTGCATGGAGGAACAAAAGCTGCCACAGTAGCTCTATAAATATACCCAACAAGTGGATCTGACTGGGTTCTGCCTTTTTTCTGATTCCCAACAGCATAATGTGGTTAGTTACAGAGAAGTTGCTGGAATTAACTGATTAGAAATAAAATATGTTTTATAGGTGAGTTACCATGCTGCGGTAGGATTCAGGTAGGAGGTAAAATCTGTGTTTTTTTCTTGTTCTCTGTTCCAATTCAGCAACGTATGTGTGGTCTTGTTTTCCTGGGCAGTGCTGGGTGGCTGGATAAGACTGTTTAAATGAAGGATGTCAGGTGAGAATTGGCAAAATGCGTCTGGTGCAACCAGTTATCAGGGTGCGACGCTGTTCTTCCTAATGCAGAATAATCACACTATGACACAACATAGTACAATTTTTTTCCTCTCCGTTGTCTTCATGCATTCCCTTAAGCTACAGAATGATAAGAGTTGAAGACTTGTTTAGCAAATATTGTGCCTAGGGCTTTGTTTGATGTGTGCTTTTGGGTTTGTTTGGGATCTGGGTGTGGGAGGGTGCAGATGTACTGAAATGCACTTGGATTGACTTGCTGCTCCTGAAGAAGAGGAACCTATTTGCTATTCTTAAGAAAGCGTGGCCAAAACTATTTTTGATACCAGTTCTCAGCTATACAGTTAATTGCAGTGGGATGCATGAAGGGTATGAATGTAATACTGCAGAATTGACTCGTTTATTTCCTGAGCATGAGAATTTGAGGACTTGACTTTAAAAATTTGTAGCTCTGATAGACTGCAGGTTCTTAGCATGTTTTTGTGTTGGGGTGTATTCAACTTCTGGTGCTAATGATGACTGCAGAATTATGAGCAGTTACTCCTGTCTGTTTTTATGTAGTTTGGAAATTGAGGTCAAAACACAGATAAATAAATATTCTGTTCTATTACTCCAATCCTTCCACCCCCGCCACCATGTGGAGCAAATGGTCTTATGTGCGTTCTTTCAGAAGACAGCAAATGCTTCATTTCCTTAAAATATAATTTCAAGTACGTGATCAGTGGAACTAAACAATAATGATCTTTCCATCACTCTGAAATCACCCATTTATCCAGTCACATCCATATGCATCTGCAGGATATTGGATTTCTGTGCAGGTTGTAGTGTTTATTTACTCGTTTGTTTCTTTTTCCCACATGCACTTTAGAAAAGGTGCTTTCTGGAATTTTAACAGGAAAGTGCCTATCTGGTACATCTTCTCAGCCAGTAACAGCAGATGAGTTTTAAGTCAGAAATCTGGGTTGAAGGAAACTGGCACAACAGAAATCATTACAAAATAAATTAACAAAATTGCCAATTTAAAAGCAAATGATACATTCCAGTCCCTGAATATGCTGTTAATCAGGAAGCAGGAGGAGCAAAGGCAATAATTTCTGGAGATATTTTCGCCTTTCATGATAGCAAAAAATAACCTCATGCTACTAGTAAAACAGATGTTTTTTTGTCTGCTTAATATTTAATACTAATAACTCAAACACTTTCAGATATTAAAAGCAGAAACACTGCTTTCCTACAGATGAACATTTATAGCTCACAGAAGAAGCAGCTGCCATGGAGGGTCTAGTCATTTACTGAATCGTGTGCTCTTGCTACGAAATTGTGAGCAGCAGGAACAAGCCCTAGATTGGGCATGTTTTTAAAAAACTGGATTGTTTTTTCCCAATGTAGTTAAAAATTCTTATGTATGTAAATCTTTTTTTGTTTTTCAGCTTGTCCAGGAGTTCAATACCCAGGTGGCTCTCTACCGGGAGCTGGTCATTTCTATTGGGGATGTCTCTGTCACCTGTCCGTCTCTGCATGCAGAATTGCACAAAACTCGAACCCGGGGATGTGAGATGGCCTGTCAGGCTCATCAAAAACTAGCTGCAATTTCTGGGTAGGAGGCAACTTGTGTTTAATTAAATCCGTGTTCATGTGCAAATCTTTGTTAAATACTACGTAATGGAAACTTTCAGGGAAAGCATTAATTTGGGTTTCTGTTTTAGGCGTAGAGGCGTATGACCACAAATTTTGCAGAATGTCCATATCCTTTGGATGGTACAATTTTGGGTCAAATTCTGGTCCTGTTACCAGGAACGTATCCTTCTGATTTCACTGGATGCTTTTATGTAAGGCAAACAGGATTTTACTACGTATCACTACAGATCAAGGGAGAAGCCATGCCCTTCAAGGGTGAAATAACAAGAGTTTTCTGCCCAGTCTTTCATTGAGCATACCTAATTGAATGGTTAAGAGACAACCAGCTCAGCTCAGCTAGAGACTCAACAAAATTAAACCAAAATAAGGTGAAAATTGAGTGAGGGGAATACACATACTAGTCTGAAAACTTGTGTTTACCTTCTGTATGTTTTTAAACCCTTGTTTGTGTTGCAATAAGAATGAATGCTTTGCCAGCATATAATGTTTTAATTTATGCTTTGGTATTACATTATGTACATTCCTTTCCATGGTGACAGAATGTATTAGCACATACTTGAGACTATGCCTCAGTGCAAGATCAACCAGCATAAATAGCTGTTTCCTAAAAAATGGGAATTCGTGCTGCTAATTCCATGTGGGTTCTTCACAGTATGGTGACTGGGGCATTTATATTTATACATGTACCCCTTGAGTCATGTCTTTCTGATTCCACTTTGTTAGAACTTTCTGCATCTGTCTTATCTGCCATAAGCCATTGTGCACCACTAGGAAAAAAAAAATCCACCTTTTTTTGTAGCTCTGCCTAATCCCCATTGAATTTCTTTCATCACTTTACTATATAAAAGAAATCTGTTGTAGAGTTGATATATCAAGGGGAGCCCAAACTAACAAACCAAATAGAAGAAAATACTGATTGGATGTTTTAGCAGAACGGTCACCATTTTCAAATAAGACTGTGCAAAGTCACTTAAGTTGGTTTTGTGACCTCTGATTTGTTCCTCAAACCAAATACATGCTTTTAAAATATTAAAGCCAGTGGGAACTTTTAAAAAAAACCAGCAATGACTAGACATAGTTCTTTTTAACCTTGAAAAATATGAAAACAAGCTAGTGATATTTTTCTTGTGTGCTTTCAGACTCAAAAGAAAAACTAATAGAAACCAAAATAATGCATTTGAATAACTGAACCTACTTTGTAAGTTCTAAATATATTTCAACTGTAAAGAAAACAATTGATACGTGCTCATTTAGAAAGTACACAGGTTTTTTAAGCAATCATTTCACAGCTGGAAGTGTCATAAACACAAAGATGTCCTGAAGGTTGTGCAGTTGCTGCGGGATTGACATTTGGCTAATCTAAAACTGTTTTAAATAACTCTGATAATACTGTGATATCCATAACAACTGGTATGTGTTAGAAACTTTCTGGAAATTACTTGTTTGGTTTGACAAACATTTTACAAGATGTGCTTCTCATCCCCACCCTCGTGTAGCTGAGGAAAGCCATGTGAGACATCAGTGTGTTTGTGAGGAAAGGTGAGAAATGAAGATACAGCTAGAAAAGAAATGGAAGAGGAGGAGTAATAAATAGTCTCAGAGATTTAGTCTTTACTTCAGCAAAAAGACTGATGTAGTGCATATGAAATAGGATCTGGAATAGGAATATAATTGGATAGGAAGAAAAAGTATCAGGAAGAAAAATGCTTAGGGACAGGAATGCATTAAATCATCCTGAGTATTAAATAGTCAGGAGGGGTAGTGTGTTGCTCAGAAACCACTGTTAGTCAGCATATGGGATAAAGGCTTATTTAGTTCACTGCTTTAGTTCAAAATACACAGCTCTGCACTGGGTAACACAACGAGTCCTGCCTTCCAAAACTAATTAAAGGAAATGTGTTGCTTTCCCACCTAGAAAGAATAATAGCAAGTAGCTCTTTATGTTACCAGACTATAACATTTCACGAGAGAACAGCACATAATTAATTACAACCGTCAGTAATGTTCAGTTAGTCTCTGAGTGATCTACCTCAAGTGTTGCAGGGCACTCTTCCTTTTGAGAAGTTGGTGTCACTAAGGGAATACTAAGTTTATTTGTCTTGTTTGTGCTGTGTTTTCCTTGGAACATTAACCTTAACGTTATGCTGTTCCTCTTTGAATATGTTGGGATTTCACAGAATCAAGGAGTTGTTAGGAATAGAAGGACCTCTGGCAATCATGTGGAGATCACCTAGTCCAACTTCTGTTGGCACTAGTGCATTTGAGACTCTTAAATACATGCCTGACTTGGACAATTAGAAGAGTCACCTATTTCCTTTCCTAATTCACTTGTCCTACAAGACTAAGCAAGGTAACAAAGAGGAAAGATGCAAAAACTTAGAAGGAAAGAAGCAAAAACAAATCCTGTAGTTCTGGGGAAGGGAGCTCTGAGAAGAAATCTGGAAATTGTGGGAAGGGAAAGAAATGCTGAGGTGGAGATAATGCATTGGAAACTGAGCAGGATAGAAATCATGAGGACAAAAAATACCTTGGTCATGGGCATATCAGTTCTGGAATATTAGGCAGACATCAGAGTAGGACTGTGGTGTACGGTGAACAGGAAGAGAAAGCTGCAAGTGTATCTGTAGAAAAAGGATACACTGATATTCCAACAAAGGCAGATTCAGCTGTAGAAGCAGAGGAAGTCACACTTATGTTTTAAAAACTGAGAAAGAGAAAGACAAAGGAGATGGTGAAAAAAAGATGAGGTAGCAAGGAAGCATAAGACATTATGAAGTCCACACTAGATTAGACTTTATTGCCCTATCTAGCTCATTCCTGACAGCTGCTGGTGGCAGAGATTTCATGAAAAATATAAGCAAAGATACAAAAAACAGGTTGTGCATGGAATGATGCCTTCTCTTGCATACTTGCTACTACCCGGCACTCAGTAAACAAAGGCTGCATCTGAACAATCTGAATCTGACAAATGTAATGTCTCTAAATATTAAGATCTCAAAAAATGCTGAGATTTAATAAGGACATCTTTACACTGTGATGTATTTAAAAACCTATTTACTAAAAAAATACTACTGAAAAAGGAAACTTCAAATTAAGTCTCCGACTTAATAGGGCCTCATAGATACTACATCCTCTTCTTTATTTGCTCTGATATCTTTTTCTTACAGAAATAGTGAAATTTTAGCAAAGAGGAATAAAGATTAGAAATGAAAATAATCTAAATTGAAATATCCTAATTCTAGTTAATGTTCTGTTAGGAATGCAAATCAAAGTAAACCCTCCTTTCAGTGTTGGTTTTCTCAGGACTTCAAGTCAATTCCTGCTTGCATACTGGAAGTTGTTAGTGTTTTTTAATGAGCTGTGTTCTGCAGAAAGGCTTAAGGTTTGATCCTTTCATCACATTTTCTGCTGTATAATGTAGCAGAAATTAAAAATCTCAAAGTGTTTACATTGTGCATCCTTGTAGTATTAGTTTTCATGGTCAAAACTGGAGAAAGTACAGCAACAAGAAAATGAGTCAGCATGATTTTTTCCAAAAAAAGAGAGAGGAAAAATATTTGTAACAGTAAGAAGATGGGGAAAAAAGATGCAGATCTCTGTTGTGGAAGGGAGTCTGCATTATGGAATGATAGAGTGGTGATCTGTTAGAATTCATCAAACAGGGACCTGGTTTTATACATGGAGCCCACCAAGTCTGGGATGTCAACAGAAAGATAACTCAGAACTGTATTTTAAGATACAGGTCTGCACAACTGTGCACACACTTTTGTAAATGTCCTTACATGTTCTCAAG
This sequence comes from Argya squamiceps, assembly GCA_037834095.1. Classification (NCBI taxonomy): domain Eukaryota; kingdom Metazoa; phylum Chordata; class Aves; order Passeriformes; family Leiothrichidae; genus Argya; species Argya squamiceps. The sequence goes on along the minus strand of JBBMKD010000115.1, from coordinate 54,220,330 downwards.
CACTTGATATGCTTACATAATGTGTCCACTTGGCACACTGAGACCAGAACTGGCAGTAGCTCTGTGACAGTCTGATATATATGTTGGCAGTGGCTTTTTTTGCATGAAACAAAACAGTGTGAGGAGCTCAGGGGTGCATGGCAATGTACATCTGTGTGAGCATAGCTCTGAAAGTGATTTTTTCTCTGTTTTTCTGACTGGTGTTGCAAAGTCCAAAATCTAAGGAGGAATAAACCTCTACACTGGTACACAAGTGGGGCAGCAGCTCTGCAAAGAGGATCTTGGGGGTTCTGGTGAGCACCAGGTTGAACATGAGCCAGTGCCCTTGTGCAAAGAGGGCCAGCAGCCTCCTGTGCTGCTTTAGGAAATGTTGCCAGCAGCTCAATGGAGCTCATCCTTCCTTTCTACTCAGGACTGTTGAGGCCATATGTGGAATATTGGGTCCAGCAGTGGGATCCCTGGTAGAAAGGAGGAAGAGACATCCAAAGCAGGTCTAGTCAACTACCTCGAAGATGGTTAGGCAGCATCCCACATACAAGGCAACACTTCTAGACCTGAGATTGCTTGAAGGCTGGGAGGGAGATATTAGCAATACGTGTAAAAAATGCCTGATGGAATAGTGTAAAGAAAACACAGTCAGACTATTCTCAGTGATATACAGTGATAGGACAGCAGGTAAAAATTGAAATACAAAGAAAAATTGATTTAAAAAAATTTTAAACTCCTTTACTGTGAGGCAGGTAGAATATTAGACCCGGTATGCTGAGAGGTTCTGGAGTCTCCATCCTTGGAGATACTGAGAATTTAACTGGTCATGGCCCTCAGTAACCCTCTGTAGCTGACACTGCTTTGAGCAGGAGGCTTGGACCAAATTAGTTCTAGGTGTCTCTTCCAGCCTGCGACAAAGTCATCATAAATCTCCATGGGAAAATTAAAAGAAAAGGTTTATTTGACACCCATGTGCATCTGTTACTTTTATAAAATAGTTGTTAATTTTAAGTTCCCCTAAGTTCATGAAAAGTTGAGAAAATCAGCAAAAAATCACATCTTGATGGCAATCCTGTGCACAAAAAGACTATCATAGTGTTGCTTTAAGTTCTTAATTTTATGTAATTTCTACTTTGTTTTCCTTTGCAGTCTACAGTTTTCAATAAGCAGCAAATAGTAATTTCTCAGAGCTAATTAATATTAGATCATTTCCTAAGGCAGTTTTAAAACATTCTACTGACACCCAATTGTGGCAACTATTTTATTGAACTGTCTGAATTTTCCCTGAATTAGAACCCTACAAAATTATTATCTGCTTTCTAAATCACACAAACAAAAAAGACTGCCTTGAAATATTTTACAAACTAAGTGAAAAGAAGACTGCAGACCTGTAAGTTAATGAAAACTGTATTAAGATAGGCATAACAGAAATCATTTTGACTGTTTAGCTGCAGATGTTAAATAAAGCTTTGCTAGCAGTCAGTATTAGCCTAGCAGAAACGAGGCACAGCAACACTTGGCTCAACAGGGAAGAATTTTCATAATCATGATTCAAAACCAACTTTATGCCAGCAGATCAAGCAACAAACCAGAGGTCTGCCCCAGCTAGATACTGACTGAGCAGCATTTATGGAGATCTCTGTCATTCCTAGACATCTTTGCAGTCACTGCCATGGTACTTCTCTCAGTGTATGTATCAGGGGTGGGGAGGGTGATAATGTTGATCATGGGGCTCTGAATTACAGGCACCTACTGGCTGTGTCCAACTTCTGTTGGAATTGTTAGCGTTGTTTCAACTGCCAGAGGAAAGTTAAGAAATAAGGTAAGTGCTTCGCAGAGGCTGCAGCATGATAACCAGAATGTGGCCTGATAAAAGATGCAGTTAAATATCAAAAATAATGTTATGATATGTAAGAAAACAAGGAAAGTGGCCAATATTCACTGCAAGAATCAGTACTGTTATACATGATAATACTAGGAGAATAATGCCCTCTAAATCCATATAAGGTTTCGTGATTTCTTGCTAAAATTTTGCAGATGTTTTAAATAGTAAAGCTTAAAGTTCTGACCTTAAAAATCCTGTCAAGTAAAAAATACTGACATCCTCCACTTCAGAAAATTCCTGGAAATATAAAACATTATTTTGCTCTCACAGGCTATACTAAAAGCATCTCAGTAAGTTGTTTCAATGTGGCATGCTAGAACCCACAATTCTTACAATCATTTAATAGTACTTTACTTCGGAAGTTGTCCTGATGATTTAACTGTGACTGTCAGAAATGAGTAAAGTCAGGCAGAGCTTTGTCTCCCTTGAAAGGAGAGCTTTTCAGGATTACCAAGCATTCTTCTCATATAAAGTCTCATTTTCCCTCGACTTTGACATTCAGCTTCTGTAAACATTTACTGGAATTTTCTTCCATGCTTAAAATTTTCTTGTAATTTTGAGCATATCAGATTCTAGAAGCAAATCATGACAGTGTTCATTCCACTTTCTTTGGCTGGCATATATTCACTGATTTCTACATCCTGAATGATTGCAAACTGAGTGCCATGTATCAGACAGTACAGACCTGTTCCAGTGACTGAAATCCTGTTTTGACTAAGGGGAGTTGGTCTGCATGGGAATGGCAATGTTTTGATAAACAGGCTCAGATGTGGGTAGTTTAACATACCCCTTAAGGACCAGGTAGTGTGTGATACTGCACTGAGTATACCATAGCTTACTCCTTTCACAAGAGGATAAGATACATGTGTTGTTCTGAATAGATTCCTTGTACAAAAAATTTCTCAGAATATACAATCAACATTAATCTAAAATGATGGAAAGGGAGAGCAAAAATGTGAAGCTTCTGTGGAGCTGAGTTAAGGTAGGTTGGCTTATTAAGAATAAAATCTGCTTACTCGATTTAAGTTGCAAGTTGAAAATGAAATCGTGTAAGTCAGGTACCTCAATTTCAGAAAGCAAATAATGGAAGAAAAACAAGGTTATTTACTAAGGCTGGAACTCTCAAAATAGCTGACCTCTGTAGACTGACTTTTTCTTTGTACCTCTGTCTTTGGAAGTGCTTTAATAGGTGTTTGGGACTTGAAGATACAAGGTATTATTATCTCCCTTTATAGATATCTCTTTCATAACTGGAGGCCAGATTTAGTAAAGGGCAAACAGACCTAAAAGTGAATTTATTACTCTATTATTTTTCTATGTTCAGAACAGCAATTCTGAAAATTCTGGAAGTTCTACATCTGCAGTAACACAGCATGAGTTAGTTCTGACAAAGCGGAACAGCTTATAGCAACTTGCTTAATGATAAACCTCACCAGCAGTCAGAAGGGACAACATTCTTGCTTGTCCAAGCTCTGACAAGATTGTTCCCAGAGATGCTGGCAGAGCATCCTCAGAGCTTGGCAGACACTGACAATTTTGGGCTCCTCACAAAACGCAGTGGTCCCTGCCACTTTCTTTTAGCCAAAGCTGAAGGTGAGTCAGTTTCTAGGCCACGTGCACCTGTGTCCCAGAATAGGGAGGAAAGTGAGAAAAAGGGAAAGTGGGTGCTAAAAGGTAGAACAGACATCATCTTTGTCAGTCAGTTATTTGCCCCTTTCTTCCATTTGACACTCAGTTAGCCCCTTCCAGTGCAGTGCTGCCACTGCTGAGATACTCAAGGGCTGCTGGCTAAGCCAGACAGGTATGCCTACCACTTCCATGAAGGGTCCTTCCAATAACAGGGAAGCCGTGTCCCAGCCCAGCACCCAGGGGTGCTGCCCATGACTGAGGATCACCACAAATGGCAGTATTCTCCCTGGGAAATGTAAAGCAGCATAGCTTTTCCTCTGTGACATGACCTGAAGCTGTGAGGTAGTTGTGGAGAATTAGGGGCACACTGCCATCATCTAACCCAGTGGAAAGAGTGTTTTGCATGAGGAAGCAAAATGATGTCGAGGTCTGGTCTGTACTTGGGCTTCAAGCAGTGCCATTGCAGGTAAGCATTGAAAACTGTTAGGGAACTTATTTTATGGTACTCTAATCCTTGCTCCCTTATTTTTTTTCTATGTTTTTAGCAGATAAAACACATAAAGAGACAGGGAAGAAGAGATTCAGAACTCAGGTAAAGTCTGACTATTCCTCAGCATTTCATATGTTCAATCTGTAAATTCACCTGCACAGTACCTTGGTCTAGGGTTAGAGTAGCTTCCAGACTTAAGATAGTTTACCTCCAATTTTAACATGCCCTCTGCATTCATCACTCCCATTGTGGGTTCCTGGAACATGGAAAATGATACCAGAAACTAAGATATTACTGTAATTCAGGTCCATCTGTGGAATGTTCCCTGCTGTGCACAAGCAGCATTCCACTATAGTCAGATTTTAGAGGGGTTTTTCTCAGTCTGACTCTTCAATAATGGAGTATTCCAGTTATAGGTAAGAATATTTGTCTGTAGCAATGATACATAACCAACCTTTTTCAAATTCCTGTTCTGAGGTATACAAACCTTTACATGAGAAATTTAAGTGAAGGAAAACAACATATGTTATCAAAGAGATTTGGGGTCTGAATTGTGTTGGCAGGGCCTCTTTAGAAATGCCACAGAATCAGAGCTGACCTTTTGTAGAGAATTCAGTGTTTCTGCCAGCAATCTCTGACATCATGCCCTTCTCTTGCCCCATTTTGTCCTTCTTTCAGAAGATCTGCTGTCATTGTTGGACATAAAAGCTTTTCACACATCTACTTTGCAAGTGATTTTCTCAGAGAGTAATCAGCCAGACAATCCAGCAGCGAGGTACATTTCTAGAAACAGGAACTGTGGGGATTTTGAAGAGCCCACAGAGCTTAAGTGTAGATTCTTTTTTGACTGTTGCTGTTACCTTTGCTTCACTCCAGATTTTCTCATGCCCTTTTCTCCTTTATCATCCCTTTTTTCAGTGTTTCTGTTTCTTGCTTTTTTTTCCTCATAGCCTATCTCCAAACAGTAATGAAGTTAACGTCTGATTTGCTCCTGTCACATTAACTCTTTGGGAACTCCTCGTGGCAGAGTCTTAAATGTACATATAATGAGCCCACTGGAATCCACTGACCTTTAGATCTGTGGCATTACTGTAGTAAATACGGCTAACAAAATTTTTTTTTTTTTCAAACTCCTGTGTTTTGGGAAAAGTCTGGAAAATCTCATTCAACCTCTGACTGATGTTTCTGATGAATCACTTATGAAATACATGTACCAGTACTTACTGTCTCTAAAAATACCTAGTAATTTTACAACATACTTGAGTCTTTCAAGGAAAAGCATTGTTTTGAAATATTCTGGTTTATTATTGCTATAGGGCTTTTTGAATAGCCCATGTGAATATTACATTTCTGTCATGGTTTTCATAATTTACTTTTGATTTTCTAATGTCAGTTTGCTGGAATTCTAAGCCCTAACATGTAACAGCACATAGCAACTCCTGTTGCTATGTCTTGTCATGTCGTGTCACAAGTGGAATCAGTTAATAAGCTCTTCTTGAGCAAAAAAACTGAGTGTTACTAACTTACGTCAGTAAACAAGGGGATCTAGAGATAAATTTTAGAAGGTATTTAAAGAGAGAAGCGCAGCTGATCATGAGCCTTTCATACCATGCTAATTTGTATGTCCACAAAAATTAGGAGTACTAGAGAAGCCTGCATGGTTCAAAATTAATGTTAGACCAACCCAAAAAAAATTTTCATTTCTGCAGTGTTTCTGAAAAAAAATACACGCTTCATACCTATCTTCACAGACGTAAATAAAAGTTGCACTTCTGCTGATCTGTAGCCAAGGAGTGCCTTTGTGTTCCCATTAAGCCCACTGTTTTGAGAGCTGTTTCAATAGCATATTTCGATATTTCTCTTCTGTGGGTTTCTGATGAAGCACAGCTAAAGTTTAGAATTTAATGATGAGTTTTAAGTGCTTCTTTCCTGATTGTTTTCCTGTTGCTAGATGCACATGAAAGAACCACACTCACACCGTCAGGTTGTGAGAGCAAAAAAGAAGGATGTTTGTTTGGGATTTGTGTTTATATAGTTTTTGGAGTTGAATCCGCAGTTGGGCAATGAGGCTGACACCTCTCTGACCCCACTGGTCAACCTAGAAGTCCATCACAGAGAGGAATGCGAAAGCAAGTCCTTTGTTTATGTTACAGTCTGTGAGAAAACTCCAGTACAAAAATGTAAACATCAGAAAGCTAAAAAGATCAGGGCAATATTTTCGTAAATACTCTTTGATTAAGAAATCCCATATGGTTGCCTTTTTTTCTGAGAGACACTTTGCCTATCTTTGTTCTGTTTAGCTTGGCTTACATTGGTCTCAGAAAATTACTTCTGATTCTCACTGAATCTTATAAAGCCAGACAACGTTGACAGTATGTTCATATATCTTAAGAGAAGCAAAAACATGAGGTAATGAAGTTATGCATTAGAAAGGCTTCAGCATGAGCTCTTGGAATTCCACATATACTGAGATTTTACTTTTGATTTCTTGCCTGTTTCTTTGTAAGTTTGGGACTGAAAATTGCCAGTTAATGGAAATGTTTTTACTAATGCTCAGCATTTCTGAACATTCTGGAACACTGCCCTCTAGTTAGAAAGGAACCATTTTGATTCTCTGCCCCTCACTGAAATCAGCCAGTGGCGTTGCCAAGTTAATTGTGCAGTGGCATGCAATTAAAAGTATGTCCTTCTCACGACCCACGTTTGATTGTGCTCTTTCAAGTGCTGCACTTCCTGCATAGTCAAGTAAGAAAAGACTTCATACTTACTGTGAGCTGCGTGGTACATGGAGGTTTGCTCTAGTAAGAGGTCAAGTACCAAACAGTAGCTGTTCTTAACAGCATCATCAATGCCTTGCAAGGTCAGTCTCCAACTGTGGGAGATACCAGTTCTGTCAGGCTTCCACTGGAAAAATTCCATCCAATTTCAACAAAGTACAAAATCTGTTGTAATTTTTCTAATTGCTTTATCATTCTGTTTCTGAACAATTAATTAAATATTTGAAGCCATTATCTGGGCATTAAGATCTTGTCTTGGCACAGCATTAAATGAAGCATTCCTTAAAACAGAATCCTTCCATATTACCAGTTAAATGCTGTTTAAATTCATGTTGGAAAATTTAACATATACTGAAATATTGGCTGCTATTGAATAAAGTTTTCTTCTTGATGGGAGTATTTATAGCTTTACATTTACATTTTCCATATAATTTTTAACTATCAGAGAAACAATATACTGAATTATTTGTGGATTAACATAGAAGGTCTTCTTTTCTCTTACATTCCATTTTTTTATCTTGTTCTTATCTTTCATAAGAGTACTTTCATCATGAACATTTCCTGGCAGCAGATCTGGCGTAAGAATTCAAATACTGGCATATTAAATTCTGTGCTCTAAGTTGTTGAAGAAACTGCTTGCCCATTTCAGAAGAAAACAAGTTTGCATTTATTGTGTGAGCAAAGAGAAGCTGATACTTCGTATCTCTGTCTATCATGGCAAGACAGATAATTGCAAATGTACTGTTGGTAACCTTGGCAGCGCGGCAAATGGTAGAGTGGCAAAATATTTTAAAGTGCCATGTTTATACAGCAGCTTCCAATTATTTCCAACAGTTCTGGAGTTGTTACTGTGGTGAAGCAGCACTATCCACCCATATGCATTTACAAGCCCTCCCAAAATAAAACCCCAACACCAACAAAGCCGCGTTTGGTACTTGGGAATAGTGTGACAACTGCAACCACAGTACATGAGACTGAGCACAGGGTGAGGCTGTGTGCTGAGAAAGCAGTCCCTTCATGCATGCTGAAGAGTCCCAGTGCACCAAAGTTGTGGGCATTCCAAAGTCTGGGCATATAATTTGGCTCCAGACCTACCCAAAGTTGTGTGCGTGCAGCCTTTTGCAATTCATCTTGCATTATTCAAGACTCAGAAACAAGTAGTATGTCTGTGCAGCTGCTAATACACAATGCTGAATGCCTAAGGAAGACTTCATGGAGAAATCCTTGTTTCCCAAGCAGAAGAAAAGGCTTTTCAGAGAGGGGAAAAACCAAAAGTAACACCAGTTCATAAAGTCAAGTGGAGACCAAAGCGGGATTAAAAAATCTGAAGTGAAAAAATTGCAAAGTTCTTTCTGCTAGAATACTGCTTCCTGAACACATTTTATCAACAGATGGTTTTAAAAATTTCTTTCTCCATATATGAATTTAAATTCAGGAAGCTAATCTATTTCTTTTTTCCTTCTATTTCCTTCTATTCTTTTTCTTCCTTTTTCTTCTTTTTTTTTTTTTTTTTTTGACACATTCAAGTTTTCTCAGTCTCTCAGCTGTGATTTTTAACTGCTCTTACAGATTTGATCTGTGGAGCTGTGTGAGATTCTTCTACTGATTCTATAACACAATTTCTTTTTCACTTGGAATACTTTGATATGGAGGTATTTGAACATTCTTTCTATTTTTTTAAGATAAAAAATACTCTGAGGTATAAACATGACATATTCAAGGTACTCCTAGAAGCATTTGATACATTAAAAAATCCCAAACACTACGTTATTCTGAGCAACCTAGTAATATCTAGTGGATATGCTATTTTCCTCCCAGTTTAGAACTGTAGCAGTCACAGTATTGGTCTATTTGACCAAACAGACAAAAAAAAAAGGATTATGAAAATGTATAGATTTTTTCAGTAATTGTTAATGCAAAATAGCTCTTATCCAAATCACAGTGAAATTTAAAGAACATCTTCAGTTTAAATAGTTAAATAGGTGATTTGTAGTATTTTTGAGGAAAAGCAAATATATTGTTCCTTGCCTCCTCTCATTCTGGCATACCTTCATGATCTCTGTGGTTTCCTTATTTTGAAATATGGAAAACCAGAGATCTGAGTTACAAACAGATTACAGGTATCCAGATTACTCTAATGCTTTATGGAATGTCTTTTGGAAAAAATACGTTGAAATTTATGTTCAAAAAAGATACTAATTGCAGAAATAAAATGGAAAAAGAAAGTGTCGCGAATCTGAGGAATTATCTGGTTTAGCATCCTCTGAATGATCAACAGCAGATGGCATCACTTGCCTGCAGCAGAGTTCCTTCTAAATCCAGTTTCTGGTTCATTGTGACCTAGATCCTACGGCATCAAATACCTGAAGCATCCAACTCTCCTTCAGGCTCTCAGGAGAGCTTGACCCTATTTGCCCACACGGATCAGAACCACTTTCATAAATGACCTCACATCAGGTACTAGTTTTCATAAAATCTCTGTACAACTGTTAATCAAAGGAGCTGGACAGGAGTGTAGATATGAATTAATTTATGTTTTGCAGACTTTTGAAAGGTAGAATTTATAAATCATTCATTAACAAGTAGTGAGTGATTAAGGGACCTTTTAAAGAGCACAGAAGTTTAACTAAAATCAAAGGGCAAATCCACAGGCAGCATGACTTTCAGCTGCCTGCAGGGAATTTAAAAGAGGCTGGGCTTGAGCCTGTTGGATGGCAAAACTTATCTCTGCTTTCTCTACATTTTTATCAAATTCATTTGAGAACAACTTGTTGATGCTGACAGGGCAGCGTTCTGAATAGGAATTTCTTTGATAAGCTTAAGAGTTACTGCATATACAGCTAATGTCAGTGTCTCCTTCTTGGTTTGCACAGAATCGTTTCTGGAAGGTCTGTGTCATGGTTTGGATTTAGCTGTTCTTTGGTATCATATAATTTGAGGCTATTTTTTGTTCAGCCAAGGCTAAAGCTAATAAGGCTGGCTTGAGACTCATCCAAAGTTTTCTTTCATCTAACTGGACACCACCTTCTCAACTGGTTGTCTGATAACCTGCAGAGAAAAAGGCCCTGTTCAGTTCATGTTTGGCTAGTGCAGAAGTCTCCTGGATTTCTCTAAAGTACAAACAACGGACAGACAGCTGAAGGAAAGAACAATGGACTTAAGGTGTGGTGGTCAAGCCCTGCATTTTCTATATATTTTTTTAATCTTATGAGAGCTCAAAGGCGTAATTGAAGACACACATGCAATTTCATTTGGAATTCTGAGTACTTAAAAATAGCCTGCTGGGGATTTTAAGCTTAGCTGAAGTGGTATCTTATTTTGAGACAACAGCCAAACTCCCACCTGATTGCTTGCTCGCTCCTCAGTAGAATATGAGGAGAAGACAGGAAAAGCAGGAATGAGAAAGGTGAGGTGGAAATAAAGATAGGGACCTTGACTCTCTGTATAGCAGGCTTGACTTGGGAAAGATTACCCTAATTTATTGCCAATTAAGATAAAAATGATTACTAATTTAAGTAATGGGAAGAGAAAAGAAGCATCAAGCTAGCACCTTTTCTGCCTGTCTTCCGTGCTCAGCTTCACTCCAGACTCCTCTACCTACCCCCACCCTCCTGAGCAGTGCAGGTGGGATGGGAATGGGGAGTTACAGTCCATAACCAATCTGCTTTGTTTCTCCTTCCTCCTCACACTTCTACTCAGCTTTAGTGTGGGCTTCTCCACAGGCAGCAGTCCTGTCAGGAAAATCTGCTCTAGCATAGGTTCTCTGCAGGTGGCAGTTCCTTCAGGAACATCCATCTGCTCTGGTGTGCTCTGTGGGCTGCAGGGAAGATCTGCTCTGCCATGGATAACCTCCTCCTTTCTCTTACCCTGATATTCCCTCTCCTATTTCTTACTCCTTTTTTCCCCCCTCTTTCCTTCTCCCTGTGGCTATTTTTGCCCTTTTTAAAATTAAGTTTTTTGATCAGCAGATAGGTTCAGCTGTGTCCTGCCAAGGATCCCTTGCAGAGCTGCAGGAATGGCTGTTTCCAGCACGGGGAGGATCCCACAGAAGGGGCACACTGTTGTCACCGTCACCACCAAAACCTTGCAGCTGCATCCAAGACACCTAGTATTACCTAGAGTGGAATGTGTTTTAATGAAATCTCTTGTTTCAGTGCTGTTTTACTTGTGTACAAAAAGATATTCTGAGTGATTTATGATTGGGTTTGGCCTCTAGTGGAATAGTTTGGATAGTGCTCTGGTAATTTACCTATTGCCCATGCTTGAGTTAGTTCAGCCATTAAAACTGACTTCTTAGGGAAGAAGTGTAGAAAATTCTGGTCTGCGATTCTGATAGTTTCAAAACTATGGCTTGCGTTTTGGTTTTTTTTAAGTTGTATCTATATGCATCTAAATTGTTCTAGCATGGAAATATCTAAAATGTTATCAACCTGGGAGTTAGCAATGTCTACAATGAGTCACTGCCTTGTGGTTTTGTTCTGCTGGTTGTGTCATATACTCAGATTGACTCCATCAGCCTTATAAGAGTATTGGAGATTTATACTGTTCTAACAACACTAAACCTGATCACATGTCTTCTGTTACTGTGAGTGCTGTTGTAACTGCTTCAAAACAACAATCTGATTTAATAAGAACAACACTGCTGTCATTTATGGGTCTGCTAGAAAGAACAAGCCCTGTTTTTTTCCTGGCTGGACTGGGGTGTGGAATAGCAATTATATCACAGTATTGCATAAGTACAGAACAACAAACCAACACATGGCACTGAAGCTGACAGCAGTTTGTGTACTTTCTTTAAAAAATAACCCCAGCAAAAGGGAGAACAAATAAGAACATTTTCCCAGGAACTGTTTAGAAGAAAACATCATTGTTGAACAACTTTGCTACCTATATTCAAAACAAATTCACCAGTCTTTCGTTGCCTTCAAAGATATATGGTTACATGATGAAGAACAATCTATTTAAGATACAAAAACAGTGGCAGGTTTAGTAGGCTGTTGAACCTGAGCTGTAATCAGAGGGGCTTCTAGTACTTGGTATATAAGGGGATTAAGTGTATCTCCTCTGCAGCATTTGTCACACTTTTTATCCCAACAAAAGCACCATATGTCTGAGGTAAGTTTTGTTTTTCGTCTTTTTCATCCTTCTACTGCATTACATTTCTAAACCACGACGTTTCAGATACTAACTTAAAATACATTCTACAGGGTAATATTTGTGGGTAGTGATTTTTCACAGCTCATCAAGTCAACTTACGTTATTTTTCAAAGGAAGTACATATATGGAGCATAAGGCAGAATTTGATGATGTAATTTTCACTTCTGGCTTGATAAATGTGTCTTTTCCTTTGGCTTTTGAAGACAAACAATCTTCATTATATGTCTAGATAGTTCTTTCAGCTTATAATATTTTGGAACTGTTAATACTTTTCTTTGGACTTAAACATAGAATTTGTCAAAACAATGCTTTTACAAAAAGATTTATCAAACCCTTCATATATAGCTTAGCTACTCTTTTAACCAGAGTTAGTACATCTGTTTATATTTTTTAATGTTGTTGATACTAAAAGTAAAAATGCTTTTCTGTTGTAAATGTGTGACTAGAATTTTTAAGATAAATTGAGAGTTAGAGCATAATTTTTCAGTTTTGGTAGTCTTGTATTTTACTTAATTTTATTTAAATGTTACTAATTTCAGTGCAACTGTGAATGCTGGGCACCAGTGGGAATTCAGGAAAATCTCAAGGTGTTTTTCAATTGTCACCAACATTTTGGCAGTACAGTAGAATAATCTGTCAGCTATTTTGGAGGGAAATTTCTTTTTAATGAATTTTTACTCTTTTCCTTTGCATTTAAGGAGCATTTTAATCTTGTTTTTTTCGTATTTTAAAATAATTACCAAAAGCTGCATTTACCTCTCTTAGTGATACTGGGTACTATATGGTTGGTGTAAGAGCTCCCTCTTTAGGTTTTATTTTAAATCTCAGCTTAGGAAAATAAAAAGGAAAGGAAATTCCACTTCTTGTCAGTGCTTTATAAACATATTCAGTTGAACAACATTACATGTTTTTTAAACAGCAGGATTTTATGGAAAGAAAGCCATCAATTTTACCAGTGGTTAAAGCATGACAATGTAATAGATTTATTATAGATTTTATAGGCTTGTTTTTACAAAAAATTTTACTTTTAATAGCAGCCTGATAGATTGCATAACTTGAGCTTCTGTTCTATATAGGAGTAACACAGCATTTTCACTTTTGTAGCTACATTTTATACAGCCAACAGTGAGATGCTGGTCTCTGTCTCACGGGCAGGTGCTCAGTGCTGTGCGAGCTCTCATATATCCAGCTGCACATCAGCTGTTAAATAGCTCTGTTGCAAACACAATTTAGCACAGCATTTTATAGGGTCATGTTATATGAGATTTCTCTTGAAAAACTTAAGTGGTCTTCATAAAAACATCAGCTGGACCAGCTGAACAGCTGAATTGGAAGATAATATTAGAAGTTTGCAAGAACTTTTCTTTGTATGTATTAATTTTGTATATAGCTATTAAATAATATTTAATAATAGTTAAAAATAATCATGTCATAACCAGCATTCTGAAATTTATGTCTGTACTAGTTCCCCATTCAGCATTTCTCATGACATAGCATTCTACACGCAGAAATAGAAAAATTGATAATATTTTAAAAGGAAATGCTAAGCCCTGTGCACAGAATTCAGGGATTATAAAAGAAATCTTTGTGGGCATTCATATCAGAGTATTTGGCTTTCAGAGATGAAAATGCTATATACATGCATAGAAACAAATTGTTTGATTCCAAACTAATGGAATTGTTGTGGTCGTTATTACAATTAAACACTAATTAAATAGTTTGAGACAATCAGTGAGGGTTCTGGGCTGGAAGTACTTCTCATTGTAAAAAAAGCTGTATAATATTTTTTTCTTGGATATCACTGCTGTTACTCTGGATTTGCAAATGAGAGAAAATTTTGCTCATAGTCTAGTTAGAAATATTCCATATTCTTGAGAAAACAAGAATGGGTCAGAACATGCATATATTATTGATGTTTATAGTTCCTGCTCTCATGCTGTTCATAAATATAGTTTGCAAAAAAAACTCACATTAGATTTATGACAGAAAAAAAAAAGTCAATTAAAATGCTTATTGCTGTACTTTGAATACTCTTCCAACTAACTTGTGAATGGGAAGCCACTAATAAATCTGAATTGGCTCATGAGTCAAGCATCTTATTTATAATTACCACCTTCCAAGTCTGCACAATTGAAAATTCTGTCCCTAAGAGCAAAAATGTTTTAAAGAAAAGTTTCCACCATTTTTGCTTCATAGGAATTTAATAACTGTGTAAGGAAAACACTGTTTCTTTACACCTGTGTGCAGACCCTGAAATCTTTTTGCCAGTGACAGCTAGAAAGGAACATTGTAAATTATAAATGAACATTGCAAACAAAGCTCCTGTAGTAGCCATGACTTTTGAGAGAGGGTGTGAGAATTTCTAACATCTGAAATAGTGCAGAGAAAAATAGAACAGCCATATTTAAGGTTTATCTAAATCTGCTACAAGGAGATGACCTTGTCACAATGTAGTGTCTGTTACTCTTAGGGATAGACTTGTGCTTAAATAATCTTAGTTTTCAGAAGAGCTAGACAGATTCAGCTTGGCATGCATGAGAAGGAGGAGTAGAACTGTATGTCTTCATCAAAAGAGCTCTCATCATTGGGCAGTAAAAGGTCATCATTACCATCTCTGGTGGCTGAAAGTTTTCTCAGGTTCCATTTTACATAAGAACATGTATGGGCAAATCCCCTTCAGGTGGAATAGACAAGTCAATGGCTTCAGGACAGAAGAAACCTGGGTCACAGAGAAGTGTTCAGACATTCAGGAAACTTAAGCAGAAACTGGATGGGCCTGTGTGTTTATTGGTGGGGCTCCAGGACTTAGGTATTGCGTGAAATGAGCAATAAGTTTGAAGACCTAAATTTTGGACCCACATCCTAAATATGGTAAGTAAATGGAACTCAACACTCCTGAAGTTTTTTCTTTCAAAGGAAGTAACTATGTGCTCATTGAGAAGAGGGCTGCAACAGTAAGTGACGGACGTTACAGGGAGGGAAGCAAAATCCTTGTTCTGCACCATAGCTTTATTCTGTATTTATGATAAGATGCAGAAAGTATTATGCATGATAATTTTTCAACAAATCAAGACTTCACTTCAGAAGTAGGAAAGTAGATGTGGCTTAAGAGAAATACACATATTATAGTCTAGCTGATAGAAATAAAGCTCCTAGGATGTGCAGGTTTATTACCATGTGTTTGGTGTAGCTCCTGTAGTAACTGTAATTGTAGTTTATGCTCCAGTAATTTCCTGCCCCTTTGATGACATCTACTTTGTAATGGATTGGCAGGTGGAACCAATTGTCTTTTGTCTCTTACAATCCAGCATAATTTCTCTTCAATGTGTTTTTGGTTTTGTATTTTTTCTTTTTTAGCCTACTTGTTTTCTTGTTTAAGCATTCGTGATTGTACTGCTTTCCACTTGTGTGATTCCAGCCTGCAAAAGTGATACTTATTGTCTGGTTTTACAACAAGGCATGAGAATTGTTTCCTGAATCTGCATAAATTATTTTCTCGGTATCCTAAGCAATTAAATGTAGGATTTCAATTTTTGTTTCCAAGATTGTTACTACTTTCCTGAAAAAGCTCTCGTGCATCCCATTCTCCTCACAGTGTAGTATCACATCACTACTAATTTAAATACGGAGGAAAACAAGTTTAGGCAGAATGTGTAGAGTGAGTAGGCCAAAACTAACTTGTCTCTGATGAGAGTGTCTTCAAAGTAGGGTTGATTTTGCTTGATACAGGATTTGTAACCTGAGCAGGGACTGTTAAAAGTAGCTCAATAATCTCCTGCATCTGTGTCAAGACCAAGGGTAACTGAAACTGGATGGCAAAAGAAGGCTTCAGTCTCACAGAAAATACTTACCCAAAACTTCTCAAGGGAAGATATCAGTCGCTTATTTACTCGTTTTCCAAAAACATGCAGAGGAGATAATAAGGATATGCAATCTTACCAAAGACAGCCCAAGTTCAGCTTTGTTAAGCCTATAGTTTTAAAGATCTAAGGAATTGTTTGTAAATATAGTTTGGTAGAAAAAACTTAATAGTTTGTGAAGCAGATTCTGATGTGTTTCCTTGCAACAGTAAGGAAGTGGATTTTATGACCCTCACATTCTTCTAGTCTGATTTCTAACTACATTTTTCTCTTTTATTGCAGCCCAGAAGATGGTGAAATCCATCCTGAAATCTGCAGGCTGTATATCCAGTTGCAGTGTTGCTTAGAAATGTACACAACAGAAATGCTGAAGTCCGTATGTCTGCTGGGATCGCTGCAGTTTCATCGGAAAGGTACTGTATTGCACAAATACACAGGTGCTTGTTTTAGAAAAAGAACCATCTTTTGGGGCATCCTGGGCATTCATGAAAGACAAAATACTGTCCTTGTTTTGGCTGGGGTAGAGTTAATTTTCTTCATAGTGGTCATCATGGGGCTGTGTTTTGGATTTGCACTGGAAACAGCATTGATGATACAGGGATGTCTTAGTCATTGCTAAACCTGGTCAAGGCCTCTTCTGCTCCTCGCCCCACCCCACCAGCAAGGATGCTGAGGGGGCCCAGGGAGCTGGGAGAGGACACAACCAGCACAGCTGACTGCAGCTGACCCAAGGGATGTCCCAGACCATGTGGCATCAGGCTCAGCATATAAAGAGGGGGGAAGATGAAGGAAGATGAGGACATGCCAAGTGATGGCATTTATCTTCCCAAGTCATCATTACACATGGGGTAGCCTTGTTTTCCTGAGGATGGCTGAACACCTACCTGCCCATTGGGAGGGCTGAATAAATTCCTTGTGTTGCTTTGTTTGCGTGCATGGCTTTGCTTTACTTGTTAAACTGTCAGTACCTCAACCCAGGAGTTTTCTCACTTTTGACCTTTCAGTAGTCTCCCTCATCCCACCAGGGGTGAGCAAGTACTGTGGGGCTTCACTGATGTCCAAAGTTAAACCACAGCAAGCACCAAACTGTAAAATGAATTATATATATCTATAGATAGGTTTTCAGTTACTGAAAAGGAGCTCTATTTCTGTTTGTAGTCATTCTTACAGAAGTGTGTCTTATCAGGTACGTATCACTAATCTCCTCACCATTTAAAAGTCTGATTATTTTTAAAAAAGAGTAGTTCCTTAAGTTTTAGCTGTCATTAGTCAGACAAGGAGGCAAGCAGTAATGTTATTAGATTATTTGTTGGGCAACACATGCTATTAATAGTGTTGTTGTTACTATTAGTTTTCTTATCTCATTGCTGTTTCCAGTAAATTCTTACCTTTACCTGTGATCTTCACCTTTTGTGCCTCCAATTCTCAACTCCAGCCTGCCCCAACAGAAGGAGGATGGGGAGAGAAAGAATGGCCTGTGGTTTGGGAGAATGCCAGTGATAGCACTAAATTGGGGAATATCATTCCTGAAACACCACCATAGCAAAAGGTAGATAAATGTGGTTCAAAAGATCCCCACCTTTATAAAGGCAAATACTAGACTTGGAAGTGAGAGATGTCCTCACTTCAGTGAAAATGCATCGCTCTAATCATTTCATACTTGATTAGCTGGCTACTGAAAGGAAGATATAGAAATGCTGATAATTTACTGAATAGTTTACATAGTAACCTCATTGCTCAGTGATGGCACAGGCTGATCAGGGTTGTGTCTGTGCTGATTGTAACTACTCTTTCCCCAGATGGTATCTCATCAATAAAAAACCAGGTGAAGACAAGACAGAGTTCTGTAATATGAACTGTAAAAAATGAACTGTAATAAAGGTCTTGTAATGAACCTGTTGCATTTCCTGTCATGTTAAAAGGTTCTGTAGTGTACTTTTCGTATCTAGCTGTAGAATACTGCTAAAGCCGGGGATATTTTTATTATGAAAGTAAGAATGGGAGATTTGTAAATGCTTAACTGAGCATCTCAATTATTTTCTCAAGTCAAAAATAAGCCTGTAAAATAGTAAGAGAGAAAATTAGCAGAGCCATTGTGGAACAAGATAATAGTAGCTGTCAAAATGAGTCATCATTTTTAAGACAGATTGTGCTGCATTTCCTAGCATTGGCAACAGTTCTCAAACCATCTTCTGAACTGCTGAAAGTGAATAGTTCAATGTCTCCCTTGCCTGTCCTCTCATTTCCTCTGAATAGAATGCACATTAATAACTTAAACTAAACATCAAACAAATAGATGTCTGAAGTTGGATAAGAGGAGTTACATTTTAGTTCCTGTCTGGCAGTACTTTGATAGACATCAGTTGCTCAACTCACCACAGAGAGAGTCATGATAGTTATTCTGTCCTTGCCAAATAGAGTGTTTTAGAGATAAACACAGTAACTTGGCTCCAAGCTTCTGTGACATTCTTTGAAAAAAATGCATAGTAGGCTAAAACTATATGATGACAGGGGTTCAAATAATTTGAATATCCAATAGACAATTGCTTTTTAAAATTAAATATTTAGTATTGGCAACACCTAGAGGTGTAATGCAATGATGAAGATTCCAGTCCTGTGTTGCTCTTTTTACTGTGAAGGTAGCTGCACACTAGACAGGCTCCCAAAGGGGCTGTGAAATACCCATTTTTGGAGTACTGATATCTCAAATACTCCTGAGCAGTCTGATGCAAGCTGGCCCTTTGCACTAGATGACTTTGCAACCTACTTATTCTGTGTTCTGACAGAACATACCATTTTCAAAGGAGCACTCTGAACCCGTACTTTGCCTTGATTTCTTTCCTTCAGAGAATTGTCATTCTTTAGTGTAGTCGAAGCACATAAATTTATCTCTAGGAAGGAAAAAGACAGTAACTTCACTGCTATAAAAGATATTGTGTGTATAGGTTTTTTGTTTCTTCACCTGCTTAGTTTTTCACAGTCTGAGTGAGCCTATTAAAAAAAAAGTTTCTTGTGTACAAAGAGTCCTGCCCTTACAATCTTTGCTTAATTCCTAAGTGTGCATGTCTGGTGTTCTTGTTGTGTCTTGAAGCTGATTTCTGAGAGTAATTTTTTCCATTTGGATGTAGTATTTCCCTTCTCTAGCCCTCTTACCTGCCAGACAACTTGTTTGTTATGTTTTTAAACCTCCCATGAGATTTCACTAATTCATGTTCTTACTCAGGAGGCAGCAGAGATTGAGGTAGAATGACGTGCAGACTGTTCTTGGCAACCTGTGGCTTTTACATGATAATGTGGGCATTGGTACCTGGATCAGAATTTATCAAACAAGCTATAGAACTGGTAAAACTAAGGCAGTGTGCTGATGGTGATGTTCTTTTCCCAAGAGAAACTCAGCCAGTAGGAAAGAGATGCCATACTAGGAAAGAGATTTTCTTAAGGAAACACCACACAAAAATTTGAAGGTTTGAGCTCTGGGTCTTTTGACTGCCTTTCACAGGACATATTATCTTCTCATATCTCCTTATCTTTCTTTTCAACTGAACAAATATTCCTTTATTTGCTATCTATCTATCTATCTATCTATCTATCTATCTATCTATATCAATCTTCCTGTACAGAGATTTCTTGCATGTTTACAGTGCTTTAGAATAACTTACTGCTGTCACAGAACCTCTACTAGAAAAGTCAGATGGTCTGTTATTTCCTTGAGATTTAACTGCCACAGTGGGGCCAAAAGCCATAAATATTTGCAACTGTGTTATGCAGTAAGTAAACTGAGGTAAGTGCTCTAAAATATTTTTTTTGTAAAATACATACATTACAAAAGCCCAGTGTTGAGAATATATAATGATTCAACAGTTCAGCATTCAGAAAGTTTGCAAAGGGCACAAGGAATCATGCCTAAGTATCTTTAATTCAAGCATTTTGTAGTTACTAGGTCTTTGGTTACCTGCTGATTTATTCTATTACTCCTCCTTTCCATAATCCCAGGAGTTATGGCTAACTAATACACATATAAATACTTACTTGGGCATACATTTTTCTTTTAGCCTAATTGTTTAGTGTCATGTATTTTATTTATTGCACACCATGAAGAAAAAATTAGTTACGTCATTGTAATTGAGATGTGTGTCCCACCTGACGTGTAGAAAAACAGGTGAGGGCAGAATGATACCAGCACTAACCAAAGTCATAGATACCTGTATAGTCATGCAAAAAAGGCAAGAATTGACTCTTACAGGAAAATCAAGCATGCATACTACTTGTGTTTCATGTAAGAAGTCCATATAGTTAATGGTTGTATTTGCAGTATGTGTTTTCTGATAACAGTATGTATGTCCTTAATAGTAAACAGAAGTGACAGCTCATGTTGCAAACTACAAAAATAAACCCCCAGTTCAATTGAGAGATTTTTTCTTTTTTGGCTTTGTTTAAATGACATGCTTTTTAGAGTTTTGAAGGGGAAAGGAAGGATTGTTTAATGGTTGTGCTACAATCTCAGTGTTCTATTTAAAGACTGGTAGATATGTGTTATTACTTATACATATCACTTATGCAAGAGGGACAAAGATGCAAGAGTGTAGAAGAGTACACAGGTATGGAGAAACAAAATCAAGAGGGTCACCCATTCTTATTTGGACATTATGAAGAAATCAAGGAATGGAGGAAAAACATGGAAGGAGGGTAACACAACTTCTACCACAAAATTGTTGTTCCTATTGCATTTTCTTTAATAATAGTATTTCCAGTGAGACAGTCTCCAAGTTCTGCAGGTCCCAAGGGTAAGTGAATAATTAAATTCACCGGGCTGTTAGCCATATTTGTCAAGTACCTTTTTCACTTCCTACACAATTCTTTCGCATTTCCCTTTCTAGGTTTTCCTGCTCGTGTACTTCAGCTGTGATACATAGCTTTGTGCATTTATCCTTAATTGCCAGGTTAGAAACCTGCTGTAAACACTGATCTCTTTTCAAGAAGGGATTCTCTCAGCTTCGGTAGTCTGGTGTTCCCCTCAAAGATCTCTAGTTTCTCTGCAGTGAAATCTGACTAGCACTGAGGGACATATACTTTTTTGTCTTTTCATTTTTTTCATTTATCACAGTTTCTGTGTAAATTAGGTGATGAGTAAGAGTGGGTGCTAGGGTTGCATGATGGAAGCAAGCACAGAGATCACCTCAGAAGCAATAAAAGGGGCACAATAGGTGAGGCACATAAAAACAGATGATGTATGTAACCTTACTGAACTCACAATTTTCTGCCCTCATATTTATCCTCAATCAAGTTTGATGCTCAGCATTATTTAACTAAATTGATTCTGTTTCATATCAAAAGCATTTTCTGCTTCTTAAAGGAAAAAAAAAAAGAGCTGAGTAACTGGTGAAAAATGGAAGAATACATCACTGCAACTCAAACTACTAAAAATCTTTCCACTGACTAAATTGAAAGTATTTAGGGTTCATACCCATTTTTTGAAGTCTCTATGAGAGAAGATATCCTTACCAGCCACTGTAAGGATGAAAAGATTTAGAAGCTTTTGTTTCCCTATAGGCTGTGACCATGGTAGAAATGTTAAGCCTGAGTCATACATTATTCAGGCAAAGCCTTTATTATTAGCTGACTCTTTAACTGCTTTCAAGAGACTGAGCAAATGATCTGAAATTCAAGAAAGACTTCATGAATTGCTCACAATACAACAGAATTACTGCTAAAGAGCTTTTTCCAGTTGAAAAGAGATCCGTGTCATTCATTCTGCCAAATCTGCAAGAGCTTGTCTTTGTGCTGATAGAAAGAACATTACGTCTCTGCTTCTGTTCTCAAGCTGAGAAAAAGAACCTTTACTATTATTTCATCTACTGCTGTTACTGTCTCCACTGAAACACCTTTCATGTCCCTGAAGGATGCATCTCTTCAGCATGTCGCCAAAGGTCAGGGTTCCACCATAACACTTAAAAATAATGGAACAATCCACTAATATCCTGTTTCATGAGTAATGCCTTGTGATATCACTGGCAAATTAGATGGTTTACCTGAAAACTTTTTAGTGACAAAGTAGTATGTGAAGTATTGGTAACATTATGTTGTGTAATGCTATTTCCCTTCTTGTTACGGGAAAAAATAATGAAGCTTGTATGACTGTACAATGAAAACTGTAACATATGAATCACCTTTAAATAACAGCATAAGCTGCAGTTAAGGAAAAGAAAAATTTGGAAGTTAAACCTACAGGATGATACAGAGTAAAACATGTAGTCTGTGAGGCAGGCTTAGTCTGCTATTCACAAGCAGTTGAGTCATCTTTCAGCATAACAGCTTGTAACCAACAGAAAGGTCTTGGTCTCTTTCTCTCTGTCTCCCCTCCCTTATAATGACTCAAATTCTTCTTCCTTTCCACTGCTTTTGGAAAAAGGAATGATACAATCCTCCTTTTCTGGAACTTGCTCCTGGACATGCAGGTTTTTTGACTGACCTTACTTAAACCACTTCATCAGAAAACATCACTTTTTGTTTTTCCTTTTGTTGGAGTAATCTATCATTTCAATGGCTAAAGTGGATCACAGAAGAATTTGGCAAAGCACAAGTTAGTGGATGCCAGTAAGCAGCAAAGAAAGGACACAGGGGATTCTTCTATAGAGGTTAAACTTGTAATGGTCAGGTCATGAAGTCTCTAGGATTCATTTAGGTAATTCTGGGCTTCCTATTGGCTTCAAAGAGCATTAAAACATAAAGCAAGTATCTTCTGTAACATAAGCAACATCTAGTTTGAGACAGGAAGCTAAGAATAGCTGGTTGGGGTTTTTTTTCCCCCAAAGGAATAATTTACCAGAATGCAACTGTTTAGATAACTTACTCAAAAATATTATCTTATGATCCAGGAATTTCTCGATTTTACAAAACAAGGTTACCTGCCTGATAGCAGGGATATATGTTTGTGATGTGGAAGAGCAGTATACCATAGTCTGCAGTCTTGGTCTCTAATGTCTCAGAAAAATGGGCTAACTGACCACTGTTCTATTAGCTGGTCTTGTTCTTCATGTACTTTGTCAGACCTTACAGGAGCTTCTCAGATTTACCCTGATGTCAAAATTTTTCCAACTGCAAAAATTGCGAAATGAAAAAACATTTCCTACTCAACTTTTTGTACTACTGGTTTAAATGTTGACACTTGTCTGTGATGCACTCCAGTGTGAATTTTTCTTCTGTATTTGGTGCCAGAATTGTACTTGCCACTACAGAAAAGGGATCAGGTAGTCCAAAGGAGATTTGCAGATTTACCAAAATATTCTACCAATAGCTAACACTCTTGCATGCTCCATTATCATGATCCATTCCTTTATCCCATTTTCTTCCTCACAAAAGCCCTGGAAGATCTGAATTGAAGCCCCCTCTTCAATTTCAACACTATATTTAATTTATATACAGGGAGCATGAATTAGATAGGTGTCAACACAGAAATTCGGAATGTAACGCATTTGGGCTGTGGGTGGTGGCAGCTTCATGTTGCTGTTAAATCATAAAGTACAAAATTTCATATTTTTGTCTTGCGTTTTCCCTCAGTATTGCTGTAGTACTCGGAGACATGGTTTGCAGTATTCTTCAGTTTCGAAGTTGTTTCCAGAATGTGTGTTGTACTTTCCTCACTTATTTTGTTCTGTTTTGTCTTCTGGCTTTTATTTTGTGTTCCATGAGAACTGGAACTTTTATTTTGTGTTCCACTGGAGTTTAACTGAACCCTTCCAAATTGGTAAGAAAAATGTATGGCAGCGCTCTGATTTGTAGGTTGGTGTGTCTGCTCTGCTTCTGACCAGTTCTTACTCAGAGTTTGCATTTAAGCAGTCTTTTTCTCCGTTTGTATTGTGCAAGATCAAGTTCAAAGCATCAATTAGATCATTTGAATATCCATTTTAATCAGTAATTAATAGGGATACATGTTTTGTTTAAATTTTAAAGGAAAAGAACCTTCTGGCCCACCCAAGACCTTAGATACTAAAGTGGAGGAGAATTCTGAAGTACCTATTTTAGAAGACACGTCATTATCACCAACAGATATTCAACAGCATCTATGGCAGGTTTCCACAGACATTGATAACACTGAAAGGTATGTGTAGCACTTCATTCCTAAATAAGCAAATTTCTTTCTGGAATTTATTTAGTCTTTTGTAATTCGACAGCCAGTGTTGCTACTATGAAAATTACAAGCAAATTAAATAACCTGTTGACTTCTCTGGTACAGTTTAACAGAGTTTCAGATTTTCTGAAATATGCCGGACTTCAATTCTGCATTTCAAAATCAAAAACACAGAATCTAATTCACTTCAGTTAGTTCTGCCCATAGTTTTAAATTTGGAAGTTTTAGGAGGGGAGGGGAATGTCGTAGTGGCGTTATCTTACCTCTTAACTATGCAGTTGAAAGACAAAAATGAGACTCTTTACTAGAGAATAATCCTGATGGCCAACATTTCTTTGCAAAAAGGGCTATTTTTCAGGCTTTGTATATTAAGTTGCTGCTGAGATTTGAATTGTTATCATGCTTATTTACATAAAGCTGAGTGCTGTTCTACTGGGCCATAATGTGGAGAATAAACTGAGCAACTTCTTACTAATCATGCTGCTGCATTTCTGAGAACCATTTTATGTGTAGATGAATGAATCAAACCCTTATTGGTTTTAAATCCTGAAAGCATAAAGGCATTACAAGCCTGTAGGTCTGCCATCTATGTGTAAAATGGAAACCGTTTGGAAATTCCTGGCCTCTTTCAAAACATATCAAAAAGTATTTAGCTTTTGGAGATGATGTGTTGTTATCATAGTTTCCATTGTCTCCCTTTCAGAAGATCTAATGCCAGAGTCCTCCAAAGGCAGGTGAAAGTGGTAGCCCTGTTTCTAAAATTTTCATATAATGTGCTTTGTTAAGTATCATGGGTTAGTTGCACGTGTTATAATTTTCTTCTGAACAATGAAACACAGTCATGGCAAAATCTACAAAATGCTTATAAGGGGTATGAAGATGATATTAGTACTAGCTAACATTAATTTTAAGACATATTGTGTATTTTGCCACTAGGATCACATTGTGCCCCCAAAGGCTTTTAATAAGAAATATTCAAGTGCCAGAATAGCTCATAAATTTGAACAAAGAAAGGTTAATATCAGACTTTTATGAAAGTGCTCTCCTATCTTTTGATACATGGGTGTAAACCAAATTCTTGCTCAATAGATTTTTGTATTTATTGCTCCATTGTTTTAGCATATAAAGCTATACTATGAGCCACTCCCTTGCTGTCTTCAACTGTTGTTCCATTGTATCCTTTTTAACTATTGTATCCACAGAGATATGAGAGAAATGAAAAACCTTTTAAGTAAACTCAGGGAGACTATGCCTTTACCACTGAAAAATCAAGGTAGG
Organism: Argya squamiceps; assembly: GCA_037834095.1. Lineage (NCBI taxonomy): Eukaryota > Metazoa > Chordata > Aves > Passeriformes > Leiothrichidae > Argya > Argya squamiceps. The sequence goes on along the minus strand of JBBMKD010000115.1, from coordinate 54,195,138 downwards.
TTTTGAAATTTGTTTTATTTAATAAAAAATTAAGATAATTTAAGGGTTTTCCTTCCTTTATTTACAAAAGAATCTAGGGTTCTTAAATGGAAACTACAAAAAGAAAAATCTAGGCAAAATCTCTTCCCTGCTGATTCAGTGGAGCCATAATCTAGTGTGTGATCTTTGACCTCTTGAGTTTCACATGAGGAATTCTGGAATTTATAGATACAGTATCTATAGATAAAATAATAGACTTTTCCTATTGGTAAAAGTGGTACAAAGGCAGAAGCAGAACTACCTCCCAGTGTCTGGTGTCTTTTGTAAAGGCAATGACAGTGCAAACTGCACAGACTATGACAGGGATCCTTCTGAGGGATGTGGTTTGCTTCACCCCTACAAGACTTACTGTTTCTGTGACCTGACACTGACTCTGCAGAAAAGCTGCTTGCCTTGAGTCTGCCTCCCCAGGCTGCTTTTCCCATAGACAGCTACCAGGCACCCCATAGAAACTCTGCACAGGTGGGCAGGATCTCCATCCTATACATGTATTTAGCAATGGGCCTTCATTTTGTTGGCAGGTTAAATACTCCACATCTACCAGCACTCTCTTTGTTCCTGAGAACAGCATTAAAAAGATAATAATTTTTCTTTTTGATTTCTTCTTGATAATGGGTGTTCCTTAAATGTGGTGCAGCCTTTGCACTGTAGCAGCTGATGAAATGTAGTGAATGTATCCTAGATCTCATCTCAGGTAACTAAGCAGCCTAGGATTCATCATAATATGCTAAGAGATGAATATAGAATGATTGTATTCATTATACAAGTAAGATTCCATGGCAGGATAGCTTAATTGAAAACTATGTTGAAAGGAAAAAGGGAATGAATCACTTGTGATACAGACATACCATTGTAAAGACTGGAAGAGTGATAAAAAGTCTAGGCTTAGTCTAGAAGAAGAGTGTGCTGGAAATAAGTAAGGGAAAGACAAATTGGGAGGGATATAATGCACAGAGAATGAATTCAGAACAGAGATAAAGGCCTACAGAATTCTTCTTTGTTGCCTGGTGTCTACACTGCCCTTGAACACAGACCAGAAAATCACTGACCCCTGTGCAGCAGGATAGGAAGCATCTCAGGGTTTTGAAACTTTGAGATATGCCCCAGGATCAGATAATTGTAATTATTATGGTGATCCTGTTAATTAGCATTATAAGATTCCCAAATGCAAAATTCAGGTTATTATTTGCTCTGTGGGATCTACCACATTACAGAAAGGGCTGTCAGGCATTGGAATGAATGCCCAGGGAGGTGGTGGAGGTGTTCAAGAAAGGATTGGACCCAGCACTTAATCGATGTGGTGCTGATCAGGCTGGACTCAATCTTAGACATCTTTAGCAATATAAATGATTCTGTGATTCTGTGATCGTGTAGGTGCTGTTAGGACACATAAATGATACAATCTCTTTCCTGTGTACACGCTGGTGTTAAAATGTGGGATTTTTCATCACAGATGATAGCAGCCTCCTCAACTTGACTCCGTACCCACTGGTAAGAAGACGGAAGCGAAGATTCTTTGGATTGTGTTGTCTTGTCTCAAGTTAGAAGATTAAGCACAGAAGCACCAAGGAAATCATGACTTTGATTAAACCACTACTACTATGCGACCACTGAAAAGATTAAAGTGGCTAATCTTGATTATAAAGTATATTTTCTACACTACGCTATTCGTTTTTGTGTTCTGCTCTGTCCTCCTTTTCAAATAAGGGTTTTAATACTTTCAAATTATGGTGGTCAAAAAATGGCTGTGGAATAGATCTAGCATATTTAAAACTTTTTAAAATATCTTTTGCATGCTTACTTTCAACCACTCAAAGAAGACACATGAATTATGGTTCATAGATAATTTTAGAGGGGTTTTTTTTAGTTGTTGAGCTGCAGGTTAAAGTTTGTGCATAGTACAGTACTCTTACAAGTATCATATTAAAATCATACTCTAACAGTCTTTAAGCATAAGAGAAGAACATTTGATCATTCTCTCACAGTCTTCAAGCATAGGAAACTATTTAAGAGCAAAACTACTAAAGTTCTAAGACATTCAAACAATGTTGTAACAGAATTTGTACAAAATCTCCAGTTGCTTTTTGTGCTGTCATTTATATTTAGTCTTCCACTGTATCTCAACTTCAAAGCTTTATAGAAAAAATATCTTAATTTATGATAAAAAACTATATATGAAAATAGTTAGGACTTGTAAATATAGAGAAACCATAATAACCATAAACAAACTGTACAATACTTAGAAGCAACAGATCTCCTTTTAAGCCAATAATATATCTACAAGCTCTTGGGAAAAAATTATTAAAAGAAGGTATATTAAAATAAACAATATAAACCACAATGCCAACCCATTTTATTGCCAGTAGAATTCAAAGCATGGTGTCTGCATATCAGTAAGTATTGATCTTATAAGGCATGCCAGAATTATCTCCAGCTCTAAGATATTAAACGTTTTACATTGTTAATAAAGTTTTTTATTTAAATTAAATATTGTCTTGTTTATAGTTGTATTGCCAGACTATGTGTTCTTTTCTAATGTTGTTGTCAGAGTACTACACAAATTTGTGACAATATTTCCATTTCAACAAGTATTTCAACAAGTTTACAAAGACAGATTAAAAAATACATAACTAAATTCTTTAAATAGCACAAAAAAGGTAACTTCAATGTGTTTGAAGATTTCAGATCATGAAATCTTCTTACATATACATATTTCTAAGCATCTGAAATGGGGAGATCCCTACACACACAGAACTGTGTGCTTGTGAGAGCAAACAACATTTTCAAGGAGAATGGAATCAAAGTCCACAGCACAATGTTTTTTTCAGAGTTAATTCTTCCAAGTTTTCTGCACATTTCTCATGAACCTTGTGTTTACTAATCACAGCTGTTGTCCCTAACAGGCAGCACGGACATGTTTTCATTAGAAATCTCAAAGCAGTAGACTCACTCTAAGACCATCCCCACAGATACACTATGTTTTGCAACTGTTAAAACTTTGGAAAAACAACTCCTGGTGTCCAATGGCTATTAAAAATACTGTCTGCAAAGCTGATCAGTAGTTACAACTAACCAGTTCCATTTTTGTTCAGTGCAAGGGAAAAAGACAGACATTAATGCCAAAAGAAGTGTATGAATCCAAGACCGAATGTACAGTGGTGCCATGAGAAAGAAGGGGAAAAGTAATATTCACACAAGATTTCTTTAAAAGTCCTGTTTTATTGGTACACACAGAGAATCAGATGGGCAATTAAAGCAGTGACCTTCTCTAATTCATTACCTGTCCACATACCATCACAAGGAATGTCATATGCCAGGTTACATGACAGCTCATATCTCTGTTTTAACCACAGTTATTGCAATGGAATATACATTAGTAAGACAAATGTATAAACATTTTAATTAATGTTGCTAAGCTCTTGACATCAGGCATACCACAATGAGTTCCCTAACTTCAGCACATTCTGTGATGGACTTGGATATGTTGTCTGCAAAGCCCTTGGAGATTGCAGTGTATTGAAGTGTACAGTAATATGCATCCTGGTACCTTTTATTATTTTGGAAACTTTAGCAGTGTTTCTTCCTCCTCAGCTAAAGACTACTAAAATCACAGTCTTTGCTCATTTTGAAGCCTTTCTATAATTCTAAGCAATCTAGCATCTTACCTAAAGCCTTTTGTATTATACTTTCTACTAATCCTAATTGGACACATGCTGTAATTCCCAAGCTTTATGACCACTTAAGGAATATTGGTGCTCAAGGGTGAATGGAAGTTACTTAACAAATAGTGACATGAATCAAGTCCTGGTAAGTATCTGAATTGATGATGTGTCAAGGGATAAATTGGTTTACTTAGGAATGTACATTATCTTTTACTAATTCAGAAGAAAACTTCTTTTTAAGCCCCAGAACTTGATGTCAGTGGAAAAAAGATAAAAGTTAGCGATATTACTACATTTTAGTTTAACGGAACATGGCAGCATAGAGTCACAGTTTAAAAGTTCTCTCAACAAAATTATATACAAATTATTAAAGATGTTACTTAGAACCATTATTTACTTTCCAAGTACTTAGAAATACCCCCTACTTCACAATAAAGTCCCAAATGCATGGAAACTAGCAATTCAGGGAGAATAATGAGGAAAGCAGCACTTGCTTTCTAAATCCTTCTTGGAGTTTGAACATTTTAGTTGAGTGTTATGTGTTAAAGGCACCATGATTCTTTTGCAGGGTAGGAAGCAAGTAAATATTCCTCCCACCACATATGTCAAGTTTTACCAACTCTTTTTTTACTGAAGCTCTGCAGCTCCAGCTTTTCAAAACCAGATTTTTTATACCCACCTTCCACTGGTAGCACCCATTTTTCACAGATATTTCATGTCAGGAAAAATACCAATCTAAGAAATCAAATATCTATATACACTGCAAAGTAAATTTTTCAGAGCAGAATCAAAATACAAGCGTATGGCAGCAGACAGCACATTTAACACATGCTGCAGGTTGCATGTTGACTTGCCCAAAATGAGAAGTTACCACGCAAAATCTGCATGTTAACTCACATCACAGGTCCATGTATGTCCAATATAACTTAGAAAATCTGTGTCCGAGAATGGAAGAAGTACAGTAACCAACTTCTGTCCCATCTGAGGAATAAATATGTAGTGGAGCACTAAATACCTTTTGGTCTTATGTCTGTGTAGTGGTGAAATTCCTTATCATCTCTCTAAGAGGTATCCTACCTATTATTCAGCTTTGTGGACTAGAGGAAAGAGAAACTAAAGAGACACCTAGTTCTGCTCATGCTTAGTCATAAGTTACTCCACTCAATGAAGAGATTTGTAACATTATTTTGGGAAGTTCGTGGCCCTGTTTTAAGTTCTAGGACCTTGAAGGCACTGACTGACATGCAGGAAAACTTTACAAGCAGAACCAACCTTTTCTGCTTCAAAAAGAACTGAGATAGGCTAAATACAGGTGGGCAGGACATATTTTATAGGGATCATGGTGTTGCATAACTTGCAACAATGTCTTCTAACTGTTCTACAGCTGAATAACTCATCTCAAATCCAGAACTATTTTCCCCCTGAGATTCTATTTTCCTGTAGCAGTTTAACAGAAATAGCCCCAGTCATGTTTCAAGAGGTATACCTTTACCTTAATTGGTGGTTGTACCTCTAATGTGGTGTTTGGTTTTTTCAAACTTAGGTCGTTCCCAGTGTATGCATAGTCTGCAGTCCAGGTCTAGTCTCATGTTTCCAGTCTTAGACATTTTCCTGCCTGAACTCACTTGGCTTTGGACTACCAGTCTCTATCTCACCAGTACTTCAAGCCTTTACCTTACTTTGTGTCATCTGTAAAATTTCTTGGAGTGGTATTTCTCTCACTGCCATTTTTTAAAATGTATTAAGTACCAGTAGTAATGGGAATTCTGGCATCCAAGAGAGGACTTGTTTCTATTTGTCCAGTCTGTTGCTGTCTAATGCAAACATACCTTCATTTGAGCCATGATATGTTCCCAGATGCCTCTTCCAGAAGTTGTTTCTAGCTCCTCTGGGACTGCATATCTTTGATGAAAACAGTTTCTGCCAATTTTCAGCCTAAATCTACTCTTGGACTATTAGTAAGATATACAATGTGTTTCTTACAGGCCAACTTTATTCTTTGTTAAAATTATCTGATGGTCAAAACTGTGCCAGGATATTTTGTAGACTATTATACTATGCTAAAGCCTCAGCAAAATATACAGTACAGAAAAAGGATTAATCATTCCTTCACTGTACATTTTTTCAGTGGGACAAATATTCAGCTTGCACAGAAAACTATAAATAACTGAATACATCTTGCTCAAGTTTAAATGGATTCTACTAAAGTCTTTTTCAGACTTTTCTCCTTTATTGCTATTATTTAAACTACAACATTGCTTTTCTAGATAAACCTGTTCTCTTGGTCTTATTTCTCAAATTTTTCCTTTTTGGTTTTTTTCCCCAATATCTTTGGTTTCTTTATTTTTGTACATCTTTTGTTTTCTCACCTCATGTTCTTCTTTATCACCTAAATTTATCTTCATAGATTGTTATAGCAGAATTTCTTGTGAACAGTGTGAATGTTCTGGCATTTTTACAACAGAAGCATTTTTGACATATTTTTCTCTATTCACCCTTATTTATAGTGATTTGCATTTTAGAATTTCTATTAGTGCCTTTCTCAGGTACTACTGCCTTGGGGCAGAGGCATTGTAAGAGGTACCCAAGTGTGTGTTTGCCCAAGAGAGTCTGTGATGTGTGGTAATTTTCACAGGGTAAGGAAAGCTTGGCTGCCCAAAACATGGCAATGTCAGAAATACCTTTTAACAGCTTCACCTTTTAACAGGTTTTGCTGTGGAGACTTCAGATCACAACTGAATCATCAGTTGAGTGTAAAAGTTTGGGATGTTTGACATTCTCTTTTGCATACACAGAGACTGTGTCCTTTTTGTGACTGGGAGAGATGATGTGAGGAAATACAAAAGATGATCTTCTAAAAATACATCCCAGGACTTCCTAGAACTGATTGTTACATGAAACAGATAACAAGCACCATGTCAGATTCATTACTCATGGTACTTTTCAGAGGGACCAGCAGCTATGACATTCTTTCCTGTTGTCAACTACAAAAGCACTGAGTAAATAGAGTTCAATATGCATTATCTCAGGAGCTTTCATGCCCTTAAAGAACAAGCCTGTAAACATTACTCAGTTCATTCCAAGTTCACAGATAGAAGTTGCAATTTTTTTTAATCTATAATTGCCTTGTTGAAATTCTGAGCTTATGATTCTTCAGTATGACTAATTTTTGAAAGGAACAAGGAACAAAAACCTTCCAGTTGTAGAGCCGCGTAACCATACTGCATCACAAAGAATTTATTTTTCTTTTGGTTCTACCTCTTATGTACCTATGGCTAAGAGTTTTGTTTGTCCACATTTATGATGCCTTGCAGAGTGCACAAGAATGAACACATACCATTGAAGAGAACTCAGAATACAACAGAGGAAGTATCTGACTAAACTGCAGGAAATATTCAGGAAAGAGTCCTGTAAACAACACAAGTTGACACTACCAAATGACAAAGACTTTAAAGTAATATTCATACAAATTTCAATGGTAGCAGAGCTTGTAGTGGTAACATTTGCCTTTTTGGCCAACCTGGAAATGAAACTCAAGATAATTTTAGTAAAGAGATAATATGAAAGGGGATCTTTATTTGAAGGCCTTCAGGAGCAGTTTTGGAAAGATGTCCACAAAAGCCCACCCCCCCAGGGGTAGGTACATTTTTATAGGCTTTAGGAAATTAGCATAATTGATAAAAAGCACCACTTAGGAGGACAAGTTGTGATGCAATTCCCCACCAGGTCAAGCCCCTTGTCTGAAATCCCCACTTCAGCACTAGTTGTACTTTGACCGTAAGAATGTATCTCGAGTTGTTCTTGGCACTGGTACCCAGAAGGAACCAAGACAGTACAGAGCCTTGTACCCCCCACCAGGGCTTGGAGCTCTGGAATTTGTTTTGTCTTTCTGCTTAGGGAAAGACCATGGAAAATTGGGAAAATTAGCTACTAATATAATAGGTGATAGAGTTAGAAATATGTGTCAAGAATACAGAGAACAAATAAAAGAAAAAAAAAAAAGGCAAAACCCAAATGGCATCAACACAGGAAACTAATATTAAATTGCAATCAGTGATGTACATACCACTTTACTCACACTGCAAAATGATGCTAGTAGCAGGTAAAAGACTTAAGAAATTTAAGATTATGAAGATGGCAAGTATATTGTTAAAATGCCCCTAATGACCATGAAAACTACTAAGCATTGAAGTATAATTTTGGCAGAATCTAAAGAGAAAATGACTGAATTGCTGTTCAACCATCCTAATCCAATATGTATTCAAATTAGGGTAATACATGTTATACAAAATTATTTGTGTTGAAAATAGCTTTCAATTACTCTAGGTACATTGAAAAAATGCATATGCTCTGAACTGTGAAGGAGATTGAAGGGTTTCCCTCAGTGTCTCACAAGTTGCAGAGATTGCTGAGGCTGTGATTTTTGTGCTGTGAATGTGCATTACTTCTGGCTATTTATGAGAAAAGAGCTCCATTCAGTTTCAATTCAGTGATTCCAGGCTTTGGTGCATTTTACAGCACAGTTTGTTTCCCAGCTTAGCAGCTCAAATTGCCAGTGTGCACATTTTTCTTCCAGCACCTGGGAAAGATGACTGAAGGAAATACCCAAGTATCTGCTTTTGTTTCCTGGTGCCTATTGACAGAGACTGATTTGCATTTCAGAGTTTACTGTAAGGCATATGGAGGTTGTTGACTCTTCATGACTCCCTGCATTTGGCATGCCCACCCCACATACTACTCACATGCTTTATTCTTGTCTTTCCCTCTGGAAGCAGGCATTTCACTCTGTAACTGAGATAAGGTGACAGGGAATGGCACTCGTTTGTGCTGGCATCACCTTTGTACTGCAACAGCTTTGGAGCCTGTGGAGTAGCAGGGATACAACCACTATTTGGGGCCTGCAGGACAGCAGCAGTTATGCCAGGGTTAGCCATCAAAAGTGTGATTCATGCCAACTGAAACTAACAACAATTGACAGGAATGAAGAAATAGCTGAAGTTTAATACTAGAAGTCTTGTTTTGATATCCAAACCTTTACATCTATGTGAAAGATGACATGGCCATACCCATAAAAGAACAAAACACAAGGAAAAAGGACTTTAAAAACTGATAGCTTTTGTTTGCTGCTGTTTATTTTCAACTTGCTTATAGTGATCCTGCCAAAAAATGCGTAATTGTGTTTCACAGTCTACGACTAGATCAATTTTAGAAGATAATTTCGAAGGATCAATCTTTTTCAGCTTCTCATTGCACATTCTTCCCCTCTCAGGACCTAAACACTGATTCATATTTGCACTTACTGAATAATGTATGTAAGCAGAAAATGTGTAAAACATACATTTATTTAAAGAGTAATAGAAAATCTCACTTGAATTTCCAAATTTGATGTAATCATTCTGACATTAAACATATTTAAGTCTGTATCTTTCTACATAAAGGCTTGCAAACTGAAATTTACCACATCCTATTGTAAAGGATTACAAACACAATCACAACTGAACTAAAACTAAGAGTGAAGAAATAGTTGCACAGTTTAGTACTAATAAACCTGAAACAGAAAAGCAGATTTTTCATAGATGGTCCATCTAGTAATTTGAAGCACTGATGATGCAAATAGATTTCTCAAAAAAAATATACATATCCCATTTTAAAACAGCATTGCAAAGGATAAATAAACTTGCTCTGAAAGGAAAATCATCTTCTCTGCAGAAGCAAATACAAAAATAGACCAGCATGTCAGTCACTACTCGAGCTGTCTGAACTGTTAGAAGATGAACTTTTTTCCTTTCGTCTCTTCTTTTTCTCCTTTTTATGATGCTTTCCTTTTTTAGATTTATGCTTTTTCCCCTTTTCCTTTTCTTTTTTGTGTGATTTTTGTTTTTTTGACTTTGGCTCATCCTCTTCTGCTGAACTTGATGAGGAAGATCTAGTAAAAAAAATGCAGATCAATATGTCATTAAAAAAGGAAAATGACACAATAATAATTTAAGGTGTCAGTATTTTTATATCACAAGTTCAATTTCGTGTAGAATTTGTACAGTAGCATCCACTGGAAAGCTTATGATATCTGAGTCTGCATGTTTAACTTAAATGATAACTTTTCTAATAAGAATTTCATGCCAGAAAAGCAGTATGTTTATCATACAGATTAAAAAATAATGGAATAGGCAAGTTATGTGGGTTTTCAGTCTTTGAGAAAAGAAAGACCAAGAGTACAGGCCATCAAAAAATAAAGAATGACAAGATAGAGCTTCTGCTTTTAAAATACCACATGATGAATAACAGTGCTAATTAATGCCTTCATATACATGTCCCTGATGCAAAAATCTAAGAGAAACAGTTTTGAAAAATTTTTATGTTCTTGCAGCTCATACTATTGGTATCTAACCAGCAGTGATGAGTACAGTGATGATTACATACATAAAAGAACTATGAGGATAATAAAAGTCATTAAATATTCATGAATACTAAAGAGAGCAGTTTTGTGCTAATGTTCACTTGATTAACTATTACTTGAATGTAAAGAAAACCAACAACCAGATTGACTCTTTTCTCTTCTTCTTTTTCACAAGTGTAGGGGCTATTTTCAAAACTGCAAGCTACACAATGTAAATAAGGAAAAGAATGCAAATACAACAGATATTAAATCCTGTTTCTTTACTTCTGAGGGACACCTTGTGGTCTCCTAATACATTTTACAGTTTATACCTTCCAATGTCTTATCAATTGTCCTAATGACAAAACACTAGTCTCACCAATAGTCTCACTTAAAAAAAAAAGCAAAAAAAAAAACCCAAAAAACCAAATCAGGCCAGAATTCAGATTCACAATACATTGGGGTATTATGACATTTTTCTCTGAAACTGGAGTAACACTGTATTTAGGCTTCTACATTAACAGGTACAATAAAACTCAACCCTTGCTCAACATTAGAGGTTTCCCTTTTGATACCTGCGTGTTACTCAGAGCACGTGTGTGTGCCTGCAGGTGTGTGCACACATCCACGTGTGCACACAAAGAATCCTACAGTCTCTGACTTCAGAGAGGCTTCTCCATCCTGGCCAGGCTGGGGAACAACCCCACAATCCTCCTGAGTTGTTCTTTTCCCAGCACAGCCTGCCTGGAGCTAGGCAGTCAGGGGGAGTTCTGCTCTCTCTGATCTGCAGACCTGCAGCTTGCTAGAGCTTTCCAGGCTCCTGTGATCCAAACTCCACTGCAGAAAGCCTGAGACTCCACCACTAACCTAAGAACTTTACCCTACCATTATTTTACATTACCTTGCCATTAATCAGTTCTCACATGAAAACAGAAAAATTTTCAAACCAAAGATGTACTTACAAATAAAGTTGCATCAATAGAAGCAGTATTTCCTAAGAAAACACAAGTATATCAAAAATATTTCCAAAGCTGTGTCTTGAAATGGAAAGAGGTGTGTAAAAGTTACCTTTTCCTTGGTCTTTTTAATTTTGTTTTCTCTTTGCTTTTTCTTTTTTGTTTCTTTTTTTCTTCCTCTTCATTTAAATCTATGGGTAGAAAATTAAAGTTTACAAAACACTTGTCTGAATGAAGATCAGCATTAAAAAGTAGCTTTAATTGCAATGTCAAGTTACTACAAAATTCTTGTTAAAAGGCTTTCTTTTCCTTCCCCCAAATTCTGGTTAGTATAGCAATTTCAGAAATATATTGCAGTAGCAGCAGGAATTTTATACACAAGTTACATTGTATTGACATTGATCTAAGCACTAAGAATTAAGGAAGGCCTGTAAAATGTAGCAAAAAGACCTTTTCCACCACGTTTACATCAGATTCAGGTTTTCACATCTGTTCTTCTGTATTTTAACAGTTTTAATATTTAACATATTATTGTCCAAGTCTGAAAACTAGAACAAATAAAAAAAATAATGTTGTGTTAGGCTACCCTGAGTTGCTTTCACACATCCCTATTTCTTGCTTCACAAACAGCAATGCCATTAGAGACTGGCAGAAGATCACCCCTCATCTGGTTGTGTCAGCCTCCTGCCCTAATGCTCTACAATGTGGTATAGTAACTTCACATTTCACTTAAAAACAATGTTTTTATGACATAGATGAAATTTCTGACATTGAATTTTTCTATACCAGTTCAAAAAGTATTTTTGAACTCTCCAAAATGCAAATCCACCACGTAAATACATATTCAGCTACCACAAAAATACTGGCTCTTTTGAAAGAGCCATTTTTGAGTACTTCATCTTATTCCTACAACCCTTTCCATAAAGTCTGAATGCTGGTGTTTCCTTTGCTACCACAAATACAAATTATTGGTCTGTACGTTATGGAGTGGAACTTGAAAGAATTCAGTACAACATAAAAGAGCAAATTACTTTTGGAGCAATGAAAAAAACATGAATGAGAATGGGTGAACAAAAAGTATTTTTCTAAGAGAATTGTGCAAAATCTTGAGAAGATGAGAAAATGGCAAAATTCTGCCTGGATGAGTGACAGATACATGACTCCTTACAATATACGTAGCAGCCACAATTTGTGAAAAAAACATATAATAAACAGGAATATTAGAAGATCAAGTAAACAGCTGTTTTTCCTGCAGATATCCATCTTCAATCAGCTTAGGACTGAAAAAACCCAACCTTTACATTCAAAAATACATAGTAAGTGGGTTTTTTTCCAAAGAGACTTGTTCCAAGAACATACCATTGCACTACCAATTCAGCACTCTTGATAAACAGCCTATCCATCTCTTTTGAAGTGTACAGCTAAGTAAAGGGTTCTATCTATCCCTTTTCCTTTCTAAATGGCATCTTTCGTAGGATCTAAACGTCAGAGCATATGAGAGCAACAGAACAAAACATAATGAAAAACAGAAGGGCAGAGGAGAAGAATGTTCATTCATTTAAAACACACCGTGGCAGAACAAACTCCCCTTCTTACTTAGGTGAACAAACTCTTTGGAGTCCAAACTCAAATGGACTCAAGTATCTGATAAACAACTCATCTATCCTCACTCTGACAACGAGCTGATACTCAGACCTTCCAAATACAGAACAGTACTTCTCCAAATGTGAATGACTGAATTCCAATCTACTCCCTGTTTCAGTCAAAATCCTACCTAGAAACCGGAGAGAAATTCAGGTGTCATATTTCTCATCGGTTAGAAGATGTTTAAACCACATGTCCTAATCAAAAGATTAACTCAGAACATCCACGTCATTTTCTTCTAAGCAGCTTCTCAGTAAAAGGTCAACTAGTCTCTTGTATTTAGGAGCCCCTTTTGAAATGTTCCAAACAGGTACATTACTAACTTCCTACAGAAGGAATTAATCATAAAACTGAAAGAGTGTAGGTGTATCAAATCTCTGAAGTCTGAACACATAAAGTAAAAGACCTATTTTTAAATCACAGGCTAGAAGAACTAGAAGTAGTTATCAAAAAGGATAAAATGAGAGTCCCTGCACGTCAGAAGACTATACCCAAAACCCACAAAAAACACCTTACTCTTTTTTTCACGCATGGCTTGTAACCTCTGCAGTTCCTCCTCCTCGCTGTCCTCACTGCTGGTGCTGCTCACATCCAAAACAATGTCCCTCTGCGGATCTACTCGGAGGAAGTTTCGACACTCAAATGTCAGATGACCAGCTGAACAAAACAAATACACAGAAAGAAAAATTACAGTTTACCACAGAACATCAAAAACTAAAGAACGTTGATTTTTGTATTATTCAGTTCTGAGAAGTGAAAGGAAAAAAGGTAGGCTGTGATCTGTGAAAGGGGCAGGAGAAAGTTTACTTTGAAAAAGTCTCCAAGAACACTGATAGGCTATGCAATGCTCTTCCATTAAATATTGCTTTATGGCCTCTCTCCTCCTCTGCTAATTTGAAGATTTGTTTCAACTTTAGTTTCTGTTTTTTAGTGGTGTTAGATACTTCCTTAAGAAACTACCTAAAAACATAGCATGAAATATTTCAAAAACTGCAGTAAGTGTTGCATTGCTTAACTCCTTTTAGTGAAATTGTAGAATCCTATTTGCTTATGAGACATAATCTTTAACAACCAGCACTTAATACTGACTAAACTACTGCCTGACCAGTATTTTTAGTTTTCTAGGTTACATCTTGATAATCATGACCAGCTAGAAACCTTGTTCTGAATACACTCATTGAAATAATAAAGTGAAATTTAAAAAAAAATTAAGATATGGTTTGGGAGACACAGTAATTCAAGCAGTAATTGAAATAAGCTAATATTCTTAGTAAGGATGATGTCAAACTACCTACACCTTGAAGACAGAGATTTTAGGAACATTTAAACATGAATCATGTGATTTGACTACAAGTTTCCTTCTCTTCCAGAAAGCTTCTGATACTTGCTGCATGTAGAAACAAAGCACTAGATCTATATTTATATCCACTGTTCTTTGAAAAACAGACACACAAAGCAATTGATTGACAAAATTTGTTGCAAAAGCCTGAAGAATGAAGCAAGCTTTTTTCCTGTCACCCAATCTAAAGCTCATGAAAAACCCAAACAGCTTAACTCATTGTGCTAAAAGTTCAAGACAATTCAGTACAAAACACTGTCCATTCCTCCAGTGTTCTAAAAATAAGAGTCAGTGATTAAAATTTTAAAAATTTTAAAAAGACCTGTCTCCATTAATCAGGAAAGTAGCCACAGGCATTTACAATCAGTGTATAATCCAAAGCATGAGCTAAATGCCAACTGCAAACTTGTAAGCAATAAAGGTTTCTTGAAATACACAATGCACAAAATAATATTTTCTTAGCATAAAAATTACACAGATTTTAATATTTTTTCTGGTGATTTAGATTGAACTGAAACACCTGCCTCTGCAGTAAGATTCAGAAGCAGCACAAGTGCTCATCTCAGTATGTATCAAGGAAGGTGCTTTCAATTCAAAGTTTCTCAAGCAATTGCATTGAAGTGTAGTATGTATGAATATAAAGCATAACCTTTTTTGCTGAGAAACTCAAAGAGCATTGATAAGTGTGAGAAACCAGAAAATGAACATGAACTAAATAAAAGAAAAATAATATGGTAATTTAAACTAACAAATGTCTGGGCAAGAAGGGAGAACATTTCTTTCCTTTTTTCCCCTCCCCTCAAAAGGCAATTCAAACCAACATCATAAGCTGAAGAAAACATTGTAACTTCATATTGCTTATTACAGACTTACGGTAGCCACACTTCTTGCATCCAGCTCTAATATTATCCTTATTTCCACCTGAAAGAGAAAATTTCACCCATCAGGTGTTGTTGAAGAGAACCTTCAAGTTTCTTTCAAATATGGCTTGATAATGTCAATACACAGGCAGAAGTGATGACATAATTGATATCCCTCACGAGTATTAAGTACACTAAGATCTCTTTTTAAAACTGCATTTCTAAGGTGACTTTTCTGTGCAGTAATCTATCAGAACACATTTGACTAGTTTAAACTGCTAGAGATCATTTAGTCTTACATAATTTACTGCCAAATCCTAATTTAATTTACTGTGACCTTTCCACCTGTTTAGTTACAGTATGAACACAGTAATAGATATCTAACATTCCAGTGATGTGTAGCACACTATATAAATTCTAGCAGTGCAAGGATGTTGACTGGCATTCACTGGAAACTCTGAAGTCATTTATATTTTAATTACAAGAACTGACTTTACAATGCAATTAAAAAGACCAAACCAAACAAAAAAATCACTCCTGAAAGAAGGAAATAAAAAAGTCATCAAATTGTTAAATTATTCTAAACTCAGACAACATAACACCAAATACAAAGAATGCAAGAAAGCAAATGTGTAAGAAAGTGAAGACACTAACAGAAAAGTTTAGATTCTAAGCGAGAAGAAGGATCTGAATAATGCAAATTTTAGGTATTGGAAGCGTGTTTCTCCCATGTGAGACAACAGTCAAGTTAAACAGACACAGCAGGACATAATTCAGAGAAGCACCAGGGATTTGCCTCATCCCCCAACAGATCAATCTCAACTTTAATCATTTAAGCCTTTGGTAATGGAAGTGACAACTGGATTCCCAAAATCAAAGGATGCCATTCTATCTCCCAATTGTATAGAGCAGAAAAACTCCAGCAACTTAAGCAGTCATACACTATCAGAAATGGAGTATATTTGCCCTGTTAATTTAAACTATGATTTATTGAAACAAGCACTATCTTTAGAAAATTCTACTCAAAACAACAGAAACCTTCAAACCACATGTTGAAAAAAACTACCTTGGAAACTTGGACAGCCCAGGTGTATGGCTCAGAGTATTGGAAAGCCAAGCAACAAAGATCCATACATTCCATTACAACAGGTGATTTTCTGCAGATCCCAAAACCTTAGTATTATAGATCCCCTTAAATGTCAGCAGTGTTCAGGTGCCTGTTTTGTGCCCATCTTTAGAAGGACAGCCATGACAGAAAGAGTCACAAAACCAAAATCAAAAGTATGCCTGTATGTTGCAGTGTCCTATCAGAGAAACACTCAAACCAGCAGTTGCTTGTACACTACTCTTTGGGATCAGAAAACAAGATCACCCATGCCACTTACTTCGTCTCAACATTCTGAAATACAGAGTCAGCCTCAGCCCCACAGCATAGCTGAGCCATAGGTGAAGAAAGATTTGATATTCCAGCCAAGGGAGGTCAGAACAGTCATGTGCACACCACAGAAATCTCCTGTGTAAGTCAGGATCTCCAAAAGAGACACCCAGCAGATGACAAGAATGTAAATACTGTCATCATATATCCTCACCAAACACCCAGGACTGAAATATTATTATTGGTTTTGGCTTTAAATGATAACGTTAGAGACAAGGGGTTAGACCAGATGAAATTTTAGATGACTAAAGGCAACTGAATTGCAAGAAGTTTCCTTTCTCTCCCTCCTTCCTCCCATATCTTAAGATATGGGAATATCTCAAGATAACTAACATATTCTCAAGATAATTAACAAGTGGCACAGAACTAGGAACTTCATTCATTCCATGGAGCATAAGATTGAAAAGAAAAGCTGTGGAAACCTGTGAATGCAAACATGTCTTCCCCCAAAAGCCCTTCTGGAATGGGAACAAGCTTATGAAGGCCTTCTGTCCATCAGAGAAGCAGCTCACCAGAGCTCAGGCCTGTCCAGCTGCTCCCGAACCAAACACTCCCCGTTTCTCAGGACAAGAAAACACTAAGAAACGAAGGCGATCGTGTTGGGCCAACGCAGACCTGAACAGCCCGCACACCGCGCAGGTGTTTCTGCCTGCCCTGTCTCACAAGAGCAATCCACCGGGACTGCGACACAAGGCTTAATCCAGGACGACAGCGGAGGAGAAAAGCCAAGTCTGACAAGCAGCGTTCTTTAGCTCCAACCTCAGAGAAGGAGACAACGGGGACGCGGCGCTGGGTCACCCAGAAAGCAGCTCGGGAAGAGGCCCCGCAGTCCCAAGAGGACGCGCCCGCAGCGCTGCCCCTGCCCAGCACAGCCCCGGCCCCATCTCACCTCCACCTTCATCTCCGTCTCCATCATCCCCATCTCATCTCCATACCTCCCTCTCCCCGCCGCTCCCCCGGCAGCGCGGGCCGGAGCAGCGCCCGCCGCCCCCCGCACGCTCCCCATTGCCGCCCACGGCCGCGCGTCCTCCGCGCCCAACTGTC
>JBBMKD010000115.1:54145858-54177714 GCA_037834095.1 Argya squamiceps | reverse complement strand
ACTGCCGCCGCCCCGCCGCGGTCCCAGGCGGGAGCCTCTCACCCGGCAGCGCCATCCCGCCGCTCTCTCCAGACCGGAACCCGCCCGCACGCCCAGCGACGCCTCTCCCCGCCGGAAGGCTTTACCCGACGCACCAGCGGACCGTACCACTCCCAGAGAAGGCAGGGGGCCTCAGCACACTTAGGGCGGGACACATGATGGGAGACCTCAGATGTGTGGAGAAGCCTGCGAATCTTTCCCAAGACATGTCCTTTCTCAATGAATCTCGGAGAGACGCCAGCCGAGGACTCATTCCTTCGTCCTTTCTCCCTGCTCGTGGAACTTCATCCCCCTCTTCCCTGGGCTGCGTACAGGCGCCCAAGATGGCGGGCAGCTCGGCGCGGTAGGAAGTGCTGGAGGCGAAGCGGGGTCCAGAGTCGGCTGCTGAGGAGGGTTCGCCGGCCCGGCCGGGCCTTTCCCCAACATGAGTAACATCTACATCCAGGAGCCGCCCACCAACGGGAAGGTGAGGCTGCCAGGGTGAAATCCTGGAGAAGTTATATGTTGTAGTGTTATGGGGGGACAGGCGAGATGAACACGAACTTGGGTGGTGATGATGGTGGTGGCGGTGATGATGGTGGCGGTGGTGATGATGATGATGATGGTGGTGGTGATGATTGGGGGTGGGGAGGTCGTTATTACTGTGAGGGACTGGTCTGGTTGAAGTTATTTGGCGCTGCCAGAGTCAAAGCACGAGGCTGTGATATCTGGAGACGTAACACAGAGCAGCCCTTGGAGCGTTTAATTTAATTTCCTCTATTCCCGATTATATCCTACGTCCTTAATTTTGTTATGATCTCTCGCTGAATGTAATGATATTTTTTCTAAGAGCGATACCTTTGGATATTTATGGGTTTGGGTTTTTTTCCCCCACGTTGTTTCGTTATGGAAATTACAAAGGGTATCTAAGTTTCTATAAAGCATCAGCCACGTTATGTTGTGTTATGTTATGTCTGCTATGTTACACATCTTTATTATACCTATTGACTCAGAGCTGTATCTCAAGTTCTGGAAATGCTATTTAAAACTAACAGTAGCTACCCAACACACTTAAATGTATACCACTCTTACTAATACAGCAAATTCAGATTTTTTTTTTTTTTAGGCAGTTAATGCTTTGATCAGTGACTAAGTTACAGTAAAACTGAGGCTGCATTTATCTGTATGTTTATAGGTTTTGCTGAGAACTACAGCAGGAGAAATAGATATAGAATTATGGTCAAAAGAAGCACCAAAAGCATGCAGGAATTTCATCCAGCTATGTATGGAAGGTAATGACTGAAACGAGATGGGATGTGTTGAAATTAATTCATATGGGATTTTGGTGCCCTTTCTGTAAAATAGAGGTCATAATTATGTTTTGACTTAGTATGTCATAAGTTTATTTCTGTTTAGAAATTATTAATTAACACTCAGACAATGTTTTTCAAGGTTACCAATGAAGCTGGTGGAGCAAAAAAAAAGTAAAAAATTTGGATGGTTTTCTCAAATTAAGCAGGTGACATAGCATTGAAACATTGTCTTTCAGAGTCTTGAGAAGGCTTACTTTCAGCAAATGTCCATGAAGTGTAACAACTTCAGTGTGTGTATGAGATGACAGTGATGGTATATTGGACATTCTCCAAAATTCTCATTTCTGCATCACAATGAACTTATTTTATCAGATATCATTTCTTTTTTTTTTCTCCTGAGTGCTCCTAATGTTTCAGTTGCTGTATTTTTTTGTTGATGGAAGCTCTCTAAAACTTTCCAGTGAAGTGGTGGGTACCAGAATGAGAAGCTCCCTCCTGAGAAAACGAACAAAAATCTGTGAAAGACATGATGCCTTTATATGTTTTCTAACTGGTGCTATTCTCCCATTTAAACATTTACAGAATTGTTGAGAGTGCTTTTAGCCTTAATCTGGTAAACAAAAATAGCAGTCTATGCTTTGTGCCTCCAGCACAGATCCAATCTGTTTTGTGTTCTTTTACCTAATGTTGAGACTTTTTGCAATGGTAAAGGGATTTCTTAGCCCCTAATAAAAGTTCATGTATACTCAGTGGGCTTTATTTCCTGTCTGATTTTCTTTTTAACTGCTGTGAGGCATCTTGTGCTTTGTACAATATATTTAAGTATTTATCATTAATATCCCAGCATGTAACTGTGTCTAGTTATGCTGCAACATTTGCATACCCTACTTCATTCACCAGCATGCTGCAGATTTATTTTTGATGATGATGATGATGATGATTATTATTATTATTATTATATCAATCAGGGGTTTGGTTCAAGTAAATTTATGTTTTCAATCCTTTTGTTTTCTTATGGTCTTGTAACCTCTATCAGATAAAAGAAGATAATTTAGGGAGCAAAATGCACCACATATTTCATTCTGCAAAAGTAACCAGTTTAGGTACAGTATAGGTGATGAAAGATGTTCTATGCTGGTGAGTGAAAGTGTAAATCATCTGTATATGGATGTTGCTAATATTGTATGTGAGATCTCATCCAGGATAAAGGACACTATTTCTAGTTCTCCTTTTAAATTGGTGTGTTGTGATAGTGTCATTCCAGTGATAAAACTTAGAAGCTGAAAAGACTGTAGCTCATCAGGGTCACCTTGCCAGTGATGGGTAGGATTTTTTACAAAAGAAACATGCGGCGCCTCAGGGTGTGATTTCATAAGACTGTGGAGAACAGAAGGGAACCAAATAGAAGCCAGCAGCAGAATCTAGTTACAGTATTTGCTTTCTGGAAATTCAGTCTCTGGACGTCACTGCATGATCCATATGACAGTTTGGGTTTGAGGCCACTTACATTTATTTAACATCTTATTCTTTTTCCTTTTTTTTTTAGAGTATTACAATAACACAATATTTCACAGAGTAGTGCCTGGCTTTATTGTGCAAGGAGGTGACCCCACTGGTACTGGGTCAGGGGGAGAGTCGGTGTATGGAGTTCCTTTCAAGGTGAGTATCTATATATAATACATTAATTTGTTATTCTCTGTCCATTGGTCTTCCTACCTAAGTTCATAAAAATCAAATCTTTTGTGGAATAACATGTGCAGTGGTTGCCTCCTATGTGCTGCTTCAGTATGTTTGAATATGGCCTTTTAAATTGAGAGCTCTTAGATCTGGCTACATTATAATGGTAAACCTGGGGGCTCAGATCCTGGGTGAAGCTGCACTCAGGCT
Organism: Argya squamiceps; assembly: GCA_037834095.1. Taxonomy (NCBI): domain Eukaryota; kingdom Metazoa; phylum Chordata; class Aves; order Passeriformes; family Leiothrichidae; genus Argya; species Argya squamiceps. Next base: position 54,174,496 of record JBBMKD010000115.1, on the reverse strand, counting down.
CAGCAGCTGTTCTGTTCTGCCTGACTGTTTTATTTCAGGTGGGGCAGGCACCTTGAATTTGTGACTAAGGCTGCAAAACCTGTCTCTGGGCCTTCCATCTTCCTGCTGCTAGACTTTTACATCTAGCACTAACCTGAAATTTGTGGGAGGAAATGATAACTGAGCAGTGAGCAGAACAAAAATTACCAAGCAGAACAAAAATTACCAATATTGTAGTAGCATTGCTGTTTCAAAGCAGTGGTATCTCAGTATTGCAGTGTTTAAGCATCATGGTATTACAGTGGTATTCATCACTTTCTCATTGCTTTGAAAGGAGTCCTATTTTGTCTTCCTAAATTCAGAAAATGCTCTTCCTATGGATTTTTGCATTACTCTACTATTAGAACCTGTTAATGTGCTTTCAGTAACTTTTCATGAATTATGATTTAAGTGAATTTTTCATATAAATACAATTGTTAAGAGTAGTATTTTTGCAAGAAGTGTGTGAAATGCAGTTACTTTTTAAAATGTTTTTTACTTTCTTAATATTGGGATAACAAATGCAAATAAAAATAATATTTCATTTTTAGGCAATGACTGAAAAAGATAAAATTAACAAGACAGAACTTAGAATTTTTTTAATTAGCAATGTGTCTTTGTTATGGATATTTCAGTTTCTAATTTTTTGTTTGGTGTTTGTTCATTGTGTGTTTATTGTTTCTTTTGAAGATTGTTTGCATCGTTATAGGCACTAGGGATTAGAAATACTGACTAAAAATAATTTTTGCTGCTCAGAGTAGGAGCGTGTAAATATAATTCTGGCACTGAGTTTCAAAATATTTGGATTATTACTGTCTGAATTCAAAAGAAAATTAGCAGCATTTTTTTCTCTGTGTGCATGTTGATGTAAATAATATCACTCCTATCTCCTATCACGCTGCAGCTAAAGGAGTGGAAAAATAGTTTTATTCTGAAGTTGTTCTCTTTCCTGTCCTGCTTTTCCCAGGATGAGTTCCACTCACGACTGCGATTTAATCGGAGAGGACTCGTTGCCATGGCAAATGCTGGGCCCCACGATAATGGGAGTCAGTTTTTCTTTACATTGGGTCGTGCAGATGAACTTAACAACAAGCACACCATCTTTGGAAAGGTCTGTTACATTAATTGAGCCCCAGTTTAAGTCTGTCAGAAGCTGCTAGAAGTTTCTCTGAAGGCCGGTTTAGTATTGTTTGCCGCTTTATGCGTTTGAAATTTATTTTGGTGCTTTCTGGGCTCTCTCCATTCTCTTTGTTTCTTATATCTGGTAGCAATGTTTCTGTGGGTTGTTCCTGTTATTATCTATTTTGCTGTTGTTATTCTTCTAAATTGTATTTTCATGTTGTGCTGTCTTTAAATAATCTCATTAGTATTATTATGGCTCTGTTATTTGTCAGTTCATCTAACACTAATGACATGTTAGAAAATTCTGTATAGAATTAATTAGATTCTAATTATTCAAGAAGGGTCAGGAAGATGAAAACATGAGATGAATTTACCACTCTCATGATTTGCTTAAAAGAAAATCAAGCAAACATTTTTCTTCTTTCTGTGGGGTTTTTTTGGTCTACCTTTTCCATAGCTCACAGTAAGACTTTAATATCTTCCTGTGATTCATTCTCAAAACTACCTGTATTCCTTCAACTTTTGCCATTAAATTTAAAACCCCAAACTTTTGTACATTGTACTTGCTGTCTTTTAGAAGTGTTACAGGCTTACAATATTTCCTATCTCATTTGTACTTCCAAAACTTTATACATAATAATTGCCTTGTATTTTGCAGAATACAGTAACACAATAACACAAATTAAAGTCGAGAGCCTTCAAACCTTTCTTTGTAAATTTTCCAGGTTACAGGGGATACAATATATAACATGTTGCGCCTGGCTGAAGTAGAAGTTGACAAGGAAGAGAGGCCGCTCAGTCCACACAAAATAAGAAGTAGTGAGGTGAGTATGTTCTATTTTGAAATGTGACATTTAAAAATTCTTTTTTGTATAGTGTTCAGAAAACTTGGCTTGTCCTTTTGTGTATTGTTTTAAAATACTGAATCACTTAATTACAAAATATTTACTAAAGATGTGTCTAAAATATTGGTTTTCTTAACAGGTTTTGTTTAATCCTTTTGATGACATTGTCCCAAGACCAAACAGAAAACAGAAGAAGGACAAACCAGAAGAAGAAACTAATAAAAAGTCCAAAGTAAAAGGCACAAAGTAAATATATGTAACATAAATGGTGGTTAATTTTCTATCATCTTTAATTTGTAGCTTGGCAGTTTTTTATTTCTGTTTATTTTATTTCTGTTTCTGCCTTTGAAGCATTTCCTTGTTTCCAGGGAGGATCATGCAAATCTAGTTCCTCTGGCTGAAATGTTACTATGCATCTGCTGAGCTGTAACTGTTTCATGCATAGTGATAGTTTGTTGAAAATAATAAAAGATAGTTTATCTTTGCCAAATGCCACAATGTGCAATCATCTGACTGAGATGACACTGCAGTTAAAACCTAGTGGTATGCTCTGTTGTTTGGGACTCTTTGAACTTATTTTATCAGATACCATTTCTCCCCCACTGAATTACTTACTTAGCAAGAGGCAGGCATTTCGACATGGGAAATTTCAGTTTCTGTGAATGAAAATCCGTAGTCACAAACATGCAGTGAAAAGTAACAGAAATGCTAAAGTGGACATACTGTGAGTTCTGCTGCATAAAAATAAAACATGTTGCTACTGACTGGTTCCAACAGTGTGAACAATTAACTCTTGAAAAAGAAATTATAGATCAAAATTTCTTTTAATTGTATTCTGTGAGTGTGTACACATTGGATTTCTGAGCCGTCATATCTTGAAAATCTTGTGTCTTGAATACCTCTTTGTAGAGAAAAAAATGCAACAGAGTTGTCAGCATTCAAGAATCTGAGAATGTTAGTCAAGACAGGATTTCTTAAATTGTGTCTTAACTGATGCTTTGCTATTCTTGTTTTATCTCAGGAGCATAATACAACATGCTTTTCTAAATATTTTTGATTTATTGCAAAGCAAAATGCGGTACTTGTTTGGAATTCGTACATTTAGTAGTATAAAAGTCTTTTAAAGAATCATGTACAACATGAATGTAATATATTTAAAGTTAATGGAATGTTACTAAGATGGTATTTAAAATTTTGCTAGAAATTTTCTTTTTTCTCTTAAAGAAACTTTAACCTGCTTTCCTTTGGGGAAGAAGCTGAAGAAGAAGAGGAAGAAGTCAGTAGAGTTAGTCAGGTATTTTACCACATTATCCTTATTTTTCTTTTCAGCCTGATTACTTTTTCTGCATATTCATGAAAAGCTTTAAAGTTTTTAGTCATCTTCTTACATTTGCATTTTGAACAATAATACCAGCAGTTGCTTCAGCTTTTAGGATTCTGCTGTTACAACATTTTGCAAATACAGAGGTTTTTAGCTCTCTTGATTTTTAAGGTACCTTCAGTTTCTGCATGGAATTTTTACATTTCCATGAACAAAAGGTTTCATAGTATAAGCCCATGTCTACTGTTTAAAAGTCATGGAAGCGATAGTAGTACTTTATTCTTTTTCAAGTCCTTTATTTATGAGTGTGATTATATGGTAAAATACTTGAATTCTGAAGATCATCTTATACATTTCCAGTGCATGTGTTGCTCCTTTTTCTTATGTATATCCATCCATCTGTGAGCAAAATGAAGTGTGGTTATTGTGGAGAAAGTAGTCCATTATTGTAATTTAATAGTGTACTACGGTGAAATGTTCACATTCACAGAACCAGGATTGCACAGGTAATCTTTGATCTAACATTTCCTTCCCTGACTTGGCACTCAAATACGATTTGTTTAAAAATTTCTTAAATAATTTGCTGATTGCATTTCTGCTGTGTTTCACTAGACTCCTGGGCTTTCTACAGTACCTCACTGCTTCAGTTGGTGATCAGACTACATGGTCCTACATCCTGTACCACATAAGTGAAAAAATAGTTGTTAGTCCTCAGAAATTAGCTAAAATAAAAAGGAAAGCAGTGGATAATGATGGACAATATTATAGTGAGATGACAGCAGTGAGAGGGAAAGTAGAGATTTATTACAACATCAGCTTTAACTATTTTCCTTGCTTTTTTTCAACTTACCAGTCAGACAAACTTTACTTGTTTACCTTAATATGCTCATCTGCTGTTTTGCTCTTGCTATATATCTGCCTTGTAATACTGTGTTTAACTCAGTTGCTTGGACTTCCTTTCTTTTCATGCAAAATACTTGTTTTCAGTTTAAAATTATCTAAATAGAATGCCTTTCATGATAAGCCTAGTTTCAGTGTTTTCATGCTGTTTTTCAGCTCAGCCTCAAAATCTCATCTGCCTATTTGTCCTGACAAAATTCTGGGCTGTCTGTAGCTAGGTAACCACACCAACTCTTTATGAAGAATTCATCTTCATTGTTTGTAACAAAGTAAAACTTTCTTTTTGAAACCCCATTGTTTGTTCATAAGAGGTCTACATCAGTGTCTCTGTAGTTCTGGACATTATCTTAATCTGATTAAGTTGAAGTACATGAGTATCAGCACTAACTTTTATTCTGTGTTTTTGATAAGAAAAATAGAAGGTCAGAGTTACTGCTGAGATCCTTTGGCACCTACAGACTTAGAATCCTATGAGCTTTTTTTGGTTGCTAGGTGCAGTTAAGTCCTGCTTGTTTAAGAAGGGCAGAGAAGCTCTGGATAAAACACCTCAGGGCCATGAGGGCTATTAGTGCAGTCAGGATCTGCTGCAGGGCCCCCACTGTTTGTGGATCAGTGTTTAAACTGTGGCTTTCATTGTCCAAACTGCTTGTTGTCTGTACTTGTTTGGAGCACTTGTTTGGATACACAGCTCCACCACCACTCCAAACACACCACCCCTTCCTTAATGAAGGAACTATCTTTTCATGTTGCTGAATGTGTTAGTCTTTGTTTTCTACATAATAAAAAATTGTAGTTGCATTTAAATGAGTAAGATTTTATCCACATGTCTACTGTCTTTCCAAAAACATTGGACAATGCATGTGCAATGGAGACATTCACAATACAGTCACAATACAGACTGTTCCTGTAACAGAGATTTTTCAGTCTGATTTTTCTCTGAAAATTAAGTATAGTTTTTTTCAGATTGGCATGTAGAATGTTTTCCAACTGCAGTCTTTCTGACTGAAGACCTTATGTGTTGTTAGATTTATTTCACTCCTTGTGCCAGTTGATAATTCCTGGATGATGTATTCCAGATTGATGTATTGCAGTTTGTTAATTTCTTTTTTTTTTGTCCTGGGGATCTAATTAGTGTTCTTCCAGTTAATAAATACTGTTTTGTACATGGTGGTTCTTTCAGTTGTCATGTGTAATTATTGGAAAGTCAGGTTCTTACCTCTTCATTCACTGAGGTGTATATGTGCTAGACCTACGTGTGTATGTATGTGTAATGATTGTACATGACTAAACAGTATCTTTTCTTTCCCTCTCTCCCTGTCCTTTAAAACTAAGTGCATTGCTGTTGCAAAAATAAATCTGTGGAGTCAGCTTGATGTTTCTCTTTCTGGAACACTTTCTCTGTCCTTTTGTTCTTAAGTGTCTATGCTTACTGGATAGGCTAAAGCTAAAAAGAAACAAGATACGTTTTTCTTACCGTAATCCTTTTTCACTTTCTAGCCTCTTAAACACTAAAATGCATAATAACTTTTTTCTTTTTCTTTTAACAGACCATGAAGGGGAAAAGTAAAAGTAGTCATGATCTCCTGAAGGATGATCCACATCTAAGCTCAGTTCCTGCTGTCAAAAGGTTAGTATGTGATTTCCAATTTTTAGAAAAGATCTACTTTCAATATGTTATACCCAATTATCAGCATGTATACTCATTTAAGAAATGTTAATTCATGTTACTCTTTAAAAATTTAAGAGTGCTAGTGCCAGATCAGACCAAATATCTCTCTCACCCACTAAGCTGTCACCACCACTGGCCATCAGTGGTTGCCCAGTAAAGAATAAAAGTAGTGCAAATGTAAAGTTTATCTGAGTAGTCTCCCAGCCTCCATCAACTTTCAGCTCAGAGGACTGTCAGAGTTTGTTGTGGTTCATCTATTTAGTAATCTATAGTAGAGCACTGCTCAAAGTGTGTATTAAGTCTCTTGTAATTGTTTCCATTCACACTGTCCTGTCCACTGCAGGAAGAAGTATCTCCCCTTTTTGTTCTGAACCTGGATGCTACTGGTGGCATTCCATAAATTCTAGCTCTCATTCTGGAAGAGACAGTGAGCAGACAGTCCATTTTATACATCTCTACCACAATTCTCTCTTTGACTATCTCTTTCATAGCCTGAACTTTTAAAGTTATTTAAGTTTTCTCCATGGTGAAGATGTTCTTGGCTGTGATTATTCTAGAGGGCTGCTTTTCCCAACCCTGTAACCCAGCTTATGTTTGAAAATACCCTTTTTTCCCCCCAATCTAAAGAACACACAAAAAATTAGGTTAATCATAAGTGTGTATGGTTGAATAAAGTTGGTTTCCTTCTCTGCTTCTTTTTTGTACTTTATAAATTTTACGGTGAGAAAATTCCATGAAAATATGTTAACTACAAGAATTTGCTTATATTAGCATCCTAGACTAGTTGGTTTGGAAGGAACCATTAAAATTTATCACATCCAATTCCCCTGCAATGAGCAGGGACATCTTCAACTGGCTGAGGTTGCACAGAGCTCTGTTCAACCTGGCCTTGAATGTTTCCAGGGATGGAGAATTTTCCACCTCTCTAGGCACCCTGCTCCAGTGTCTCACCAACTGCATGATAAAAATCATCTTCCTTATGTCTAGTCTGAATTTACCATCTCTGGTTTAAAACCATTACCCTTTGTTCTTTCACAATGAACCCTGCTGAAAAGTCTGTCCCCATCTTATAGACCCATGTTGAGTATGGAAAGGCTGCATGCAGTAAGGTGTCCCTGGAGTCCTCTCCAGGCTGGACAATTGTGCCTTTCCCCATTGGAGGGGTGATCATCTTCATGGCTCTTCTCTGGAGTCCTCCATCAGGTTTCTGTCTTTCCTGGATGCAGCACTGCAGGTGAGGTCTCAGCAGAGCAGAGGGGCAGAATCCCCTCCCTGGCCCTGTTGCCCACACTGCTTTGGATGCAGCCCAGGACACGTTTGGCTCTCTGGGCTGTCAGTGTACGTTGTCAGCTTTTCATCCACCAGCACCCCCAGGTCCTCCTTCCTGGGCTGCTCTCAGTCCACTCATTCCCGCATCTGTATTGATATCAGCAATTGCTCTGACCCAGGTGCAGCACTTTATTAAATTATTGTCATTGGCTGCAACACCTCTAGAGTTTCTTTCATGATATTGATTGCTTAGAGCAAACTTCAAAGCTGTGACTTTTCAGACTTCTTTAATATTCCTTGGTTTTTCTCTGACATAACTTCTTTTCCAAAAATGTGGGCTAAAAATGTTCAAGTGCCTTTATTATTAGTTTGTGATAATTAACAGTGGGTATGTTAGCCATAGTATATTCAAATAGATTTCTTTCTTAATTCACCAAATTGTAGCTGTATAACAAATTAAAATCTTGATGTTAAGTTTAAGTATCAGTAAAATGCATCTTCCAAAATATAAACTAGTTGCAATGAAATCCTACCAATTTTTTGATAAATGAGATCAAAACCATCTCAACTTGAGATGTTTTTAACTGTATATATTAGTGTTTTGCTTGAAAGCTAAGATATGGTTAGGATTTCTCCATTGTATGAATGCTTGTTTTTTTTTGAAGCATTTCTAATTAGAAAAGATTGTGATAATCAAATGATAGAAAATAATATTGATACCTTTAAAATAAATGCAATAATGTTATAAAGTAGTGGGTCTACTAAAATTTCAGGTGGCTAACAATTTTTTTTATTTAAGAACTCTTGGGTTTTAAATATTATTTTGAATCTCCTCTAGCATTTCAAAGTAGTTACTTTTTTCTTCTTCTTTTAGTGACATGGCAAATGAAGAAAAGGATTTGACTGAGGCAAGTATTTTTTTTTACAAATAATTCTTTTTTTTTTAATGTGTGCAGATTAGATTTTCTTTGGGGAACAAATTCTACTTTAGAGATCTTTAAGAACTAGCTGAAGTCAGATTTCTGGCGAAAGTGTGAAGGCTCTCTAAGCTCTAAGGTTTGGCTATTCACAGCAGAGTAGAATTAGCATCCTGCCTGCTCCCTTTTATAGAAACTGTTTGTATTGTATTTCAGTCAGTAGATTAGTTATATAGGAGTATGTTATATGGGCTGTGTACCACAGGGTGACAAACCACCAGAGTGATAAAAACCCTGAAACTGCTTCTAAAAAAATAATTAAAATCAAGTTTGTCATGAATAATTATGTAATTGCAATGTTTAAGAATAAGTCTGCATGTGAGTTAGAGTCCTGTTTGAAAGATTTCTTCAAGAGAACAAAAACTCAGTGAATTATTAAATTGTAGCAGCGAAATTGTGTTGATGAAAACTGTCACCTCTGAAAGATGTGAAATTTGAATAGTCAAACAGTAACATTCAACTAAACATGTAGGCAATTTCAGTGCAAGAAAATTGTCATACGTGGTGCAGGTAAACATAAGCTTGTTGGCTGAAGTATGTCTCTGTCTCCAACCACAGATCATGGGAGTTCCGCTTCGAATTGCTGTTGAGATAAGGATGTAATATATGACTAGGACTGTAATCTCCCATTCACCTAAGTGAATCCTGGAAAGTATTGTTTTCTATATCTGTCCATCATGCATAGGTATTAACTACACTGTGTGTTGACACAGTGGGTGTGAAGGAAGAGCACGTCTATCCCATTTGTATGCCTAAAAAAGAGCATCTGCTTACACCTTGTTCCTTTTTTCACAAGGCACAGTATGAATTCAGGCTTTTTCACTCTTCTCCTTTGTAATTCCTGCTGTGCAGGAGCGTTTTAGTGTTAGAAGAGTTTGGAGAATACTATTTAATTAATCATTCTTCAGATATTCACATATCCCTTTCTTAAGCAAACTAGATTTGGGGAGTATAGAACATGGACGTATTAGGTTGAAGAATAAAAGTTTAAATAGATATACCTAATTAAGCCAACGTTGGAAATATGAAGGCTTTTCCTCTTTTTTTCCTGGAGAGGTGTTCTCTTTAGATTTCATTACATTTAAAATGTTAGCTAAGATCCAGCACTTCAGGCAGTTACTTGGGTCTTGCAAAGTAGTACCAGTATTTGATCATCTCTCTTGGAGTTATTTTAGTTAGTACATCACGGGGTCACTTTTGCATTTACACAGCTGCAACATGTTGGTAGTTTTAAAGCCAAACCTGGGAGCAAATAATTCTTCCAGGTCTCCCTACTTCCCCCAGCCTGCAAGCCCATAGAATGTAAGTTAGTATTCCCTAAGTACCTGGCCTTGCTGTTCATGCTATTAAATACCATCCTGTTTCTCTTACTGCAGTCCTCAAATCTGTACATTTAATTATTTGAGAGAGCCTTTGTATTAGCTGTACCTCTTAGCTATTTGTTAAGATTCTTTTTGTGCCCGAGCTGTTAATGAAAACATTATATAAAATATATTAACAAAAATTTTTCCCACCAGTGACATTTCTTTTCTGCCTATTTTCCTCTCCCTATTTGTCAGTTAGTTGCTTAACAGTAAATTTCACGCAGTACTATGTGTAGATAAAACTACTTATCCACCCCTCACTTCAATAATCTTCTTAAATGGCAAAACCATATTACATACTAGTCATTCTGTCACAAAGTGTCTCGTTACATTTTTATTTTCATATTGAAGAGAAGAATAGGGCCACTCCGCCCAGCTAATAACAGCAGCAAGAAGTAGAATAGCTTTCAGGCAGGCAGTTTTGCATTTCTGTCTCACATGGGGAACAAACATCACCCAACAGAACAGCCACTTCCCTTTTGAGATGCCATGCAGTTCCATCTGGGTTGTTGAATCTATTGTTAAAGCAATTTTTTCAGATCAGGTGGACTTAATGAGAGAGAAAGGGGCTGAAGGAGGAGACTGGGCAGGAGAAAAGCATAGAGCTGCAGGAGGGAAAGCAGTTGAGAGGAGGAAGGGTATATCCTATTTTATCAGTGTTTTTCTAGAAGAAAAATGATGAAATACTGTGCAAACTGAGGCTAATGGATGGTTTGGAACAATGGGATTTAGCCAAGTGGGACAAGTTGAACCATTTTGTCCCTTCCATTTTAACCCCCTTCCTGTTAACACAGATATCCGTGATTTTTAACTAGCTTACTGCTTAGCAATTGCTGTTTGTCTGAAGTTGTTCATTTTTATTCCAGAAGTTCTTCTGTCCAGTCAGTTGTGTTTCAATGAAATGTTCTTCCTAAAACCTAGTCAAATCTCCACTAGGAGTCTGTCTTTATCCTTCACTGTTAAAGACTCCTCACACAGTCCTGTCACTTTTTTGTTGGACTTCCCCCTGCGATTGAGGTCTGTAGTCTCCCATCTCTCTGACAATTTATCATGTAAGCAAATCTTCTAGAAAGTTTGATTATTTCCTCTGTCAAACAATAGTTTTCTGGTAAATTAAGGGAAATGCTGATCCTGTTCCAGTTTTCTCCTCCCCTATTAAAAAAGAACTGACAAAACTTCCCCAACAACCTTTCAGTCATTTAAATGGAAAAATATTCAACTGTTGTATTATGCTGAATATTCAGAGATTTTTTTTCTTATTTCTGACTAGTCTTGTCTTGTCTAAATCTCAAATCTGAGCATAGTAGTCTAAAGATTCCTAACCAGTGACTCCACTACAGTTTCTGAAATCCAGCTCTTGATTTTTCTCTTCTATTCCCAAATTTTGCTTGTTGCTTCTTTTACTTTTTAGCCCCTCCTCCTCTATGTTTATGGATGTGGCCTTCATGCTACTCTTCCTCCTACTTGTGCATCACACGCAGAGCATGTACATTTTCTTTATTCCCAAGTGCTTACATTCTGGCAGTCTCTTGGATACAATAAAGTCCTCTAGATTACTATCTCTAAGTGTCCTTTCTTTCTTTCTTTGGCTAAAATTAGAATCATGTGGCATCTTGCACTTGCCTTTTGCTGATGAGCATCACAGCAAAGTAAATCTAAAAAGATGTACCATGTCATCTTCAAGCTGTTTTTCTTCAATTAAGTTTCATACAGACTTCCTCCTTCAACAAAGGACGTGGGCATTCCTTGGTCTAGTCAGGCCACTTGTTCATTCTCCAATTATTTCTCCCTTCAAATATATTTGGTCCAAGGTGGTTTATCCCCTTTTGCCTACCTGTGCTAGGCATGGAAGCCTGAGCCCTCTCCTGGAACCTCTGTAGCAAGCTGCAATGATTGATTCCACAGGTTTTCCCAGCCTGTTATGATCAGTTTACTATTTGTAAATTCCCTAACAGGAGCTGATGAGCTAACCTCTTCCATCCCATCATGACTGTAGTATAGCCATGTGATAGGGAGTTTTTTCTTTCAGTGGAAAAAGAAGGAAAAGTTTAGTGTATTGTCTCAATCAAATTTTGGATTCATGAGTAAGGTCACGTCACACTGCTGTGATGTCATCTATAGACCTGTAAGAGTTAATAGTGTAGAATAGACTGTTTTAGGTTTTTTCACCCTCCAGATAAGAAGTAATTTGTGTATAAAGAAGGAGCTATCATATTTGGGGTTTTTTTGTTACCTCTGAAGAAAATAAGGATATATTTGTTTGAAAAGTTTGCTTTTTTTTTGGAGGAGATTATAAAAAAAAACCTTCTGTATTTGTCATTCTGTAGTGAAAAGAAATCCGAAGTAATTTTATGATTTTTAAATCAATAAAGGACGAAGAGGAATATGATGAAGATGCTGATAGTGTAGAAGATGAAGCTGCTGCTAATGAGAGATTTCAAATAAAGGAACGCATTGCCAAGAAATTGAAAATTGATACAAATGAAAATACTAAACAGCAACTTCAAGCAGAAGAAACCAAGACAGAAAGGAAAACAACAAGTCGCAGGTAAGGATTGTGTAGTTGGTAGGTATTTTTCTTTAGATTGTTTACAGTTTTAAGATTTTCAGTATTTATTGATACCTTGTGTGCGAGTTTTATTTTTCCCTGTGAGTTAGAAATAAGGTGTAATTATATGTATTTCTCAGTATTTACTTTATCTTTCTTCTCAGTTGTAAGATTGAGTTTTGCAGCTTTTTTATCTGTGTTAATACATAGTGTTGTCCACCACTGAGACTCACAGAAAGGAAAGTCATGCAGTGAAGTCTGGTTTAACACAGTGCTCATCCTTGCAGTGTACCAGCTTTCCAACTCTGCAGTGGGCACATCAGTTTTTCTTTACAGACATAAAAGCATGGATTCCTGTCATGTAATTTAGCTGTGACAGTGTTTGGAACATCCCTTCCAGCACAGAATATTCTGCGATTCTGTGATATGTACTGATTAGCACTCAATTTTCAGTGAGTTAATTTGTTTTCTTGGTACCTTGTGTTTCAACAGTTCTTCTTGCAGCGTGAGTTTGAGGATAGTATTGATATTGCATAAAATCACTCATTATGTGTGCAAGTCATGACGAGTGGGTCTCTTGTCAAACTTAGTAGGAATTATTATCCAGTCTTTCAGTAAATACAGACTTCAGAAGTTACTGGAGAATTAAGACTGTGCAGCTGAAAGGTTACATATGTAAGTTTACTTATTCACTGAAACTTGCTGGGGATTTGGTGAAGGAATCATCAAAGCTTATTCAGATTTTTGCTCTTAACTCTACACAGCTTTCATGGATAACTGCCTGATTAAATTAGTCAGGCTTTGCCCATACGAAATTCTGCATATGTAGTGGCTGGTTTGGATTCTCTCCCATGATCTTTTCCTTTGAAGGGAACCATTCTGGTTTCTTTTCCTGTTCTGTTTTCTTACCATGTTCATTTTCCTTGTTTTCCTGTTTCTTTTAACTGGTTTTCTTTTAATTGGTGGGGTTTTTTTCAGTTTACTGTCATTGCAGGTAAGATAATGTAGGTGATGGCCAAGGCTTAATGCTGACATGTAAGAATCTAGAACAGTCTAGATTTTGTCTTTGTTTGTGACAAAAGAATACCACTTCCATAGCAGTTACCATCCTTATTATATCCCTGGGATACATCCCTGGGAAATAAAGGTTTTGGATCAAAACCTGTGAAGATAAATTTGTTATAATAATAGGCTTTGAGATAAAACATTGAAACTTTGGTTAGAAAACAGAAGGAATAAGTGAAATAGAATCAGTTATTTCACAGTCCTCAGAAATTCAGGTATCTGACTTCCACCTCTTGCAGATACGATTTTATATGACTGTATATAACTGCTAAAAATGAAACCAGTCTTATGTTTTATTGAAAAAAGGGTTTTGTCAGTTATGGTGAGTGTTCAGTCATTATCTTAATTGTAAAACAAAACTTGTTATTATAAAGAGAAGAGAAAACTTACACCCTGATGTTTGCAACTTGATATGTATCAATATAACTGTTTTTACTGGAAGAATTTGATAGGATTTTAAAAGCAAGATTAGTAAGATTCCACCATTCCATGTTAGGTAGTGTTTTTAACTCTGTGTGGCCTTTATGTTTAGAATCATGCCACAGTTTTAGAGGAATAGGAACACTTAAATTACTTTGGATAATCTTCTAATACTGGTACATTAAAATGTACAACATTTTACATTTACAGCTGTAAATGTTGCTGTTTGGCTGCCTTTCTGGAGCAGTGAAAAGCCCAGTGACACTGCCAAGAAAGCAATCTCTATTAACCACTGTAGTAAGTTTGAAGAGATCTAGAAACTAAAATATTCAAGGGATTTAAGAGGGAATTCAGTGTTCTTTCCTACATCTTCACTATTGATTTGAATCTGAGAATCACACCAGGTACAGTGCAGAAGCCTTTGCAATTTGAGCAGGTCTGCTCAACTGACTGGTTCCAGTCAGTTCTTTCTCAGGCCTAGAAGATGTTACTTCTGAAGTTCCTCATAATTTTGTGCTATACAGGTATATAAGAAGAGCATTTGATATCAACGACCAGCATAATAACAAAAATAAGCTGTAAACAAAATCTTTAACTTAAGTGTGCATTAGTTTTTCTTGTCACATGATTTACTTCTGGTTAGAGACTAGGTAACTAACTTCCATGATTTGTCAGGTTTCATGTAGTCAGTAAGAACTGTGTGGTCAGATTTGTAAACTGATGTTATTCTGTTTGTTTTGGAACCATACACAAATCTGATTTCTTTGTGGAGTCACGTGTTGTGATCTGACCCCAGCCAGCCACCAAGCCCCACGCAACCCCTTGCTGACTTCTCCACCAGCAGAATCTGGGAGAGAATCAGAAGGGTAAAAGATAGAGAACTCAGCTGAGGTACAGGCAGTTTATTAGGAAAAGCAAAAGCTGCACATGCAGGTAAAGCAAAACAAGGAATGAATTCACTGCTTCCCATGGGCAGGCGGGTGTTCAGCCATATCCAGGACAGCAGGCCCCACCACATGTAACATTGACTGGGGAAGACAAACTCCATCACTCCAAATGTCCCCCATTTCTTCCTTCTTCCCCCCACTTTTTATACTGAGCATGACATCACATGGCCTGAAATTCTTCTCTTGTCAACTGGGGCCACGTGTCCTGGCTGTGTCTCCTCCCAACCTCCCGGGCACTCCATTTCTCCTGCTTGCCTGGCAGCAGTACAAATAGCAGAAAAGGCTTTGGCTCTCCACATTAACAACTCTGCGTTCAGCACAGGTCCAAAACACAGCCCCATGTTAGGGACTGCAAAGAAAAATAACTCTACCTCAGCTGAAACCAGCATGAAACTCTAATTCTAGAGCACTGGTGTTCTATTTTTCAGTGTTCCTTTCCCTCAGTAAGAGCATGTAAATTGCAGTACATGAAATACAGTATCATGATTTTACAGCTATGTTAGACATAACTAGGTATTTCTTTAAAGCGTATGTACAAGACATCTTGTGAAACAGATCCCCTGACTTCTTTCTGTTGGCTTTAAAGTTGTGCTGTGTGTTGCTTTGGGAATTGGTGGCTGTACTATCTCTGCTGTAGACAGGTGGTCCACAGGAAGTGTATTAAGATCAGTGAGTATGATGGATAACTTCAATCTCAAACTCTGGTTGCTAGTCCTGTGGTTGAGATTGACACAAGTTTAAGCTTCTCAAAGTCAATGAGTTGTTCTTGGTTGGGGAGACTAAACAATTACAGTTTAGCATTAAATAGTCTTATCTGGTAGTGAAGACAAGAATTCAGAAATTTGGAAGATCTGTAAGAAAAGCTTTCTCTAAAAAAGAACCTTAAAATTCTTAAAGCAGCCAAATAACATCTTTACAACAGCAAAGGGCTTTGGAATATGTACATATTTACCACCTACTTATATGTCCACCAATCTGTTTAATTGTCTCTGTGGTTTAATTAGTATGGCTGCTGGAAACAAAATTGTCTAATAGCCAGTTTGTAGCATGAAGAGAGCACAAAGCTAGAGGATACCCTTAGGAATGAGGTACTCAATGCCCAGGCTTTCATCATTTTATAGCTTATTTTAAGATACATTTGTGTAGTCAGTCTGTAAGCTGCTGGCTTTGTATGTGGTCAGTCAATGTGCTCTGTTTGTGGTTATTCTGTTCTTTCAGGGTGGCAGTAGTAATAGTATTAGAGCCAAATGGGTTATCTTAACTCAGAAGAGAGTTTTATTGGTTGCATTTTTAGCAGTTGGGAGCCATAGCCTTGGGAGATACAAGTAACATAAATTTCTAGACTTAGAATTTTCCAAATAATTGCATGCCGTCCTCTGGCATGAAAATCAAAGGCATGATATTGTTTGTTATAAATAATGTGTTTTTACATTTGAGTTCTGTTTAGAAAAACTAAGATAAACAGTATCAAGTTTCATTGTCTGAAATAGTGACTATTTTGTCAGTGTACTGGAGATGTTTAATAATATACTCATGGGTGTTCACCACCCACTGTAGTTGAAGCCTGTGTTGATCAGAAGCAGAGATGTGGGAGGTGTAAATACCAAACAAAAAGTTGGATGGACCATCCACAGCTTGAGGGTAATGTCTACTAACATATCAGAGGGTGAAGAAACTTCTGATATCTATCAAAATTTCTTCTCATCAGATGCTTAAATGTGCTAGTAGAATAATTGAACTTCTAACAAATTTTTTTCAGAGTACTGTCTTCAACATGCATGACTTTTTCCTGCAAAACTGTATTCATTTGTATCAGTCCAGTTTTTTTAATCCAAATGCATTTGTGAGGTCTGAAGGTTGCACATCTATTTCAGAGAAACGGTATGGGAACAATAGACACCTTCTCAAAGTCATGGTGCTGAGATCCAATGCCACTTCTAAATGCAACCAAATTATTTGAAGTGCTCAGATGGTGAAGTTAATTTTAGTCATTTCAGCATGCGTTTTAACCTCTTGTGTATGTTTTAAAAATAGCTTTAAACACTTGACAACTTTGTATTCGATAAGAAAGCTTGAGAAAAAGAGTTTCCCAGTCATTCTGGCAAGTTGTTAGGGAAATTCTATGGGTCTAGGGTTTTTTTTATTAGAAACTTAAACCTAAACTTCACAGCAGTTTACATAAAGGAATGTTTAGAGTTAGAAGTGTTTGCATAAGTAATAAACTTTCTCAGCATCGCAGTGAGTTTGTAAAATGGCCATGGCTTGAGACAACCATCTGAAGGCTTCAGAGTAAACAGTCCTCTTCTAGTCTGGTAGTTAAAAATATTTCTTATACATTTCTTTTCATCCTGTAGGTGGAGCTCAGATGCTACACATTTCTGCTTAGTAGCTTTAAAAATTTTCAGTGCTTCTTGTTTGTAAGACATGCAGTGTGGAGGGAAATACAGTAGACTGTACAGTTTTTCACTGTATAATCAAGTTCAGTTGCATCCTTGTAATGGATATGGTATTAAATAGCAATATGAAATAAGTGCTTAAAATAGCTAAACTATTGAGGAAGAGAAGCTGAGTTTTTGAGTAATTAACATCAATTTAATTTGATGTTTCCGCTTGTATATTTTCTCTTAATAATCCTATAATTTGTAATTGAACCAAGTAATTGCATTTATTTTGGTTTACCAGCCTAAGGAGATGAATAGTAGTAGTATCAACCACTTGTAATTAATAGTAGCTCTATTGCCACTCCTTTGCATTCCTGTTTTTTCTTATATCCATTAATCATATGTGAAACTTTACATATTTTCTGTGCATATATAAGCAATTACTTCCTTCGTCCTCAAAGAAACCTGTAACAGTTTTTAAGATACAATTCCTCAGACTTAGTTTTTTATTGAAAAACAAGATGAAATAACTTGGACAAATAACTTACATCCCCATGGTCCTTCTGTCATCTAGGCACAATTGTAATAATAGTTAATAATGCTAGGCAGGGTTTCAAGTTTGTGCTAAGCCCAATTCAGGCCAGACAGTAAAAACAGAATATCATCAAAAATATCATTCACACTGGCATCAGTGTGAATAAACTGAGCATACAAGTTTGCTTTTCTATAGTGCTTGTGTAGTACTGTGGTGTGGAAAAGCCAAAGGTAATTTTATGTGATCACATGGAAATGGTTTTTAAAAGATCTTCAAATCAAAACTTTTCTCTCTTTATAAATCTGCAGTTGTTATAAACAATGAGTTGGATATTTTGTATTTGTAAATTAATAATTTATGTTAAAATATATTGTTTTAAATGCATTTCTTGTGCACTTGTTACCATGTGCTTATAATGCAAGCGTTACAATGAAAAGTAAGAAAAATGTGTATATATATATGTTTCTACTTATTTTACCTTAAAGCTAGTATCTTGTCTTGTGTTCAGCAAGCTACTTTTTCTGTTAATGTTGGCTGTTAATAAGTATAGCAATGCGATGCCAATACCACGTATTTAGAGCTACTTATTTACTTCGGAATGTTAAGTTTTATCTGTTTCTATATAAACAGATATATTTCTTCACAAAACTACTATTTTAAATTTAATAACTCTACTAGCATTTAATAATCCTACTAGCATTTTCTTAAACTAAGTGTAACTTATTATCAGGCTTTGTCCAACACTAGAGTTTGTCTCCTGGTTTTTCAGTTTAGCCCCAGAAAATATACATTGTATGTTAAAAAGACTGGCTTTTGAGTTTCTGAATAGAAACTCTTTTTGCAACTGACTTCAAACTTCACTGTACCTAGAGAACTGCTGCTGTTTTCATACAGCAAATTCAGGTATTCTCTTAATATTTTTTTAAGCCAAAGGAGACAATTAGATAAACTCTGTATCTCATGCCATAATTTACTGCCAGTTAACCCTTGTATTGAACTCACTGGCTACAGCTGAACAGGAAAGGCATTCAAACATAATTTTTGTAGATACCAAGAGAGTGTAGTTTACTCCATATTTAGTCAGTGAGTGTATTCTATTCCAGTACTTAGATACATGATTCCTAACAGTATGTCTTCCAGTTTTACATATACCTTGTTTGGGTTCAGCTTGTAGCCACCAAATTATTTTTTGCCATGCCTTTTTCTGAAGTTCACTTCAGCAGGCTGTTGTTTTCTCTTACTTCAACTACTTAAATTCTAATTGAGTCCTTTCAATAAGCTGTACATGTTAAGTTCTTTCCAACCTTCACAGTAAGAAATTTTTTCTGGTCTTCAAATTACTTTATTTCTTTTTCCTCTCCAATTTTTCAACATTCTTTAAAGCTCTTTCATCATTAATCTCTTATTAGCCTTAATAAAAATATACAGAGAGCAGCAACTTTTTTTTGTTACGTCCACCTCCCTGTTCATTCACAGGTTGACCACGTCAGCCCTTCTTACAGGTATTCTACTGATATCACTTACATTGCTTGGACTTCCCAGTTTCTTTTCTGTCATCACTCTCTGAGAATTAGTTTGTCATTTTCTTTGGTTTTTGTTCCTAGATTTTGGAAATTTGATCTTCGGCTTTTGTCTCATTCAGCAAGCTCAGGTTGTCTACCAGTTCTGATATGAGAGTTTGCTACTGTTTGTGCAATTCACTACTAATGGATTTAGTGGAGTTCACTAAAATGATTAGGTATGTTTCTACTCAGTGGTTATGTCCCTCTGCGTCTCTGACAACTATTCTAAGCAATAACTTCATAATCTAATTCTTGAAGATGGTCTTTTGGCCTGTTTTGTGTTGCTATTTTTTTTAAGACTTCCTTCTATGTATGTACTAGGAAGCACATTTTCAGGTTTTTTGGATTGACTCTAAAATTAGCCAAGTTAGCAACCAGTCAGTAAGTTATGCTCGGTTTGACCAAGAAACTCCCCAATAACATTGTATCCAAGTCTATATGGTACTCTGAAACCTTTATTTCCCCTCTTTCATTTTTTTCTCAAAATGAAACTCACTGTACTCTGAAGTTTAGCAATGCCAAGTGCAAGTTGTGGCACGTGGGTCAGAGCAATCCTAAGCACAAATCCAGGGGGAGCATAAAATGGGTTGAGGGCAGCCCTGAGTACAACTTGGCGTGTTGGTTGACAAGAAGCTTTACATGAACTGGAAATAGGCATTTGCAGCCCAGGAAGCCAGGTGGGCTGCTCCAAAAGAACCATGGCCAACTGGGCAAGCAGGATAAAACCTATGTGAAAGATGGGGATAAACCTTTTAGGAGGGTCTTTTGCAATAAGAATGAGGGGCAATGGTTTTAACCAAAAAAGAAAGGGTTGAGTTAGATTAGATATAACAAAGATGTTTTTTACAATGAGGATGGTGAAACGCTAAACTGGTTGGTTGCCCAGAGAGGTGTAAATGCTTCACCCATGCAGTCTGTTCAAGGTCTGGCAGGACAGAGCTCTGAGCAAGCTGATAGAATTGAAGATATCCCTGCACATTGTTGTGGCATTGTTGGATTGGAGGCAATAACTTTTAACCATCCCTTCCAAGCTAAACCATTCTAAGATTTTCCCTCTTGGATCTCCTTCCAACCTAAACCATTCCATGTTTCTGTATCTCTTGTTAAGGCTAATGCTTTTGTGTTTCATGGGGAAATTGTAAATATTTTTATTTTATTAAAATCATTAATTCTATATTAAAAAAAAAATACTTGTTCACTCTGTGTTTATTATGCTCCATTTAAAAACTAGGAGCCATCATTAGTAATAAACTGGCAAAAGAGCTTATGTTGTTTAATTTTAACTTAAACTTGAAGCAAGCCATTTTGACACTAAAATAAGTGTCCAAAGCTTTAAACAATTTTGAACAATTTGTATATTAAATTTCAACTTTATGCAAAAGTAGCTATTTAATCACATACTAAAATAATTTTAAATAACATTGAATAAAATTCTAACCAATATTTCTGTAAAAGCACAAGAGCTCCTATAATGCTGAATTTCAAGACAGCAAGTAACCAAATCTTTGCTACTTGTCCTATTTCAATTCAAGTTATTGAAATGTTTCTCTTAAATCCTAACTTTCAGTGGCCTTTATTACACTGAACATATTCAGGACTGTTCTAAGTGTTCTACTTGTTGTTCTTCAGTGGTTAATAGATTTCTATTTCTGTTCTTTCGCTCTTGGTTTGAATTGTCCTTTGAAAAGTTCCTTGGAGAAGTACTAGGCATATGAAATGTGCTGATACACATACAGAACAGTATGGAAGTATTTTAGTCTTTCTGGTTTTCTGTATCTTGATTGAACTGTTTCCAAGCAGAATTTCATAGGGTTAGTCATTTGCCTTAGGTACAGTACATCAAGAACACTAACTGAATTAGACAGTTTTTCTTGTTTATCATGTAAATTCTTGAGAAGGTACTAATTCAAGCATGTGAACTTGTCTGTGAAGACCTGACAAGGTTGTAGGAGATAATGCAGGTAGTACCTACCAAAATATTTTCACTGTATATCAGGATAGTGCTTTCACTAGAGAAGGACTTTATGGAAATCTGGACAGGACTCAGCCCCAGTAAAGAGGTACAATTTGGATTATTACCTGTGAGGAAGTAATGAAGTTATTCTATTATTTATGAGTTGACTTTAGAGCATAAGAATATAGAAAGCACCTGCCAGTTTTCAAGATCAACACATTTTCCAGTTTTTATGCTGTAGTTACAGGTGCTCTGACATACAGTCCTTGCCTCACATGCCAAACTCAGCTTGCAGTCAGAGTGCAAGTGGGGCACTACCTTTGAAGAATTTTGGAGTTTATGTCAGAAGTAAAATAAACAAAATGATACTTGCCTCCAGTGCTTTGCAGATGGGACTCTCCTGAATTCTAAATACATTTAAAATTGTTTTACCTGAGAGAATATGTTTTGTGTTTTATTGCCACCCCAATAATATGCAGATATGCATAAGCTGAAGCTAGCTGAAAACTTGATGTTTTCTCCTGTGGTGTTAAGAAGAAGCACAGACACTAACTGGTAAAAATTCATTGGCTAGGTATCAAAAACTCTGGGAATGGAAGTCACCTGAAAAAGGAACTTATTTTTATGTATTCTTTTAAAACCCCATTTGGTTGAGTGTGTTAATGTAGTAGCTGTTCTAAGCTTCTGCCTTTCAGAAAGAATCAACATTTAAACATCCACATATTTGTAATTTATAAACTGGACTTTCTGTTTGTTTCTGTTTGGGGGTTCTTTGGCTTCTGTGAAGATGTCTTTATACACTAGATCCCCAGAAAAAGAATGTTAGATACTTATATGGTGCCTTGCTTGATCTTGACTATGGCAAATGTTAAACTAGAAAAAACACACACACATACAAATTCACTATGGATGTAAAGAGAAAAAAGGAAGAGACTTAGTTTTATGTATTTCAAGTGTCTGAAAGAAGGGGCATATTTTCAGAGTATTTTGGTTTGGTATTGATATTGTAATTTTGTAATTATGTTGTACACAGTCACCCAGAGGTCATATATTCTTGCAGTCATACTTACCTACATGACAGATGTTTATTTTGATAGGATTCTACACATTAATTCATATGTATTTTATATGCTATGAGTGACTCATCATAGCATATAAATTCAATAAGGATTTTAAGTGAAATTGCTAATTTGTAAATTGCTATTTATCCACAGTCATATGGAAATTGCTCACTTCTGTAAATGTGTACCTGACTCAATGATTGCAGTGAAACTATTACTGTAAATAAAAATTCCTAAATAAACCTGACAACCAATGCAGTTCCTTTGAACTGGAATTTGATAATCTTTTTATGGTATGAGGATAAAGGAGAAAAAGGAATATTTTGGTGAAAATGACAGAAAAAATCCTTGCCCTTGGGGCTGAGTGACTTTTTTAAGACTGTCTCAAGAGATTGTCGTCTTCTCTTCCTGTCCACTTGGCCTGGTTTTCTTGCCAATTTTTTATACAACTAGAGTGATGCAGTTGCTTATGGAGTTCTCCATAAAATAGATTGCTTACACAACCTCAGTAAATCAAATTTTAAAAAGTCAGCTACAAAATCAAAGCCAGAAGTAAGCTGTCGTAGACAAGAGACTTCTAAGCAAGTTTTAGTGCTCTAGAAGGTGGGCATGACCTTCTGTCCACGGCATATTGTATAAAAGATATCAGTCTTAGAGTGAAATGGGAACAGCCCCTTACTGGGACTAAAACCTTGAATGACATTTACTCTTGTTTTAATCTTTATATGTTTCATCAAGTCATTTTGTTATGAGTTTTTTTCTCATCTTCTCCACTAATGCAATAGCAGTAATGCTTTAAAAGTACGTTTAATTGATATTTTCTTTTGCTTTACATACTTCTTTTCCTGAAAGTGCATGAGGGATCACTCACTTCAGTCTAATTTTTTGTAAGAATAGCAATAATATTTGGGTTATCTAAGTGTAATGTTTCATATTTAACCATTTCCTTTAGTATATTCCTGAGTTATTTTTTGACTGATGATAGTCTCTCTCTAATTGTTTAAGAAACTGAAAACAGTTTTCTACTTTTCCTTTGGTAAAAAATGAATTCTTAAGTTTTATCTGCAAGTTTAAGAATCTAGTGTGTTTCTTTCAATTTGCTTTTTTTTTTTTTTCCAAGAAATCCAGTATTTTGTACACATATTATTGATACACAGAAAACAAAGTTTATTCCAGAACTGGTTTTAGAAATATATTTATGTTCTGAATAAAACTATTTTCTTCGTGGTAAGGATTGCATGATCCACTTTTTCTTCTCAAAATAATGTAAATTTTTCTGCCTTCTTTACCTTAATAACATTCATTGTAAAGACAAAATAATCCCAGACATATTCTTTGTAGAGTTAATGATTGGCAGTAACTTAAAAGCAGACTATACTATATTAAACACAAGCCCAGATTGTTTGGGCACAAAACCCAGAATCCCAGCACTGAGATTTTTCTTGGCTAAGCATCAAAGCGTGTTAATAGGTAGAGTGTTAGGCTGGGACAAAGACGGGATTGTTACTGTGGTATATTTCATCCTGCTGCTACTTGGCAAGACTCAGTGTGTTTTTAGGTGAAGTTTGTGTGTGCATTTGTCTAGTCACCTGGAAAAAAGGATGCGTATATGACCCGTGAAAATGCAGTTAGCGTAATGGAAGGTGAGAACGTGTAATCCTTATTATACAGTGAATTGTTAGCACTATATACTGGGTAAGATACCATTTCAAAGGGTTGGAGTGTTCCCACTTGTTTAGCTGCACATGTGATTTTTTTTTTCTTGTAACATAACAAGATGGATTTAGCAGTGGTATAGCCACATACTTTTTAATTGCTAAATGTTCATGCTCCATTTCCTTTCTTTGTTTCAACAGGATTGAGTAGCATGGGAAGAGACTTTTTGAGGGTTTTCTTTTTATTATAAAGACATTTTCTGTAAATATGGGCGGTTTATCTTAAAGTGGTACTGCAGTGAAGAATGACTGGGGTATGTTCAAGCAGTTTCTTTAAACATCACATCTGCTGTTTAACTCTACACAGCCAATTCATATTGCAATTAAATATTTTTATTATTTTTACATGCCTTTTTACAGAGCCAACTGGGTAATAAGTATTTTTAATATAATATAGAACAAGTTATGTTAATTACCAGATTCTGATTGTGGAATGTTTATAATGAATAATCGTTTGTAAAAAAAAA
The DNA here is from genome assembly GCA_037834095.1 of Argya squamiceps. NCBI lineage: Eukaryota > Metazoa > Chordata > Aves > Passeriformes > Leiothrichidae > Argya > Argya squamiceps. The sequence continues at coordinate 54,150,356 of JBBMKD010000115.1, read as the reverse complement.
AAAGGGAATTCAATTATTGCCTAAAAAGTTGTTGTGTTGCATTTCTGATAATTAATAGTTAATAGCTGATAATTTGATAATAGTGAAACAAAATAAATTACAAAACTTTCTGAGTTGAATCACGGAATGGGTAAGGTTGGAAAGATTGAATAAAATCTATGTCAACATGAATAAAGGAAACTCAACTTAAATCCTTATAAGGGTATATCTGCTTCTAATAAGAAGCTGTTTATCTAACGAAAGTGGAAAACATCCAAAAAGCCTGAACCTTGAGAGGATAAGGCAGAAAAGGCTGCTAGGATCATGTCATCTAGTGATTTACCTAAGAGAGCACACAAGACTTCTAAATTCTTTTATCTCATTCTTATCTTTTGGTGGGAAAAAAAATCCCATTTTAGTGTAGAGAATATACCACACAAAAATCTTCTTCAGTAATTGCTTTTCTTATTAAGTAAATTAAAATGCTGCCGCTTTTCAGTCTGCCTTTTGACTCCTCTTGGACCCCTTTTCACTCATCTGCTAGCCTTCTGTTAGCATATCTTCATTTGCAAATTGTATTAGATCTCTCTTGGACTTTGGTGCATCAAGTAAATTGAGCACTAACTTTCTTTTGTGGCATTTTACAGTTTTCCCCAGCTTTTGTTATGTGTCAGCTTCATAAAATATTATTCTGCATTTTCTCATAAAATATTATTCAGCATTTTCTTCCTTCACACAAGATAGTTTGATAGCCTATCTTTTTTTTTATGTCCACAAGTAGTAGAAGTAATTTTTTCATTACTCTAAGTTACAGTTCTGTTATTTTTGCTCAAGAACACTTTATCAATCTCAAGCGTGTAATTATCTGATGTGTATTTTCTCATTGTAAAGAATGATATGACACTACTGTTTCCCCTTCTTCTTTTACCCCCTGTTCTCTAGATTTTTCCTCCAATTTTATTCATCAGTATTCCTCAAGGCTCAAAAAAAAATCTCTTTAAGCAACTTCTAAAAAACACTTGGAAGCAAACTGCATGACCATGTTGCTTTTTTTTCTCTGATGCTTATTTTTAGTTGCTTTTCTTTCTGTTTTGGGAGAATTGAAGAAGACCGAAAAATATGTCATCCTCGGATATCATATCTGGCTTTCTCTGATATATGAACAGAAAGAGCCATGAAATCTTTTTTTTTTCCTTCTCTACATTGTAAGTCCTTTTCCTTTTTGGGGGGGTTTTAATCCCTAACATAAACCAGTAATAATGTAGGGGGGTTTCTGTATGTGCTCAAAGATGAATGTCTGTATATCTTCAGCTGTGCCTGTTGTTGTAAATAAATAGACAATAGTTGTTTAACCAGTTTTCTACGTAAAAATATTTTTACCTTGGGAAAGAACATCTGAGGCCAAGTTAAAATTTTTTCTCCCTGTATGGTACCATTTTTTAAATCAGGCTTTTGGCAGCAAATTACAAATACCCAGCTTTACCCTTTATTCCATAAAGTTGTTTATTCTTTGTATTTTCCTAGACCTTCAGTACAAAATTCAAGACACTAGTAAAATCAAGGTATCAAGCCAAATATCATGTGTTCATGGCATCTTTTTAAGTAAATTTTCTATTAGAAAATAATGTGGGGTGGTTTTTTTGTATTTTAGTATGTTAAAAGTTGTATGTATGTGTGTCTATGAATGAACATCCAACAGAAAACTGATTGAGTGAATTCATGTAGTTTCTTCTTATTCTGCTGGAGATTACGGTTGTCCTAAACCCAAAATATGTTTACTAACAATTGGACCAGGTATTGCTGGTTTCTATGGAGCATGACTTTTTGTAGAGACTGCCTTTTTTACTAAGAAGGTATAAAAGATTTGGACTTATACTACAGAATGGTTGTTGCTCTCAGGGGTTATTAGGATAATACAGCATCTGGCATGAGGAAATAACTTTGGAAACACAAGTAGTACTATTAATGGCAGTGGGACCAGCAGTTCAAAATACACAATTTCATGGAGCTAGCTATAGCATGCAAATTTTCATTTTACAGTTTGCTACTTTCACTGTGACGTGTTCTCCAGTTCACCTGGGTGTCAGAGCTCTGAGATGAGTGGCACTGCCCCTTCACTTTCCAGTAAATTAGGAAATGCTTTAAGGCATCAGACAGATAGGGACCATAAAAGCAAGCAGGAGAGAATAATGTAGAATGCTGTCATGCTGTATTATTCTTGTCCACTCATTTCTAGGTAAGGGATATTACTAAAGAAAGACATATTGCTGCAAAAGTTAGTGAGAAGTCAGTGTGACTTCTAGTGGATTTTGTGCATTGCTAAAGAAATGAGGCTTGTCTGAAAAGAGAACTTAGTTTTAACTAAGCTGTTGTTACATTGTTACTTCAATGTAGAATGAAAGTCTTAAAATCATGCCCAGCCTATCAAATAACATGTGGAGAAACCCTGTTCTTGTCCGTATCTTAGAGCAGTGGAGTTGACTTTTTTCAGTCACATGGTGGTGTGTGGAGTAGTGTTGCTTGTTGAGTCCTGCAAAATGTAGGCTTCACCCAGCTATACCTCCATAGTGTCATAAGCCTCCAGAATGTAGAATGTACTGAGACATACTCACCTGTGAGAAGTGGGGTTGGTAGGTAGTTAGCAAAACCAACCAACCAGCAAAATGAAGTCATTATTAAAAAACAAACAACCAAGCAAAAACCCACAATAAACTCAACAGTGTTTTTCTTACCACCATTTCCTTAAATTCTCATTTTGGCTCACTGTGCACCTGAAAATCTGTGATCCTCTCAGTAAAAAGGTTAATGCACATTGTTTGACAACTTCCCAAGTTAGAGAACAGCAAAGCATACCATAGTCACAGTTGGATAATTTCATAATAAAATCGCTTTTTAATGAGAAGTGTATCAGCAGCACAGAGCTTTTGAAGTTCTTCTTAAGTTTGGCTGATAAGCAGCCATACTGAGCGCATTGATGGAAAAGCATTATTTGCTGAACAAGCCTCATGCTTAAGACTGGAAGTCATTGTTACGTCATTTCTTGGTTAATTGGCTACACCTGTGATTTGTTAACAGCTCTAATCCAGTGGTCTCTGAACCACGTGTGGAAAGGTCAGCAGGAGAGGGTCTGGTGCACTGTGAAGCATTGTTAGAGGTAATCTTAGTTTGGCAACCTGTCATGCCTGTTAAATCCAGATTGTCACTTTTCAGCTCATGACGTTAGCTTCTCAAAATGAGAATGGTGCAGATAACTGGAAAACGAAGTCTGTGGTTCTTTTCCTGCAAGGAAAAGTTAGAAGTCTTTTCCTTTGTTAAGAACAGAAGGATTTTTAAAAGAATTTATTAATTTGTAGGTTTCTCTTTTGTAATGAAAAATTCTTTACAACTTTGTGCTTCTGAAAGTTGGAATTTGTTGTGGGTTTTTTTTAAATAAAAGTGTAAAATTTATATGAATCCAGTGAAGATAGATAGTTATCTGTATTAACACATGCATGCAAATGTATTTGCTGGTTTTTGACTCTCCCTTTATGTCATAGGGTTTGGGTCCTCAGCAGTCTCAGGTGCTTGTCATTGTGCTGCCTTTTATAATGTAATCATGTCTGGTGAGACTGGATTTTCAGTATAGTTATTATATACGAATAACTACGTCGGTGCTATTTATGTACATAAGCTATCTTTTAACTCCAGTGTGCTTTTCAGCTAGTTTAGTAGTTTGAGTCCTGCAATAAATCAGGAAAATATTTTCCACATATGTTGATACTGTACCTGAGTTTTCAAAGTACATCTAAGTGTCTTGGGTAGTAGAATTTTCCTTTGTCTTTTTTGTACATTGTATAATAAGCAAACTGCTGAATTTGTTTAAATAATTTGAAGTAGTTTACTGAAACATCTGAAACAAACTGAAACTTCTCTTGTTGCATTCTTTATTAAATAGGAATAATCTTGCTGAAAGTTCTGATATCAGAGAACCATAAAATTGTAGGGTAGGTTGGAAAGGATTACAAAGGTCCCCTGATCTAACACTCCTGGAGTATTATTTTGCTCAGTATTATTTTGCTCAGAGCCTTGACCAGGTTGACCTTGAATGAAGCCCAGGGGTGGCATATCCACCACTTTTCTGGCCAATCTGTTTCAGTGTTTCACCACACCCACTGTAAAAAATGTCTTCCTTAGATCTAATCTAAAGCTACACTCTTTTAGTTTAAATCCATTACCTCTATCCCAACAGGTCCTGCTGTAAAAAGACTGTCTCCATCTTTCTTACAGAACCCTTTAGGTACTGAAAGGCCACAATCAGGTTACCCCAGAGCCTTCTCTTCTCTAGGCTGAATAACCTCAACTCTTTAAGCCTTTTTTTTCACTGGATAGATGTTCCAATCCTCTGATCATTTTCATGGGTCTCTTCTGGACCTGTTCCAACAGGTTCTTTGCTGGGCCCCCAGAGCTGATGCAGCCCGGCAGGTGGGGTCTCAGCAGAGCAGAGCAGAGGGGCAGAATCCCCTCCCTGGCCCTGCTGCCG
>JBBMKD010000115.1:54075094-54134971 GCA_037834095.1 Argya squamiceps | reverse complement strand
CTGGGCAGAGAAGTGATTGAGAGCAGCTCTGCAATGAAAGATTTGGGGTGATGGTAGATAAAAAACTCAACATTAACTCATCAGAGAGCCAAGGAAATCCTGGGCTGCATCAGAATGAGCGTGGCCAGCAGGCAAGGGAGGTGATTCTGCCTCTTTGCTCTGATGAGACCCCCAGCTGGAGTGCTGCATCCAGCTCTGGTGTCCCCAGCATAAGAAGGACAAGGAATTGCTGGAGCAAGTCCAGAGAAGGCCGTGAGGCTGATAAGAGGACTGAGACACCTCCCCTATGAGGACAGGCTGAGAGAGTTGTGGCTGTTGAGCTTGGAGGAGGAAAGGTTGTGTGGGGACCTCATAGCAACCTTCGGGTATCTGAAAGAGCCTGCAGGGAAGCCCAAGAGGGACTGTTCATAAGGAATGTAATGGTAGGACAAGGAGTGATGGGTACAAACTGCAAGAGGGGAAATTTAGGTTAGGTATTATGTTAGGAAGGTGTGAGGTTGGTGAGACAGTGGAACAGGCTGCCCAGGAAGGTTGTGGATGCCCCAACACTGGCAGTGTTCAAGGCCGGCTGGCCAAGGCCTTGAGGAGCCTGGTCTAATGGAAGTTGTCCCTTTCTATGGCAGGAGTGGTTGGGACTAGATAACTAAGGTTCATTTCAACCCCTTATCATTCCATGATTCTATGATTCTTTATACAAAGTATTTTCTTAAGTAGCTGAGCAATATTTTGGCTCTCTTCTCTGCTGTCTATGAAGTTTCACCTTTTCCATACACATCTTTAATAACTGAAAATTATCACTTACTTTTTACAAAATATCCTTTTTTCACTTCTAATTTTTTGTCTCATATTTAGTTGTTTGTAGATACCAAGGCAATTGGCCAATAGAACTGATAGGTAATCCTAAGTCACTTTGCAAATACTGGCATATTCTCAGTCTTCTAATTTTCATGTGATAAATCAAAAGATGAGGAGACAGTCACTCAACTAATCCTTTTAGATATTTAAACAGAAGTTGACAGATTAAAATGTATTTATTACTCCAATAGATGAATTCTAACATCTTCCTTTACAACTGATGGACTAAAAATTGTGCACCATTTTTGTGTAGCATGATTCTGGTTTTTGCCAAACACAGAGAGATATTTTCTTATTTATGTGTTCATATCCCTCATTGAATGTAGTGCTTTTCAATTCAAGTTGCTGCATTCAGTTTCCCAGCGAACCAGTGTGGGGTTCCTACCAGTATTGTCCTTTTTATGTGTTGCAGAATTGTGATTTGAGGCCAACTGACTTACGTCTTTAACGATTTTCAAATGCAATCACAATTTCTTTGCATTCTAGTATTCTCAATTTTGTAATAATTCTACAATCCTTCTATAATTTTTATCAGTGTTGGAGAACCAGGTCAAATGTCACACTTTTCATATGCTTTTGAGCCAGTTCGCTCTTATTTTCTCTTTTATTTTAGTTAGTGATCAGTGGTCTCTAGGCAGTCATTCTCAATTCAAAAACCAACTTCATCTCACAGTGGAGTCCGAAATACTTTGTGTTGGATGCAATATCAGTGGTTAAAAGGTCAAATAATATTCCTTAAGCTATTTTCATCAGAACTTCCATTATAATTTCTGATTTTTCTCTCAATGCCTTATAAACAGATAATTTTAGAGTATTGTACCTTTTTAGTTCAGGGTTTTGTTTTGTAGACAACATCTCTAAATACTCTGTTTTCAGGATATTCCATTTTTTTTTAGTTATCAGGCTGGTCTGCAGGCCAGAAGAAATCTTCAGCTTCAAAAGTATTTTAAAATAATTTCACTTTCCTGACTTTCTTTTACTCTACACTGTCTCTTTTGACTAGAGTTCTAGTCACTGGTTTCCTCCTAGAGTTTTCAACACTCCATGTGTATTGATCCCGTAGGTTTCAGTTAATGTCAATTGTATCAGTTAGGCAGTTATACCAGTTAGTGTCATATCACTTAATGCTTGGAATATGAGATCATTCCTACTAGAAATGAGGATGTTGCAGTAAATTTATGTAATCTAAACGCAGAAGGGATATATTAGGTCATCTGGTCTGTCATCTCATCAGAGAGGAATCATACTCTTTCATATTCTCTAAAATTGTGTTGAGAACAAAATGTTCCAAGTAATGGTACTTCCATCGTGTCTCTTAATTATTCCACATATAAATATGTTTTCCAGCAACAAAATACCTTTGCTGTCTGTGTGTGTGTTTTTCCTACTGAATTGCTAAGTAATTGAACTTCAAGGTACTAGCAATTGCCTTGGTGAAATAGAAGTGTTTCAGCAATATATTACTGGTTTTGCTGGTTTCATGCCCTGTTCTTTCATATGGCAGTGCCCTTCCTAAAATCCAGCTTATATGGATTCTTCTAAACAAGGATCTTTTGTGCAACTCTGGTATCTTTTTCTATTTTTGTGAGGACTGGTCAGTAAGTGAGTTTACGTGTCTTAGCCCTCTATATTTTCCACTAGAATGCTCAACTGTACTAATTTTATTGTCTCATTCACTGTTGATCCACTGTTCTTCGTAGTGTACTGACTTTTTACATTAATATGATGTACAGTAATCATGATCTTGGAAAAGTGGAATAGAGTAATTTCATTTAAAAGTTGTAATCTTAATTTGTTATGCCTCTGTTTAATTTTTTTTTAATCTCTGTGTTTTGTAATCTTAATTTGTTATGGCTCTGTTTAATATTTTTTTTAATCTGTGTCTGTGTGTGGATGAAAGTTGTTTGATATGGCCATCTTTGTAATGTTTTTTCCTCATCCTTCTCCCTGAAGTCAAGTTACAATTCTTTCATTTAGTTATTGATCCAAATGTTTTCATATACATAAAATAGTTCAACTGTTACTTCTTTTGTTGTTACTAAAAATTATTGTGGATTAATCATGAATGGTTCAGTGCAAATCCTTGACATCTTGCAATGAGAAGTTACATAGCTGGCCAGTGTCTGTTTCTCTCCTTCAGCTGTTGACTCTGCTTAAAGCTGGCAGTTTCTGTGCATGGTTTATCACTAGCTTATACACTGGCAGCAAGTAAAAAAATTGAGGCAGTACAGCTGTAGTAGTGTGAGTTCTAAAACTTAGAACAAGATTCACAAAATTGCTTTAAATATTTAGTGAGCTTTAGTGGAAGTAGGTAAGGCTCTATTTACCTGTTTTTCTAAATTTCGATAGTTGTTCCTACGTGCAGTGCATACAGTTCACCTTTTGGTGGAGACATAGCATGCTCTGCAAACATTTCAGTGGAAGGTAAAAGCTGCTGACTCATTGAATTCAAAAGGCTGGGCTCTGGGTTGTGTGGTAAGAGGAGACGCTTGTTAAGACTGAAACTGGAGACAGACAAAACACTGTCCAGGTCTTAGAACTTCTTACGAAATACATAAACATGTAGCACAGAATGGAGGTGAGAGAAGGAGTTTGGAGGTATCTTAAGGAAATTAAGTTAGAGGAAAAGGATGCATTTTAATGAAAACTCACTATGTGTGCTGGAAATGTCTTTTATATGCCCCCCAAGCAGATGAAAGGGTGCTTTTTTCTTTTCATGAATTGAGACTAAAACATAACATCACTACCCCGCTGGAGACTCCTGTGGGACAGGTGTGGTCAGAAAAAGACTGCTAACACTGTCTGAAGAGAGGGAGTCTGAGTGAGCAATGTCTTGAGGCAGTTAACATTCACTGTTTTATCACATGTTTTTGCACTCATTTCCAGACAAGCATTTTTATAAAGCTTAGCTTGCTATGTCTTAGGTTATTGACTTGAAGTTCTTTGCATATAATTCCTGCTCATCTATATTGAAAAATAGTATGAAAAAGCTGTGTGATGTTAAGTTAATCTAACAGTCATGAAAAGGAACATGGACAAGCCAGAAGTTTCCAATTACAGGAACAGCAGAAGAGCAAGTTATTCTTTCATTGTTTCTATACTAGAAAATATTAAATATGTAATACCACTTAAACTCAGTCTTGAGTTTTAGTTTTTGAGTTCAAAACAGATAAGGCACCAAGTAGTAAAACTCATCTTCAAGTGGTGTCATAAACTGGGAACTTTTCAAGAACAAATACATGATACCTAAACCCACACAGATAAAGGCCTGGAACATGACTAAAAATACATGTGTAGCAGTAATCTCAGAATACTTTATGCAATCTGTGCATCTTCAATACTAAAAATTATTCAGTTAAGAAGTACTGTTTAGTGAATTATTACTTTTGTCCTTTATTTCCCTTGGCCCATCACTTAATGGGCCTTTTCACACCTTTGCAGGTTTGGGGTATATGTGAGAGAACATACATGATTTTTTTATTCTCCTGGCTACTAGCCTGTCTGATGAGATATCAAGCTGTTAGCTAACTTGCTAACAATTTGCAATTGGCTGTTTCACAAACAAAATTATTACTGCATTTCCAACATAGCAAGTGGGACTCTGCTCCTACTGCAACTTACACATATTCTGTATGTATTCATCAATCTTTAAAATGTAGTGTCTTCATTGTTAAAAATAATGTTTAGTGGTCCACTGTGCAGATTTTTTCAAAATCACTTTTTTTTCCCCCTCAACCAGATTAATTTTTTCTCCTAAAGAATTCCCAAAGCTATTCCTTGCCTGCATAAGCTGGTTTGGTTTGCATTGACATGGAATGAAAGATTGCCAGTTGTCTCAGCAGTAGCTTCATCCAGACTAACACCATGAGCTGTATTCAGTTATTGTTCCAACATTAACTTTTTTTAATATGGTGTAGACATTGCACTGATTTTGGTCCCTGAAATATTCTTTCATGATGTGCATTTGAACTGCAAGGTTGTTTTTTTCCATTTACATATTCTACTCTGTATAAATAAGTACTTTTATTCATTTAGTTATTGTCTTCATATTTGAAGGCATTTGGCAACTAAAACTGGAGAGAAAAAAAGTTACTTTTTGTATGTGTGTAAAAATAAATCCAACCTGGTGATAGATTATGCTTAATTTTAACAAAATAAGCATGTAAAAATTGTGAATGGCTATTCTTTCTTTGTTGCCAGTTGATGGTGTTGCTCATTTGGAAGATGGTCTCTTGATAATGTTTTTTTTAAATTATGCTTAATATTCCTGCTCAGCCTGAAGCACTCAGCAAGGTGGTTTTTTAAAAAGAGAAGTAATTTATTCTCCATCACTCTTTCTAGTCTTGAGGATAATTGACAGTGAGGGTATCAATACCACCATATGTAACTGTATTTGTGCCATTTCCAACTGGATCCTGTGTTAGCATGGAAAGGATACAGTCTTTGCCAATGTATTTCCAAGCTGTAGGCAATCAGAAAAGTGGGGTTGGGGTATAGATGCAACATGCAAATACAGAGCACTAAATCACAAGGTCATCTTTAGAAATTAATGTAGTTCTGCTCTTGTTTTTAACTGTTTTGGTAAGTGAGAGTAGACAAAGACAGTGGGAAAAAAAGAGGACAGAAGGGCCTACAGGTTGACATCTGCTTAAACATGGTATCAGTTGGAGATTTGTCGGTATTATGGCAGAGGATGAGTAGTAACACAGAAGGCTTTTCAGGATGAAGTTTTAGTTTCTATCTGGATTTTATCACAGAATTTCAATCCAGACAAAAGGGGCAAGAAAATAGAAAGCAGAAGTGTATGGGGGAGGAGCTGAGAAGTGTTTATGTACAAAACTGGACTATTATGGGAATGCAGTGATGTACACTTTCACACCACCGCAGATGCAGGAAAGGCAGTTGCCTGAAGTTTTTTACTTTCTGTAGTAAACCTAAATTTTCTTATTCCTTGTGCTCATAGAGTCTGATTGGAATCAAAATACAGAGTCTTACACAGTTTTGTGAGATTGATCTCCTGTTGGGGAAATGTAATCAACAGTGAACATGTGGTGTTGCCATATTCGATTTACTGAATGTCAGGGTAGCATTTTGAGCTGGTTGTTTCTATATACCTATACCCAAGGCAGACTCTGTATGTTTCTGTAACACCAATTAGCACACTTGTGAAGAAAAAAAGCAAGATCTGGCATTATTTTCTTATTTTCTATGTTGCGGTGTCTAATGCAAAGGAAGATAAGACTTTAAGCATCACTTAGGGTCAATTTCATTTTGTATTTCTTTTTCTTCTCTCAGATCTAATAAATTTCTGTTATACTTCTGTAATTTCAAGGCATCAGTCCTCTCCAGAAGCAGCAAATTCCATTACCTTAAAAATACAATTGTAAATTTCGGTTTTAAGGGGGCATCTTTGAAACTTGGGTTTAAAAACTACGTGCTCACTTGTCTCTTCTTTCCTAAGTGCTCTAGAATGTATTCCTGGAGAGTTGTGAACTGCTATGTTTTCTGCAGACTACTTAGCCTGAAGGTAGCACATTACCATATACTGCTAGGAGTGTGGATGCAGTTACTACTTACACCTCTCTCCAAATGAATTTAGTTTCTAGTTTGTTGATATTTTTGATAGATCTGATGCTGTATTTTAGTGGTATTTATGTGACAACTGTTACTGGCTAAGCCCTCACTACCTTGCTTTGCTTTCTAGAGAAACTTAGAACCACAGTTTTTAAGGCAAGGTTCATTCTCTGTTGGTATGAAATCCTTTGTGTAGAAAATGCTGAATATCGTGAGGTACGGGAAAATTAAGTCATTAGAAGACTACTTCTTTTTCTAGTGCTGTGCTTTGTGAAGTGTAGCTAAGAAGTTAAATATTCATCTATAAGAAGTATTTATTAATTTTGCCGTACCTACTTGAGCAATTTTACTGCTTTCTTGTGAAAGTTAAAGAAATTACCTTCATCTGACATAGGGTTCTGACATATCTGCTTAGTGTCAGGGGTGGGTAGGAAGGGCAGATGTGAAGCCTGGAAAGTGAAAGACGTGGCTGTACTTTAGTAGGACTCACTTCTGATGCTGCTGGTTTCAATCTTTTGCATATTTTAAACTAGTTGTGGAAAAACTTCCTCTTGATGAATTAGCTCTTCATTTTAACTTTTAAAGTCATTTTAGTGAAGGTATTGATGAAAGTATACATAGTATGGCTTTTCAATATCTCATATACCTGTCAGAAATGTTAAATGAATCCATTCTCTTTCTTTTCATATGTTTTATACTGGATCAAAAATTGTGCAATAATGTGTAATTTGAAGGTTGCTCCGTTCCTTGTAACAAGTGCTTAATCTTTTGCAAGAATGATAACACAGCTATATAAAAGACAGTATTTGGCAATAGTTTACATAAGGGTGAATTGTTAAAAGGAAAAAGAAGATGGTAGAGCAGTCTGAAAAGAAAAATAACTGGTAGAAAGGCAGGAAAAACTGTTGCGAGAGTATCTACTGGAAAACTCATGAGCCATGAGCCAAAACTGATGTCAAACACATTAATGTCTCATTATGATGAATAACCGAGTAAATATCAAGGACTTCTTTATCTAAAATAAATGCAAGCACTGAATTAACTGGATATTTAATTTTTCATGTATTTTTTAGTTTTACGTTTTAATCAGAAATCATCTGGTTGGTGTTTCTCTTATCTGTTAACACAGTGAAACAGAAGAGGTTGGTGGATTCTTGCAGTTGCACTGAGACAGAAGAGAAGCTCTTAAGGACAAGACAAATCAATGTTATTGTTGTCAGGGAAAAACGGTAGTTATTTTCCTGCATCCAAGCTACACAAAGTTATGTTAAGTACCTACAGAAAGAGTGCATGAAAGAGCTGACTAGCTGCCAGCCTAGTGCAGGTTTCATTACCAGGAAAAAATTATTTTTGAAGAGAAAAAGCTTGCAAAAGAAGCTGTGAACCAGCTTTAAATAAAAAAAACCAACCGGAGAGCAGGTGGAGGCAACCTGCATGAATGATATATTTATGTAGCTGTGAGACATAAACACATGAGCACAGCAGTTTCTATATAAATCTGGAGTTCAATTTTTCTTTATTTGCAATGTGCAGTTTTTAAAGGAAATGTACCTTAAAATATGTTCTGAACTTGTAATTAATAGTTCCATGTTTTCATGGTTTAGGGAACACTTTGATCATGTTATGCCTACCAAAATCCAATAAACTGTTGCTGATTTTTAAGAGCTTGTGCTATATACACAATTCTAAAAAAACCTTACTTGCCAGGTTTTAACTTGATGATTTCCTATTAGTCCTTTCTTGTATAGTAATCGCTTCAGTGGATCACTTAAAAAAGGTATTGGCTGTTATTGAAATCCCATGTTGAGAAAGATCCTGAAGTAGGGAAATTCTTCGGAATGTAATGAGTTACAAGAAAGTTTCTTCATGTGTTACTTGCTTTGCTATTAAAGCTTTGTTTAACTGAGTTTGGTTTTACTAATTGTGAAATGTTCTGCAATATATGTCGGTAGTAGAAATCATTATTTATCTTTTCTTTATTTTGTTCTTGTAAGACTTATTTTAAATAAAATGTGCAATGGTTCATGACTGCTGATCATTTCTGAGAATAGATATGCAAGGGAGATTATTTTATACAGTGCACTTATAATTATTTATAATATTTTGCTGGAGAAACGTTTATAGGCCTGTAATCTATTTACTAATACATTATTACTTCATAGTACAATGAACATTAACTGTTTTCCTCACCAAAATTATGTGAAATATGAACAGCAGCCTTGTCTTGGAAGTCAGAAATTTAAGGATGAGATGGTGTAAATAGGAAACTCATTCAGGAGTATGTTTTGGAAGGTATTTATATAAAATATTAATCAGCTACTCATGGAGTACTAGACTTCAAAGATACATAATTGTGCTTTCATACTGGATTTGTCTTCCAATGGCCACAACCCCCAAAAATTCTAGAATCGATGATTATGAAATTTCTGGTTTTGTTCACTAGAAATATTAATTGATTTGTAGGATCATGAAAGTAGCTGTCTAGCTTTTTCTTTATAAATTACTTTTTTTACTGTACCTACTAAAGGATAAGGAAACTTTAAAAGAAGCCAGTTATCCATTTTAATTTTTTAATGCATTTTGAGTACTAAACAGAAAATCTGTTTCTAAAGTATCCATGCTACTATCATTATTTCTTGAATTCCATTCAGCTTAGAAATACAACTGAATATAGTCTTAACCTAGTGCCTTCTGGCTTGGCTTACCAAAAATCTTAAAGTAGAATTGACAAGATCAATTGCCTTGACAAGCTGTAATTGGCATTTTAATTCTATGTTAAGCTAATATGTTTTATTTTGTATTTGTGATTGCCTCAGTGTATATACAGTTAGAACTGGTCAGTGGACACAAGGTCATTTCTAAAGCTTTAGTGTCTACTCATGTCTGAGGATGTACAACAGAATACTTCTTGTGGGAATTTTCAACTAATAAAATCAGAGAAGTTCCAAGATGCTGAAAGGAAGGGAGAATCAGAATATTTGAACTGGATATCAGAAATATTTTCCAAATTATGAAACATAAGGAAATTATTGTTTCAGATATTTGTACTAAGAATACCAAAAAGTGGTACGTGTCTCACAGAAACGAGGAAGCAGATAAACTAAGTAACCTAGTAGATCTTCTGCGTTTTCTTCATCCAGCTTTAAAAATCATTTGCTACAAATTTTGAGCTATCCCTTTTTAGCTCTTCCAAAAATCAGTTTAACATTTGTCATGTCATTTTTGCAGTGGAGCTTCAGCCAGGACTGGTATGACCAGAATTTTAATTCCACAAAATTTTTAGAAGAGAACTGTGAATATTGGCACAATGCCATCTTTAATTAATTTTGTTTTCATTTTCTGTGGGTTTCATGCTACTGCTTGGTTCTTCCTATTGACTAACTGCAGTTTTAACTATCTTCCCTAGATTTTTTTCTGGCACTTTTCAAGACAGAGTTCATTTCTGCCCATATTTTAGTTTTTATAACTCTGTTAATGCATTTCTGTTTTCTTATTGCAGATAACAATTATTTAGTGTCTGCAGATATTTATTAATATACTGTTTATTGTCTGATTTGTAAGTTAGCCAAGTCAGTTCACCCATAATGGCTAGTGAAGAAACACAGAGTTATGAGAAATGCTAACAAATTCACAACAAGAATGATCACTGAAAGATAAGATTTATGGCACTGAATGAATGATGACTGTGAAAAATTCAAAAGTGCAAGAGCAAATATTTCTGAATAATCTGGTTACAGATTATTAACATGCTTATCTTGTGTGTGTTGTGTCAATATAACTGCAGCTCAATCATTATGTGAAATGAAACACTTTTTACATGAGTAGTATTTAGTCTGAGCTTAAATGTAATTCCACTTTTGTGGAAGTGCAGTGCATCTGTATTAGCAGACACAATGATTAAAAAAAAAATCTGCTAGCAGATGGTGTTCAACAAAGACTACTATTGTTTCAGTATGAGATGCTTCAAATGTTCTGGGCATTTAGCCCAGACAGAGCCATTTTTCCTATAGTATGTGATCAGGCAATAACAAAAAGAATGAAAATAGAGGTGTCAGTCCATATAAAAATATTTTTATAACTTAATATATCTAACGAGTCAGTGGCAATTATTAAACCAAGTTAAATTAACAAAACTGATCAGATCATTCTTTTTACATTTTCATGTCTCTCCAAACAGTTATTTGGCATTCTACCTTCTAGGAAAAAAGAGTTTGGAAAGTTAAGCTACCTGCTGGTACTGTTTAAATGCCCACAGATAACATAACTCAAGCTGCCTGGTGCCTGAAAGTGAGTGTTGGGGCAATCAACAGGAACAATAAAAATCTGTTCAAACAGAAAATCCACAAATCCCAAGGATTTGGAGCCTCCCTGTGGATTTTCCACAAATTTTGCTGTTTTCAGCAGAATCTAAGCTTTTATTTTAAAGGTGAACTGCAAAGCTGAAAAGAAAATTGAGTTAATAAAATATGTGCTGAATCCCCTGCTCTCCTTTTGCAGCCTCCTAACAGAGGCTGTGCGCCACATGTTTCAGGTTTTTCTTTTCATAAAAAAAAGCATCAACAAACTCTGTGTTTAAATATCATCTAATACTTACATGTTGACCTCAAGAATAAACCTCATATCAATAATCTAGTTCACTCAAGAATTTATTAAATCCATTATTTTGTTTTCTTCAAGTGACATGTCTGCCATCCCTCAATTTAGTGTTACTTTTTTTTGCATTTAACCCTTTAGAATATGAACTTTCGATTATACAGCTGTAATTTTCTATTTATAAGGCTATTACAGATATAAAATACTTTTACAATAAAACATGGTACGACTGGCTTGAATGAGGATGGACTACTGAGTTTAGTTTGCAAGCACTTTTCGAAGTATTTTTAGATTTAAATTGTAAAAAATCAGATGGACTCTCACAAAAAAATTGATTTATGGTAACTTAAGTGACATGAGAGTGTTTTATATGAAACATTTCAATAGACATTTCTTAGTTGAGCAGATTTAGTAATAATCTTTTGTAATTCAGTAAAAACAGGAATGGGATTTTACTGACCAATCAACAAATAAAAACCAGATCCCAAAATGCTGATAATGATAAAAGAGAAGTAACTAATACTCTCTATATTTTAATAGTATATAGTATTCTGTACTATATACTCTTATGTATTATAATACTATAAATTTTGAAGTAAAGACCCCTAAATTACTGTGTATGTATTATTTTTTAATGTTATTATGCATAGACTTCATGATAGAAAGGAATTTTTTTTTAATATAAGGAAAAAGTGCACTGAGGATCATGAGACCCATTATCTGTGTCCAGTGATCTTTATTGTTTTAACAGTGATTAACAGGTGCAGTGAAGAAATTAAACATAAGATGAAAAGTGAAAAGAGTATTGCTAACCTTTTTGCTTTATGTTGTTGTAGAAAGACTACTTCCTGGTATGATCTTTTTATCTTTTTCTTTATAGTACTCTTTTTCTTTATTGGCTGTCAATAAATGTTCTTTACCAGTAATTTTAATAAGAAATTTTGAAAGAAAGGGGCATACTTTGATTTCTAAGTGCAGATATAATTGTTATTTTAACTGTCTACCTGACTTTTCAAGCACTGACCTTTATTGGTTTATTGCTAGACTTTAGTTATCTGCACTCTATGATTCTAAATTCAAAGGAGCTTAGAGATAGCACACTATTTAGTGCTGAGAGTTCAGGACAAATAGACTCCTGTAAATTCTAAGACTTTTTCACAAAACAGAGTTGACCCTTAATGTTTCTGTACTTAATTAAAACCTGTGTTACAAGCTTTGTTATGATGCCACGTGCCTGTTTTGTTTCCCAAGTAGAGGTGAACCAGTTACTAACTTTTTGTTCCTTAACCCAAAGGAACACTGTCTTCAGCAGGTCATAGAAATATTTCTGTGTTGTTACAGCTGGTTTTCTTGTCTGTTTAATGAAACTTGCCTATACCAAGAATACTTTGCATTACTTCATAGCGTGTAAAACACTGTATGGTTATAGTGTATGAGTTATACTGTGTAGTATGTTATTTATGCAGTTGCATGTTTGTTAAATCAAGTGCTATATTTATATGTTAAAAATATTACTTATGGACAGCACATTTACATGACATATAAGTCTATATAAGTGACATACCCTCTATAGCCTTCTACTGATCAAATTAATGTCAGTGGTGGCATTATTACAAGAATCAAACTGTTCTTGTGATATGAGCTGTGAAAATGTTACCTATGTCAGCCTAAATATAGAAGTTAGACAACTATTTTATAATAAATTAAACTAGTAAGGACAAAAACTTAATTGACCAAAGCCTAAAGTTGAAACTTGCAGAATATTTGGTGATTGAAGCAGTTGAGCATGGGATAAGATGCATGCTAAGTAGCACCTGTCTTACAAATGCTCAAACATAAGGCTAGTTTTCCTTATATAGTTACTGCTATATAGTTGTTTGGAAATGTTTCATCCTCAGCATTTTAAACCTATATAATGAAGAGATATGTCCGTTTGGGTTTTTTTGTTTGTTTCTTGTTTCATTGGTTTTTGGGTTTTTTTGATTTTATTTCATTTTGAGATAGCTGTAATACTTTAAACTATACTTATAATAACCCAGTAGAATTATTTATGTATAAAGCAGTGTGTAAAACCAGAGGATTGGAGACTGCATTGACAACATAAATAATTAACATGGTTGTATATGCCAATCT
The DNA here is from genome assembly GCA_037834095.1 of Argya squamiceps. Lineage (NCBI taxonomy): Eukaryota > Metazoa > Chordata > Aves > Passeriformes > Leiothrichidae > Argya > Argya squamiceps. The sequence continues at coordinate 54,121,816 of JBBMKD010000115.1, read as the reverse complement.
GTTATCTCTAATTTGCTATGGCTACTGGAATAAGACATCCTGTTGAACATCCATAAATAGGTTTGATAAAAATAATCTTCATTATTAGTCAATTACAAATCTTTTCAGTCACGACTGAGGGTGACATGATCATCTGAAGTAGATTTTTATTGCAATATAATATTCAGGTCCAATTTCAGATCTACTGAAAAAATAAAACATCTTTGCTACTTGATTTCATTTTTGAGATGTGCTTTAGCACATTTAGAATTTAGAAATTTTTTTCATTCAGCCTAAAGAGGTATCTGAATGTCTTTTCTGGCTCACATATTGTCCATCCTTAATTGATGTACAGATGTGGGATAATAATGTAAGGGGCATTTTGGAGCCATTCTTTTTTCACATGAGCAGGGAATGGGTAATGGGAAGAGATTAGAGATGAAACTACTTCATAAGAATGTGAAATCCGTCTCAAGTATGAAGCAGATCAGCTCAAATATTTCTCTGTAAAATAACCTAGAGCTGAGGTGGTGCTTGTAGGACTCCGAGATAATGGACCTTACTTTTGGTTATTCACAGACTTCACAGATTATAATAATTGTTACAGAAACTTTCACTTTTATTTTATTAATTCCTTTGTCATAGTCTTACTATGATGCTAATTTCTTGCTGGTTTTTGTGATGCATATCATTGAAATTAAAAAACTGTACAGAATATACTAAGCACTGAAATAACATGCTTTGATAACACTGGGAAGCTGGGAGATTTACTCTGATTGTGTATACATTGGTGTAATTAATTCTGCAGTCTTTAGGCATTCTTCACATTACTCTTATGTCAGACGTGGCATGATGGTTGTGCATTAAGTGTTCAATATGGAGGAAGTTCACACAGGTCAAAAATACTGAATCAGCCTTTGATTGTATTTCAAAATCGATCTATTGGTTATTAATCTACTTCCTTATTGTATTATTCATGCTTTACATAAAATTAGAATGCTTTTTCTTTTTGTTTTACGATTGTATATCTCACAGTTGTTGCTTTCAAAATTATATCAAGTTTTCCAATCATGTAAACTAAGATGATGATCTTTCTTGGAGCTGCAAAAAAAATTAGTTTCTCTCCATTCAGAAACAGAAAATGACAAATAATTTTCTGTGAGGAATATTCTTAAATCAGCAATATTGAATTCCTGAAATCAAGTAAAAACTTAAATACATTTATGCACCTTCAGACGTGGAGCTCTCATGGCAGATATCACTACACACTGGTATGCTACCAAGTCAAAATAATAAATGTCACGTTTAAGATTTAAGAATAAATTATGCAAATTAGACCAAAGATCTGTTTACCCAAATGTCCTGTCTCTGATGGTGGACAGAAGCAGCATAGTGCTAAAATACTACTGGGCAACTTCTGCTTTTTCCAACAATGTGAAGTTCAAGGCTTATTTAATCAGGAAGCTCATTTGGCCTTTTCTGTTTAATATTCTGTATAATTTTTTCCTGTGAGTAGACCTAGCTGCTTTGAACCTGTTCATGTTTTAGATGTGTTTGGTGTCTTGTGGTAGTACATTCCTCAATCTAATTGTAAGTAGCGTGGACAATATTTCCTTTTATTTCTTTTATATCTGCTGTTTTGTGGTTTCATTTTATACCCTCAAGTCCTTGTCATATGAAAAATAGCAAATAACCTGTAGCTTACATTCTGTTGAAGATATTTCTATCCTGTGTTTGTTTGGATATATTTTTTAGGCTCATTCAGATCTCCATTTATGTTGTAATTCACCTTCCATACAAAACATCTGTACCAATATATCCAACCAACAAAATATCTGTACCCAGTGTCTCCAATCACTTCTTGTCTCTGATGTCTGGAATCTGATTTGTGAACAAACTTTGACCTGAGGATCTCTTCTTTTGCTGGACAGCCAGGAGAACTTGATGGCCCATTCTCACCAAAATCCCAGCTGAAACTGATCTGCTCCTTTTTTCAGCCTATTTAGATAGAGAAGATCATAAAATTAAGGCAAGGGGTTTTTAAAAGGTCCTCTTAGCCAGCTTGTGTTGTGATACAGAAGGAGGTGTAGACTGAGCTAAGAGTGCTTGACTGATGAGTGAGCTACATAATTTTTCTAGAGACAGAGAATTCACAATATATTACTTGGCCTATTGTTGATTGCATTCTCTTGTGCAGCTCTGGAGGGTAATTCCCTGAAGTGCTGTGTTTACTGTGTATGTCTCTGTTTTCTGCCTTAAACAGGAAAAGGGAAACAAGGAGCAGAATGCTGCTACCAGAGCATCTCATCCAGCCTGTACTTAACAATCTCTGTCTTCAAGAGTTCCTCAGAAGAAGTATGATATAAATTGTTCTGACAGTGGAAATCCTGGCTTTTGACTTTCCCATAGTGTCCTACATCTCTACCCTGTCACATCATGTACATGTGGTTCCTTCATGTGACAAAAGAGGGCTTGGGAAAAGCAGTTGCTGCAGCTAGGTTCTTTTCTTGCTGCCAGAAAAATTCTTTCCAGTTTGCTCTCTCTTGTCTGGATCAGAGGAGCCCCTAGAAGAGGGGACAGCCAGGGAGGATCCCCAGGCTGGATGAATCACCCTGTTGGATCCTTTGAGGCTCAAATAGTACTATTGGAAGAAGGAGGGGGTTTTTTGTTTTGAGTGAGGCTCAGTGATTATTTTTAGACGTGAAATATTCTGCAGACAGCCTTTAAACTGGCATGAAGTTGATGACATTTTTATGTACGAAAAAGCAATTTTATGTAAAGTTGACATTTGAGAAAAATTAGATTATTTTCTCTTCAGAGATCTACTCGTTTCAAGTCTTAGTCAAAAAAGAAAGTCTGTATTTGCATGTGGAGGAATACATTAGGTAGATTCTGTGGAATGTTTAGCTGACCTTTCAGATATTTCAGCATTGATCCTGAGAGCACCTCAAGACATATTTAATTTGAAACCTTTTTTACATATTAGTACTACTAGCTACTATGTACTCAGAGTTCCCAGTTGTAGTCTGCAGTAGCAAATCATTTTAACATGATTTGGTTTTTTAAAATACCTGTTATATAGAGACTGCAGAGCAAACTCACTGAGGAATAATGTTGCCATTTTGTGATAGGGAAGAATGTTAAAATCTATAAATGTCTGGGCCAGCTAACTCTATGAAAGATTTTTGGCAAAATTCTTTTTTTAATATGGTTCTTCAGTGTAATTACAAATAAAATTTGTTTATTTAACATTGCTTTTATTATAGAATTTACTATTTTGTATTGACAGGTAATACGGCAGATCAGAAAATAACTCTGTATAGTCTGTGGTGACTATATTTTACAGTGTCTGATAGGTTTTTATGGAAGCCATTTGGTGATCTCATCAGCAACAAGCCTATTGTTCCATTACTATCAGATTCAGTGGGTTTGTGATTAAATCAGCAGAATGGAGAACATGAAGGGAGTGCTGTTCACTTTGCAATCATTTCCATCTGTTAAAAATTTTTATCAGATGTTGGGAAATAGCAGGCAAAACTCAGAGCAAGTGTTTTATCCAATTTCCAAGAAATGGTGATATATAATTGGCATGTATTATGTTCTTAGCTTAATCTGTCCAGTTAGGTGTTTTAAATAACCTATGGTATACCACTATTAATAGAATATAGAGAAAGCTATTTCCATCATTCCTCATATTATATTGTTTGAACACTCTGGTGCTGATACAAATATCTTAGTACTTAGTAATCATGAGCACTGATGGCACTTTTCATAAAATGGAGAGTCAGAATGAGACTTGCAGAGAAAAATTTCCATTTGGCATATGCTGCGGTCTGAAGTGTCTTTGCCTCCATTGATGATGTAGGAATCTGCAAGTGGAATTGTCTGGCCTCAGAAAAGTGGGAAAGGAGTCCATCAGCAATACCCATAAGCTCGTTTGTGATTGGGTGGTGCCAAGGCATAGAGTATTCTATTTCTTCTGAAATTCATTTTTAGCAGTAACTATTCTAAATAGATGTTCCTGGTTTTCATGTAAATATCGGACACACTTTTAATAATGTGAAGGTTTTTTTACCCCAAGGAAACTGTGTGGTCTCATCTGAAAAGTGAAAAATATTTAATCTTTTCTAAATTGCTGAGATACTACTGAGTGCCTCCTTGCCTAGATATTAAAAGTTTGCGGTAGTCGTGGTTTTACTACAGTTTTTCATGTTTCCTCTGTCTCATCTTCTTCTGAAATGAGTAATTCCTTTTTTCTTCATCTTCATGTCAGGGGTGATTTTTTGTGATGGGAATAAACTTTGTCATCTTTTCTGGAGTTTCCTGTATTACTGTGTTGGCTATTTTGGCATGGGATATTCAGTTTCATTTATAGTATTCTAAATGGAGCAATATTGGCTGTCTCTTGTAGATCCACTATAATAATTCTTGGTTTATTCTCCTTAATAAATGTGTGTTTTCTGTGCTTTCCACAACTACAAATTGGTAGAAATCTTCATTGTGGTGTTACTAGTGAAGTTCATAGGCTTTTTTTCATGAACTTCTTCTGTTACTTTAGAGTAACCGGTCCTTGTAAAGAGTAGGAGGAGTTCACTCTGCGGGATATTCTTCAATTTTGTAAGATAATTTAATTCAAGTTTCTGAGAACCTGTTTGTTCCATTTGCTATTACTGAGCTAAAACCATGAGAAATCACCGTATTTGTCTGAGGTTGGCTGAGTTCTTGATTTTGGATCTTCTGGAAATGTACCTTACTCCATTTATTCAGAGTATTTAACTTGAAGTATTAATTTAGTTATACTGAAACGTAATTGCTTATTCTTCTCTTAATCTGGTTAATTTTTTTTCACTCTGTGCTTTATTCTCAACCCACTTTTCATCCTTGTCTCTCTCTTTTAGAAAGGCTCATTTTATGGGCATTTTGAATATCTTAAGCTGTTCACCTTGTTTTGCATGACTTTGTTCATCCACACCTTCACCAATATGTTTGAATGAAACTACTGGATTTGTGACAATACTTATAGACTCACTGTTCAAGATGATTTTTACCTTAGTACTTAAAACAGAAGCTGTCATGACCTTCACTTTCCTTGATCATCTCTTGTGTTCTAGAGATACAGTGTTTGTTACTGCCTGGTCACCTGGTACAACATTGATTTTAATGTGAGTTAGTGAAACAGTTGTTTCTGAGTTCCTTGCTCAGGATGTGTTCTGGAGCTTTATCACACTTAAAGTTGGTTGAAATTTACCCTTCTGACACCTCTCTCTCTGGTCTTGTGTCATCTTTATGTCCAAATCAGATGGGGTTCGTGGAGAGTTATCTCCCTAGAATCTTCTTTTGAGAAAGCTGATACAAATCAATCATTTATCCAATCAGCAGTGATTTTATTTTACTTTATTATTTCCTTAATCCCATGTGACCTAGTGACCTCTTTTTCTTTTATGTTTCTTGTTTTAATTAATTCAATCATTTTTGCATTAAACTTTCAGCTGTTTTCTCTTTAAAACTCATCATAGCCCCTTTAATACACCTTCTAACCTAAGGCCTTTTACAATCTATTCTGACAGCTCTACAATCTATTCTGACTAGCTTTAGGTTTACAGATGCAAAATTCTTATAAAAGTTACTTTACTACTTGCTAATAATAATATAATTATTTGGCTTTCTGGTCCATTTTTTTTGTGAGATTTGCATTGGAAGTTATTCTTTGGGAATTTTTTGATTTAAACCCTTGCTACTTCTAAAGCATTTATTACTTCTACCAAAGATATTAGAACCTGTTTGACTTTTCTGGTAAAACCACACTTCCAAGTTTTCATATCAAGTTACAGGTTTGGGTTGCTTCCCCTAAGATAGAAGATCAATATATTAGAATAATATAAGACAATGATCTAGATATAAAAATAAGACTATTAAAGATGCTTATTAGTGGCTAATAGAAAAAACATGTTGAATTGGTTTACTAAAAAAAGTTACTGATAAATGCTTACTGCCTGTAGGTATTTCCTGAGCCACGGTAAATTCTGTAAAGTTAGAAAGTAATGTTAATGAGATAGGAATATCCTAACACAAAATTGTATGATCTCAAAAGCTTGAATGGTAGAAATAGGGTGAAATTTAAGAGTCATATAATCATACAGTAAGGAACAAAACCAAAAATTGCTCCTGTAGGCCATCATTCAGAAGTGACAGAGTAAGAGGGAAACCTCTTAATTGCAACAGCTCTGTTGGTCTTTAATGTGGTGTTACTTTAAAAAAAATTTTTTTTAAAAAAAAAAGCAAACCTACTTTTATCAAGCATTATTGCATTTGCAATACAGATAGATACAGCATTGGTCTGGATGAGAGATGCTGTCGGTCTCCACTTTTTCTTGTTTTGTTTAACAGTTGTTAACTATCTTGCAGTAAGCAAAGTTAGGCTTTCGTCTTAAACTGAGAAAATTTAAGGTCTTCTATCTGTTCCAGGATCTGCTGTGAACACAGAAGGTCCAGATAGTGCCTAAAATCAGCCTTAATATATGATATGTGATATATGATTTATGCTTCTATACATGCCCTACTGCGTACATCTGCATTTTCTGGCACTGTAACTGGTGGCTGAACAATGTAAGCAAAGAAAGTTTATAGTGAAAGCTAATACCTTTTATTAAGCAAACTGTGGAAGAAAAATAAACTGAAGCTGAGCTGAAGAAGAGCTCGTGTGCCTGAAACCTGTGAGGTTTTTTCCTTCTACATCTGTGTTAGTAACCATAATATAAAATATATTGCAACTCCTTTAGTATCTTTCTTGCACAAGTCTGTACTTCATGTCCCGCTTATGGGCCCTGCTGTTGGCTGTGTTTTACCCAGTTGGGCAAAATGGTAACATTCTTCATCATTTGCAGCCTGTGAGAATTCACTGCACAATAGTGCGAGTGCTGTATTGTGCTACAATGTAGCTTACAGTCCAGTGTGATTAAAATAGAGTGCCAGTTCTCTGAAGAGTTAGTCGTGTGGTGAACCTATTTACACTCAGGTTTATGGTAATGAAAAGACAGTAACAATTGCCCATGTAGTCTTTAATAAAATGGACTGGTCCTTTTAGATTTCATCATTGAAATCTTTCCTGTGTAAAATATGGTGATTGATCCATAAATTCATTCACTACAGAAGTTTTTAACATTTTATTTTTAAAACTAGAGTTACAGTCCTAATTGCCTACTGTACCAGCTACTGCTAAAGTCAAACACAGCATTAACTGTCAGCCTTACTGTTAACACAGGTGGCCATACAGGACCCAGCAGCTCTATTAGAAAGTTTCATCTACAGTTTTCCCATGTCGAGACTGGATATGTCTGCCACCATTTTTCTATCATCATCTTGTTTGAGATACAGCTACAGTACACCATTTGCAGAAAACAGATAGATATATGTCTGACTTCTACAGCAAAACCAAGCTGGCAGAAAGACAAAGTGCATATTCCAATCCATAATTTTCGTTCTCATATTTACAGTTGTAAAATTCTTGCAGTACCAGAGATGAACAGTAATGCAATCCAGACAAAAATAAGATTCTTGAACCCTAGAAAAGTCTTAGAAGTACATGCCAAATGGGGAATTTGCTATCCATTCCAAGAATTGCATGTTCACAGATACCCCAAGGAGCAGAAGGGGGAATATCTGAAAAAGCTTTAAAACTGAAAGTGTAGAGCAGACATTCACCTTGATTCATCCACACATTCTGAAAATCAGTTAGTTGTGCCAACATGACATTTTATATTGTTTTGCTTTATCGTTGGGGTTCTCTATTTGAAAATGGTATTTGTATTTTAACGTAGAATTGGAACTCTCAAACAGAATATTGTGCATTTTTCAAGAGTGGGTGGGAATGGCTGGATTGGTTTTGAATATATGCAGCTATTTTTTTTTCCTGAATCACAGTTGAATAACACCTTTGCCTCTCTAGATCTAATTTGTGTCTGTATATAATATATATTTGATTTGTTAGAGACTTGGTATGCTTAAATAAATACAGGTAGTCATGGTTTATATACATGCATACAGAAGCCTACAAGTACAAAGAGGTTTATATATGTATGTAGAGGAGGAGTGGTTTTGGACTTGTGCATAGCAAGTATGATCATGTAGTCACACCAAAGTCACAATTACTGTTTGTTTCTGTAATCAGTTCTCTTTTCTTTTGCCAAAGTGAAGTCAAATACAGAACTTCCTTTTTTTTGAATAAAGTTACTTTGTAAATTTAGAAGACCCTTAATTACTTTTAGAAAAACACCTTTAGTACATGGCACTTGGAAAGAGTTTCATCCATTTAACCTAAAATATTTGGCTAAATTTCCAACTGATTTTATTTCTTACTAACTTAGTATTATTCTGATCTAAAATACAAAAGAAAAATAATATATATACATATTAGAAAGCTGAAGCATGGAATATATGTTGTTAAGATGATAACTGCAGAAAATAACCTCTGGGTCATAACAGGGTTAGCTAACTTAAGTGTGGGAACTTTGGTGAAATGTAATGCTTTCTGCTTTACTAGTGTTCATTTTAATAAGAGTTAGAAAACTACAACAGTTCAAAGAGCAGAATTACTATTTCATAGTCCAGTCTTGGTGGTATGATGAAGAGAAATGAAGGCAAGTTAGCCATCCTTCATTCCTAATCAGGTATAATAGAGTGGTTTGGTACACTCTTCAGGAAAAAAAGAAATTACTAAAGTTGAAATTAATGCTAGTTAGTGTGATTCTGTAGGTAGTAGAAAACTGTATTGTCTTTTGGGAAAACAGAAGGCAGGTTATGATATGATACAAGTTCTAAAAATGTTGACTTTTTCATTTAGAGAAATAACTGAGCTTCTTCAGTGTTTATAGTACAGGTAGATTTAATGTATCAAGCACTTTTTTGAAAGCCAGTGACATTCTTATTTTTATTTTTTAGAAGTCCTTATCAGAAATTAATAGAGTATATGTGAACAGAGTATTACAAATAATTTGAATTTAGTACATAAGTTGGCACAATAAATTAAAATATCCTTGTGATATAATTAAATACTATGTTTTACAGCTGGAAATCAAAAATGCAGACTGTAGCTATAGGGCAGTATAAATGCTGAATGACATTTTGGAAAGGAGTGACCAAGAGGTGAATTGAGACTCATTGTGGAAAATGGGTGCTTGGTGCAATGATGATCTTATGTTCCTTTTTGAGTTAGGAACCAAGCACACCACCAGCAGAGACCTGTGGGAAAGCTGAAACCCATCAGTGTATCTGATTCCAAATTCCATCTTCAGAAGGGCTGAGGAAATACTGCAGGGAGTTATGGATTCAACAGAAGTGATTAAAGTGAATATTAGGAGGACATTCTTTCTTTTAAAAAGAATTCTTTAAATTGAGTATGAATTAATCTGGTAAAGAGAAGCCAGAGTGGTAACCATAATTAACCATGTAGAGTTGTTGTTTCTTGATGGTGCATTCAAACAGGTCACTAGGAAAGCTGATGCCTTCACCATACATGTGGAATCTTTAGGGTGTAACTAGATTTCAGCAGAAAGTTACCTAAGTACTAGTTTTTACCTTCTGGAGTTCCTATCAATTCACACTGTTCACAATCCTATCAAACCAAGGCGCAGATGAACCAGAAATTCAAATGGAATCTTAGACTTATTTCACTATAAATTTTCTAGATGAAATAATTTTATTTTTCTGAGTAGAATCTGAAAATTCTGGAGTTACAAACCATCTGGGTAGATCCTTTTCAGTCTTCTGCAAAGAAAGGTTACATCTGCTCTGGCAGTAACTCTGCATGGAGAGAGCAGAAGAACAGTTTCCACACTGCAGAAACTTGGAAAAAGAGGAAGAAGCAGGAAGCAAGGGCAAGAGGAGAGCCTGCAGTTGTAGCTGTGGAATCAAGGGAGCAATTGAGACAAGGATGGAGCAGAGAGCTGTGCTTTTATAGCAACAGAAACTTTCCAGGGATAGCAGGCACTTAAATAATGTATAACAAACTAACAGCTATGTTATATGAAACCTGAATGCAAATTTACTGCATGCAAAGACCTAGGCTTCAAAGATGAAAGGGACAGGTACAGACTATAGTCCCTGATTTGATTCTGCTCTGCCTTATCAGTTTGACATTTTCCTGTTTGCAAAGTCAGGAGGCATTTCTAGTTCTGTTCCAGTGAGTGTGGTTTGTGAATGTAGTCTGGCTTTCCTATCAGCCAGCCTTCTCTTTAGCATGAAGCCTTTTTGGATTGCCTTTCTCACCAACCTAATTTGGCAAAGTGAGCCTAGAAATAAAAAATAAGCAAAGTGTGGACTCTGGAAAGAGCCAAGTATCGAAGTTGTTTATTAACCTAGTACTGATCATAGAACAAGCTTGAAAAAATATTTTGGAGTTAGACTTTCTAAGAATTAATATTTTCTGTGTTCTGAAAAAAAACCTCTTTTGACTGGGAAAAAAGAGGGGGTGGGGAAGCTGAATAATTCAGCTAGTTCATTGTTCATGCAATAGTGTTCAGCTAACTAAGAGAAAGAGTAAATGGGTCCCCCTTACAGGAAACTTCTGATGTGCTAGACTCTGTTATTCCCAAGTGCCACTTGTAGTCCACTCTCTCTGTGTTGCTGTCACTGTCTGACACTCTAAATATTTTATATATATATTTTATTGATGTGTGTTATTCCTGCTGTGCAACTTTGATAAGAAAATGTTGCAGTATACTAGAATAGTATTATGATGCAACTTTTTACAATGCTGTCCCCAATTCACAGAAAAGCAATTCTGGATTGCTTGGATTAAAATACCTCTTTATCTCTTTTCCCCCAATGATTTTATTTTCAGGTAGAAAAGTAGAAGTATGGATTTTTGTAAAAGCTGTTAATCTTGCTCAGTGTAGCTTTTGCCATGCTGTTGAAAATAAAGACCTCCTGACATGGTTGGTTAAATAACTTTACAGTGATAGTCTTTGCTAGTGCTTTTCGCAGGCTCTCTATTTGTGCATACATAGAAATGCCAATGAAAGTCAAATGTAGTTGTCACCCAGCAGTTCCAGGTCTTTTGCTTAGAAAAGGGTGTAATCAGTAGTGGTATTACAGATGAACATTAAGGTTAATAAAACAGATGCAGGGAAATGCTTGCATGTCATGTTCCTGCATTGAAATACTTTCTGCAGTTCACTGATCATGATGAAATTTAAATCAGTCAGAACCTAATTTAAAAAACTTAAAAGTGCAAAATACAAATTCTAACATCAGAAAAATTTGATTTCATTATAATTTCTTTTCCACAGGTGACCATTAGATGGACACAAATAGGCATGAGCAAAAATAAAATTTAAATTCAATTTACAGAAGAGCTTTTTTTTTCATTGAGGGAGGTTAAGAAGTAGTTGCCCAGAGACATTTTGGAGTCTCCATTTTTGGACATTCAAAACCTGACTGGACAGTGCTCTCAGCATCCTCCTGTATTTGGCCCTCATTTGAACAATGAACCTGGACTGTCTGATCTTCAGAGGTCCCTTACAAACTGTGATTCTGTGAAGAAAAATATTTCATTTGATATAGGCAAAATGATTTGCAAAGTTTAGTTTCTTCTTTCTCGTGTTATCACATGAGGTATTTGTAGGTTGAAATCAATTTTCGTATCTAGTGATATACACTTACATACATTTCATTTCTTTGTCACTGAACAACTGCATTGCTTGTCCAACCAAAAAATCCAGGATAGTAAGATTTATTACTTGAGTAAACTGAATTTTATAATACATGCGGTATTTATTTGGCAGTACCTCTGTTTCAGTTTCTCTTTGTGGGTCTCATGGCTAATTAGAATGTTAAAATTCAAATGGGGATTCCTTGTTTTGTTATTCATTTCCTTAACATATTTCTAACGGGGTCTTAAAGTAAGATGTCTGGTAATGTTCTTCTATTATCTGTACTAATGAAATTACGGACTTTCTGAGGTCCTAAGTGATTTTTAAGCCATGTTCTTAGCATCAGTGAATCTGTACCTTCCCTTTGTTTGTATCAAAAATCTACTGCCCATTAGCTTTGATTCTGTTTCTTCTGAGTGGTTGTACATCTCAGAAGAGTATATTATTGTAAATATTTCTCTTTGCAGTGAGGAGCTACGGAAGGAAGCCCGACAGCTGAAAGGGGAACTGCTGGAAGCAAAGCACAAAAAAGAAGAAAAAGCTTTAAAACCCAAAGAGAAAGAAGGTAAGAGGTTTTGTGTAGATCTCCAGTTAACATTAAGGTTTTAAAGGTGTTTTTGGTTTTGTGTTTTATGTACATAAATGTGGACTATGGTTGAAATGTAGATTTTGATTTTCTTTCCCTAGGGATGGTAGTAATGTAATGATGCCAGTATGTAAGGAAATCATATAGGTAGCTTTTGTTCTCAAATCAGGTAGTATTTCTCCTTCTAAGTGTTCTTTAATTACATCCATGCTGTGACCTCTTGACTTGCAAGGTCTTTTTGACTTTCTGACTTGGAAAGGTGCTTAAATGAAGATGGTTAACTTCAAACTCAAAGCTACTGACTTCAGACTTTTACATATCGTAAGACACCAACGGAACTCAATTTCAGAAAGTCACTACCATGTTTATTTTCCTTAAACCTTAGCAAAATGGGATCTTCAGCTGCCTATTTCTTTGTCAGACAGTTTTCATATTCCATTGCTCTTTAAATGTGTCTAAATTGCTAAGTTTATAATAGCATGTAAGGTGCACATTTTAGTCCAGAAGGATGAAACACCCTTTACTGGCCAAACTGAAGAAACAAAAAAATGCCTTTAAACACTCTGGGGTTGTGGGGACACACTTTTAGAATGGATTCTTAGTTCAGTTCTCAATACCATAGAAATATGAAAGGAAATATAAAACAATTTTTTTAAAAATTCAGAAAGCACACAGTTTACAAAAGAGTAGAAAGTATGACATAATTTTTAGAAAAATTCTTGGACTCTCTTGAATAACAGGTGAGCTTGGTCAGCAGCATTTTGACAATATAAAAAATACAGTATCATGAATTTGTGTATGAAATCTGACACCAGATGTTAAAAATCACTGACTCTGAAAATGTTCTAATAATCACTGAATGGATATAAGTTCTCACTGGCAAAATAATGAATGCTGTCATTAGGCATGTACAAAAAGAACTGTGAGTAGAGGTATAGTATAGGTAAAGTGTAGTCCTTATGTACATATATGATAAATTATCTTGAATAGTGCCATGTATGGCAGTTCTTACACTAGTGCTTAAGTTTATCCCTGTTCTGGTGCCAGTCAGTGGACTTCATAATTCAAGGAAATTCACCTTTACAGTGACAGACTAAAGTAGTACTTAGGCAATAGTTACTACTATGGTACAGTTTGGAAGGATATCTTTTATTCAAGCAAAAGGATATATACCAGGGTTGGTGGGGAACTTGTATTTTTTTTTTAATAAATAGCAGACTGGCCATAAATCAGTTGAAAATCTGCAAATTACAGCTAATATTAAAAATAATCTTGAATAATCTTGGCTTTATGTTTTGTGATAGGAAGGATCTGTTCCAGTACCTATTGAGAAAGATGGATGGCAGGAAAGAACCTATTGAACCTAGTCAGTGGATTACCTAAATATAAATCCTAAAAATAAACATGTTCTAAAATTTAAGGCAAAATTTAAAGGATGTTAAGTGAGACGCAAGTAGTGAAGGATAAAATTATAAATGAACATGTAGTGAAAGATTTTAGGTTTGTACTAGAAAATGAACTGAACATGAATTTACACTCTGATGTGACTGTCAGTGGTGTGGTGTTGCTACAAACGCAGTACCTGTAAAAGGGTGGTGGTATAATTGCACTCAGTTCCAAGTATTATACCAGCAAAAAGGATAATGAACAATTTGATAAAAATGGACAAAACTACCCAAAACTAGCAGGACACTATTTGGATAAGTTTATTAGGAGATACTCAAAGATATGTGTAATTTATGTAGAGAGGGTGATGGAAGAGTGAACTCTCAAGTCAAAGGAATGAAGCATACCTTTATTGTGAAACAGAATTTACAATTGAGGAATAATGGAATAGATTTCAGAAAGACTTTATCTTGAATATAATGAACTCTAACGTAAGTAGAAGTGTTGTACCAAGTGAGTAATTTTGCCCCAAAGTTAAAAGCACTTAGGCATTTTATATTTATTGGCCTGAATTTTCATCAGTACAATAGAGCTATCAACATGGAAGACAGTCTGCTAAATGATAATAGTTTACCTATTCCACATTAGTTTATGTGTAAGAAATTGTACATATTTAAAAAATACTTCTATCAGGAAGTTGATGTGTTAGTAGCAGTAGATTTTTCCGTTGTTCTCTGCCTATTCTTTTGGGGAGTGTGGGATGAGCAGTGAGTTGTGTCATGCTGTATCAGGTATGTCTTTGCAGATGGTGCAGACACTTGCATCGTGTCTGCCTATGCTTTGAACTGGCTACATTAGGAAAAAATGTTAGTTCACAGGCTATGTGACCACATTAATGTGGTTCTGTGCCTTATTAATAAACACTACATCTGAGCCAAAACTTGCAAGCATAGTGGGAGAAATTCACTGGAGATCACAGAGCAGTGAGAGCAAGGCTTAAGTCATACTGGATAGGATTGGGTCTTATTCTGAGAGGATGCTAAGGAAGGGTCGGCAGCATGACACATCTATTTTAAGTCTACTGCACAGATCTTTATTAGTATTGGCATCACATTTAGTATCACTCCTTCAAATTTTTCATATTATGTTTACCTAATATTTTTCTGTATTTGGAGATTAGATTATTTAAGAAGGACTGGAGAGTGAAAATTTAAGTGCTTACATTGTTTCAAGAGGTCAGAGAAAAAAAATAATTCCCTCTGTACATGTTTGATTATAACCAGTCTTCCAATTTGTGAATAGTATTGTTGACTATGCCAGACTGCTGTCAAGACCTTACTTTAAGTAAGACGTTTTTCTTTTATGTGACATTTGTTGTAGTGATGCCAGAAATTACATCAAACACTATCATTTGAGTGCTGAATTAGTCCAGCATTTTGAAGTACTTGGTCAAATATTCAAAAAAGATACTCTTTTCAAAGTTCTGTAGAGTAAACGTGGGAATGTACTTCAGTGAAATCTGCTTCAGACATATAGCATCTGCCCAGTTAATTATATGTCAGTTTTAAATAGTACTAGTATTTAGGAAGTAATATTTTAGTTTTTCTTGTTAGAACATTTTTTTAAACTGACAAATAGTCTGTGGACGATGAAATTTATCTGTCATACGTGAGAAAACAGAAGAGCTGTAAAATACTGTCTAAGCAGGGAAACCTAACAACTAACGTAAAAACCAGCATTCAAGGGTAAGAATTCTACCAAGGCATATAGTACTGAGGCATTTTCTGCTTTGTTTTTGTGATATGATAATCAAATGATCGAAATGTTTAGAAAATTCTCATAATCAAGTGAGGATTCCAGTGTAACGTTATGTTTTACTTTTGTTTTATTATAAAGTTTGGGTGATGTCGGGGGCACTCAAAGAATTAAGCCCTGTCTTACGTGTAAAGATACTTTCTTGAAGTCTGGGACTTTAATAGGCTTTTGCACCCTTCAGAACACTCTGAAAATAACAAAATCCAAATTTTGATGGTTTGGGAACTTTGCAGCATAAATGCAGTAAGTGTGAAGATTTTTTCAGCACATACAGTAGAGCTGTATTGTACTAAAGTATCCACCTGGAATGTGTCATCTTTGCAAAACTTTGTTTTCTCCCAGTGTTTACAAATTTTTTACATTTAGTCTCATAATACCCAGCATCCCTATGCAGTTCCCTTCCTGCTAAAGTGAATACTTTTTTCCTTTTATCTCTCTGTCTGCAGAAGAAAAGAGGACAAAACGTCACTGTAAACTAGCTTTGATTTTTAGTAGTGATCTTAAGCATGTACTCAAAATCCACCAACATTTGAAAATTAGCCTTGTTTTAGACTAGGACCATGTGCCTAAAAGCTACCAAAGTTCAGAAAGCATTTACTAGAAACTTGCAGTTCACACTGTTTTGCAAATCTGCTCTGGTCTTCCAAATAAGTGTTTTGAAGCTCTAGGAATTACTTGTAAGATTTTATTGTTTGAGTTGGCTAAATGAACTAGTAAGTTTGTTCTAGAACTGTTGTTTTTTTCACTGTAGCAAACTGAAAATACAGTAATCAGTCCAACCCTGGAAGCTCGTTCTGTAAGCAAATATATTGAATTGTTCACAGTTGCTAAATATTTCCTGACTCTTACCTAACTTCTTGGCAAACAGTGGCTCTTTAGGATCTTAGGCAGGCCAGAGCCATAGCAACATTAACTGAACAGTTCTTGAAGGTGCAAAGAAAACCATAAGCAGAGCTAGTCCTAAGCAAATATACACAGGAGAGGATGTTACTAATTTTCTCAAGCATAAAATTATTTCATAATGTTTTTCTGGTGTATTTTGCACTACCTTAGACTAAACTATATTTTAAGTTTCAGATACATAATATTTAAAGCTGTAATTTTTTTTACCAAATTCTGGAAGAAGTGAGTTATTTGTCTTGGTTATTAATTATCCAAAGTGTCTGTACGTTCTGTATTTGTAACTTCTGATAGGAATTCTGTTTTAATTCCTGAAATATTACGGCATATTAGAATTTCTTTTATAATTTGTGAGGGTTTTATTTGGTTTGGAGCAAAAGCAACATCTCTTTTTTCAGTCTCAGTAAGATTTTTAAAATGAGTATTGCATACCTTTACAATTCCAAAAGAATGCAATATAAACTGAATATTGATGAGCTGGAAGTGGAATATACTGAACTAATACAGGAATGTGTTTTAGGCCCCTCATTTTAATTCACCAAAACATTCAATCATAATTTCTTTCTCTTCAAACATGAAGTTTTTGAGGTTTTTTTCCTCTTTGGTATTTAGTCTAGCTATGCCATGCATTTCTTGGAATTTCTGTCCAGTAGGTCTTTTATCATGTGAAATGTGTCATCTGAGTTGCTAAAGAATACATTTCAGACACTGAAGAAAATGTAAGGGCCCACCACATTTCAAACAAACACAAACCCTGCTAAATAAACTAGGATGCCTTTTATATACGCATCTTTGTACATTCTTCTTGTTATCTTACCTCAGTTCTAGATAAAATTATGCATATGGAAATTGCATTAATGGGATTACTTTAGCATATCAAGAATGTTTTGTAATGTATGATACTTAAGTGTGTGTAAAAATCTTCATGCTAGCTGTATCTCATCAAAGAAAGTAAGTCTTTCATTGATCCTTTTCAATGCTATAGGTTCTTGCTTTTTTGTGGTGACATTAAATCTTCAGAATTAGCATGTGTTTTTCCCTGTCACAATATGTATTGTTTCTACCCTTCATGATTGTTTCTGGTAATACTTTTGCCAAACCAAATTCCCTTCCTTTTCCAACAAGTGTTTTATGCACAAATTCATTATGTCTTTCTTAAGAAGCAAATAAAATCTGTAGAATTTTATACAGATTCTAATTACAGGAACAGTAATTACTACAGGGTTTGTTGAAAAAAGTTTGTACTGTGGAAGATTGTGTGCATACTCTCAGACCTGCATTTGTGTGAAATTGTACCTTGTCTGTGCCACAGTTGGAAAAGTGTACTTGTTATGGCAAAGTTACACTAGCTGCAGTGCTAGAAATGGAGCCCAGTCTTTAAGAGCAATAACAATGTGAGCCTAAGCAGTGATCATGCTGTTCTGATTTACCACAGGCAGCTGAATTAGAATTCATATTTCTTGGTTTCGTTAAGTGGAAGATAAAATTCCAGTTGTGAAACCAGAGCACTTCTGGTACTTTATTTTTTTTGTTGAGTGTTTGTTATGTTGTTAAATGTACCAGATGCTTTAAAAATTAAGCTTACAATTAGCAAGCTGTTTTCTACTTCACTTCTTATTAGGAATTGATCCATCCCTAAACCATCCACTCATTTCAGTTCAATGCCCTTGGATCACATTTTGCCTTTGTTATACTTCCTCTGGTTTGTAGTTAAAAACTGACATCATTTGAACTGTTCCTTATTTAAGTGCTATTAGGTATTTAACTGCTATAAGATATTATGCTGCATGACATTAATGACATGACATGAGCAAAATAAGGTCTTCCATATTTTTTTAAAATCAATATCTTCATTTCTTGTTTAAAGACTTCAGAATTTCCTCCTTAGCTTCAGACTATCATTGTAAACTATGTCCCAAACCCAAAGTTTTCAGTTAGATTACACCATCATGTTGGCATGTATTGGCCATAATTTCAGGATAGAAGAATCTGTCTGAAAAAAAATAAATTACTTAAATGATTTTGTCACAGTAAGATGAAGACTTTCTTGGTAGTACCTCAAGCTAGCTTGCATAAATTCCAATGTACTTATAAATTCTTTTGAAAGTAGGATGAAATGTATTTTCAATAAGAAAATTGGGTTGCGTTTGTTGGGGTATTTTTCCACTTAACCTTCCTTACTGACAGAATACACACAACAGCTTGTTCAAACTAAAGAAGAAATCCTTTGTTTCATGTTATTTATACACTTTGTGGTTAGATCCTCCTAGGGAACAAGTTTGCAAGATTCCTTTAACTTAAATTATCTTCTGCATCTTGTGATACCTAAATTGAATTTGTTATTTCACTTCTGGGTATCCGTGTCATTTTTCATTAATGTTTGTCTGAAAAAATCCTCTTAGATTAAGGAGATTAATGCCAAAGTCATGACCCTTGTACTTTTGCTGAGCCAGCAAGCTGGACCTAAATTTGTCAACCTTGATATGAAGGTCAAGTCCATCATACAGTGCTGGTGTTCCTCTTATTTTCAGTTCAGCTCAAAAGACTTGCAGGGAATCTGGGTTGCAGACTGGGACATATGAAGTAGTAGGCAGCAATCTACTTTTACATTTTAAGAGGTTTCTTCCCACCAAGTCTCTCTCTTCTGGACTTTTTTCCTTGCTTGCTAATTACCAGTCAGACACAAAGTAATTTTATCAAATAATTCCTGCTTATCAAAAATATAATATATAATTTCTATTGAAAAGTACTCTGTGGTTTTGTAATCATTGGAGTTTTCAAGTTTTAAAATGTTAATAACCTGTTGACTTAGAGGCTCTTGAAAATCCTTCCTGTTTTGTTGCTTGCTTTAAATGTTTTGTGACAGGTTGTAAGACTTCATGAAATACAAGCATGTTTTAAGTAATTTTAATGAAATATGTAAAAAGACAATGCGTA
Source organism: Argya squamiceps (assembly GCA_037834095.1). NCBI lineage: Eukaryota > Metazoa > Chordata > Aves > Passeriformes > Leiothrichidae > Argya > Argya squamiceps. Next base: position 54,102,565 of record JBBMKD010000115.1, on the reverse strand, counting down.
CAAGGGCACAGCTCTTTTGGTTGACTCACTCTGAAGTTAGTTCAAGTGGATCTGATTGTCTTTTGTCTGAGTTATGAAAAGGTTTTCCTAGGAGGCAGAGAGCATGAAGTTGAGGATTAGAAAACCTCTCACAGGCAGAGACTCAAGAAACAATAATCTCAAAAGAAGGCTTTAACTGAAATTTAAATTATTTGTATTAACAGTAAGTGGCACACATAGGAGTGTGATAAAAATACACACAACTTCAGGAGAATTCTACCCATTTTGTATGAGAATTGTATTTGAGCTGCACTTCATTGGACTAAATTTTAGTCAAAAGACCTAAGTGACTAATGATCACATCTTTAAATTCAGCATATGGATATCAAAGGGTGCATTCCAGGTTTAAATGTTTGTGGCCAGCTTGTGACTGGCATTTTCGTACATGTTCGAGAACACTCTTCTCAGTTCTTTTGCTTGTCATAGATGGGCAATTATATTGATCATGGGATAAATGTGATTCCCTTCAAAGCACTCATTTAGGTAAATGCCACCTGTTTTTTATAAGGAAGCAGATAGTTTTGTGCTTCCAGTTATTTATCTGGGGGCTAAATGTTAGTAAAAGAAGATGCTATGTTTTTTCCAGAGAACACTTTGGATATGTGCATTTATGCAAAAATTAATGCATTTTTTTGACATGGGGTTGGTCTTGAAGTAAGAATGGGTTTTTTAAATAGTAGAAGAGATTGACATAATAGAGGGAAGAACAGAGCTTTGTCATTATGTGTGGTAGTTTTTCATGAACTTCTGTGCTCCTCAGTTCATCTGATATTATGCTGCATGACATTTTATGGCAGGTTTTATATCATTCATGCAGCTGTTTATTCATCCCTAAATGTGTGTGTTTATGCATTTATCTATTTTGGTCATTCTGGAAGATGGATTTTTCTTTTTTGCTGGTACCTGTCATACTCTGTTCATGATTATATCCGACATATCAACTGGAAAACAGAAAAAAAACCCAGCTCTGAATGGTATTAAGTGTGTTTGATTATTTTCCCTGGTGCCTTTTAATATACAATGTAGAAAGGGTTTAAATGTTGTTTGAATGCAATGTAGAAATTAAGATACAAAGGGAATAAGATATTGTATTTGTAGAAATATGTAAACAAATATTTTATATGTAGATATATCATTACAAGTTTATTTCCTTTTATTACAAAGTCCCGTGTTTATAAGATTCATAGAAGACTTGAGTTGTGAGAGAAATTCAGTTTGGAATCAGAAACTTTTTCTGTATAACTGTCAATACTTATCTAAAAACCATGGTAACAACAAATTCATTTAGATTTACAGTTCACCAGACAATTTATCCTGAAATTTCTTGAAACAGTTTATCCAAAAATGTTTTCTGTTCAGCATTTGCAATGGACATCCAGGGGGTTTGTTCTTCTGTTTGTTACCAGAAATAACAATTGTATAAATACATGTACATAATTTTTAAGTATACTAAATCAATATGTACAATGTCTTAATGCTATTCAAGAAGAAGAAAATAATGTGAAAGTATGGTGTTGATCAATTTTCCAGTTCAGTTTTTGTCCCATTAAATTATTAATGAATAATTAATTCATTAAGATGGTAATGGGACAGTGAAGACACTGTTAAAAAAAGACAAAGAGGAGTAGCTTTTGAGTCATCCATATATCACTTTGTTATATAAAAATCAGGTATTTTCCTGATTGACAAGATGGACTCTGTTTAAAATTTAAATGTTACTGGGTTTTTTCCCTGTTGCAAAGCCAAGGACTTTATTTGTGGCTACTTCAGCCTACAAAAGAAGAAAACTGTGAATTTTTCTATAAATTATGTTTGTCTACTTTTGAACAAATAGTCACAGAATATTAATACACATAACATTTCAACTGCTACAAGAAAGATCTTCAGAAATGAAGGTCATCTGGTTAAAGGAATTTCAACAGTTTTCATCAGAGGTTTTATTTCTGTTATCCTGCTTTCCCTGGCTCCATAGTAAAATATAATTGAAACAAAAATCTTTTGACTCATTCTCTGCCCAGTACAGTGTTGTGTTTTTCATTTCAGCAAGTAGCAAATCATTCTACTGCTGAGAAAGCAGTACAACTAAAATGTTTTATGGGAGTGTTTTGCTTAGTATTTTATCTCCAGAAAGACACTAAATCATGAAACCAAATTAAATTTGTTTAACCAAATATGTTTCCTTATTCAGAGGAGGACCCTGCTCCAAACAGTGTTGTTGAAGAATACCTTCAGGAGAAGAGAAAATATGAAGACAAGCGAAAGCAACAGCCAAAGAAAGGAGTGTCCCGTGAAGATCAGGTAATATTTTGATGGCCTGAGCAACAAAAATCCAGAAAATTAATTATGTTCATTTTTGAATGTGTTTATGTTTTCATTTGTATAAAAGCAAAGTTTTAAGATCTGTTGTTTTGTTTTCCATTAGAAGAAAATTATTATTAGTAAAAATAAATATTTTAATTACCCACATAGACAGATAAATGAATTTTCAATGTGTGTTTGAAAGGGCTCCCAGTTTAGTTATTATAATCTTCTGAAAGGAAATGCTAGTCATGAAGAGGTGTCCTTGATTACATTTGTGAGAATTGCATTTCTTCACCTTATGCTCTCCTTGGCATAAGATAAATTGGGACAGAAATTTACATATTTGACATTTGTTCTAGCTGGGGTTTTTAACATTTTAAATTACAGTTTAAAACTATTAAATTCATCTATATTTCTTGTTGTGAAATGAAAGAAATAGTAGATAAGTACTGTAAAAAGAGAAGCTGTTTCAAATACAATGAAAATTATAATTCAAAATTAGTTAGGGTGTCTGTAGACTTTAGTAGGCAAATATGAGCAAAATAAGGTTTGCTTTACAAAAATATTTGTTTTTTTCTAAAATAGGAAAGTCTGAAATGGTTAAATATATGAAACTGCTTGTGAAGTGGAAATACCATCAACTTAAAATCTGTGCTGTACATCAAACACGTTGGTTTGTCAGTTCAGCTACGAAGATGTTCCTGTTCACATGTTGAATCTAGAAGAGATTGGAAACTTGATGCTTAGTAACTTCAAAGCAGCATTTGGCAAACCTTTATATATGCAGCAAGCTGATTTAGCTCTAAACTAAGAAGTTTATGGAAACTTTGTACATTCAAAATCCCATTATCTTTGAATCAAAGAGTACTAAAGCTCTGTTGGCAGTGTGGATCAAGGGACTTAAAACCGTGTCTAATGAATTTATATCAGCCCTGTACTGGACATCACCAGAAAACAAGATGAGATGATAGGGATATATATTCTAGTAGAACTTAATTTTTATTTACATAACCTTGCTGGCAACTATTCAACAATAATTAATCAAGTTCTTTGTAATCCATTTCACTTGTGGAGAGCCTCTTCTAGTCTTGCACCTCTTGTAACTGATCCTACATCACAATACCATTTTACATCCTCAGTGGAATAGCTCAGGAAGAGAGAGAAAAGGAATGGTTCCCTAAAATACTAGATAATGGAAGTCCTAGCCCTTCTATTCTACAAGGGTCAAATTTTAAAGGTACTCGAAGCACAGTGTAGCATCTAGTGACTCACTGCAAAAATGCCTACTAAGATATTTCAAAATTATTTCTGTCATCAGGCCTATTCACAGGAATGCTGTCACTAGAGAAAATTAGACAAGACATGAGGAATGTGGCTTTTTTTGGTCACAGTTTAATATTAAAAGGGTCAGTTTGTTTCCATCTATGACCTAGGCAAAGATCTGCTGTCTCAGGTGTTGGAAGTACAGTGTTCATTGGCAATAGTGTGGAAAGCTATAGGACTAGAATGATTTGCAGGCAAAAATATTCTCAAAACTTTCCACTCTCTCATCCTAAACAGAAGATTAGACAGAAAATAAAGAAAGTAAATGCAAAAAAAGTCCTCCAAAATCTGCCCTTGGCAGTGCTAAAATAAGTTTTTGAAAGAATTCAAAAGCCAGGAAACTCCTCAAGTTAAGATTGCTCCCAGAAGGAAATTTGAGTCCAGTGAACACTTCTGGTATTTCCTATTTCTGTTTTCTATTCTTGTTTAGTTTTTTATTCTTTTAAATTTGAAAAACTTGACCAAACAAAACTACACAGCCGTAGAGAGGTGTTTTACAACATAGGTTGCCAACCTATCACCTACAAATCAAATGTAGCCTGCCACATAAATTCAGTTAGGCACTTACTCCCTGGTGCTTTCGTTTTCAGGAATGTCTCAAATATCAGAAAAAAAAAAAAAAAAAGCCGTGGGCTGTGCAAATTATTCATATGCTCTTCACTTTTCTTTTGAAGAGCCCCCCAGTACCATCAAAAGGCTCAGGCATATGACTTTTGTATAATCAAACTCCCATTTGAGATGGTCAGAAACAAGAACTATGGTATGATCTTCAGGTGTCATCTGAGATTTAGTGACTTCATTGTCCTTGAAAGATCCAGCAATGTCCATTTGAGAATAGAATAGCAGATTTAAATGAGTATGAGCTTTATGTGTTCATAAGAACCTGTATCTGCAGAACCAGTTAAGTTGGTTCATTTTATTTGGGACAAAAACTTCGAATTTTTTCTATGTCCACACATAATTTAAAAAATCATCAGCATAAAGTATATAAATATCAGTTAAACTGGGTCTTCAGGGCTTGACTGGTTTGTAATTTATACAGTGGATTGCTGTAAAAGACGACAGTAGAAGGTCCAAAAAGTAAAATTAATTGTCTGTGGTGTTACTTAATCAGCTGTTTTATTCTGTTAGTAGCTACAAGTATTTGTTCCTTAAATTTCCTCCATTTTTATTAATTTAACAAATAAATTTGTTCCTGCATTTTTATTTCACTAGAAGATGAGAGAAGTGCTTTTTCATGCCTGACAGGCCCCTCCCTGCTTGCTCTTGTTGCCTCAGCACTGCCTGCCCACTCACCCCATGAGTGCCCTCCATGCAGTCCCTCTCTCACACCCACCATCCCTCTCACTCTCTACTTGCCTCTCAAAAGTGTTTCTTCCAAATTCATATGAAAGATCACTCTCCTTGTACTTCTTCTCAAAATAATAAAAACGCTGTATGTGCCTGTTGGTGTGTAGAAATACACAACTTCTCTAAAACCGTGTGTGTAATTTCAGACACTGGCTTTACTGGACCGATTTAAAACAAAGCTAACGCAGGCAATTGAAGAAACTCCTGAAAATGAGCTTTCTGAGCCTGACGTAGATAATGATGAAGGATGGTGAGTATTTTCTGTTTGGATTTCTGTGTTTACCAATAGAAATCCTGCTGTGCTGATATGGTCTCACTGAGTAGCAGGAAACACCAAATGTGAAGGCAGCTGCTTCATTAGGAATCAGCTGAAAGGTACTGGTTTATCACTCTGAAAAATAAGACATGAAACTACATGACATTTAGCATTCTGAAGTTTTAAGTCCTTCTAATGCTGTGGGTTTGGGGTGGTAAGTATTTTTAAATGGTGGATGAGATGAAGATAGACTGACTCATCTGAAGTGTAGTGACCCCAAGATAGTGGGCTGTTACTGAAATTGATAAAGCACTGCAGAAGTTACTGCCTCAATGCCTCCCAGTCAAGGCATCAGTGTGAACCCTGTTGTCTCATGTTCATCTTTCATGCAAATCACCCACCTTAGGTAATCAATAGGGATAAAAATCAAAATTATTTGAAGTGTGGTCTTGACGCTCTAGGCTGCATGCTGTTAAATGCTTGTAAAAGTATGCATAATGCAAAAATGCATAAAATGCCTGCAAAAAAGAAAAGAAATACTAACAAAAAAGTTTTGTAAGGATATGTCATCTCCATTTATAAGGCAAACACTACAGCTGCTCCAACAAAATAGGCTGTCTCTGCCCACAGTTTTTTTAATAGTTGTGTGCATAAGCTATTGGAGCTACAGGAAAATTACCAGTAAAATAAAAACTTCAACAAAGTTCTTGGCAAATGTTTTAAGACAACCAGTATTTCTGTATCCCAGATGACTTAAAATTATTTTGTTGCTTCTTCAAACAGTGTTTCCTTCCTTCATTATGTCTTTTCCTACCTTGGGCTCTTTGAGGATGAGAGATAACATACAATATAAATTTCAAGATCCTTGGATTTCACTGATATTTTGAGATCCTTCTGAGCTACCAAAGTGCTTCTAAGTCCTCCAAGAATTACAATGCAACTATTTCAGTTGGAAGGGACCTACAAAAATCATATAGTCCAACTGCCTGACAGCTTCAGGGCTAGCCAAAAGCTGTAGAATGTTGTTAAGGGCATTGTCCAAATGCCTCTTGAACACTGACAGGCTGGGGGCATTGATCTCCTCTCCAGGAAGCCTGGTCCAGTGTTTGACCACCCTCTTGGTAAATAAATACTTCCAAATATCTGGTCTAAACCTCCCATGTCCAGTATTCCCTTATCTGGCCTTTTTATGAACTTGATCTTCATGTCAAATATTTTCTTGTCACAGTAATATGACCAGTCTTTTAAATACTTTTTATGGAGTTCACACATATCTTTCCTATTTCCTTCTGAGTAACTGCTGATACCTAATTGTCAGTAATGCTATCCACTGTAACTCCTACTGAATGAAGAAGTACTGTAATTTCTTAAGATTATGAAGTTGTATTTTTGTTCAGACAACAACATTACATTCAGCATTACACTAAAACAAATACTTAAAATAATATGGAACTTCATAATAGACTAATAATCTCATATTAATTTTGCAGCTCAGTAAGTGTTCATGTTAATGTTACAGAAAGATGGGACAGCCTGTTTTCAAATAATTTACTTGGAGGCCAAGTAAATTGTAAAATATATGTTACACAAATTGTCTGTAAACAACATTAACAAAGCAATGAAATTTTATGAAAGCTATTAATTATTGTGTGAAGCACTCAGAAAGTTAAATTGCATATTTTGGATTGTTTATGTTTTCAGTACCTTTGTTGTATAAGAATATTTGAGATAACTATAGTGACTTTATGCTTTAAAATTCTTTCTTAATTTGAATCTACTCCTCAAAAGACAGTAATTTTATTTCATTTGATTTTTATGAAATACAGTTAGTGTATGCTAGGCATATATGATACACACAAATGACATGATTCCTCCAGGCCATTTTGTAGGTCATGGCTGATGTTTTTATGGGAAGGGAAAGCCTGCCAGTATGGTTTGCTCTACTGTCAGGGTGTGTTATCTGAGGTAAAATGATTGCCTCTAAGACATTTTTATGTGTCCATGAGTGGCCACACATTGAGGTATAATTTTTGTTCTCTGTCAAGATAGAAACCATTACCAATTTGTTATGTTTTCTTTTGTTTGGCAAACTTCTCTCTGCATATTTGGCTGAGCTGCTGTATTGGCATGGCGCATAGCAGACGTTTGGGCACTTTTCAGCAGCATTCTACTTTTTATGCAATAAAAAATGAAGAAATATGACTCTATTGTAAACAGTGTGTATGGTGTTTGATAATTATTACCAGATTTTACTGTCTAAGAACGCATCTGAGGAACTGTTGTGAGGAGTGCTGAAGAGAAATGCATAAGACTAAGTTTTAATATGGGATATCAGAATCTTTGTTGAGACATTTTATTGCAACCTCTACTGCTGTGTGAGAATGATTATCTGTATTTGTCTGCAGCAATCAAAATCCAATTTCCCTTACAAAATTCCAAAATATCATAATAAACATGATATCTGCTTAAAGAAGGGGTTAAAGAATAAAAGTGTCTGACAGTAAGGAAGTGGACACAATTTTACAGCATCTGGGTACCTTAAAAAGACATTCTTGATATGAGTTCTTCCAGGCATTATTTTCCTTATGGCTTCATATTGAGAACTGGTGCTTGTGCTTTCCTCTTAATGATTTTTTAGATGTCCTCAGTACTTTTTGATTACTTGTTGTTCTTTATTTGCTTACAATCCAAATAAGAAAGGATTGAGATGCATTACTAGATTCTTCTCTTTCTTAAAGTTTGTACAGGGTGCCACAGAAGTAGGTAGGGATTATCTGACAGAATTCCTTCACATTCTTGGCTTAAAATCTTAACCAAGACTTCTCCCCAAAATGTAGGTGAGGTCAATCATAGTGGCAGTGAGGTGTCACTTGCTTAGAGATTAAAATTGTGAAAACCAAGTATGTTGCAACAGAAAACCCAGCTGGAATAGTTTATCTACTTGATACTTGCCACTTGGATTAATTGATAGGCCTGAGTTTGAAAGAGAAAATACTGCACAGGCTACACTTACTCAGAACACTGCTGCTACTCATCTTGTTTAGACTTACTGGGACAGGTATTTGTAATATTTGTAATACTATGTAACATAGTTGCATGCATGTGGTACCCATTCAGGTAGTAGTGACACTTCAGGTTCAGGTGATAATATCAAATAGTTGCAACTGTAGTCAAACACAGATATCATTCCAGAAGGTGTTACAGCAACTGCAATGAAACTAGTAACACAGATCCTGTGAACATGACAAAATATTTTTCAGAGGGAGAATCCAGCAATGGGATAAAAAAATTCTGATGCAATCAAGTACATTCAGAAATTGTTTCAGTTAATCTGTGCAAAATATTCCTCTTCTAAGAGGATAAGAGTGATACTTAGTACTGTAAAATACCCTTCGATCAAGTAATTCTGAGTGTTCCAAGTGCTTCTTTCAAAATGTGAAATCTGAGACTAGATACAGCACTCAGCTAAGTCTTTGTCCATGTTGAGTGGAAGGATTACTTTCTTTGTTGCTGCTTTTTTCATTCCTGGTTTTCAATCCTTTCTAAGCCACAAATCCTTTCCTATTGAATGGTTGCCAAACTTAATTCTGTCCTGTACCCATACTGTTGATCACTCTTATTGGAATTTAGCCATTGCACTTCTTGAATTGTATCTCATTTTTCATACTGCTACTCCTGTTTGCCAAAATCACATGAATTCTAAATATTCCAATAAACATTAGGAACTTCATATTATGCATATAGTTCTGTAATTATATTCTTCTCCAGTAGAGTCATAAATGGAAATGAACTAACCAACCATTACCACACTGCACTTTTCACTTTGACGTTGAACTGTGGCTGTCTACTCCTAAAAACAGGGCTCTCCAGCTGAATTTTACATGCTTGTGAAATGTAAGAAATAAATCTTCACTTACCTGTATGGAATACTGGCTTTTGTGGAAGGAACAGATTCTCTGCTATAAAAATACATATCTTGTCCTTAACAAAAATTCTGGACTTACACTCTTCTCTTTCTGATCTTTTAAAACAATTGGATGCTTCCTGAAACTGCAAGACTTATTGGCACACTGAAGTATATGTAGTGCTGGACAGCTTTTGAGTTGGTGGATTTTTCTGTAGTAAGGGAACCACCACATTGCTTGTTGAAAACTCGCCTAGTTGCCAAGTCAGTTTAGCATATACCCATGTAGGATCTCCATTATTTATATAGTCTCAAGGACAAAATGCACAAAAAGGTTCAGGTATCAATTCCAGTACCATTCTTGAATTTAAAACTTAATCATCCTTAACAAGTAACTGAAAATTCAGGATGATCATCACTCCATGCCACTAAAATACCATACATTGCACAAAAAACCAATCAAGTTTGCAGAACCTTATAAGACATGGAAGACACATAGGTTAGGAAATCATGATGGGTTAATTTTTAGATTGATTGAAAAAATATGCCCATTTGTTTACTTCTTGAGACTGATGCTCTTTAGTGTCTTTATCAGTGACAGAGGCAGTGGGACCGAGTGCGCCCTCAGTACATTTGCAGGTGACAGGAAGCTGAGCAGGGCAGGTGACACTACAGAAAGATGGGATGCCATCCAAGGGCACCAGGACAAGCTTGAGAAGCAGGTTCATGTGAATGTCATTAAGTTCAACAAAGCCAAGGTGATGCATGTGGGCCAGGGCAATCCCAGGCAAGAGCACAGAGTGGGAGCAGCCCTGCCCAGAAGGACTTGGGGGTGCTGCTGGCTGAGAGGCTGGACATGACCCAGCCATGGGCACTCTATCACTCCCAGAGAGCCAAACGTGTCCTGGGCTGCATCCAGAGCAGTGTGGGCAGCAGGGCCAGGGAGGGGATTCTGCCCCTCTGCTCTGCTCTGCTGAGACCCCACCTGCAGGGCTGCACCAGCTCTGGGGGCCCAACACAGGAAGGGTATGGGCTTTTTTGAGCTGAGAAGGATCACAGAAATGATTGGGGACTGGAATATCTCTCCTGTGAGAAAAGGCTGAGGGAACTGGGCTTGTTCAGGCTAGGTAAGAGAAGGATCTGGAGAGACTTTATGGTAGGTGGTAGGTATTTCAGTAATTAAAGGGTGATTAAAAGAAAGAGGCAGAACGACTTTTTATTTGGGCAGATAGAGACAGGGTGAGGGGTGATGATTTTAAATTAAAAGAGGACAAATTTAAAGTAGATGCTAGGTAGAAAGTCTTTACTCAGAGGGTAGAGGCAGTAGAACAGGTTGCCCAGAGGGGTGGCAGATGACCAACCCATGGTAATGGGCTTGGACTGGGTCACCTTTAAAGATCCCTTCCAAGCCACACCATTCTGTGATTCTATAATATGAACATTGCATTGAGGCAATATTTTGTTCCTGCTTGAAAACTATTTCCATACTGGTAATCTGAGTTCTGATAAATATGTTTTTACATTGTTGCTTCTTCAGCTTTGACTTCATGGAAGATGCCAAATTCATCCTGTTGGACCTTCAATATTCAGTACAAACTGAAATATTAACATGTAAAAGTTGTTCCTTATCAGATGAACATGATTATGTGAAGTGCATTAAAATTGCTGCCACCAGAGTATCAGCCAAAATCTGTATCATCCTTAGTAGAAGGATTTGGTCTGTTATTAATCTCATTAGTTCAGAAGTCAAGGCTGCAAGCAGACCCATGGTTGATTTTAGAGTTTGTGTTACAGTGAAGCCCAGCAATTCTTCCTTCATTCTGCACCTGGCTAGAAGTTTAGGATTTCTTCTTCAGGATTCGGATCTCATCACTGGCCTTTATCTGCTCTCAGTAATGCACTCTGCAGCCTTTCAGAATTTTGACTGAGACTGCCAGCATGCATAGTTCATTTAATTAATAGCATGTGATGCCAGTGCTTCATAACTGAACCACTTGCAGTGTTTCCTGGGTGGAATGTAAGGTGTTACACATGAAACATAAAGCTTCTTAATCTTTAGAAGAGATCAATTTTTCCTTCCCTGTGGAGTGCTGTCACAGCTGTAACTAAGCGACAAATGTAAATAAGTCACTTAAGTATTTTTGGAAGTATGTCTAGACTCTGAAACTTAGTCTTTCTTTTTATTTGAAATAACATAAATCCATTCAGCTTTCAGATATACTGTGGGACAAGAAAGAATGAGTAAAGTGGGAATTTGGAATGAGGTGGTAGTTTTTCACATGGTTTTTCAGTCTAAAATTCTTCTGGTTACTTACCTTTGTTGAGTCTAAACTATTCTGAATGTTGGTTTATTTGAGGTGCAGGAAAAATAGACTTTTTAAAATCAAAGTGAAAAAGGCAATGCCTGAAAATATCATGCAATTTGCACAAAAGGTCGTTGTGAAAACTGTGTGACAGTAAAGGTCTTCCATTTTAAATGAGAACGTATTTCATGTCTTGATTAATGGATGGTTTCATGTCCATGTTGTGTAATTACTAGTGTTGTTGGAGCTGTTGTGTTCTAAGTTATTTATAAAAATCTCATGTAAGATAATGAGGATTAAAACCAATTCAAGGGAATTTAATGATGTACTTACTTTAATGCACTGTTTAAAATCTCATGTGTCTTAGCTTTTAAACATATCTTCTTCTTGGTCATAAAATATTTTGATGTGCACAGTGATGCTTTACATTGATCAGATCACCTGATTTTAGCAGAAATTGAAGGAAATAGGTCTGGTTTTATTAATTTATTGGTTCTGTGGGCAAAGAAACTCACAGCAGTTCAGTGCTAACCGTTTAAAGTGCAGCCTGGTGTATATAAGTCAGATACTGCAATCTGTTCCCAATTCTGAATTTCAGATAACTGTCACCAAGGCCACTTAAATATTGTGGGAACATTGGGTGCAATTGCTGAGCTCTTTTTGCCAGGACAATAATTGCAATTTGAGTGTACAATCTTTTGCCCAGTTTGCAGAGATGGTTTTTGCTTTACTCCAGAACAAACAAAAAATGGATCTATATATTCAGTGAAGGTCAATAGTTAGGCCCTCTCTTTTCTTTAAGAAATGTTTTTGTTCATAATACAAGGAAATCTCCTTTCAGAATATTTATGATTGGTTTCATGAAAAATGTGGCACAATTAGGAGTGGAAATACACAATATTTTACTTACCTTGCATTCTCACAGTAAAAGGTTTTGTAATAGAGAGAGATTTGAGTCTTAAAACAGTATCAAGGCATCACTTTTCAATGCTTACTTTTGTAGACTATAGGCTAGAATTGGTTTTGACTTGGGTCTTTTTTAACTGAAATTCCAATTTCAGAATCAGGTAAATGTTGAAGTTTGCCAGACTCTCTTTATATTACAATATTTAATTTCTATTAAGAACTAAATCACAATGCACACTGTTAATATTTAATCCACACACATTTGATAATGTGTTCCATTTTATTGACAGGATTTCCTATTTACTGCAGCATATACTATTGAGATTTGCAGGGTGAAGTTCTTCAGGATAGACACCTAAAAGTATTGGTTATATTTCTTTTATAAACCTTGTTTTATTTACATTTTGTAAAATGCAGGTTTTTCTTTCCTACAAACCCGCAAATTCAGGGTTATGAAATATGGCTTCCTCAAGATTAGCACCAGTCTTTGCAGCTTCAGTTGCAGAAGCTTAACTGTGACAAACACAGTAAACCCCTGAAAACTAAGCTGCAGTCTGTTTTACATGCTGATGCTAGCTTGGGGAATGACAGAAAAAGTGCTGCTGTAATTTATGCCAGTGAGGCACAAAGATGGATTAAAGCCATGTTTGCTCCCCTCCTCCCATCCAGACTTGAGCCAGCGTTCCTTCACTAGTCTGGAAAAACTGGCTCTATATTAGGTCTCTCCTGCTAAGGCCATTGATTTACTCAACTGCATTTTTTAAAAGTTGACAAAATACTTACTTGATTGTTACAAAGGATAAATGAATGCCAGAGGTCTGTATTAGAAACACATTGGAAAGAGAGGTTTCTATTTGGCAAAAAAATAAGCGTTTGTTTGGGTTTTAGTACTGCCACTAACCTTTAAAGGAAGAAAGAAAAAAACCCCTTCTGCTGTAAATCTTTCTTTTTTTTCCTCCAGTTTTGTCTCTATCTTCACCCCTGTACTGCTAGAATATGGTCAGACTTTGCTTGATCTGTAAATGCCAACCCCTACCCCACTGTTTCAGTCAGTAATTCTTATTAACAAATAGTTCTTCTGCTGACATTGTATATTGATTGCCTCTAGCTGTTCAGCATGTCTGAGAAACTCAAAGCATATTAAGCAGGGTTTTTTGCTTGTTTATTTTTTGTTAATTCCTCCATAGCTGAGCTTATTTGGACTAGGCATCTGAGCTTTGACTACTGTTTGACTTAAATTCAGAGATGATCCATGCTTCAGTCAAGGGATATCTAGTGTTAGATTTACTGTCTGGAAATCTGACTTTTTTTCTTGCCAGAAAATCTAGTGAAGAGAAGAAATAGTCTTCTAAATCTTTATTAGCCTGGCTTAAGTTTCCTGCATATTTACACACCTTTTCAAGCACCCCAACTTCATCTCATTGAATGTCATATTTAAGAAGTAAGGATTTGGGTATATTCAGAATGAGAGAGGGAGGGGCAAAAGAGAAAGGAGGGTGTCCAGAGAAATCTGAGTGTTATGAAAATCTGAGTATGTTTGTGCTAGAAATACTCTCCTCTCCTTTCTTTTCACTCCAACTCTGTGCTGTGGTGATACAATAATGCCTGACTGCTTGTGTAAACCTGGGGAGGAGATCTGCTGACTGACTTCAGTGTCAGATGTTGTACAAGCTATTGCCAGAGACAGGATGCTAGACTGGGTGGATCACTGGTCTGTTCTGGTGTGGTGGCTCCCATGTCCTTGTAGTAAATGCAATGTAGAGTTTTTCTGTACTGGTGTGCTGTCTGGAAGAACATCTGGAATTTGCATTTTAGTCTTCCATACCAGTCTACTCGATGAGGAGCAGTTGTCTATGTAAAGCATCCATCTTCTTGCATTAAACATTAAACTGCTTAACATTTTTGTGAAGGGGTCAAGGATGTAGTGTAAATATACTATATATATTAATTGTTATAGAACAGAAGCAGTATCAAGATAGGATAACTGAATTTTATATAGAAAAATATTTATTTGTTGAAAAAGTAAGTTATCATAGTTTTACATAGTCCTCCTGATACTATCAGAACTCAACACATTTTCCCACAGATTATCACTGAATAAGGTGAGCTTTTTCATAGTTAAGGTGATTTCCCCTTCTCTTAGAAGGTTACTTACAAGTAAATATTCTTTCAAGAGAAGAAGATTTTTAGTATTGTCTTGAACAATCCGTGGAAACAATAATACATTAGTCTTCACCAAAATTAGGTTATTTTATTTTTAGCTTTGCAAAAACTGATGTCTTTGGGGTTCTTTTTAGGCTGGAAGTCCAATGATTAGTGAAACTATTTGTTTCTTTCTATAATTTTGGTAGTGATTATTTTGTGATAAAACTAAGCGTATTACATTCAAATAAACTATCTTAAAAGGTGTTATTTTAGAAATATCTGCAGAAATTCTGTTCTCATCATTTTATGCTGTAGGCCAAGACAAAGAGAAAATACAAACAATTTATTCTTTGGTCTGTAGAGGACCCAAAACTTGCTGGTTATTCTGAAGAGGTTAAGCCAGTTTTCAATCCTCCACTAATTGTGATATACAAATTCAAAGGGCTAGTTAAAGCTAACAGAAGTGTACAGACTGACTTTTCAAGTTTTCATCAATATTACTAGCTTAACAGTGGGGACATTTTTTGCTTTGTGCAAGAGCAGCAGTAATACCTTTGTTGTTTTGGTGTTTTGACCCAGCCATCAGCCAAGCCTCAGGCAGCTGCTCTCTCACTGCCCCACCGGCACGGTCCAAGAGAGAATCAGAAGGGTAAAACCTGAAAAACTTGTGGGTTGAGATACACACAGTTCATCAGGGAAGGCAAAAGCCCCACATGCAAACAGTGAAACAAGGAATGAATTCACTGCTTCCCATGGGCAGTTCAGCCATCTACAGGATTGCAAGGCCCCATCGTGCATGACAGTAACGTGAGAAAACACACTCCATCAGTCCAAACATCTCCCTTTCCTCCTTCTTCCCCCACTTTATGTACTGATGCCACATGATCTGGAATATCCCTCTGGTCAGTTGGGGTCACCTGCCCTGGCTGTGTCTGCTCCCAGCCTCCCAGGAACCCCCAGCCCCCTCACCAGTGTGGCAGCAGGAGAAGCAGAACAGGCCTTGGCTCTGTGTGAGCCCTGCTCAGCAATAACAGAAACATCATGATAGTATCGACCCTGTGTTCAGCACAAATCCAAAGCACAGCCCCACACCAGCCACTGTGGAGAGAGTTAACTCTACCTCAGCCAAAAACAGCACAAACAACTGAAAGCTGAAATACTGTAAGCTAATAGACTCTTCTGGGTCTTGCAATTAACCTCAGGAGAGTGCAGGAGGTGTTTATAGCAATAATAAAATTTAAAATTTCTGTGTAAAATCTGTATCACAATCACTAACATGGATTGAAACAACATTTTGAAGAAATAAGTCTTTGATATGAATACTTAATGTTTGACGTGGAGTGCAGTATGGCACATAGCTGTATTTATAACTATTTTCTAACTGCTCTTCTAAGCATTTTTTTAACATTTAAAACTTTGATGGAATAACTAATTATTTGGATTTTGCAATATCTGAATAGCAAACTTTATTTCTCTTTTTAATTATTAAGACAATAAACATGAAAAATACAGGATGTTATAGGAACATTTGAAAAAGGGACAAGATATCCCATCATTATGAAGGGACATGAGGAAAGAGAAACAAGGAATGTGGAATGGTGAAAAGAAGTACGGAAAAAAAGAAAGAGTGAAGTCTCTTATTGGGAACCATCACAGCAGAAACCTATGATCAGAAATTATTGCTAGAAAGTGTAAGTCAGTCTCTTCTCCCAGTTAGGAAGGGATAGGACAAGAGCATGTGGCCTTAAGGTGTGCCAGGGGAGGTTTAGATCGGATTTTGGGAAAATTTTGTTCACCACAAAGGTTATCAGGCATAGGAACAGGCTGGCAAGGAAAATGGCTGAGTCACCATTCCTGGAGGCATTTAAAAGAATGTTGATGGGGCACTTCAGGACATGATTTAGTGGGCTCGGCAGTGCTGGATCAACAGTCAAATTTGCTGATCCAAAAGGTCCTTCCCAATCTCAGTGTTTCTATGGTTCTCTGATTATAAACTTAGTTGAAGTGAAATACCTGGTTTGGCACACTAGGTGTGGTGGAAGTGTATGATACAGTGTAAGGTTTAAATACCAAGTGCTTCAGAGTGGTACAGGCTTTTGTAGGTAATTTAGCACAGCTCCAGTAGTATGAGTTAATGAAACAAACAGTACTCAAGGAAGTTGTTCTGTGAAACATCTCTTTTGAGACAGAAGTGGCTGTGTGAAACTGTGATAATTAGAGAGATTATTCCATCTTTGAGACTAGGTCTGTCATGGTACCTGTGATATCAACCCTCATTGCTGTAAGAATTGAAACTTACTTAAAGTACTTGGTAAAAAATGTTTTTTTCCTTTAATGATCTGTAAGGAAGAGAAATTTGGATTACAAGACTCCTTTGGATGAAAAGAGGGATGATGGGTTATGGTACACAAGAAGGAAAATTAATCTGGATGGTGAGACAGGGCAGATAGAAGCTACAAAATTTGCTTAGAAGTTGTATTACACAGAGCACTTAGTGATAGTGCAGATATCATTAGAGACACAAACATACTTCCTCTCTCCTGCTGCATTGTTTACAAAATTATTTGTAAAGCTCTTGGACACACTTATGCAAGGAATGATGACAGCAGCCTGATCCAAGAGGCTTATTTTACTTGTAGCATCTTAATTTAAAACAAACAAAAAAAAACCTGGAAAAACATTAGATGTTAGTAATGTATTTCCTCCTTAAAAATTCCCTTTGTTTCATGGCCTTGACATTCTTTTTGCCTTGTTCCTATTCTTGTTCTCTTGCCTTGATTCAAAATTTATGCTTCTTTTTAGTTGTCATTTGACAATTTTCTTCACTTGATTTACAATTTGATAAGTCTCTTGCTCTCTGTTTTTGTTTCTCATTCTTCTAGTTTTTTAGTCTTTACCTTCCTTAATTTTTTTGTAGTCTCTTAACTGTCTCCCAGTGTTTCTCAAATGTCTCTCCTCCTCCTGTGCCACCCACTACTCTGCTGGGAGTGGAGAGATTGCCAGTGAATTCATTCTTCCACAACAGCCTATTTTTTTTTTCCTTGGGAGAGAGATCTTGTTTGCTTTAACCTGCGGATTCTCATCTGTTCACTTGAGTTACTTTTCTGTCCACTGTCTAAAGTATCTTGAGGAAGATGGAAGGATAGTGCTAGAATGTTTCTTGCATTAATGATTGATGCTTGCACTTCAACATTTACTGTATTTGAAGGAAAATTAGCATCAAGTAGAATATAATTTACAGAAAGCAGTAGTGTTTGAGTACCTGTCATTGTTTTGTTTTAAATATGGGATGCATTGTGAAATTGAGAAAAATAGGAAGACTGTTACTTGAAATCAATGTTCAACTCTGAAGCAAATGGTACTACTAGTAGTTATGGTCCATAGTGGTCCCATTTTTTTAGACAGCCTGTACAATGCGAGAGGCAGCACTGAATTTCTTGACACAGATACTTATTCCTTCTGCATTCATTTTAAGCAACCTGATGGAAAGAATCAGTAACTATGATAAAACACAGCCATAAGGTTCAAAATGATGATACTCTACATTTTATAGCAACGTGATTTGTTGCTTTATTTATTTTGTATGCATCTAGTGCAAAAAGGAGTATGTCACCAACTGCAATGTTTTATGCAGGCAACTCCAAAGTGCAGCCACCTGCCTAAAACTGCTTAAGAATTTACTTCTGCTCTGCCAGAAGCTACTACCCTTACAACAGAGTTGGCAGGATGTAACTTTTGCTCACAGTTATTGATGATTTCCTGCTTAAAATGCTGATGTAGTTGAGTGCAAGGTAATGTCCCAGGTTTCCCTGCAGGCACCAGGAGGTTTGCTCTGTAGGGCCAGCTGTGCAAGGGGGACAGTAGGCAGGTGGTAGCAGACAGCAGCTGTATCCGTTTGAAAAACAAGTGTGGTCTTAGGCAGTACAGCTTTGCACTTTCATTTCAGTTGGTATAAAAATCACTGATGCATGAGTGTACCTGGAGGTTTCAGCTTCGTCAGTAGAGCAAAAGCATAGTGCCTCCTTATTCTTGCCAAGATTCAAAATCATTCAGTTCACTGATTGCACTCCCAAAGGGGGCTCTGGAAAGGCCAAAGCTGTTGGACCAGGGGGCTTCTCTTTATGCTACACTTATGACTATCACCTGTCAACAGCTGGCACATGGCTCAGATCCAGTGCATGGCTCACACATCTCAAAAGCAGAGGGATTACAGTATATCGTATCTTTTCTTACAAGTACAATCTCACTAGAGTAGTTCAAAAGAGCCTGGTCTGTTTGTTGATCTGAGAATATCACTAGGCCATAAGAGTATCCATGAAGCTTTGAAATCCTGCACTGTCTCTGAAACTGTCTTAAATTAATTTGTGTATTTCAGTCTTAACATTTCAAGGCATTTCAGTTTTGGAATACAGAAGAGAGCCAGCTCCTGAGTGTTCTTTAGTAATACGAAAGGAAAAAAATGCAGGGCAGGTGCTCCCCCATTACATGGGATAGAACCACGGTCAGCCTGTAGGATGCTGTCATCTGGTCAGGGTAAAAACCAACCTCTTCAACAGTAAATCCATGCAAAGGTTGCTCCATTCATTTCTTTTAAGAAAATAATTTTGTAATTATGTCTTCTATTAAAGAAGGACAGCAGCTTGCACAACTAGGTGCTTAAAACCCAGAGTCATCAGTTTTGGCAAGCTTATTTTATTTTACAAATTTTTAACAAAAAAATTAAGTTGGAAAACTGACGTTTTGTTTTCTTTTGAGTTTTGCTTGGTAGAACTGACTGCCTCTCATCCTTTAAATTTTGAAGAAAAGTGTTCTTCAAAATTGAATGTCTCTCTTACATAAAATGAGCTGTCAGCAATCAGAGATAAGCACAATTTAGTGGGTTCCTGAAGACCAGAGATACAGAGATGAAGTTACTGCTTTCAGCACAGTGATTGCAGAAACATGACTGGGCAGCCAGTTCCTCACTGAACCCGGGAGCATGCAGAGGGAAGAGAGCTATAAATTGAACAAGTCTTGGGAAACTTTGTATTTGTGGAACTACGCCCTAACTCTGCACTTGGAAAATTATGCAAATGCAAACTTCAGTTGGAGGAACTTGAGTAAGATTAGTTTAAATTCAAATGCTTAATATAGAAATAATTATTAAATACTTCCTATGTTCCTTAAAAAAAAATTAATTGCTTTTGAAAAGCAGTATTCACTGTGATTCACCATTCATACGGATGCAGAACAGGTCTACCTGGGAAGATGTGTGACTTGCTAAAATAAGCTTAAGTTCACAGAAGGAAAATATTTCTTAAAATCTCCACAGCAGTCTGTGTTTATTTTCCTTTACCTCTGAGATGCTGCATCTAAAATTGATTCTGGGAATATCAAAAAGTTTCTTAATATTGGCTTATTTTTAATCACAGCTGGGAATGTCTTAGTGGAAAGTTATGAATAAGAGTCAGAGACTATGACTTCTTTCAGCTCTTGGGGAGAAGTAAATATTGCTTAGTCTGAATCTAGTGCATCTAATTTGAAAACTGCTTGGGACACTGTATGGCCAGACCCAAGAACTGGAGATGTATTTAATTTTAATTCCTATTAGTTGTGTCCTGCGGGTTATGCCCTGTGCTGTATTCTTGGAAAAACCTGAGTTGATGAAAGGACTAAGTATGACTAGACTTCTGCTTACACTCCTATAACACACTTTAAAACCATGCACCAAGGAATGACTCCATCTCTTAGGCCTGTACTTTATTCAGACTAGGACAGAGGGATTTGATATGTGTACTCATCTTTAATAAGTTGAGAAGAACATGACAAATGCAGAAAGCATGTTAGCTAAAATAAATTACTTCAGTCCCTCCACTGTGAGACAATGTTTTTATAATTAAACTACAAATATGCAACCATGAGTCACTCTGATGGTACATTATGTTATTCTGAATTGTAGAGATGACTAAAAAAATAAGTTTGGGTGTTAGTAGTGTGGACAGGGTTATAAACTACCTAACTTTTTTACACTGGAAACAAGTCTTAAGTATTTATGAAACACATATGTCAAGAATCAGTTGTGTTGAAAATTCTCAATTTTTGTTTTGAGGAATTTTCTAAAGCATTCAAGCAGATCACGTATGGTCTATAGCTTTGATTTTTTTCTGGTTTCTTTAATAGTATTATATTGTAATCTGCAGTAACAGCTGGTTCGCCCTCCCTTTCTTTATGTATGGAGATTTGCACTGAAGCTCTTTGAAAGCTGTTTAGTTTAGAATGTCTTACATGTTGCAAGAGACCTATAAAGCAATACTTCATTGGCCACAAAACCTTCCTTTTGAAACTTGCTTATTTTTCCTGTATTTTCTGTCACACAGACTGTTGACAAAAACATGCTATAAAGATGGATATGCTTAGATTCAGATCATTGTAGTTCTTAAGATGTCCCAGCAAAGTCAAAGATGTTTTTGAAATTGATTATGCAAAATCCAAAGGTTATGTGTGGTTTTCACCTAGACATATGGGTTTGCCCTAAAAAAATAATTTACCACATCTCTGGGCAATCTGGGTTCCAGTGTTTCACCACCCTTGTCTTTAAAAAAGTCCTTCTTGACCCATCTAAATCTGCATTCTTTTGGTTTAAAACCTTTACCCTTTGTCCTGTAACAACAGGCCCTGCTAAAGGGGTATCACCATCTAGTAAGTCCTGTTGTGTACTGAAAGTCCGCAATAAGATCTCCTGAGAACCTTCTTTGCTCCAGGCTGAGCACTCCCAACTCTCAGCTTGTCCTCACAGGAGGGCTGCTCCATCCCTCTGTTCATCTTTGTGACCTCCTCTGGATGTGTTCCAGCAGGTCCATGTCCTTCCTGTGCTGGGCCCCCAGAGCTGGTGCAGCCCTGCAGGTGGGGTCTCAGCAGAGCAGAGCAGAGGGGCAGAATCCTCTCCCTGGCCCTGCTGCCCACACTGCTCTGGATGCAGCCCAGGGCACGTTTGGCTCTCTGGGCTGTCAGTGCCCAGGGCTGGGTCATGTCCAGCTTCTCATCCACCAGCGCCTGTAAGTTCTTCTTGGCAGAACTGCTTCAATCCCT
Organism: Argya squamiceps; assembly: GCA_037834095.1. Classification (NCBI taxonomy): domain Eukaryota; kingdom Metazoa; phylum Chordata; class Aves; order Passeriformes; family Leiothrichidae; genus Argya; species Argya squamiceps. The sequence continues at coordinate 54,080,970 of JBBMKD010000115.1, read as the reverse complement.
TCTTCTTCCAGAAGTGTGTGTTGATACCAGCAGCTGCCCAGGTGTAAGATCTTGTACTTGGCCTTGTTGAACCTCCTCCTGTTGAACATTGAAGTTCACATGTGCCACTTCTCCGTTAAGTAACAGTTATGTTTGCAGATCACTGGAAATTTGCTGAAATTAGGAAATACCTAATGGGGGGGGGGGGGCGGGGTGGAACTTCGAATGAACAGTAGGAAAAACATTGAATTGAACAAGGCATTTGTTTAGTCTGGTGTTCAGAGAATTACAAAGCATGATCTGAAGCAAGTTAATGTAGAGCAGCAGGACATGGAGCATTCCCCTTTTGATCTTCTGTGTACCTACTTAAAGCGTTTTCCATGTAAAACTCTTCCCCACTTTTGTAAAATCCTCCACCCTGGTAAAAGATGTCTAAAGTGACTAATAGGAAAATTAAGAAACACTCCCTGTTCCTGGGAAAAATTTGCCATACATTTTGGAAGATATGCTAAATAGAAAAAGATAAAAAAACAGAGTTTAGTATGTGAAATAAAATCCAGAGACCACTCTATCTGTATTTAGTTGTATTTTTCAAAACGAGGCTTTACAAAATTATCACCTTATAATAGAAGGGTGTTCTAAAAAATTAAAAAAAAAAAAAACACCAACAAAAGAAATCCAGGTCAGTTCTTTTTTGCTATGCCCAAAACTAAATCAGAAATCTTTCCATACATATCATAATTGCAAATTGTATCTTCCATTGTTTCACTGAATTGAAGTTTGTTTCTGTTTTGTAGGATGTCACATGTGCTTCAGTTTGAAGACAGAAGCAGAAAGGTGAAAGATGCAAGCATGCAGGATGAAGACACTTTTGAGATCTATGATCCACGGAATCCTGTAACTAAGAGGAGAAGAGAAGAAAGCAAGAAGATAATGAGAGAAAAAAAGGAAAGGAGATAAAAGGAGTGTAAAGTTAGCCAGAGCTGCCTTGGGAAGTGACTGCAATAAAGCACTGGCTCTTTTGTAAGCTGATCCTAAAAATACCACTGGACAAGTGTGAAAAGGAATCTCTCAAGAACCTGTCATGCAGTTTTGATGCAGAGCTCTCATTTGTTTCTTAAGTTGTGCGGTCAAGTGCTCTCACTGCATTCATTATCCAACCTCTCTAAAGGTTTTTAGAATTATGTATTTAATAAAACAGCTGACTTGACTTTTGTCCGTGTTTTAATTACAGTAGTCAAAATCTTTGTTTGATCCAAATATGGTAATCAAAATGTTTTCAATATAATGAGTGAAAATTTGTCCAAGTGAGGGTCAGGTTAGAAGATGGAAACTCCATCTGCAGGTTCTTAAGATTTTATGAAAGTAAAATTTTAATTATTTTCATTTTTCTTTAAAGGACATGTAAACTTTGCCTGCCTGAACCACTCTGACACAGAATTAAGATGATGCAGTACTTTTTAGAATGGTCACAGCTTTCTTGAAACAAGCTAAGTTTCATTTAGACAGGAGGCTACTGTCTCCTTCTTTTGAAATACACATTCCAGTACAAATCCTATCTTGGGAAGCTGGGATAATACATTTTAGATGTGTTATTTCACTGTCCATACCACATGAATGAAAAAATAGAGTCTGAGTTTGCTGGAATGATTGCTTAAGCCACTTGTTGCAATACCAGAAAGATCCTTTTGGTGCAATTTTCACTGTAAAGTAGCAGGTAATGAAGATTGGCTTATAAATTAGTCAAGTACAGAAACAAAAGAAAATGTGATCAGTGTCATTAAAAACACAACCCTGCTTTTCACAATTATTCTATCACCTAAAATTGAACAGTTCAAGCTTCCAGTTTATAGGTTTTTCTCATATTTTACAACCCTGGGTGTTAATATTTTTACAGATAAACAGTAATTTTCATTGCTCCTTCTTTACAGCAGTTCTGGTGCCACAGGAACATGAATTACCCAAATGGCCAATAGCTAAAGAAGAGTGAACAAGGTCATTAAAAAGTGCCACCAGAGCAGTGTTTTTGCTGATGTTGTTTTTAGAACAAGTTCAGTAGGTATGGTGTCCTTATCAAGCTGCCACTGCCAAATTTCTTGATAGGGTTTGAAGTGTGAGATACATAAACCTGCATTGGTGGGTTAATACAGCCCAAATGTCAGAGGTTAGATTAATACAGACTATTGCTTTAATGCACAGTGCAACCTTTGAGATAAGGAGAAAACTTGGAGGTGTGAAGTGAGATCCTGTATAAAGCTGTCATTATCCTCCTCTTAGGCTGAGTGAATTATACTGTGCCATGGTGTAAAGAAGTTAAGAGGGGTTACATTCCTTAACATGGCCATTCACAAACTAGTGAGTCAAAGTTTTTTAATCATTAAATCATTTCTGTTGGGCTGCTGCTGGCAAAGTGAAGAACATCTAATGTCACATGCTGTTACCTCTATTCATTGCTTTGTGGAGAAAAATTTAAATCAGTCATTACAGGAAATGAGTATATCAAACCCCCATTCTGGTGGAGATGGGAGGGAGGAAAAGGTGGTGAACATGGGGAAAAGTGAGGGCTAGATCTGAAAAGAGCCTTGAGCATCAATTCCAGGACAGTTACTGCTCCTGGAATAAAATAAATGTTCTAATTACATACTTTTCCTGCAAGCTAAAGTAGGATGCATGAGTCAATAAATGGACAAGTTGACTAACACCCTTCTTAGCTGAATATCTTTGCTGACTACCTGCGGCGGCTCTGAGTAAGCTGTATTAGATGATTCCCAGTTTTAAGCACTAGAGAAGACCAAAGAGGAAACTTCATTTGGCAATTAGGACTCTGCTCAGTTGGAAGAGGTTTGAAAAGTCTGGACCTTACATACACAGGACTGGAAAACCTGTAAACAACAAGAGAGTAGTGACTACATTGACATTTTCTTGGTAAGTGTGCATTCAAAAGTCAGATTATCCTAACTAGTCAACTAAGAGTCACTTAGAAATGGGCTAAGGTGTCTAAATTTTACTAATTTCACTGAAGCAAAAGTAGTTCTGTATTTCATTTAGAAGACATTTGGAGCAAAGTTAAGAAAAGCATATTTCAGAAGTACATTCTCAGGTACACTCAACACCAAAGAGTAAGAACTCACAGAAGGAATTTTAAATGATGACACTTGCCTGAAACAAGCAGTGTGCAGTGTCACAGGTAACTCCCATCCTGCCAGTAACAATCCTGCCTGTTTCCCATACTACCAGTGCTTCCCATACTGGCAGAACCGTTTTATCTCAAAGCTATTTCATTCACCATCTGGCATTGTAATTACATGAAATGTTGAGTGGTACAGCGTTGCAGTGTTCTTTATAGGCTGTGAAATGTGTGTGCTCAGGGTTACACCTTTCCTCTGTCAATACTGAAAATCAAGTGGGGAGTACAATGTGGGCAGATGTTTCCCCCTCTGTGAAACATTGAGCTAGGTTAGTGGCTGAAAACTGAAGGAGCAGTTGGTTTTGTGCCTGAAGAACGAATTTGTGTTATGGTAATGAGATTTTTGACTGATTATGTTTTCTTAAATCTTTATTAAGCATCTCCCATGTTCCACCCTTATGGCCATCACCACACCTCTCTGTATAAACATGAGTATAACCTCTACAGAGTTGTAACATACAGCTAGGAACATTTGTCTATACATTAACAATACAAAAGCCGTGTCCTAACATTGATTGTGAAGGTTTACTTCCTAAAAATGCTAATTAAGAGCACAGATTGCCCAGCTTGAAGGTGCCAACCACAATGCTGATTTGTAATAATTTCTGTAGACAAGTCAGTGTTTAAAATTGCTCTGTATGCTCTACTTCCCCACCATCACCACCTGCTTTTTTGACTACTCATTACATCAAGCTAAAAATCGTAAAATGCCTGAATTTTGAGTTGGATCTACCAATCTTTAGTGGCAGCTAACCTGCAATTTCAGTACCTCAGCTGTGGTACCAACACAGTGGGCCAGTGTGGTGTTCTGTGAGACAGTCCCACCAGTCATCCCTGCCTTTCTTTTAATATGAGGATTAATGGAGCCTTTCATTTTGTTAGAGGGAATGTGACTTTCCTAACTGAAAAGAAGGGGTGGGGGAAAACTTTTCATCCTTGCAGATACCATTATGTTGGTAAAGTCAACATTTTCATTTCCAAACCAGCTGGATTTTAGAGTAGATAAGGGCCTTCTAGGCCACATCTGGTAATAGCAAGATCCTCGAGAAGAGCTTAAAGGCTTGCCTCAGATGCTGTCAGTGATGCCAACAGCTAGTACAATGTGCCCTTTTTGCTTTGGAGCTAAAAAAACCCCGAAGTACAACAGAGCCTGGTTTATTTCTGTCAAATAGCCACTATGCCTAGGCTGCTAGGGGTGTAGCCTGCAATGCCACATTACGTAGGTTTCCCTGAGCTGCTGGCTTCCAGCATGAGCAGGTTTGGGAAGAGGTTTTTCCCATACTGTTTCCCCAGCAGAAGAGTGTCTGAACCATAATGGTTAAAATAACTAAACAGCAATGTTTTCTGCTTTCGTCTAGAGGACATCAAGTTTGCAGAAGACACGATTATGTTTTGGCAACATAAAAACCAGCTTCAGACAGAAAGGATAGCTCCAGACTCTGCCTCATTCTGGCAGAGACATGTGCATCTGTCATTACTTAAATGATGACAGACTCAGGCTGCTAGAAGATGAGGGGACTTCTTACCTGTGTATTCTCAGTAAAAGATGCAGGTATTTGCTTATATCACTGTAACTAAGAATGATCATATAGTGGCTATATATGTAAAGTTCCTGATGACATACATACAACATAGAGAATGTAAGCTGAAAAGGTTTTGAATGTATCTGATAGCGCATTCCTGCCCAACTGGTAAGTGGCAAGTACCAGAAGTTTGCTGTTTCCCAGCTGAGTGCCATAAAGTGATTCCCTTCCGTTATCCTGGGCAGATGTGCTACATTCCAGCTCGATAGTCACAAATTCCTCATGCAGACTGACAGACACCTTGTACCCACAGGGGGGCTCTCTGGTGGGTAAGTTCTGCAAGGCATCCAGGGCAGGTGGCACACAGCCTGCCAGAAGCCTGTGCACCTCAGCTGCTGAGACAACAAAATATTCCTCTGAATTCATTTTCACAATACTTTTCCTTGGCGGGATTTCACTTCCACTTCAGTATCCATCATAGATGGCGTTTTCCATTTGATTTTTCACTTCTTTTGGTTTTTTAAGAACCTGCTCACACAGCACATGTTTCATTTATACGTCACAGATTAGAGGAGTGTGTTTAAAAAACTGCTGCACGCTTGTGTGGGTCTTTCTTAAGCATCCCACACTGACACCTAAGAATTGGTTTCTGCCTCCAGACTTCATCACCATGTCTCTCATCATCATGCCTTCCCTGTCAGCCTTTATTGCCAAGGGCCAGAAAAAGAATTTATGTCCTGACCCCTCCTCAACCTTTTGATACCTTTTGCATTTATAGTTAGCCTCTGCCCCAGTGTCCTCTCCAGCCCTCTGTGTGTCTCCTGCTTCCCAGTGCTGAGCTGGAGAACCTCTGAACCACCAGACAAGTCACACACCAAAGCTGAAGCTGCATTTTATTGTATTGTGTGTCTGTGTAGATTTTGTACATACTACAAATGTAAAAAACATGAAGCCAAATCTTCAGAGAGTAGGCTTAAAATTTAGATTTGAACTTTTTTATGTTTTAAACAATTTCTCTGTATATCTTTTTTTTTTTTAATTATTATTCCTGAAGCACATACCAAAAGAGCATTGTACCGAGTCTGGCCACAGTATGAGGATCTGCCAATTGTAACCTACAATTGTTGTCTGGTATTGTATGTCAAAGCAGTACAAAAGCCTGAAAGCTACTTTTTTTTGGGGGGGGG
>JBBMKD010000115.1:54019921-54065300 GCA_037834095.1 Argya squamiceps | reverse complement strand
GGGCACTGGTGAGGCCACACCTCGAGTGCTGTGTCCATTCTGGGCCCTCAGTGCAAGAAAGACACTGAGGGGCTGGAACGAGTGCAGAGAAGGGGAATGGAGCTGTGGAGGGATCTGGAGCACAAGTCCTGTGAGGAGCAGCTGAAGGAGCTGGGGGTGTTTATCCTGGAGAAAAGGAGGCTCGGGGGAGACCTTATTGCTGTCTACAACTGCCTGAAAGGAGGGTGTAGCCATGTGGGATCTGTCCCTTCTCCCAACTAACAAGTGATAAGACTAGGACCATCTTGTCTTATGAGCTCAGATTAGGTACAGTTTAGTCATAAACACTGAGAGAAAGGTCCCCTTTTATGGATCATCTAAAATGCTTCACCGTCCATCCAAATAAAGGACCTCTACTGCTTCTCTAGTGGATTTGGGCAGTGGGAGATGACTCAGAAAGGACATAGAACTTAAATGAGGACCATTAGCAATATATAAGAAGTAAAAGATACTCCTTTAATGCAAAACTTATTATGGAAGTACAACAAATCTCTTAGAACCCAAAGTTCTTTTTGTTTTTAAACTAGGAATGTCAAATCAAGGTAATAGGCTTTCTCTCCAGATCAGTGAAAAACATTAATTACCACAGTCTCCAGAGTGATATAAATAAGATATTATGCCTCTGGGGAAAGGAGAAGTTTTGAACAATACAAACAACAACGACAAACAACAAAAACAACAAAGAAGACATTACTTCCTGTCTCTTGGTGCCTCTGCAGGTTCTTTCAACAAGCAGCTCCTCCTTTCCTCCCTGTGCAGGATCCATGTGCAAGTGACATCACCCAATTTCTCCAAGACCAATATGTTATCTACTGGGCTATATGTCTTTTGCCAAAAAAAGCAATAGAGGCTGGAATAGCAATAAATAAATGTAATAATAAAATAAATTTAATAAAATTAAAAAGCAATAAATAAGTGTAGATGCTAAACATTTATGAAAGGGAATGTATTACTGAAAGTATCTGCAAATTAAATAACTTTTTTCATCTGCAAATGGCAGATTATCATTTGATAGGTCTCAGAGGGAAAGGACAAGTGTAATTAAGCCTTTACAATTCATACTTTTACATTACATACTTTTTCATTACATTACATTACTTTTACTTTTTTCATTTACATATACTGAAATAGGACCTGATTGTTTAGATTGATTTCACCTTTCCCAGTCTTCTGTGCAGTTCCTTTGGATTCAGACATTTACACTCAGCCAATATTCATTCCATTGCCCCTCCCACACTGAGTAAGGTGTTAGCACACACACAAAAAACAACTGCAAACAACCAAAGCCAGACATACCACACACTTTTTTTAGGACATGCAGTGAGAGCTTTGAAAACTGCAAGCAATGTGACTGTCTGTCTGTTTGGATAGTGATACGACCAATTGGCTTTTGGTTTTTAGTTCTAGGCAATCAGTAAAAAGATATTTGAATCACTTGCCAAGGAAATGCATACTTAAAGTTATTGAAATAGCTATAGGTAAAATTGTATAGATCTACATTTAGCTACATAGGCAGTGCTTTTTCTGTGTCATTTTGCCAAAAACATGCATCATAAACATAAAATAATATAAAATTCTGGGGAAAAAAGCAGAGTCAACAAAGGAGAAAGGGAGTAGGTTGTCAGAAATTCATGTTTCCCAGAGAAGAAATGGATAAGACATACGGGATGAAACTGAAATAATTATAACATATATATAAAATAATATAATTAATTAATTAGGATTATATAATTAATTAGGATAGTTCCTAAATGGAAAAACAACTAAAAAAGGATAGAGAAAAAAAAAAGAAAAAAACAAACACAAGAAAACCCCCAACCAAGCAATCAAACAAACAAAAAAACCAAAAAACCCCATGCCATCAAAGCAAAAAGAAATTATGCAGGAGGAACACTAGCTAATCAAAGAAGGAAACTAGTGATAGATGGTCAATATGTTGCAGGTGTACTTTTTATTTTCTTGACAGTCCACACAAAAAGAAAGAAGAAAACATCCTAGGGACTGAGGTATGTTTTCTTAGGCTTGGGGAGTGAATTGTTGAAAAGATTTACCCTCACCATAAAACAGATAAGAAGGCAATTAGAACTCCTGAAAGCCAACAAAGCACTAGACCCAGATGATTTAAATACCCAGCGGAAGAGAGAAGAACTGTAAACCTTATAGAAAAGATTTATGACAGGTTACTGAGAACAGGGTACTACAAAAGGACTGGAGAAAGAATTGATGCAATTACCACATTCAATAGAAGAAGGAAGGAAGGAGCCAGAGAACAAATGCATTGAGCTGTAGACACAGGTATAGGAAAGGCTCACTAGAAAAGGTAAAAAATTGTGTGACACTGATGCAAGATACGGAAATAAAAAAGAGAAAGGGAAGATAGGGAACTCATATTTGCAAAACTTGTTTTTTGCTTCTTTGGATATCTGTTCACCTTTAATATTGATCACCTAGCAGTAGAAAAGGGGACATGCAGTAAAGGCCATTTATCTGTGTTTAAGGCAAGAAGATATCCCATATCTGTATTCATGTTGATTGTCACAGGGTGTTTTTAGTTGAAGAGAGCAGTTCATCCTGATAAAGGACCTATCACAGACAGCTGTATGAATGTGTTCACTCCAGTGGCAGGCTTCAACCTCACAGAAGCAGAAGTTAATTGAATAACCCACCAGACATGTCTGACCACTTGAGAGAAATTTCCAAAGTGCTACAAGCCATGAAGACATGTAAATAGTGCTCAGAGATTACAGAGCAGCATCAGAACACCACTGAAAGACATATGAGACACAACTCAGTGTTGAAGGGACACTTTCAGAAGTGTCTTTAATAAGTAAGCACTTTTATAAATGCAGACATCACAATTTGCATGGTCAAAGTGAGATAAAAAGGGAAAAATTAAAGAGAATAATTTCTTTAAGATAAACAGAGTAAAAGCAGTAAGTGGATGTGTGCAATCCCTTCCCTTTCTCTCCCAAAGCACTACCCCAAATTAATTTCTCTAAATTGTACTGTTAGTTTACTCTGAAGGACATTAGTTTGTATTTTTAATTTGTACTTTCCATTTATAAGAATTTACTAGCCTCAGTAATTAAAGAATATCTATGACCAGAAGTTCAGAAATACGTACCTACAGTTCTCTATTTGTGCACTTAGACTCTTGAGTACAAAATTTGAGTTGCCAAATTTAAAAATACTCCTAACACCAGTTTTCTTGCTGTAATGTGATTTTGCATGTGGAGCTGAGATTCAGGTAGCAAATTAGTCCACTAACTTCTTTAAAGATCTTCTCTCATTTCACATTACTGGTGGAGGAAAGTACTATATGACCATGGAAGATATTTTTTCAAATCAGAAATACGAACATTTTTAACAAGATGAAGTTTAGAAAAGCCATAATCAGAAGAAGAGGCAGAGCCACAAAACAGCTTTTATACTGAAATAAAGACCTTCACCCTTCTTATCAGCAAGCCTGTGCACACTCCTGTCCAGAGTTTGTCACACAATTTATCTTTTCTAGAGGGGACAATGTTTCTGTGGGAAATGGTGTTAAAATACTGGCACACTTCATCAGTATGCAACAATTAAAGAAATACCACTATATTTAGTTTCAGTGAGATGTTTAGTTCATTAAGTGGCACTTCTAACTGCCCTAATCGCTATGTCAACTTCTTGTTATAGACAGCATTTCTGATCATCAGAATATTAACATGAGCTTAAAATACATGCATCATAGAATCATGAAGTGGTTTGGGTTTGAAGAGACCTTAAAAGTCAGGAGGGTCCTACGGTTCTGTGACAGGGATGCCACCCACTAGACCAGGTTAGTCAAAGCCCCATGCTGCCTGGCCTTTGATAACAGCAGTGATGAGAAGGATTCACTGAGGAAAAGAAAATCAAAAGCAAAGAAAAATTTACCAAGGAATAAAAAATGCCTGTACAAGCACCAACAAATTGGTGCAGACAGGCAAGAGTAGTACTGGAAGTTCAATAGAACTAATTTTAAAACGTAAAAATTGTGAGAAGAAGAACAATAAAAATAGCCATATTAGCATCTTCTTCAATATTTTATAAGGGACCATTCTGAATTGTCATCATCTGTCATTTAATATCTGTGTATTCTAAACTACACAGTTAACCTTGCTGGAAGTTAAGAACCTATGGAGTGTCTTTCCACTCTTTATTCCTACCATTTTCTTACAGCCTTTGAAAACATTGATTGAACAAAGAAATTAACACAGCTGATGTTACAAGTGCTACACAGCCATATAGACTATTTGCTAGTTATACACAATAAGATCAAAACCAAATAAGAAGTGTGGTGTTTTTTGACTCAACACAGAATAGCTTCTAACAACTTTTGACACACTTTGTCTGCCTGGACTAGTGTTTGGTTTTTTGGAGTTTGTTTTTGGTTTTGTTGATTGGGGTTTTTTTGGTTTTATGTTTTTACCTTCCATTTTTATTCTTCATTTTAGCAGGTCAGACCATAACATCTTGGATAGCCTCAGGGACCTCTGAGCAATCAATTGCACAGAGTACAAAGGTTGAAAGAGCAACTGCAGGTGCAAACTATGTTATCTCTGACCACATATGGTGCACTGTAATCATCCATTTCTTAAGGCTTCAAAAACTCCAAGCTGACCTTGTGCTTTATAAATCATGTCACTTTTACAGAACTGTCCCCTTCAGCTATTAACTGAATTGTTTTGCATAAATGTGCATCAAATCTTATTGTTCCTTTCCAAGCTTCAAAAGGGCATCGCTTACCCCAGAGGGAAGAGAAGCTAAGAGAAACTTGGAAGATAGTTAAAAAACCCTGAACACCCATTTACTATATTCTAGCTAGTCAAAACCCACAAAAGTCAATGCTTATTCTCAGGACTCATCCCTGTTAAAACAGTTTCTGACATTATTTAAATGCAGCATAAGTTTTGCAGGAACATTCAGCTCACAAATACATTAAGCAGGAATATTTTTTTCACCCATGATCTTATTAATTAGTGTAAGCGCAGGAAAATGGTTTAAGGCTGACCTTCAGATAAAGAGAAGTATTTTTTGGTTACTACCAGGACAGGGGAAGTCAATATGTTAAGCTTATAAAGAGGCTCAAGACTTGCATCCATTTAGAGACCCATGAAAACCTTGTTCCTTAAGTCTCCCTACTGATGTCTGTAAATAACCAAAGTAACTAAGAAACTAACTTAGATTTAGGTATGTACCTCTTTAGCTGCGTTAATCAGGGGTGGACTAGGTTAATCCTTAACTGCAGAATAGAGACGTTGACTTTTTCTGACTTGTAGGTACATGCACTCAGAACATATGTATTTCCAGACAAGACACAAAGGAAATATCATCATTCTCTCCTACCCTGTGATTACAATCTGACAGTGGAATAAAGCATGAATTCTGCAGTGTTAGTGCAAAGACCGTTATTGGTTTCAAGTGCTTATATTTACACTTTTCAGAGCTGTGATAAGACACTCCACTTAATGCTTGCTGGTTACAGGTTCCTGTGCTTGCCTGGAGAGTGCTGAGTGTGCTGTGGTTATGCTGCATGCATGAACAGGACGTGGCGTTTCATCTTCTCGGACACAGTTCACGTCCCCTGATCAGATCCAAGGCTGTTGCTGCTCAAGTTTTAACAAATCAGCTGTGCTGCTCATGTCATGTAACTTATTCTGCTCCTCAACCACGACCAGCATCCAGGATGTGAAGACCAGGGTGCACATACTTACGTCTGTCCTGAGGCTTAGAATCCATACCTCACCTATGCTTTTTCTCAAATTTATATTTCCCTAAACACCAAACTATGGGACACCTTAAACAAGGGGTGAGGGCATGTGCCACTAAGGGAGATATCCCATTACTCTCACACAACATGCTCTTGTGCATCTAGCCATTACATATTCTTGGAAATTCCCCCCATAGTATTTATTTACATGGCATTTTGCAGGCAGGCACATGAAAATTCCACAAACAGAGCCAGCAGGACATATGCCAGCTCTGAATGAAAAGCCATACTGTGCACTTAGCACATTATTGAGCCTCAAATGATAAACTCCACTCAGCAGTAAGCAACTTTAAATCCTGGCGTTTCTTAACTTTTTACTGTTTAACTACAAAACACCTAAGGATGCCTGCTTGCAATATATTAAACAGCAAGATTAAGTATTTTCCTCTATATCACTTCCCCAAAACTTATGCTAGTGCTAGTAATAATAAACGAGCTTCTTTTTTGTGTCCCTGTCTGTAAGAGGTAAAGACACACACCTTGAAAATTTGTCAGGTTTTTGTAAGACAGCAATGCAATCTGAGATCATGGGAGGAGCAGCCTCTGCAGGCAAGCAGACCGTATTTAATGTGCCAGTCAAAATGATCTAGCTGTTTCTGAGGAAAAAAAGGGTTAGGAAAAAAAACGGAGAGCTTAAAAAGAACATGATCTTAATGAAAATACTCATCTTAGACTTCCCTGTTCCCTCACCAACTAGATTTATGAAAACCACTATCAAAACATCCAAGATCCACATAGAGGACAGCAACCTATTATTGCTGCCAATTACACTCTTACTTCAAAGTGCTTCCTTTGAAGGCTGATAATTTCAGTCTTTTTAGAATGAAAAAAGCACCTTGGAGAAAGCAGTGTGATTTTCAAAATCAATATTTCAACAGTAACAAAGATATGAAACTAAGACCTGCTTATGCAATATAATTCAGCTACTGTTTATGTGTGCTCAGGTCAGATCTAATAGGGAAGGACATCAGTCTTTTACAATGGCACTTCTTGAAGCCAAGGTTAGTAATATTCTCTGCAAAAATATTAACATTCAGAAAGTTACTTAAAAACATCCTGTCTGCAGAGAATTAGCAATAGTTTGTGCAGGCTTTTGAAATTCTGTTTGCCTATTTGAAAAATAGTTTTCAGTTCAGAAGGCAATTATACACACACTTAGAACCAAATCTGAACTTATCAGTCCAATGTTCCTCTCATAACAGTGTAACATTTTGTATATATTTTAGCAGTAGGACAGTCATTAAAATCTCTGCCTTCTGTTGGGAGCCTGAACCTTGCCTGAGAGTATTTCTAGTTCAAGGCAGGTAGGGGTTGTGAACAAGCCACAGGCACAAGTGACATTCAATTCTGATTGTGTTTTATTAGTAAGAGAGGGAGTTGAATCTGAGCAAAACCTCAGGGTAGGTTCAATATTACATGTGACATTTCGTATCCAAGACAGAATTTGGGAGGACTGAGTCTTAGTCTTGATGTGAAGTATGAAAGTCTTCACCAAGTGAAAGGAAAAAATCCTTCAGGAGTTCATCTAAGTTAACGTTGTAACTATGGAGTTAATCCTGAGGTTGGGTAAATAGCTATTTACTTACTTGTCTAACATTTTCTTGTGTAAATGTTGATTCCAGACTAAGAGACTAAACACCACCACATTCCTTTCCTGTGAACGTGGCAATTCCTAAAACTGAGGGAAGTAACAGCATTTCAGCAGGGAGAGCCTGAACCTCAGGACACTCCCTATGAGTCTGCAATCCTCCCTCCCTTCATCTGTCCATGATGTTATGTTGCATACTTTAATGATCACAGAACAATTTTTCATTAATGACCTCTGCCCCATTCTGTATGTTGGAGACTTGGAGGGTGAATCAAGGCTGCACATGAAGTACAAAAGGCTGTCTTCTGAAAGCACTCTGCTTGGCCAAAAACACTGGGAGAAATATTTGAACAAAGCCAGAACTGCAGAAAGAAGAGTCTGGTTTCATAGGCAAGGCTGATAAGTGATAATCTGGAGCATTTTTCTCTGGACCTCTGCATAACCCTTTTCATTTTAGTAAATGCTATACAATGCCATACAATGCTACATGGGAGACAAGAAAGAAAGAAAGAAAGAAAATAATGAAAAAAAAACAACCCACAGAAAAAAATCATTCCAAGACTTGGAAACTGGACACCCAAAGTGAGTTAGAGCATTTAATTACAAGACTGAGTTCTGACCTATTAAATTGTGAAATATGGGACCTATTGACCTGTTTAAAGTGTTTTGACAATATTAGAGATACTTGACTATTATTTGAGAATGCTTAGATAGTGTTGTGTCAATTTCCATAAGAAACAATCAGATGGTTAATATATCTATTTATTTAGCATAATTTTTAAAAGCACAGGAAATATAGTCAGGCTTAGATGTTATTTGCTTGTTATTTTATCAACAGTTATAGTATATATATATAGTATAGCATCAGAAGTAGTGGAGCAAATAAAGATGTGGAATATATTTGCCATGTGTAAACCCCCTACACATTGCATTAAAGACCTGTTTAAAAATGCTGAGTTTATTTACCAACAGAATCCAGAATTCCAAACAGTTTTCCTGTTAGCATTATCGTCCCAGTTAGTAATTATTAAATTTCAAAAGCAGAAAAACAACAGCAATTCTGTGGAATTATTATTATTATTATACATTACTGTTTCTATACCTTATTTTTTAAATACTTTATTATTTTATACTGTCATTAGTAAATAAAGTGTTAGAGGAAGATGAGATAGAGGCCATTTTTTCTTATTTTGTGCAACATTCTCTTAATTTCTTATTTTCTGAATTTCTATAATATCTAATATGGTTTTCTTTGTCTTAAACACAAAAACCAACATTTACATTTTTCCATCTCTAGAACTTCATTAATGAAATAGCTCACACTAAGGAAATAATAGTTATATGGCTGTTTATTTTCTAAGGATTCACAGACAAGTCTTTAAAACTTTTTAAAAGATGAAACTGTTTAGAAAATTAATGCCAAATAGAAGGACCTCAGCAGTTTGCATTAAATTGCATTTCTCAGGACAGAAAGTACATTCCTTTTTTGTGGTCGGTGAAATACAGAGAACTTTATTACAAAAGTTGGCAATTAATTATAAGGTCAAATAAAGATTTTATTCTTTTTTCCTCTTTCTTTATTATAAACTGCCTTCAGCTGATACTGGTTTGACCACAAAGCTTCAGGCTACATATAATCCAGAATGATTGCAAAACACTCAAAAATTAGACTGTGATTTTTCTCCTCTTCACAGACAAATTGTGGGTTTCCTACATGGATTAATCTTAAAATGAGCTGGTTTTTTTCTTCTCCTGCTTACTTTAGACTTCATACCTCCCTTGAATTTTATTGCATTAGATCTGTGAGAAAGAAACTTTCCTCTTTGACAGTGAACTCCAGGTTGTCCATGATTCAAATATCACTTCCTAAAAATTGAGTGAAAGTGAAGTGTGTCTTTGGTTTTGTAAGTGAACTTTAAGTTCATAACTACCTGAGGAACCAGACCACATATAAGATTATGAGGCCTGATGAGATCCATCCCAGAGTCCTGAGGGAACTGGCTAACACAGTTGCCAAGCCTGCCAAGCTCCCTTTGTGATGTATGAAGCCAGGAGGAGTCCCCAGTGAAAAAAGGGAAATATTGCACACACATTTTTTAAAAAGGTGAATGGGATCCTGCAGACTACCAACCTGCCAGCCTCACCTTGCCACAGCTTCCCTCTCTAAACTGGAGAGAAATGGATTTTATGGGTGGAAGGTTGGTGGTGGATGGTGACCTGCAGAGGGTATTGGTCAACAGCCCAAATGATGATCAGGGATGACTGGTGTCTCCCAGGGGTTTGTAAAAATTACTGTTTGATATCTTCATTAATTACGTAAATGGAGAGACCAAGTGCAGTCTCAGCAAATTTGCAGAAGACACCAAAGTGAGTGGCGTGATGGACACATCTGAGTGATGGGATGTCATCCAGAGGGCCCTGGACAACGTTAAAAAGTGGGTCTCCATGAACCTCAGGAAATTCAACAAGATGAAGCACAAGGTTTTTCACCTGGGCTGGGGCAACCCCCTGTACCAATACAGACTGGGGGATAAGATTGATTGTTTACTTATGTTGAACTACAGGTTAGTTCTTGAATTTTGTTGGTGTAAGAAACTAGTACAAAGGATCCCTGACTAAGGTATAGGTTCTTCATCTCTCAATTTTGCATGCTTTGATAATTGCTTTTAATCACAGGTCTGTGTTTTATCTGTAGATGTCAGTTCAAGGAGGTAAATATCTGGCTAATAGGGTTGTAATGAACTCTTTATTTCTTCTTTCCCCTTCCCCAAAAAACTCTGTGTAAGTCCTACAGTGTCCTGTCTCCCTTCCTCAAGTTTTAAGAAGGAAACATTGTAAACAAGTAGATGAAATTCCTAATTCTGAATGTAGAAAGCTGTGTTTCAATAAATGGTCTTTAAATGGTAGCTTTCTCCATGTTGGCAATGTCAGCAGCCCTTCTGATTTGACTTATGGAGAAGAGTTCTAAAATATATGGTAGACAGATCATTTACATATGTCCAGGTCCAAAATATGCCTTGTTTTGTAATGCAATGTAGTATATTATAGAAGTATTCATATTGGTTCAAGGTAAATCAAAAGTGCAAAATTGTATCTGCATATATGAGTGGAAAGATAAAGAGAAATAAAATCAAAATTATTTGATCAAACTTTAGTCTCTTGTTTACAAGTTGAGTAATAATATTGCTACTTCCTGATACTTTTCCTTAGCATATCTGCACAGCTTCTCTCTAAACTAGAAGCCAAAGATAAAAAGACACAAGGCTAGCCCAGATTTACAGAAATTAAATCCCACCTAAATTTTTGTAACATATTTCTTACTAGCTCACTACCAAGGCCACAGCATTGATCAAAGGTGGTACAAAATTGAGTTACAGGCTCGTAGATGGAACACTGAAGTAGGACACTTGACAGACCTGTAATCATTTAGGTGGAGGCCCAATGAATCTGTTCTCTAAAATTGCATTCAAACAGATTTCATCTTGCAAGGGAGCCACCTTTTCATGAAACTGAAGCTGAAGACACACAATTTTGTCTAATTTTCACAGTTCTGAAATAAAAATTCTATTTCCAATTTAAACTAAAAAAAATAGCAGAACCTTATTAAGAATGCAGATGTTCTCTTCCTTAAGAATTCTCCAGGAATGTCTTTTTTTTCTGTCTGCCATATCTGATAATGAAAAGTTGTATCAAACACCCTGTGAGACTACTCCTTACATACAGGGTCCTCCCATTCCACTTAATTTTTTCCATTTTTCGGGAGGGACCAGACAAGGTAGTCATTCCTCAGGAGCCCTTGGTTTGGCTTCTTGTGTGCAAATGGGCATTGAGTGAGCTGCTGGCTCCTCTGATGGGCTCGGCAGCCTCCCCCTTCTGCCATTGTCTCTTCTGAGCTCCTTTGTGGATGTTTTATCACATACCCTACCACTTAGATTTAGAAATACAGAGATAGGCAAAGAATTTGAAAAAACCCCCAATTTTTAAGGATGCTATCAGTAGGATATCGCAAAAATTACTACCTATAACTTAAGCTTTCTATTTATCCTTACAGTCTCAGGGTGTAATGATGATGACAGTTACAAAAGCAAAGTTGGAAAACAGAAAGTAAAGTGAAGATAAAGTAATACTTAAAAAAGTAAGTTACATCTGGTTTTGCACCTTTTTTAAAATCTCCTGCTATTTCTGCTTTGCTCAGCTGATCTTAAAAGACTTATGTTTTGAACACACTCTGATCTGTGTTTTCCTGGGCTTGTCTTAGGTTTAGCTTCATCTTTTCAGAAGGCTTCTGCCTGTTTCAATATCACATAACAAGTGACAGATATGTGATGATAAGTAGCATTAGATGGGATAAGTATACATTCTGACTGTGGGTTTCAAGTGAAACCTCACTTGGACACAGAGAGTCTGGTTAGAGCCAAGTGCTTAATTTTTTTCTAGGTGTCACAAGTTCTGGCAGAAACAGTAGGGACCTCAACTTCTTCTCCTGCTTTTAGAATAAGAATAATACAGAGTTCAGTAACACACTATAAATTTAATAAATATAACACCAAAGGATTTTTGGCTTCATCTTATTAGAGAAGCCAATGAGCATATTATAAATGTGCAAGGAGGGGAATCACACTGCACTGCCTTTGGTCTAAAGTTCCTTGGGATAAGGAAAAGAGAAAACATAATTGTTCTTTTCTAACTAGCATAAGTTCAACCATTAGCAATGGCTTTTTATTACAATTACTAGATTTCTCTTTCATAACACCCTGTCCCTCAAGTGATCATCAAGTCAGCAAGACAGCAACTTTAGACATTTCACAGTTTTTTTACCACCTGAACTTGCAGCATCTATAATTCTTTGAATACCAAGAATACAAAATAATATCTATGTGAAAGTAGAGTATAAATAGAGTTTCTGCTTCTCTGTCTGTCCTAATAGGGTTCAAAATAGCTAATCAGACCACTGCAGGATCTAACTCTCCTAGACTAACATAGTTCATTTTAGTAAATGCTATACAATTCGATGTTCAATGTTCAGAGTTCAATGATAACCATTAGAATTGCCTCTTAAAGTGCACACATGCCAGAGCACTGCTTGATTTCAAAGTCAGAATGACTTTATCTCCTGAGAGGATCATCAGACCTGGTTAGTCAGGCCCAATCTCTACTTGTTCCTGCTCTGCTAATGTCTTCATGATTTACAACCTCTGAAAGTCAGATTTTCACCTAATTAGCAGATACCAAATGCTTGCTGCCTCTCACATTAGTGATGTGACCTCCCTTGTCATCCTGCCAGGAACATCAGTAAAACTGCATTAACTACCTGAAAACCAATACTACCTCAGCTCTAAGTCACTGTAGTCCCAAAGGAGTTATGTGCTCTGAGTTTGGCAGCACTGAAGTTCTTCTGACTGAAGCAGACTCAGTGATGGATTCTCAGTACTATGGGACCAAGACTATTCTACTGCCTGTTTGTTAAAAGCAGAGATCTAAAAAACCAGTTACCTTGCTGGGGAAAAAGTCTTAATCTCCATCAGTGATAAAGAAGTTTTTTCTTCTAACCTTCAAAAGGGATTACAAACAGCAACCATCCTGTATATCTTGCTCTCTATTGAATGTCCCACAGGGTAAGATATTAACTGTTAAAATCATATACAAAATATTAAAATTATGAAATACATAGATATAAGTAGAGAGAAAAAGCATAGATTATACAACTCTGCAACACCACGGTCAACCCTGGGATCTGCCTATGTATCTTCCTAATTGTTCTCTTTTGACTTTATTGAGTAAAACAGAATGTATAGAATTGACTAAATGTGACAACTTGCTCCACACAAATCCCATAACCTGAATGGGCTTGCTGCTTTTCCCAGCTCCAGATTAGGGATTCTCTGTGAAATCCAGGCATCTATATGGACCACTTTATCACTTCAAGAGATCAGGTCATGACAGCACTACAAAGGCCTCTTGAAAAGTTTTGGGAGCAACTTCCTATAGCTCAACTGTATGTTCAAACCTGAAGTCACAGGAACTTCATCAAGAGTTTTAGCTTTCCTTCAGGCAGAATTGCTCCAATAGCAATGCCAGGAACACCCTTCCAAACCTCTAATACCAAGCACCAACGGACACACCAAAGGAAACACCAAAGGACACATCAACAATGTTCTGTAACCTCCCCCTCGGAAGCCTCCCAACAGGGACAGGCACCCAAGGGCAGTTTGAGAGGAAATGCAAGGGTGTGAACAAACCCAGTTTACAGCCTGACAGCTACTTCTATCAGTTTTAGAAAGTGCCTGAGGTTACCGACAACAAATGGTTTCTCAAAACTCTCAGCAAAAGGTTCACAGATGGTTTCCAAACTTTTTCAACTCTATTTATATTTCCAATGCCCAGCTGGAGTATGACAGATGTTCTACTTTTGTTTCACAAGACTTTAGTGTCTCTGATTTGCAAATGTGCAAGTACTTGACTCTGTTTGTATACAGTCCTATCTGTATATGGCCTTTTAGACAGCTGCAATGACAGAACCAAACCAGGCAGTAACATATCAGACAGAAGGAGTACAACATCTGAAGAGTTTGTAAATTAAGTAAACATGGGGCTACACCTCCCCTGTATTATCAGTTCACTTCCCATATGCTTTTTGGTTAAGCCACACAGAATTAATATCTCAGACCTCCATTAAACAGGAACAGCAGTTTTGTTCTAAAACTCTTCCAGTCAATTTCATCCATGCATCAGTTTAGCAGGTGCATTCCCTCTCTTCTGTGACATCACTGCCCTGTGTCTGTCTCTGCTGGCTTCTACACATAAGGAACATGAAGCAAGAGTAAGAATTACAGCTTGCCTAGAGCAAGTTCTTCATAAATGTAAAAGAGGATCTGCTATGGGTTACACAGAACAGAAAGCTGAGCTCAGTTTTGACAGAGACATCCTAAATCATCATCAGGGTTGAGATTTGGTTTTTTTAGGGAGAAGGTAAGATCCAGAGGTGAATATGACAACAGAGAGGAAAAAAACCCTGTCCAGATATAGGAACAGGCAGTCAAGTTTGTGACCCAGTCTAAATTCATTGATTTGACCTTGAGAAATATGAGGTGGCCCAAAGCCCAGGACAGGTAAATGAGCATTTAAAATAAGCTCATTCTGAGATGAGTAGCTCTGTTAACAGGTATTTGTAAAAATATATATTTAATTTAAGCTAACCAGAAAGCAGTGTAAATGCATCTTGTGACACTGTATTGATTCTTGCTAATCAACAAGAAACTTGTTACTAATCTGAAAAGAGGAGGTTTTTTAAATAAATGTAGATACATGCAATGTATATAATTTGGCACTTGGTTCCAGGTACCAACGGAATAAAATGCTTATATGTTTTAAGGCTTAAATATGACTGCTAATGGTCAGCTTGCAAAAGAAGTTATAGGTAACTTTGTCATAAAATCATTCCCCAGCCGTTTGCCAAAAAAATTTAACAAAATTTTAACAGAAAAATAAACCTGTGACAAGGCAGCATATAATACAGCTGGAAGCTCCTAGAGGTTGTGTATAACATGGATGCATAGCTTATGCAACCATCAGTGAATAAATAACTTCATGCTTGGACATGGTAATTTACACATGATCTTGGGAACGTTGGTGAACTATCCGAAGCATTAACTGATTTCTGTTAAATGTGTCAAGGTACAATAAAGAACAACAGTGAGGCTTAACTGAAATGAGACCCTAACTAGTTTTAATATTTTTGTGCTGTCAATAAACTGCAACTGCATGTTAGCTATGCAGTGTATGGTGAAAGACTTTATTTCAAAGTTGTTTCTCCAAAGAATGTTTTGTGAGTATTTTTCCTAGTGTAGGTATATATTTTTAAAGCAGACGGCTAACAGCTTTTAGAGACTGACTTGTAATTTTAATTCTAAGTCAGAATTGCTCCTTGTGCTTCTTTTTTTTTTTTAATTGGAAGTGAAATTCCAACATATTCTTCACATCTCCTCACCCTAGCACTTCTTCAACAGATGCCTATCAGAAAAGTATATTCAGTCTGGAACCTCATGCAGGTTTCTTCTTAAACAGAAGAAAAAGGAGACAAAATAGTTTGAGAAAGATCTCTATCAGTTTATAATGAACAACACTGAAGAAAACTCAGTTCTTTATCTAATATATTTACATATAAGTTTCTAAGATGTATTACTTTGTGTTGAGTTTTCAGACCTAACTGTTAACAATTTTGGATGAATCACAGGAGTACCCAGATACCATCATATCAGCTCAGTACTTCATCAAATACTGACATATGAAAATGGGTCAGATTATCCATCCAGAGTTTTCCTCCATCCATTCTTTTCCTTGTATGTTTACTTCAACACTGTTATGTACTTATATGGAATTGTTATTTAATCATATTATTGCCAAACTGGCTATAACATAATTCACCTAGCACTGACCAACTACAGAACAAAAATTAAACAAACATTTTGCTGTTGTTAATTTTTTTTTCTGTGAGTCTGAGCTTCTGAAGCCAGCAGGTCACTTGGATTATATACACAATGTTGATAATTGCATTCCTTAAATCTACAAAATGCAACAAAGCTCACTATTTTCCAAAATAGCTTTAAAAACAATTACAATTACTGCCCAGACATTTTCAAACACAGCAGGCAATTGGCTTAGGCAGTGATGGAAACCCTAAAAAGAAGATAAATATTTTGAAACGCACTGTAAATCAAATTTGTGCACTGGACTAAGAATGGATTATCTGCCTCTAAACAGCAAAAGATGTTTTAGTTTGTGGGGTTTTTTTCCAAGCTTATTTACTAGAAATTATTTTAATTTGTGTCTGTGCGATTTATTTCTTTTTTTCCTTGCGATTTTTAACAGTTGCTTTGTAATAAATGCTCTACCACAATTTGTTGTACATACTTTATTCATTATGTTTACTGATGCACAGGAATCCACTGTTTCTCAACCCTTTAATAAAAAGTACATTTTTCAGCTTAAAAATTGATTTGGAACAGTGCTCTGTTGGCCTCAAGCTGCTTTTCAAGTATTTATAGCAGATGTATCTACAGTCTCAACTGGGCAAATTTTGATGATGTAATTAACAGAAGTCTTGATTAAGAATGAGACCTTGAGGAAGATTATTATATTATGATCTACTACCTTTTGGTACTCTATTACCAAGACAAAGTTAGCTACTTTTTCCATTCTTCACTCCAGAAAGTGTAAAAAAAATCTAAAAAAGTCTGCCAAAATGGAAGCCAAAGGCACTGGTTTTGTGTATGTCCACTCAAACCTGGTTATAAATTATCAGTTTTCTGACTTCGTGCCAGATCCACCTTCTCTGGCACAGCAAGACTCCTGTAGGATAAAGACAACACTGCCTCTGTACCTTCCAAGGAATCCTCAGGTTCACTGGGCATCTTCTTGAAAGAAGTGATGTAAGTAAGATAGGACAATGCTATGTTGACGTTGATGGTTTATTAATTAGTACAGAGCTCGGTTTGCAGCCTTCTCTTTCCTAGCAGGTCACAAAGAGAACGTGGGCAGATTACCCTGGACTCTGAGAGTTTCCAGATGGAAGACAAATCCTCATAATGACCCAGAAGGAAGAAGCATTTTGCTAAGTCACGTCATTATTTTTATAAAATGGGAGTGAAAGCTTAAAGATTTACAAAAGTTGCCTTCACTGAGGAAGATACCTATCACTTTCTTAGAAGTGTAATGGGTGTTTAGTTCTTAATCAGAATGGGGTATTATCCTGTTAGCCCGTGTAATATTATAATGAGTTAAAATACTTGTGTTTTCTACTGAAAGACTGTTCAGTTGCATAAATCTAACTGTTGTGTTTTCTACCTTTTTTCTTCCCCTTAGAAAGTGATTTTCTGGCTTTCTTCAGTATACAGAGCAGGAAAATATGAAACAAGCAAACAAAAAGACTGTAAAAAAGCTAGTAAGAGAATGGTAACTCAGAAGTTTGATTTTGGTTTGGTGGTTTATTTCTCACAGACAGTTGCATGATTTTTTTTTCTAAATCCTGGGTCAAGAATTTTGTGCAGTAGGGCTGATCATTCATCTGTCCACCCCTTTCCAAATTTCTGTACATTATATCCAGGTAAGAATGGTCCATACCTCCAAAACCAGCATGAACTGAGTCAAAGCAAAGATAAACATATATTGTTTAATGACATACATGGTATAATAAGAAGAACCACAAGCAAAATCAAGCTGAGACTTCACATGTAACCACAAGACTCCATTGCACAACTCTGGACACCCTATACAAGGTCACTGCTTTTGTAATCAAGTTTCTCAAGCCACAGAGGAATGATCAAAATTTCAGTCCAAAGTTACCAAAACATGTTACTTCTCTCTTTTCTTTTGAAAGGAGGTTCAAGGTTCATTGTTTTGAAGGCTATAAGTGTCATACTCTTAACGAGCAACATACCTCTTGGCAGCCCTTCTCTATCTTGATTACCAGCTGAGAGTCAACACACCCTGTAAGGATTTGTTCATCAGTTCAGCAGAATTACTCAGGACCCAGTGAGTATCTGGCATTCAAGAATGCAGCTGTCTTTGTGGCAGGCAAATTTACAGACATGATTTTTGCAACTGCTACTTTTTGTGATCATTTGCAGTTCACTCATCTGCTAAATACAGGACGGCAAATTAAAACAGGTTATCCAAAATGGTATAGAATTCTGCTCACTGCTGAATTCTGCTTACTGAAAGACTCATAGCTTCTTTTGCAAATAGTATATATATATAGCATTTCAGGTATTCACCAAAGGGATTAAACTGACCAAGGGTCTCCCTGTCTCTGCAGGCTCTGCAAGAGCTCTCCACTCTTCATCCTGCAGACTGAGCTTCTGCAAGGGACATCTCTGAGCTCAAGGCATTTCTGCAAGTTTCTTGCACTCCACCTACCCAAAGGAGCCATGTCCTCTCCTCTGTAGGGATCCCTCTGGCTGGGATCTGTGGTCTTGACCTATTTACCCAGCTCTTTGCCCGAGGGATCCCCTCAGTGAGCTTTCCTCAGCTTCTCACACTCCATCTCGTGGCCCCACTCTTTCTTCCTGCTCCCTGGCCCCTCCACAGGTTCCCAAAACCAGCAGCCCCAGCACAGCTCCCCCAAAACCACTGTCACTGGCCTTCCACCGCAGCTCAAGCCATCCTGTTCCCACACAGAGTGTTCTCCCTTGGGAGCTGTCGTGGCTGCTCACCGTGGCAGCCCCTTCACCCCTCGAGCTGAGGGGGCTGCTGTGGTGAGCTGGAAGCCGGACAGAGGCCGCTGCTCGGTCTGGCCCAAGCTGCTCCCCAGACTCAGCCGTTCCTGAAGCAAAGCCAAACCATGCCCAGCTCTTGGCCT
Source organism: Argya squamiceps (assembly GCA_037834095.1). Taxonomy (NCBI): domain Eukaryota; kingdom Metazoa; phylum Chordata; class Aves; order Passeriformes; family Leiothrichidae; genus Argya; species Argya squamiceps. The sequence continues at coordinate 54,046,529 of JBBMKD010000115.1, read as the reverse complement.
CTCCTCAGGGTGCCAGCTGCTCACAGAGGAGACTCACCACAGTTCAGAGCCCAGCAGCTCTCCACACCAACATGACTGACCAGGGCTTGCCAGCTGCTGTGGCAGAATTGCACATTCCAGCATTCCAGCACCCATCCTGGCTGAAGCTCTGAGCAGCCACAAGCCACAGCTGAGCCCCAGCAAAGGTCGGAGGGACACCTGCTTGCTGTAGACAAAGAGGTGGCTGCTGGCCAAATCTTGAAGATGCACTGGAACCCTGTCCCCAGCATGAAAGCCAGGAGACAGAAAGGCCACATTTTCTACAGGAAACAATTTTATGCAGCACTGGTCCAAGGCACCTGTGATACCTGGTGCCACATTCATCCACTGAGTCTTTCATGAGCATCTGCCCACACTGCAGATGAGCAGTCAGCAAGACTGTGGTGCCAGAAACCTGTTTTGGTCAAAATGGGGGGAAAAAAGGCCACATGGCATTTTTCCAGCTAGACGAGAAAGGGAGTGAGAGGACACATCCACAGCCATGAGACCAAGGCCTAGAACCCATCATTCTTAGTCTTTCTCTCCTTAAAATTTGTGATCATCATAACTGCAAGAAGTGGGAAAAAAATCAGCATAGCAAATCTGCAAATCTGGGGGGGATGCTTTACAGAAAGGTGTTTGTTTTAGTGCTTGAGACCTTTCCTAGATGGATTAGGATAACAGAGTTAAAATACCCCAAACCCTCCATGGAAACAGAATTCAGGTCATTTGTCTTCAGCTATACAAGCATTTTACAGTGCAGTGAGCAACCAGTGCTGAGCCAGCTTCTTAAACCTCAAATGAAAATTAAACTGGAATATCTTCCCTTGTGTTTCCTTTTTGAAGCTAGTATAAAATGCAGTTTAATTTCTTTTCCTGTTTTAATTAAATAGGCTGATCTGCACTATTTCACAAGAACTCTGAGCGAGATATAGTTAATTGATATGTGTAATTATAGCCATGCTACCTTCCCTCCTCCCTAGAAAATCAGTTACAAGCCCTATCCTTGACAAAATGCTTTTGAAGAATAATACATCTGAAGTCAAATGTTATTGCTAATTGACAGGATAGTTTCAACAATGTAACCTTATCTTAGCTAAATAAACTTCTAAGGAAACTGAGCCAGAAAGGCCAAATGAGATGTTTGAGATTCCTTTTTGCTGCAGAAGGTCTTGTTTTGATAGTGCATTTCAATACAAAGGCTACATGTGAAAGAGAATCTGAGACCAAAAGAGAGGCTCAGTTCCTCCTGCTTGTATTTTCTCCTAACTCAGTATTTTTCATTATAGGAAAAAAAATACCATGAGGGGGCCTCTAATTACTGCAGTAGAAAAAAAATTATTTTTACTTGGAATACTATTTGAAAAAGAATTATTGTGTTTCTAGATTTTTCTTGAAATTCTTATTTAGATTTTGTATTTGTTTTTACACTTCAATTAAAAATTCACGAAACCAGCCTAAAATGAGCATTCTTAACAAATAACTGTGTTAAATTACACATGTGAAAACTCTCAATAACATTCACATTAAAGTATCTGATCAAAGACACTAGTGCTGTACACTAAATATGAGATGCACAGATGTGTTAAAGTAGTGAGCAAGAGGAGAAACAGCCACCAGGGGGGAGGAGGTGATGGAGGGAAGAGACATCCTGTACCAGTGTGTGGATTCTGAAGAGTGGAGCCTGAGAAATTAGAGTGTCCTGGAAATGGACTGTAAACTTTTCAACCACACATTGTCATTCATGCACAAGTTCTTGCCTCTATTTCTGGTCAGTGTTCAAAGCCATTAGAAGACAGTGACCCTACTGAGCACACTGCACTTCTGTAAATTTATTTGCTTAATAAAACATAGTTGACCTCAGAACAGATGTGACAATAATAACTTAAAATGCATTCTCAACTGAAGTGTGTCTTCTGACATCCCTGTAGTGGGTCTGGGTCTTTTCAGAGAGATATAACCAGGAAGATATTCCCCCATGTCCAGAACTGTTACCTCACAGTTATTATGAAGTGTTACCAGAAACATTACTCAGCATTGCTTCTAAGGGAATTCTACACAGAAAACTGATCTTCATTGCAAAAGATAAATCATACTGCAAGATGGGTTTTTCAAACTATGTGAGCCATAACTTTGTTGTGTTATAAATACTGCAAGAATGTGCACATTTGTAGACTTGGAAGTCAAGGTGGGGTTGGGAAAAGAATAAACAAGTATTTGTCCTGATGCAGATGAAGAAATGCAGTTTCCAAAATCCACTCATTCCTTATCAGCCAGGCCAAATCTTATCTCTCTGTGTGGTCATAGCAACTGAAGCCTGGAGCACTCACTGGCCGAGTCTTCATTTCTACCTTCCAAAACACTTCCTTTTCTAACTCAAGCTGTGATCAGATAAATTTATTTCATGCAGGACTACTAAAGAAGTGAGATTATTTATTTACTGGTCTTAATAGATCTTCTCGGAAAAGCCCTTCCTGTTTGTAGAAATTTAATCTTCCAATCCTTAATGCAGAAATACATACATCCTTTCCAGGGCAGACTTCAATAATTTTCTGACTGGCCACTATATGACCTCTGAACATAAAGTGTGTCCTGTAGCCTGTCCAGCTCAATGAAAATGTCAGTCCTGTGCAGGAACAGAAGAAAATAAATTACATGTGGTGCTTAGGTGGTATGCCTGTTCAAGGGATGCAGTATCCTTACATGTACACCACCCCACATTTTGAGTGGCTCATTTTCCTAAAATGGACATGAACTTCCACTTCAGCTGGGCCAAATACACTTGGGAAATGACCAATTCACTAGTTCTGTAATGAACCTTGTTCTGTGGCTGACTGAGCCCTTATAAATCTCTTTGGGATTTCATCCTGATTACTACATGGAAATGCTCTTACACCATTCTGTCTAGAACGAAGATTGGAGGGACCACACAGAAGCAGTCATCCATCCCTTCCACCTAATTGTTGTTTGTGGTGAAGGGACAACAGCCAGACAGGGTGTCACTTCTTGCAGAATGACAGCCTCAGCTTAGTAGTGGCCTTCTACAAGGCTCTTGGATCAATGAGTGACTGCCTCCAGATGAGGCTCACAGGACTCATCCTAAGTCCATTGCAGTAAACCTCCACAGAAGAGGATCCAGAAGAGTCCTGGGTCTTAGTTCTGAGTAACAATAAAAAAATAATAAAGAAGTCAGGAGAATAACCAAAGCCTATTCAGAATTCTATAGAGGATATGTAAAACTGCTTCTTGTATATCAGAAAGCTTAAGATAGAAAAGCAAGTATAAATCAAGAAGGAACAGTTTTGTCATATAGAAAGGGAAGTCAGGGAAAGGAAAAGCCAGTATCTCAGATAAAAATGGTGTTCATTTCCTCAAGAAATAAACTGAAAAAGTGTAATACAGAATTGTAATAGCAGGATTGGATCTAGAATGAAATTCTGGTGAAAAAATGCATTTTAAAAAGGAGGGATTTTTTTGTGCCAGGAGTTCTGCAGCCATCATGGGTTTTGTCAGGTTTAAGGCAGCAGGAGAAAAGGAGGGAGAAACATATCTGTTTCAGTGTTCTCAGTCTGTTGTTATAATAAAAAATACAACCACTCCAGTGGGAAAAAACAACAGTACAAACTGAACAATAATGGGAAATCTATCACATTATAATTTACAGTGTGAATGTATGGGAGAAAAGTCAACAATGACAGAGAAAACTGTCACTAAACTGTGTTTACTAAGATTACTCTATCTTTAATTTCTGGTCTGAAGGGCAATAAAATTTTGTGATCAAGCACAGATAGAAAGATCCATATTTTTCAAAAAAGCAATTGGTTTTTGAATCCTTATTTGTAAATAGAATAACAAAGAATAACCAAAATTAATAAATACCTCATCAATACATTTAAGTTTCTCTGTACTTTCTTTACCATCTTATTCACAAGAGTAGACTGTTTATGTTCATTAAACCAGAAACTAGATTTTAATTAAGAAATAAGAAATACTTCATAGGACTTGATCAGAGATTTCCATAACAAGTTATTTATACTGTGCCAGGTAAGAAAGGAAGCACCTCTTGGCAAGTTACCCAAGCACCAGGTCTACTGAAATGACTTTCTTCTATATATTTAAAAACACCATGGCTTCAGATAAATTTCAGATAAAACCTTAAAAGCTCAATGCAAGAAGGACATTTTATTGTTATTATTGACTGGCTGTTAATGAAATAATTTCAAGAAGTACAGAATATTTTTTCTGCCATTAATTTAATTCTTGATCTACATTACTGCTTCGGCTAAAATATTACTTAATAATGTACATGACCATATTCTTGATTTTTCCTTTTCGTTACTTCCTTATTTGCTCATATATGACAAATATTGCTGCTGCCCAGGACAGGATTCCAGCATAACATAGATGTTACTTCAAAGGAGACACCTTAAATGTATTTTGATGCATTGGATGAAGCAAACATTAAGCATACAGAATTCTAGTAACTGCAAGTCAGGGAAGAGACAACTGTACCATGGGTATCAATCTTAAAAGCTGCACTTTTATTTTACTAAATTATCTATGTTAAAAACAAATCTGTGCCTGGTGTGGAATTTCACTGCATCAAGTGTTACAATATCTTTGTTTTCATTACAAGCAGGAGAATGCATGTAGAACAAGTGTTAAGAAACATGACAATAAATTAGAATATAATTTACAAAAGCAAAAATAATAATAATAAAGTAACAGTGTACCACATTAATACTGAGTATAAAATAATAAGCAACTAATCACAATAATACAAAGGTAATTTCAGTCTGTATTATTAAGGATATCTATGTGACATTCACTCCTTTATAAAGTTCCTAACGAAATGGACTATTTTGGATGTATACACCTTGAAGGATTAATCTTAGATTTTTATTTCTGTTTTGATCTTTATCAGCTGATAGTATTGCTCAGCGAAAGTACTGGCACCAGGTTTCTGCATCTTGTATTGTACTACTTGATTCTAGGTCTGTCATATTTATAGCCTGCACAAAGACTCCTTTTGTCACTATTTAGGAATATAACACTATTTAGCTTAGATTATGTAGATGGCTACAGTGTAGCAGCAGCAATGAACTGTGCTGTTGAAACCAATTATTTTTCTTTGAATTAGGTTTCATATTTCAGTCTTAGTCTGTAGTGTTGCTTAGTTTGTAAATCCATATACATTCTGTGTTGTGTTCCCTTTAACGATAGAATTCAACATTGCTCAAGGCAGTTCTTTAAATTCCAACCTCAGTGCTGTTATATTGCAGAGTAAACATCAGAATCCCTGGTGTTCTAGCACCAGTAAGGGAGCAAAATGTGTCTTTGGAAACATTCCTTACAATTTTCATGTCCTAAGTGAGGTAAAAAAAAAAAAAAAGGGTTTCTTTTCAATACAGAGAAAACCCTTTTCTCATTAGCTGAAATGACACATTAGCTGATAAACAAAATCATGCCCTGGAGAAAACTGGACCTTGATACAAAGAGGCCTCTTACTCAGGGAATGTTGTAACAACCCCTTACTCTTTCATTATACTTCTGATCTAACCAGGGCATGTTAGCACCAAGGTGTTCTGTCAAAAGGATACAGGAAGTCAATTCAGTTAACAGACAAGGACTACATACTGCCCTTAATCTCTATGTGCAACTCCCCAAAATTGGGATGTTTTTATCTACTGGTGTCAGTTTTAACAGGAGTTGTTTACACGGTGATGAGAGCAACAGATAACAAGCATATGTGAATACATGCAAGCCAACTGAAAATTAATTCCACTGGTTACAAGCATACAGAAGTGGAAATACTGGCAAGAGGTAGCAGATGACAGGAATTTGATGGTCGTGAGTACAGACATGGGGCTACACAAAAACCCTTGACAGATTGTCAATATGTTGGGGGCATTTCATAGTATAAGTCCTCTTAACAGTATCTATTGTTCCATGTTAATTCACATTAGCAAGTAGTGTGCAACATATTTGGTTTGCTATTGGTAAAATACATTGGTACACCTCAATCTCATATTTTGAAATTATTTTTCACTGAAATGATTACCTTTTTTAAAAAGTGCTATTTGAGTCAGAATTTGTAACACATTATTGTTCACATAATTTTAACTGCTTTATAACAAAGGAGTCATAGTTGGACACACAATCATATTCATGAAGTACCTGTTGCAAAACGCAAATGTTCAAGTACAATATGTTATTATAAAGAAATACCTACTCTCCTCATCTCCTTGTTGAGTCTGTTACTGAAATGTGAAGGGGAAGAGGAGTATGGCAACTTTTTAATGTTATATTCCTGATTGTGACTCGCCTAAGAAGTTTGGTTTCACTTTTAAAAAGGCAAACTATTTGGTAAATATTAAAAATAGGGTAATATGAATAAGTGGAGCATGGCAGCGAATAGTTAAGGCATCTAGCTTCTAATTTAGAGGCATGACTTTGTTCCAGTCTCATGCTGAAAGCTGCCCCTTGCTTTAAATATGGTCCAGCTTTAAATAGGTACCTGGCCATTTAGGTGACAGCAGCCAGAATTCACTACAGTCACCCCTTTTCCAGTGTGCCTTCCTCCTGACAGCCCAGCAGGCCTCTTGGCTCCAGCACACTATTGGCTTCTCATCTGAACAGAACCTAGATACCTCCATGAGTCACTTACTCTTTGGTTGCAATCCTTGCCACTCAGATGCAGTCTCCTGAACAGAACATTCACATATTCCTTCTCATTAACAATGCCTCTGCTATGGTATCAAAGGAGGGAACATCTGGAATCCATTTTAACTTTCAGCTTTGCAAAGGATTGTTGCTATTACACAGTAGGCTTATCTTTTGCATTCAAATTCCTCAGTTTTGGAGAATCAAAGCTAACACGTAAACCAAATCTAGAAGCCCACAAAGTTGCTTCTTCTTTGTGGCTGGTGTTGTAAACAAAAGTGAGCTGGAGTCAAAGTGTAAGTCCTAAACAACCTTTTTGGTAGCAGTGAAGGAACTGGCAATCCAGTCTTCACCACTGCTGGAGTCTGACACTGAAATATGCTCCTTTCAGTGGAAATCTGTTTCACTAGCACAACAGTAAGATGGCTATAAACCTGAAATGAAGACTTCATTTTGTTTCATAGCACACTTGAATTTCATGCACCAGTGCAATAACTGTTGCAACTCTTAAAACTAAGTCCCTCATGGTTGTTCTATTTAGTATAGCTTTATATATGGCTCACAGCAGTGTTCAGGAAATATGGATTACTCCAAAGGGAAATAGGTGGAATGAAGGAAAAACACTTATTTTTCTAAAAATTTTTTGCTCCTTAAATAACATTTCCAAGCTCATTTTATAATTTAAATTGTGGTGCTGTGCCAAGAGATAAAATAGTTAAGATTTTTAAGTGATGACTTAACTTTTTTTTTGATTCTTCTTTACTTCCATAGTAGACCAACTCATAAGAACTACATTTTAAACAAAGTTTTAAATAGAAATGGATTCAGTGTCATTGCTAAGTCCATAATAAAAGTTATTTTAATGGTCCAAGGATGTAAACAGACTATTGGATTTAGTCAAAAGAACACAAATGTTCCACAGTAAGCTATTCTATATGTGTTGTGTGATTCTTTCAAATTTGGGATCCCCTCAATACTGTGTCCAGCACTTTGGATTAATAAATCCCACTTCACAGAAGTTAAAATAATATTGAAATCCTGTCAGCTGGGGCTGACCAGTGGTTATGTTTTCCACAGGGTAATGCATTTGCAAGGACGTCAATCTCATTCCACTGTGTGGCTCTCTTCGATGGACACTCTTCCACAATGATAATTACAAGGCACATTCTTCTGCTTCCTGTGGGTCAGTGTCCTTGGCAGGTCTTGCAGCACATCTGTCTGAAGTATGCTCGACTGCAGAACTTGAACTTCAGCACCAGTGGGCAATATGCCACTTTGTTCACATCTTTGCACTCTAGTAATTAAGAACATTAAAGAGAAAGAAACCCAGAAATATAAATTAAAGCACAAAGAAAACTCAATATTTCTCTATCCATCTATCTTGCTGTCTTTGTAACTACTCTTTCTAGTACAGTCTAGTATAGACAATATTGCAAATTTAAAAAGCCATTAAAATGTTTGCAGGGCTTTCAGACATTTAGAAGTGCACAGACTTTGCCTTGGAAGAATGACCATTTATTGGGCTAAATTATCACTTTACACAGTTAGAAAATGTAAGTCTTTTTTTTTTTTACATTACTTTTAACTTCCTTCTCAGGAGTTATTTTATTCATCCATGAGAGGTTATCATTACCATGATTCACACTGTTTGATACCACACCTGTGCATTTGTAAGAATCCTTAAAACAGAATGAACAGGCATGGAGAAAATTACACAAGTGCTGTGAACAATGGTACCAACAGGGTGACTTCAGTGACCAAACTGAATGGTGGATTATACTTTAAGCTTGGTTCCACACAATTTATTTTATGCTAGAAGGAAAGGCATTTTTATGCCTGTAATGGATGCAAAAGCTTTTCTTCAAATTTGTGTTTTTCTTATATACTGGGCTTACTCCCTGTTTTGCTGGCAAGTAGCTTTCTCAGGAAGGGAGAACAGAGCTCAACCCCATGGAGGAAGGTTTCACTCTTTTGCATCCCACATAGGCTGCATATAAAGTGACTTTGTGGGTACATTACAGGAGCTGGAATATGCTGTAGTTCTTCTCTGGCCCATTTTTTGCACGTGGGGAAAGAAGGTGGAATGGGGAATGGAACAGTTTGGTCTCTGCTCAGTTCTTATGCTGATGCAGCAGGAGAAACAGCTACATCTGAGCATTCAGTGATCCACTCAGGTTCTACAGCTCTTCAGTCTCCATATAATCTCCTCGAACATTATTCTTGGTCTGGGAAGGGTGTTACAGATAGTGGATTAACACTTGCAAGAATACTGTAGTAGCAAATTGAGCACAGATGAGAAATTTTAGTATGTGAACCTAGGAAAGCATAAATGAGGCTGAACTTCCAGGTCTGTACTGACCAGTATTTGTGATAATGGCAATATGCCTGCTTTCAGCTAAGCAAGAAGTGGTTAGGAAATTATTTAGATTTTCATTTCATTAACACAGATATAGGATTTTCATTGCAATTCTTTAACTCCACCTACATCATGTTTTACATACTGCTTTTCTATTTTTTTAATTCTTAATGGAAACATAATTGAGTGACAGGAAGAAAGACACTGTGGGTAGCTGGTTGAAACAGATATTTCTATACCAGGAACCACACATGGTCACTGTATTTGACTGACTTTCAAAAAGTCTTCATGAAAGAGGTCAAGTCTCTTCCAGAAATATTTCAGGTCCTCATGTCTGTGAAGACTGGGCATATAGGAGAAACAAATGGTGAATTATAAATGAAGTTAAAAAAGGTTCACTTGATCTCAACAAGACATAAAAAGTTCATTCAACCCCAAAAATAACCCTCAAACACACTGTGTTTAGTTAATTACAAGTAAAGCCACTAACTGCATTTTTGCTAAAAGTAGGATTTCAAATGATCCTTTTTCATGTTTCTTTTAAGTTACTCTTCCTCTTGAGTAAAACTGCACCATGTTCAGCTGATTCCATTTGGACAGCAATGAGAGAATATTCTGGAAGTTCGCACAACTTCTTTTTTAAAAATCAGTTTTGAAATAGTTATGGTAGCTGATGAAGTGGCCTACTCTTCATAGGACTGTGGTTGAATGGAGAAGGTTTAGCAGAGCTCCTTTTGTTTCTAGTAACAAGTGTTAGTAATTTTCAGTAAGCTACATGTACAATCTGTGCCTTGCTGAACTTTGTGGCTAGATCAGGAGATATTATGATATTAACTATTGTTCTACATTAAAAAAGATCACAAAATGTCACTCTGCCTCCAGCTAAAGAGATTACAAAGATGTATCACATAAAATATAAGAAAAACTGAAATTACATAAAAATAGACAAAACAGTTTTTCAGGTAAACTTTTAGATGGGATTTAGCAGTCTAGATTCAGCAGACATATAAGTATTTAAGAGAATACAATAATTCTGAATACATTTTAAGTGGCGTGGTAGATGATCCCTGTAGTTAACTTCCAACAGAAAATGCAATATTACCCTCCTCAGTGGCAGCCCATCAAAAACACATTTACAATATTCTAAATCACCAATGAAAAGTCTGAAAACCCCACAGCACGTGTAAAATATGACAAGATTCAATGTAACTTTCTTTTAGTATTCCTGTATCCCCAAAATTTTGACTCTTGTTTTATGCAAACAACCTGTATTTTCCCAAAGAAAACTTTTCCAAGCTTTACCAACATGATCATTATATTGCAAGTGTGTGGGCAGGTATGCTCTGCTACACACACACTCTCTCTGGGAGACCCGACTCCTTCCTTGAAACTCAAATACTGATGGTCAGATCACATCCCACTGTACCTGCAGAGTGACAGAGTGAGCACAGAAGCACAGCATGCCCCACTCACAAATATATTCACGACAAAATATCACAGCCCCAAAATTTCTCACAGAAAATACTACTTTTCCAAAAATAGTTGTGCTCTTCAGGATTAGCTAGCTCTAGGATGGTGGAAAAGATAAGCCTCTCTGTTTAAAGGCTGACACTTTACTGACTAAGAGATGTCAGCTCCTCTTGTGTCTCAGGGGACTTTTTTAAAGCAGAAAATATGTCAAACGAGCACATTATTCTGCCAATTCTGTTTGTGCTTCTCATATTCACTATTTAAGAGCAGCTGTAAAAGTTTTATAAATTAGAATAAATATATAAGAAATACTTTTACAAGTATTGAAAAAATACCTTGGAGATAGAATTTCTGCCTATTTTTGGGATAGGGCAATTTTAGTCTTTAGTTGGATCTAAGCATTTTAAACAGTTAAATGAATTTTGAGATGAATACCTCCAGCACGGGACATAAATAAAAATGGGACATCAAGTGGCAATGTATTGGGAACTGTATCCTTCAGAAGATACTGTGCTATATCCTTTTCTCTTTGATTCTTCCTCACTGTGCTATTGAGACTGGATGGCTGTCAGTGAGGAGCTGGCTTGCACGTGGCCCTCTCAGAGTGCAGGCCAAAGAACTGACAACCACCTGGAATACAGTGTAACTGTTTTTCAACATTTTCTATTTGTGGATCCCAAAAACTGTCCAGTGGAAGTGTGTGTCCCTAAAAACACAATTACCCACAGGCTCACTGTACATAACTAGCCTGCACGGTTCTACTGTAGAGAAGTTCAGGCCACCCAGTGTACAGAGATCACACACAGAAAACCCCTGACTGCATTCCTCCATGAGAGATTAGCATATTTTCTGATAATATTGAATAATTATTAGTGTAATTACTATAAATAACAATATGACCTTGTCATCTGGAAATTAAGAGGAGACTGGGACTGAATCATGTCCACTTATAAGTAATTTATTGCCTTCCTTACTTTGGACTGAAGTCAACACCTGCGTTTGGAAATAAAATATCATGTAGCCTGTGAGATCTAAAAGGCAGAAAGTTTCCTAGATTGATAATTATCACTTAAAGATTTCTTGACAGCACTGAACAGAAATAATGTAAATTAAAATAGCCAAGAAAAATTCTGGTATGACAATGTTTTCAAATGACAGCATTAAATAATAAGCCTCTACTTAAAATTAAAACTTAACAAGATTTAATGAATTACAGTGCTCATACATTGAACCACCAGTGTATTTCTGGGACAATTTTAGTGTGTGCCCATCACAGACATCTCTATTTCCCGGACTTTTATAACAACTTTGAGTCTATGGCTTGGACATTGATGGATAGAGTAGGTATTAAATGACCAGCAAACCTGGGTAGACTGCAGAACAAATGTGCCTTTAAAAAAATTTAGATCAGAACATTTGCTCCACATAAGTAGGACATTAAACTCCAGTGTAGTAGAAGATCCTTTGTGAAAAATACTCAATTATATATACAGAGATTAGTTATGTTAAAAGCAGCCATGCTAATGACAAGTACTCAAAATTTAGGGAATATAAAAATTTAGGGAATAAGTGTTTTAAAAGTGTTTTACACTGCTATTGCTGTGTAATCTCTTGATAGTTTGGAGAATTTTCTATTCTTTTTCCCCTTTCACACAAAATGTGAGCATTTCATGCTCATCTCATGAGCAACTGTTCTGAATTTTATAATCAATGAGGAAACACATTTTTACTGCCTAGCACTCCAAGTCTACTTTGAAGTCAGCATTTCCTAATAGTTTGGCCTAGACCATTTAGAAGTTCAGATGTGAAATATTTAATAAATGTGAATAAGCTTATTTTCACAATATTATCTCATATATCCTCTACCAAAAATATGTAATGATGAAGTTAGTTAATAGTCTGATTAAATGGTACTGCATAATGCAAAAAAGACTATAATTAGTTTGAACAGGCATTGTAAATCAAAAAAAATTCTTCTAACTAATTACAAATTAGTTAGAAGAAGCTGAAAGTATGTCGAAGTAAAAGGACAGACTTGTTCTTACAAGAACTGTGTAGCATGAAATCTATGGTCCCAGTCTTCCAATGAACGTGGAATTTACTATTTTTTGCTACTCTTGTGTTTAACAGTGATTAGGCAGGTAGAAGACCAGTGGAAGAAAAGTGTATCATGCTCCTCCTGCTATTACGAACATTTCCATTGAACCAATGAAGAAATTAAAAAATCAATGGCAAAAACAGTAGTATTCTGTCCATGACTTAGGCTATATGTTTTAAGGGTATTTTTTTAAACAAATGTGTATTTAGGTTTTCATTGACTTTACCATTGAGCTACACTGACTAATCAGAAAATAATTTTTAAAAAGTCATTCAAAGCCTGAGAGATGATGTCATATTGACTTTTACCAATGTAGTAATGCTGACTGTGTCACTTCACTCTTTTCAGAATATATTATATTAAGATGTCAGACTTACCCTCTGTGTTGGAAATGGGAGTACTGTCACATTTACTTTCACACTGCTGCATTGATGGAGGTCTGAGAGTTTCTGGACACTCACTGGATGCTTGTCCAGTATATGAGAGGCACTGTACTGTTCTCATCTGTTGCCCAAGACCACACTGTGCAGAACACTACAGGAGAAAAAAAAATTAAAACCTTGCATCCGATTTTTAAATATAAAATAAAGCAACAGGAAGCAATCAGAAGCACTTCACATCCACAAACTTTAAAGAAGACTGGCATTTGCATATGCTTGATTAATAGAGAAAAGAATTATCAAAAAATATTCCAGAATTTTTTACAATACATGTGAGTACTTGTCTTTCAAAGAAAAGAAAATGCAATGTAATATTGACTCCCTGAACAGTTCAGATTTGAGATATAAGAATATCATTTAATCTATTTCATATATCATACTGACACTTTGGAATAAGGAAGAAAGAAACTAAGAGAACAAGAATTCAAATCTGCTACAGTACTTTTTTTAAGGGAAAAGTACACATCTTTCAAACAAATCGACTCTGTGGTTTCAAAACATTTTTAACTTCTGTAACTAAATAGTTACAATTTTAGTACAATATTAGTTAAATATAAAAGTGGATCTGAAGAACCACCACGAAAAAAAGCCAACAAGACTGTAATATTGCAAATGATTTTCCACTGGTTAATTAAACTAAAATGTCTCATTTTCATTAGAGAAAAGGGCTCAACAATCAGAAAATTATTCATTAATTTAATGAATAATTAAAGCAGGTCATTGATAACTAATGAGATGCAAAAACATAAAGAAAGAAGGAATCTTAGTAAATCATATTTAGAAGCACTGCATAATGGCAGCATCATTCAACTTGTCCTGGAGTAATATAGGTCCCTGTGTGGTACCTCAATGTATCTTATGTAAAAAATTATATTCATCTCAAAGTGTGTTTTTTTTCAGAGATAGATGTATACACAGATCTGCTACTACAATATGAATTGGCTTTATATTTCCATCATGTTTCTCAAGGAAGTTAAGTGTGTTTTAAAAACAGTGCACCCTGCAACACTGTTGTATCTCAAAATACTCTTTAAAAAAAGTAAGGATTTCTTTTTCTTTAAAGTGTATGTAGAAACTCACCTAGTAGAAACTAGATTGCTCTCATCATCAGACAACCATCACAAAGGATCAGATTTTAATCTGACACAGAAGGGGAGAATCATTGACACAGAAGGGGAGAATCATTTTCTTTCCCTCAGCCACAGGAACCATCTCTGATCTGTCTCCAGGGACATCTTAGCCCAAGAGGTGCTAATGTGGGTGACTAATGGCAATAAAGACTTGCACGAACCATCTCACCTGTCCCCAGTCTCCAGCAACCCAGCGAGGAGGAGGACATCGCCCTAAACTACAGCGGATGCGCACCGGCGGCTTGTTCTCGTCCTGGCATTGTGCGGCTGGAAAGGTTTTTAAAAGATCACTGCTTTTGCACAGAACAATTCGGTGCTTGAATCCCGGGCCACACTTCGGTGTGCACTGAAAAAAAAAAAAGTTTATGGAAATAAATAATTAAAATCTCAGTAAAACACCAGTAAAAGTCTCAGATATGCTATTTGAAAGCAGGGCAATATATTTATGATCTTACAATTCAACTATAACCACCATACAGTAACAATAATTTTTAAATTTTTAGAAACACAAACAAGCTGACTGAAGATTGTTTTTATTATGTACAAGCTTTTCTAAGTTTTAGATTTCCTTTGCTGTTTATATTTAGACTACAGTGTAACTATGTATGTCAGATTTGAGAAAAACACTGCTGCAAAGTAGAAAGGTCTGCCACATGTAACACTATTATGAAACAAATTTGAGTGTTTCAACAATTAAAAATAAGACTGTCTGTTCTTAGTATCATCTTAGTATGGTCTTTATCCACTTCACTTTATCCACAGATAATGAACACATTTTTCCTTACCATACAAAAGGAAAGATAAATGCTATATTTGACTTCATAGAAACCACATCATTCAGATATATCAAAATATGGTACCCTCTCCTACAGTGTACGCTTTCCTCTCCTTTCCCTATTTAAACTTTAACTCTGATTTCACAGTTTTCCACTCTTTTATCACCCTTGTGGTACTCTGACAGAAAGCAGACAACGAAACAGCAACTTGAAAAGAAGCAGGCCTGATGATCACTCTTTTTCCTCATCTTCACCATGGTGTCACTGCCATTCTCTTTGCTTTTGCTACTGACTGCCATATACAGTAGCTCAACTGCAGAATGAGGAAGAGACAACTGCTGACCAAATTAAAACTCAAAGCCTTTCCCACATCAGTCCCTTTTTAACATGAGATATTGTAAGCCTGGGTTCAGAATCCTTTATTGGCATGTTAACCTTTACCCCATAAGCATATCTGCATATCTGCATCCCATAAGTATTTGAATCATAATCAGTTTCTGACAGCACAAACCTTACATGCAGATTATGCTAACCTGTTCAAGACTGGGACTGTCTTCAATATGTAGAGACAAAATACTATTTGGGAAACAACATTATGTGGAACTGCAGCAATATTCAAGAGATCGCATACCAAAGGCTTTCCACACATCCAAAATAACTCACTATATCACTGGGGAAAAAAGAAACACCCCTAAGATTAATTTTTTAAAAAAAAAGCTTAAGTGATGCAAACTTAATAGTTTTATGCCTAATTCTGAAGCATCTTTGAGTAATTTACAGGAATTTTAAAGCAGTTCCACAGTATTATGTAAGGATATACCCTATGAATATGTACAACTTTATATCTACATATGCTTCAAAACAAGAACGTATCCAGAGAGAGGCATCTAAACTAGTCCATACAGAGTGAACAGGTTTATTCCAAATGTTATCTCCACTTGGATTCAGGATCTTAAACTGGGCAGCAAAAAGATGAGTCTTGCATTTGGAGTTTATAATCCAGAATGCAAAATGGATATATAATCACTTTCCTTAAAATGTAACCTTTTCTTTTCTACCCTATTCAATCTTTTTCTACTGTGGTACAACCTCTTTATCTACAGTAGTTCAGTACTTAGAATTCTGACAGGGAATAAACAGTTACAAATGCTCTTATACTGAAGGGACTTCAACACCAAATCTTGTGCACACTGCCCACTAGAAAACTAGATAAAGGAGGGAAGAGAAGATCTCTGGTAGAACTACACAAATAATACTAACGATAATTAGCAACCAAAACCCAATGACAGTTAATCTGTGAGGTCTTTGAGTAGAACTGCAACATGACTGATCAGTTGGTGTCCAGATTCCAGGAAGTGTTATGAGTACTTTCATGCAAAACGCCTGACT
The DNA here is from genome assembly GCA_037834095.1 of Argya squamiceps. Lineage (NCBI taxonomy): Eukaryota > Metazoa > Chordata > Aves > Passeriformes > Leiothrichidae > Argya > Argya squamiceps. The sequence goes on along the minus strand of JBBMKD010000115.1, from coordinate 54,030,189 downwards.
TTTTAAGTAGGAAACAGAAATATGTGCCCTACCCAGCTGAGTGCTTAAAAATCACATCAGTCTGTCAAAACAAACAGAAAAGTGACAATGCTGAAAGGACTATGTCAAAAAACCCAATGGGCCTGTGAGGTTACACAATCTATAGTGCAAACAAGCTCTGAGAACTAAGAACTAAGAACTAAGAACTGAGAACTTTGAATTTAGGAGCGTCTTCCTTCTACTACTGCTTGAAGACACAATCTTTAATCCATGTGTAAGATGCCATCTGAGAAAGATCTTCTTCCAGCTACTGGTACCAGAAGAAAACAACACTCTTTTTTGTGGAGTTACAGCAAAAATTCTACTAAGATGGACTACACTGGATCCCAGAAATGGAAGCGAAGGAAGGAAATAGGTTGCCTTCAATAATATGGAATCATGAAAAATAAAAAAGACCAGAAAAATTTAACAAAAAGATTGTACATTTCCAAAGAAAATTAAAAGAAAATATCCAGATAAACCAAATGAGGAAAAATTATCTTCCATTACTAAATGCTTCTAGAATTTCTGACTGCCTCTGTGAAAGTCATGAAGGCAAGTTTTATGTGCTTGTCTGAAAAGGCTCTTCCCAAGAAAACCTTAGAATATTTTTTCTGGTTTCTTTATAACTATCCTGAAAAAATATAAAAGGATTAATTTAGAGTGGGTAGATTAATTTTGTCAAAGCTCAACTATTGCAAAGTGTGAAAAACCTTATGGCATTACCCAAGAATGACTACATTCCAGTGGGAAGGACATCCCTAGTTTTCATTTCAATTTGATAAAATCACATTTACATTCTCCTAAGGACCTCATTTAACCAGTATGTTTACAAAATTTTTTTGTTTCTCTGACCAAAAAGTTACATAATTTCTTGTTAATAATCACTGAAAGTTTTGAAAATGTGTAATTATATTGATTGTCAACAAGTGCATAAGCAGATAAAACAGTTCTATAATTGTTTTATTTGTATTATGCATTGTTTTGAGTATGAAAAGAAAACTCGCATTCCAGAGAAAATTAGCAAGGTTTGTCATTGGTTTTAATGGGAGGAGCATTCAACTCTTCATTTTTTAAGTTCACTCTTGTTTTCCTTTTCATGTTTCTGTCAGAAATTCATATAAACACACATATAAAAATGTTTACATTTAAAATACCATAGGGATTTTAATATATTATATTTCTGAGAACCATTTCTGAAAGGAAAGGCAACTTTTCTCATTATAATAAAATGGTATAATCAGTCAAGACAGTCTGCCAAGCTACACAAATAAAATACACACTAGAAAGAAGCCTGGTATTTTTTCACAATCCTGATTAATTATCACAACCAGAAGATTAGCAGAGTTTGAATCTTTAAATTAGACTGACTTTGCTCAAAATCATTACATGATCTTGCTGCATAAAAGCCTGGACACGATAACAGAGTATAGAATTACTTTAGGCAACCAGTATGTGATACCCGTGGGAGAGAAGGAGCTAATTCAGGGTACAGTGACATGCTGTAGGCCATGGGCATTTTTGTAAGAGGCAGGAAACAAGACAATGAGGCACAGGTGCTCCTCTGGCAAATTTTCTTATTAATCCTTACTTAGCAAGTCCTGACAGAAAATGTACTAAAACTCAGTGGTCAGAGGTCCTGCCTCCACTATTAGCAATGAGCTAACACAGCCAAATTTCCTTACCTCTGACCAGTCCAGAGCAACCCACTGAGGGGGGCAGGACTGATTGTTGCAGGGCTCTTTTTCAACAGGCCTGTGTGTTAAACAGTTGGCAGCATCCAGAGTCTCCTCCTCAGAAGGGCCAATCTTCCTGATGCACAGAACTGTTCGCGAACGCATTCCCCCATCACAGGTCTTACTGCACTCTGACCAATCCCCTATAAACCATCTGGATGGAAAATGTCAGGAGACTCAGTTAGCACATTTCAGAATAAGAGTTAATAACTGCACAAACCGAGAATGCAAGTAGTTTAAGTCACTAAACCAAAGTAATTTTTAAGAATACAAACGTTCATGGTCAAATAAAGTAGATATCTATGGGTCTTTTTACTAAATATTTCAATATATGCCTCACTGCAATCATATCTTCCAATAATAACACTACTTTGTATTGTTCTAGAGCAGCAATTTCAATTCTAGCCCATAGTAGTTAGAAAGGAGTGTTTGAGCCTGACAAAACTGAAGCTATTTTTGTAGATTTGTATTGGACTTGCCTGAAATAATTTCTGTGAAAGTAGTTTGTAACTGGAAATGTTTGGGAACCACTGCTGTAAGTTACATCACAAGTCAAAAGCCAAGATGTTCACCTCTTTAGTATCATTACAATAAAATAATTTTATCTCAAAATTGGGCTGAGAGTTAATTCTCATCTGATTACAAAACATTTGTAAACTTTTTAATAAAAGGCAATACTGAAATGTAAAAAATTCTCATTTTTTAAAGTGAAGCAAACATTAGTAAGACATGAATTCATCATATAAAAACAATCATCTCAACAAACTCTTTTAAAATCTAAAGAATTGTATGATAGGTGGTAAAGGAAACTTCTGAGTGTTCCTGCACACAGGGTGGAAACCAAGAATTGTAAATAATATAAGACTGCTTTGTGCTGCTGCAGAGATTAAAGCAGCTATTAATCTGGCTGTAATTCCATATATTTCTACTTATGAATGGTTAATGCAGCTCAACTAAATAAAAATATCTCATAATATTGACAAGCATATTTTGTCTTCAGTATTTAATATGTTGATTAGACACTCGCCTGAGTCATCCTTGCAAGGGATGAAATTGAAGTCTAGTATGCTATCACATGTTGCCAACATGCCAAAAATGCCAGGCATGTCAGCCACTGTGGATGTTTCTGGAGGTATGCCTGGAGCTGCCTCATAAGATCTGTCATTTTCTCAAGCTGCTGTAAAAAAAAAAGTTCTGCTATCCTCTTTTGTGTTACATTATGTGTAATGTAGCCTAACAGGACACTAGATCAATACAGAGATGGAAACAATTATGCTATATTCTGTCTTTCCCAGCAGAAGGAAATTAATTTGTGATTCTTCATCAAAAATTCTTATGCTTTTCCCACAATAAGGAGAATCTGAAGTTCTTCAGAGCTTTCAAGAGGCTGCAGTGTTAATTTTTAATTGGTACCATGATTTGCTCAAGTGACTTTGCTCTCGGATACCTTTAATATTTATACTGTATGACAAGACAGCACTATTCATAATTCATACAACTGTAAGAGCATTTTCTTGAAATCAGAAATGTAGGAGTTACTTTTTGTAACAAACAAATTACTGAAAAAAAGCATCGTCTTCTGCTGTTCAAAGACATCAAGTATAACATAACCAGCATTCAGTTAGAAAGAGTATCATTTTCATTGCTTTTTGTATGCACCATGAGAAGAGCAGTATTGTGCTAATTAAAAAGATTTGGCCAGTCCATGTAAACACTAAGTCTTACTGCATGATAAAAGTTTCTGCCAAAACAGTCGAACTTCTTTGGATAACTCTCTGTTACTTAAACAGCCTTCTACCAGACTACTTACAGAATCAGGAATTGAGAACCTTTTCTTAGTTTGGCACTCTGTATTCACTCTGAGGGGAATGTCAGAATGGAGGCACACATGGGTTGGACTGCTCTGACATGTTGAAGTAGATGCTAATTAACACACTCCACCTATTTTCTAAATATTGACGTCTTGACATTCACCATGTTCATCAATGTCCCTGTTGTACTGGATGGGGAATCCAAAAGCTTTCCACTTTGTGGACTGGATTTTGTTAGTTTGTGAGGGTTTTTTAAGTGGTGTCAGTGAAGAAAAATCAAAACAAAAAGCCAAACCAAACAAAACAACAAAAAACCCCCAAAATTTAATTACTTTGGAATAACTTTGTTAACATCACTTTTTTAAATGCTAATTCACTAATAGCTAACACACACAAAAGAAGGGATTGGAATGTGTTTGGTATAAAGGAACTGACCAAACATGATCATGCTTTTCATGTTCTGCTCCCAGGTACGTGGTTGGTGTACTTAGAGCCATACCAAACAGTGTTATCCAAACAAGGATAAATGCATATCCCTCCAGTATAAACATACATTTATGCATAGACTGTGGGACAATGATTTTGGCTTAATCGAGGCCTGCCTGTGACACAGCTCGATCACACTCAAAGGCAGCAGCAGTGCAATGGTTTCACTTGGTGTTATGCCAAATGAGTGTGTTGCATGACACTGTGGGATGAAGAGCAAGAGACACTGCTCTGCCATTCTGCAACCAGGCACCAAACCAGGGAACCAGCTGATACTCCGGGAAGAGACTGACTTCAGCTGGAAGTTCATTGACCTGCTGGGATTTTAATGCACAATAATCTTGTCTAATTCCTCACAGTGTCCTTCATGCAACAATTTAGCAATTTCTAACAGACATTTACTGGTGATCACAGTATTGTGCAGTATCTGCATTTAATCAGTATTAATAATTTTCATACCCAGTTGGAATACAGATACAGATTATCACCAAATTCAAACTAACCAGAGCTTTGGAATCGTTAAACTGTTGTATCTGTTTCACCTTTCCCACAAATTTTATTTGTCTCAAAACACAGGAAAAGCTGATATTCACATGCTGATATTATTTTCTAGTACAAAACATCACAACTGTTTCTAAACAAGTTTTGTAGTAAGATTTAAGCTATGCTATATATCCTTGCAAACTTCATTTTTGATCAAATGAGCTGCTGTGTTTTTCTAATTATCAATATATAGCATACAGCTATCTTTAAAAAAAAAATCTTAACAGAATCTAAGCACCTAATCCTAAAGGCACACAGCATTACTGTACAACACTAAATAACACTGGAGAAAAAGTTTGACAAAACTTTTAATCAGGAAATGGTCTGGTCTGCTTAGGAGTTTCTATATTTGCCACTTCACATGCGAACACTTAAACACAAATGTTAATACAACATACCTTTAAATATGTCAAATGTTTCAGATGCAATATTATTAACTAGGGTAAAGTTTCACCTCAACATTATTTTATCATTGTTGCCTTAAGAATGGTCCCCAGTTCTACTCTGTGCATGCTCACTGCATATGACACTCAGAGCCTAAGAAACTGTTTTGTTAGTATCTTTTTAAATATCCCTATTGGTCAAACATCACTTTGGTCCTCAGTCAAGCCAGATCTCCTCAATGCATTTTTAAGAGCAGATTTTAGAGAAATAAGAAATTAAAAACTAAACCCAAATACCCTTTTTGATAAGACATACTAGAATGAATACTAGATGAGAATTTTATATACATTTGGTTAACAGGATTTATTATAGATTATGAAGACTTTTTTTTCTATGCAAAACAGACGTCCATCTTAAGTGATTAATGACTTACTCAGGTGGGCAAGGCTCAGTGTTGCAGGCTCTTTGGTTTTCTGGAGGCTTACTGTCAGGGTCACAGTAATTGTTTTGTACAATGGAGCTGTCATCCAGCCTTTTACACACCACCTCTTGTTTCTGGACACCTTGGAATGAAATGAAATGAAAGACCATTAATTACTCATTCTTGTTCTTCTACTTTTTAAGTTTAATTGTATTTCACCTATTGATTATTAATTCTACCATCCTGCTTTATTTGGCCAAAGTCTACAGCAATGAGAATTTAAATTGACTGAATGCCCCCTACCCATGATAATTTTTAATTTTTCTTTCAATTTTAGGCTACCTCACTCAGAGAGGAATTTAAGATTCTGTTTTCTAAAACAAAGGGAATATATTTATAGATTTACTAGAAGTTTGTTTTTATTTATATATTGCAGAAAATCCATTCTCTCTCTGCCATCCTCTCCTAGTAAAGACACTTAAACTTTCAAAGGAAACATCACCAAATAGAATGTGGTTACACTTCAATGTAGAACTACTGTTTACGTGCTCTGGTTTAAAACAAACCAGAAATACTGGGAAACAGCATTGCATTTTCATACATTATCCTACTTTTTTTTTCAATAAAATAATAGAGCTATAATTCATTCTGAAAGAGGCAGTTTGTCTCTGTGAATACTCATTTTGCCTGGCATTTCCAGCTTCTCATCCATTCTTAACCATTAACAACAGGGTAATTTAGAATTGATCCTTATTCCCAAAACATGATATATCACTGTCATGGCAACATTATAAGGTAGTTTATTAGACAAATTTTCTGAGATTTTTTTAAAGCAGTAAAGAACCACTGATACGACGACAGTGTATTGTTGCACACTGCCTTCCTCCTCTCTTAAAAACATGCTGTAAGATGTTTGTTAGCATTAAAAAAAATTGTATTTGCAATTCACATGCAGTTTGTATTGAACATGCATAGTTACAAAATTGAAATAATGGGATTATTTGCACTATAAAAACTTCAAAAAGTTCTGTACCTTTCTTCAAAAGAGAAGCACTTCATTTAACTTATTCCAAAATGTGAAATGTGTACAATTAAATGGAGATTAAAACCTCCCAGCTTCAAATATCTGCCAATTTTACCTTACAGCCATTTTCATTTTAAGACATGCATAGAATCATAGAGCCATTTGGTTGGAAGGGACCTTAAAGATCATAGAATGACAAAATCTTGGCTGTGGGTAGGGATCCTTCCACTAGTCCAGGTTGCCAGAGCTCCATCCAGCCTGGCCTTGAACACTACCAAGACTGGACCATCCACAACTTCACTGGGCAACCTGTTCCAGTGCCTCAACAACCTCACAGTACAGAATTCTTTCCTAATATCTAATCTAAATCTGCTTTCTTTCAGTTTGATGCCATTCCCACTTGCCCTGTCAGTACATGCTCTTAAAAAAAGTCTCTCTCAATCTATTTTGTAGGCTCCCTTTGGATACTGGATGCCTGCAATTAGGTCACACCTAAGCCAACTCTTTTCCAGGCTGAACAAACCCAATTCTCTCAGCCTTCCCTTGTAGGAAGAAATAATACCCTCCTTTGGCTCTTGAAAAATAAGTGAAAGATCTAAATATATGAGAAGCTGTGACAAAATTCACTTTGAATTTTATAATCAACGCAAAAATGGCCAACAGATGACAATAATTCAAATCAGACCTGACAACCAAAGTAGGAACATTTCTAGCAATTTTCTGCTCACATTTCACCACAGTAAGAAATAGAATACTATTTAACAGCTCTAGACAAGCAACAATGCTAGTAACATGGCACTGCTAGATGATATACAATTCATGTTCTGTTCCGACTAATCATTTATCCTTTCTATCACAAACTGTCTTAATTCTCTTGGTTGAATAGGCTGGATGTGGACTTCATAATGATATTTTCCTCAAATATATTTGGTTAAATATAATTTATACACAATTTAGACTTAAGCATTCTAATAATGCATGTCTTTCTCATAAATGTCCTTATTGGATCACATTGATACTAATGTTATATTTTTACTGAATTTCCTACTGGCATCAAAAACACTTCCTTCTAGAATTTGGCTAAAAATTCATCCTCTTAACAAATTAATTTTTCACAAATTTTGTAATAAGAAAATATTCCAAAGTTCTATGATTCCAAAGTATTACTGTGCTCAGCTTAAAAAAAAAAAAATTTCAAGTAAGCTATTTACTGAATGTTGTTCAGGTAGCATATCACCTGTAAAACAGTACTCACACTATTCACTTACAGTGAAGAATCTTAAATTGATGCCAGGAGATACATTAATCCATTTTTTAAAAGTTCTGCAGCATCTTTTCACACAGTATATAAACTTAAAATAACTTTATATATTAAAGTATATAAACTTACATAATTACTGTCTAGTTACACTGTTATGTAATTAAAAAAAAATCTCAGAGAAAAAAACCTGATAACTTTTAAGACAAGAAAAAGAAATGGAAAAAGCTAGAAGTGCTGTTTTTATCCAGACAATAGCTACAACTTGGTTATGTCCTGTATTGAAAAATTATTTTTTAATTATGAACTCTTCTCTGAGTATATGGTCTCTTTTAAAAGTAATCTAAAAAGTGCAGATAAACATGTTCATTTAAACTCTGGGGGGAATAATTACAAGTAGTTAGACAAAAACACTCTGCTTTCAAATCTAGGATTTTTAGTTTATAATAAAAGACATAAAATGTCCTCATCACTGGTCAATGCAATCCTAATAGAAAACAAAACTCCAGTGGTTTAGTGACCATAATCTCCAGGGAACTGAAAAGCTTTGGCGATTTCAATTCACAAATAGTCTGCATGACTTTCAGCAGCCAAATTTTAAATTACATGGAGTACATTTTATTCTTGAATTAAAATTGCAGGCATTTAAATGCCGTATCTATTTTTAAAAGCAATCCCAAAAATTGTGGCTTGTGATTGCAACAGTAAATTATAAAGATGCCAGTACCAATACATAGTGAATCTTGCATCACTAAAACTAGTGCATGCTGGTTAACCCAGACATACTTTCTGAGCTCACTCATCAGATCACAAGATGTTCATCTCTGAGCCAAACTTATATTTTCCTTGATGAGGAAAAGTATATTTTATTTGTCTAAAGATAGTTTTATAGTTCATCTGAGGGCATGAAAGAAAAACATAGAAGGCATCACTCTACATGGGCTATGAACCGCAAAGAAAACTGAACAGCAATCAGTTTACTTATGATAGTAATAGTATGCTGACTATTTTATTAAAAAACCCATGAATTTTAAGACACTAATCCATCTGGAGATGAAATCTAATAGAATGAATGAAATCCTGACCAATTCTTAAACTACTGGCAAATTCCAGATAATAAATGCTGTCATTTGTTGCCATAATTAAGTATGAAAGAAATTAAAAAGGGAGTAGGCATTTATTGGAGTTATTTTTAAATGTATAAAATATAAAAGACATGAAGAAGGACTTACTTCCTTTGCCAGATTTTTTAAAACAATACCACCAGAACTGCCTTATTAAGAATATTTGTGGATCTGAACAGAGAAACATACTTGCTCTTGGAAAGCTACAAGGTATAAGTAAGGAAAGACATGCCCGAAAGTAAATAAAGTATAATTCTGTGAACGACAAGTGATATAACTGCCCTTTCCTGACACTTTCCAGAATTCATTGTATTCTTTCAGTTCCTATTTCTACATATCTTATTTTTCATTTTCTCTGTGTTTCTCATTATATCATATTCAGGTCCTTAAAGAAAATCTCCTGTTGTTGCCATCAATTTTTTTTCTGATTTCCATGTGTTCTGTCCTTTCCCACTCCTCTCTCACAGATAACTTAGTACATTCCAGTATTCCCTGGCATTGCTTTCATTTACTCTTGTCCAAATTTGCCACTGGCTATTAAGAACCTATCAATATGAGATAGTAACAGCCTTTTTTTCTGAAAACGCCTGCCTCAGAAGAGAAGAACTACTAGTGTATTTTCAGGAAGGGAATAATTATGAAGAATACACATAGATCAACTTCACATAATGTTCCCAGAAAAAATGAACTAGCTCAGATACTATAAATTTGTATTGTAAAGGAAAATTTTTCAATACAGAAAATATAGGTTCTATAGCTCTTCAAAAGAAGACCTGCAATTCTGGATCCCCAAGCCTAAGAAAAATAGTGATATTAAAAATAAATTAAATTATATTCTCGTCCTACCTATGAGCATAGGAACCCTAGATAAATAAGAGCTGTCTGTCATCAGACAATCCTTTTTAGCTATCTGGTAAATCTGAAGAACCTCTTTTTAGGAAAAAAAATTTGAAAATATCATCTCAGACTTTGGAGATTTGATTTCTTCTTGATTCCCTGTACAGTGAGCATCAAGGTCAGTGGCAGAAAAACTGTACTTTTCTCTTTTGACATAAGTGATTATGACTACAAAATACACAGTTTACAGTCTCTCATAGAATGGGTCAGGTTGGAAGGGATCAGGGTGGGTCATCTGGCCCAAACTCCCTGGTCAAGTACAGTCATCCTGGAGCTCAGGGCACAGACACTTCTTGAATATCTCCAGTGAGAGAGAATCCACAACCTCTCTGGACAACCTGTTCCAGTGCGTGGTCACCTGCACAATGAGGTTCTTCCTCATGTCCAGGTGGAATTTCCTGTGCATCAGTTTATGCCTCCTGTTCCACACATTGGCATCACTGAGAAGAGCCCAGATCCATTCTTTTGGCAGCATCCTCCAGGAGTTCAATGTCTCTCTTGTCCTGAGGAGCCCAGAGCTGGACACAGCACTCCAGGTGAGGCCTCACCAGGACTGAGCACAGGGA
>JBBMKD010000115.1:54002758-54019616 GCA_037834095.1 Argya squamiceps | reverse complement strand
ACAGCACTCAGGGTATCAACCACTGCTCCCAGCTCTGTGTTCTCAATGAACTTGCTGAGGAGGCATCTGCCCCTTCAAGTCGTTGACGAATAAGTTAAATAAAACTGAGACCAGTATTGAACTTTGGGTGACACCACGAGTGCCAGGCCTTTAACTAGACCCTCTGCCACTGACTATCACCCTCTGAGATCTGCCATCCACCTCACTGGTGGCTCCAGTCCACCACACCTCCTGAGCTTGCCTGTGAGAATGTTGTGAAAGGGTAGTGAAAGCCTTGCTGAAGCTGAGGCAATAGCCACAATACCCACTGCTGTCACCTCATCCCTCCAGGCAGCTGTTTCATTGTAGAAGACAATCAAACACCTGATTACTTTTGGTGAACCCATGCTGACTACTCCTGATCACCTTGTCTTCCATATGGACAGGGATGGCCTCCAAAATTAGGTGCCCCATCACCTTACCAGGGATTCTGGTCCATAGTTCCCTGGGTCCTATTTCTTGCCCATTTTGGGGTGATATTTCCTTTCTTCTCAGCATCTCTCCTGATCTTCACGATCTTTGAAAGGTGATCATAACCAGCCTTGTTATGGTGTGCACCAGCTCCCTCATCACTAGTGGACCCATTCCATCAAGGCCCAAGGACTTAAGCAGGTCTGTCTAGTTGTTCAGACCAAACCCTCCTTCACTAAGGAAACGTCTTCTTTCCAACATTCCTTCACCCTGGTCTCCTCAGTCAGGGATCCCTGAGGCCTGGTCTTGTCAGTGAAGACTGATGCAAAGGCACTCAGTGACCTCAGTGACTCTGCCCTCTCATCTATCTCTCTTAACAGGGTCCAGTCTCCATTTAATAATAAGCCCACATTATTTTTTTTCTTTTGTTACTGATGTATTTGAAAAGACCCTTATTATTATGCTTGACATCCTTAGCCAAATTTAAGTCTCATTTCCATTTACCCTGACCAACTCTCTATATTCACTCCAGGTGGCCTAACCCTGCTTCCATCTCCTGTGTATTTCCTGCTTATACTTGAGTAGTGACAGTAGCCTTCATCCATCCATCCACAGAGGTCTCTTGCCCCACTGGCTCAATTTCTTTCTCACTGTCACGCATCATTCTTGAGTTTAATGTAAGTGATCCTTGAATATCAATCCACCCTTCTGGACCCCTCTTCCCTGCAGGGCCTGTTCCCATGGGATTCTTCCAAAAAGATCCCTAATGGGGCTAAATTTAGCTCTCCTGAAGTCCATGGTTATAATCTTACTTGCTGTCCCACTACCTCTTACTTCAATACAGAACTCTACAACTTCATGGTCACTACAGCAAGGGTGGTCTCTCATATAAGATTTTCTTCCACCTTTTAGAGGCAATCTAAACATGTAACTCTTTCTTTCATGAACTAAGATCATTCTATTGAGAATACAGGGGCATAGGAGGTATAAGGTCTACTGTAAAAGCCCACTGATTTCAGGTGCCTGGATGAGTTTTCACATGAGACGATGAAATTCCCTTGAATGATTCAGAGGTCAGAAATTCCAGAGGGCTACACATACAATAATGAACTCATAATTAGCAAGTAAGAGTGAAATATATGCTTTGAGTCGCTCAATGAGAAAGACACAGAGGAGGCAGGAATGGAATTCAGAGCTCTGGCATTGTATTGAACTGTCATAAACAGGAAACCTTCCCCTTCCTATGATTCCATTTACTATGCTCTTCCTAGTCTTCAAAGTCAAGACAGGACCTGGAAGAGAGATCCTATTTGAAAAGTTAAAGCTTTTTATTATTCTGATGTGAATCCTCAGCACAGCAGAGATGAACATAATATAGAATTATGTTCTATATAATGGAATATATAATATAATGGAAAAGACAGCATATTACTATTCAGTCAAAGACTGTAGGTTTCTCCCAGCTTGCTCTTAGCCTGTTCCTTGACTGCTCTAGTCACCCTTCTCCAAGATAAGGCATACTAGCAGGTCTAGGAAGAGCCAAATGCAGTGGACTGCTCTCAAAACACTATGCAGAAGAAACAGCACAAAAAATCAGACACTTCTGCAACATACAATACTCCAAAACTATTTAAACATTGCACTGCCACAATGTCTTTATGCCCTGCTTCATGACGCTCAAAACATATGCTCAATTCACTTTGGTTACTAGATCAAGTAATACACATGTTTTAAGAGTCACTAAGCAATGAGGAAATGCTTAAGTCACTAATTCATTCAGTAATGCAGATACAGATGAACTGATTTAGAAAGAACTGGACTTAAGCAGTATTGAGTGGACATAAGGTAGCCTGTTAAAATGGTCCCTGGTCAATTAGGCTCTATTTAATTAAATATTTATATTAGCTAAATTTTCCAGTTAAAGTCTCTGTCTCTTCAACCTTTTTCTTCCTTTACTTTTTTCCTGACTCAACTTCTCTTTAGAATTGTGTCTTCTTTTGGCATACGAGGAAAGGTGTTTCATAAGCTGAGGGAAATAGTAGGTTCTCTCAGGGAAAAAGCAGAAACATTTTTATCATAAATTATGATAAAAATTCATAATAAATTATGAATTAACATGAATTATAGCTACAATGAAGTATACATTTATGAGTACAGCACAAAGTGAAAATACGTGACCACAATATATCTTTTTATTAAGCTGAAAGAGAGGAGAGAAAAGCCTGGTTCGGCCACCATAATCTAGCAAAGAAAATCTCTCCCCCACCTCCTCTGAGTTTAAATTAATAAATATATGCCACTTTTAGGGATTCACTAATCTTCCCCTGAAATCTAATTAATTACATTCAAACTTCTTAATCTCAACAAGTGCCTACTCTTTAAGAGCCAATTATTTTTTCCACCATATTTTGCCAAATGTGTGAAATGGCAATGACCTTCATGACAAAATATCCATGGCTAAAACCTAAATCAATGCCAGTTTTCCCAGGACTTCAAAAAGATCATTAACTCATCACCATTGCACAAAATAGGATCTGACAAAACTTTAAGGTTCTTATAATTGGAACTTACTTGCTCTATGAGCTAGGCACTTCTCTTCTTTATACTTCTTCAAAATGTTCTTTTCACTGCCACACTTACCGTTACTAAAATCGTATTTAAAAATCAATCTGTCGCCCAGGAATCCAACAAATGAATAACAAAAATATTGGAGAAAGTTGGCATCTTCCTCTATTTTGTTTCAAGACTTTCTCTAGTGGCACAGAAAAGAATTTATGCTGTTCTTTGTGTATTATGTATGGCTAGGCTGTATTTAAACTGCATACCAGTACCAGCCACAGCAGCTCCCAGCAGAAAGGTGAGTCATGATGAACACCTCCCATAGACAGAAAAAAACAAGAAAGCAACAAGTGTTTGGTCTAAAGATTCTTTAAAAAATATGGTGTCTTCTTCTTGATAAGGACTGTCCACAGTGCTGTAGAAACTGAAATTCTGAGGTGCATTTAAATCTTCTGGAACGAAGGTATGCTGGGGAGATGACTCATTCAGTCTCCAGAGAGAAGAAAGATACTGTTCACACAGCACTTCTACTCACCAGTTCTTGCAGCAGCAACGGTGTTGGCTTTGAAGGAAGCCAACTGTCCTGCTCTCCCAGCCAGAGGTAAAGAATTGCATTGGTGGCCACTAGAGGGAGGATTAGGAATATAGTAAATTGTTGGCAAAAGCCACCCATGATGAGCCGCATGGGACAACCTACAAATCCCCCACTGCTGCCCAAGGGCAACAATTCTCAGATACTGCTATGTGCTGGCAAGTAAAATCCAATTGTAATCATCTTCTACAGAGGAGATGCCAGTTTGCATCTAAAAACTTTGGTGGCTGGAGGATAGGATGGCTGACTAGGATTGTGTAAAGCATACCTACAAACACACATCTCTTTATTTACAGATGCCTATTTTGCCTTCTCGTTTTTAATCTCCTTACTTAAACACTCTGATGTCCTTTATCAACAAAGCTTCTGGGAAAAACAAACATACCAGCTTCAAGAGAGTCTCAGAAGTATCAGCAGAGAGAGACACTGTGCCAAGATACACTGTATTTAACAAAAAGATCTGAACATATTAAAGGTACTTGAAAACAACAAAATCCACTGTGATTAAAATAAAAGTTTATTAAGATCTGAGGCATACCTGAAAGAAACATTTTAAATTAGTCACCTAGGTAATTAGACAATGAAGTACATCTTCCAATTCAGTTTACCCTGTAGCTTGACTGTCTGGTGTCTTACCTCCTGCACAAGTGGCAGAACATTCTGACCAAGGCAGATGATTCCATGCAAAGCCAACCTCATTGTCTCCACTGCCAGTGCGAGAGATCGGAACATTGAATTTATATTTTATCCCCAAATTCTGTTCCTGCAGCAGAATCTGTATTTGAAAACAACTAGTTATACCATTAAAGCAGGCAAGTAGAAGGCAAACACAGTGACATTCATTCTAGGCATGTCTTACATTCTGCTGAATGGGAAGAAAACAAGAAAGGAAGTCGCAGTAGCTCTTTTTAGATACTCCCGAAAAGAATCTGTACTAACTTTTAAAACACATACTAAAGAAAAATATTATTGTCCAACGTGAGCTTTAGCTTTTTGTTTTTCTCCCTTATCACAACTTTATTATTTGTCAGTCCCTTATTCCTGACAAATTTCAAGTTTTGCTAGTTTCATAAATTTTATAAATTTTGCTAGTTTTCCTAAAATTAATGTCTTCATGGAAATTGGCTTGAGAGTTGAATAATTATGGGAGGTCAAAGTTGAAAAAGCACATTATTGTAGAAACATGCAGCAGTTCTAACTGAAGTCCTGGGAGGAGTAAAATGCACATAGTTTTGAACCTCTTTCTTCCCTTGCTAGTACTTCTAGTGACTACAGCTCATTACATTACTTCTAGTAATAATGGTAACACCAACAGACTGTTGCTGAGGCCATTGTTTTCCCCTCATGCAATAGCCAACAGCATAAGCTTGGTGGAATCACACCTGTGATTGCTTCAAAGAATAATAAAACTCTTGCTGCAGCCACATCACTGTAGGCAACACAGACAAAAGTGCAACAATCACCATGAGTTTTTATCCTCACTGTTGAGCGGCACTTCTACAGATAACCTGCCCAACACTAGCCTTTGACTCTCTATCAAACTTTTTTTTGTCATTGCTAATAGCACAAAGTCAAGTTAGATGAAGCAATCTGACTCACCTTAGAGCTATTTTTCATCATATTTCTACTTTTTCTTACATTTTGCAGAGGTACATCTGCCTACCTCCACATGGCAAAAGAGCAGAGAACTTTCAGAAAGAAAGTCAGTGACACAGACTGAATGAAAGAAAGCACCATAATTGTGGAACTTATTCTGTATGGACTGTCTAGCCTACGCACAGCTACAGAAGAAGAAAAGATTATACAAGTGTTTGAAAATGCTGCCTAAAATGTGGATATCCATGCAACAATTCTTCTCTACAAAAAAATATCCTATCTGGCTCAAGCAATCAGTGAACCACAAATCTGGTAGCTGTCAGAATACACTGAGAAAATATCAACTTGTTCTCATGCTCCTCCTCAACATAGTAGTGAAACAGCAGCCTCACTATTGCCTGTTGTTCAGAGATGGCCTCAGGATCCTGGTCGTATCTTCTGTTACACTCTCATACTTTATAAAATCTTTTGAGAGCAATATATGTCACAGTAACACACTTTAACATAGGTCATACCATTATACTCATTCTGTTGTAAGGCTATATGCAAATGTCACACTCAGGCCAGGCCAAAAACTACTGAAATGTACAGAACTGTCAGGGACTGTCACATGTCAGCAGTATGCAGAGATACAATACATGGCCCATTTACAATTTTCACTACCATTACTGTGAACCACATTTAAAGAAATGTGATTCATTTTCTGTAACATTTCCTGGTGCTCCTCTGACTTCGTCCCCATTTCATCACAATGTTAGTCAGTCAGTTTTGAAATGTAGGAAACGTATGTTAAAACACTCACACAAAGTCCCACCTATACAAGCTGTATACTGTTTGTAAACTCAACCTATTTTAATTTCATTCATGGCGTTGTCTTTTCTCAGAACACAAATATATACCTCAAATTTCAGAAATACATTTATTATAACTTTACCATGACTATGAGGTTTTCTGAAGTAGGGCCTAGTGCTTCCAGAGACTCTGGTTCATCTGTTGGCCTCTTGTAATGGAAAGCTGTTCCAGCAACATCAAACTTTCTTGGCCAGTCAATAGTCCAGGCACCATTAATATAGTAGTCATCCTCTTCAGATTTTAAAGCTTAAAAAAAAATACAAGCCACCTAAAAATTGGAAGCAGCATTTATAATGGAGAACCCACTGTAAATTAATCTACTAATCTCTTAGAAGTATGTGAGCTTCAGCTCTATATCACTGTTTTTTCAAGTAATACAAAACCTTTTCTTTAGCCTTGGTGAAAAATATCCCTCATGTAAATCAACAATTTTGCCTCTGCAATAATCTTCAAAGTGCAGATTATTTCAAAGGTTTCAACATGCAGAAGCAGCATGAAATGAACCAGAATGCCTCGTGCAACTTGCAATATATCTTCAACTTTAAAACTGACTCCAAGCGCAATGTATTCTGAACTACATGAGATATGTGCACGTCTGAAATGTATAATCAATTATCAATCTCATCGTTACATTAAGAAGCTGGAGTACAGAATAAGTATTACAGACAATACGCAGAGGAAAAAAATAGAAGGAACATTGAGTCTGACATATTGTACCAGTCAGCTGTTGTTTTGTTGCCTATGTCCACTACTTCTTTTTTTGCCTTATTAAAGCAGAAATACAAGATATTTCTACTGCAAATGGAAATAATAGATACTTAATCTGATAAACTACTTTGTCCTTCCTAATTCAGAGCCTTAAAACATGAAAGTACTGTAGATAAAACAGAAATTTCACAGCTAACCAACTATTAGGATGGGCAAGCACACAAATTCAGGGACTTGTATTTGATATTTTATTAGTAGTATTACATTAAGTTCTTAAATATGAAACTGACATTGTATCTTAAATTGAAGTTTATTCAGTAAATATTCAGTTAACTAAATATTGACTTCTTGATTTAAGGTGAAGATTACCAAGCTTTAAATATTTATTTATTTATTTATTTATTTTAAATAAATCATGTTTTTAAAGGAAAAATGATGATTGGAACCCCACAGTCAAAGAGCATGTCATTTTTCATTGAGACAAATAACTGATTTTACTGAATAGGGGAAAACTTCACATCATAATGCTAAGGAATAAGACAACTTCAGTTACCTGACATTTTACTCTCAACTACATGTGTGTGGACAGTTAGTTTACCTTAAACAGTTAGGGAAAATGCCCCAGTGATGCTTAAGTTGTCTAAAACAGATCAGAGAGCATTCATGTGAGCAGGAGATAATGAGAGAGGCAGTACTGCTCTATTGGTGACAGTCCCTAAAGTTATATTCAGCAGACATTACTAACCATTTGTATTAGCACCATAAGGTCTGAGAATTAACATACCTATGCTACCTATGCTTAAACGATATATGCTTAAGCTAATATACATCCAGAAGCAAAGCAGTTAATTTTTTTATCTGACTGCCAAAGAAAAATGCATTTTTATTCTCTAAGTACGTTTACCTAATGTCAGTTATGCACAGGTGAAAGCCACAGCTGTGAACAGCAGTCCAATAATTACATGACAATAATTATGCAGTGGCATAATTGTAGCAGCATATGAGACAGAAGGAACAAGCTCATGTTCATAATCAAATCATTTATGAGAACCTGAAATGCAAGAAGCCCACAGAAAATCAGCATAAGAGGAATACAAAGCCAGATGTCACCCTGGATCAAGCCATGTAAGGCAAGATAACACTACTAAATATGTAGTTTCTTCTG
Organism: Argya squamiceps; assembly: GCA_037834095.1. Taxonomy (NCBI): domain Eukaryota; kingdom Metazoa; phylum Chordata; class Aves; order Passeriformes; family Leiothrichidae; genus Argya; species Argya squamiceps. The sequence goes on along the minus strand of JBBMKD010000115.1, from coordinate 54,011,694 downwards.
CAGCCCTGAACATAGACAGTTTCGTTGCTTCTGGGTTATCTGTTGGAGAAATCAGTTAAAATACAGTACTATTTGTGCAGCTGCAGAAATAGGCCTTTGACTAATTTTGTCACATAACTAGGAGTGATACTGGTGAAAAAATGATCAGCCAGATCGGGGGGAGAGAGCACAGGTGCTAACTGAACTAACTGAATTGTCTAACTGCACTCCAAATCTGAGGTCTTGGATTTCAAAGGAACAGCTTTCTAGTTTAAGGAACTATGGAATGTTTGCTGTGAGTTAGTTTGAAAGCCTAAGTTTGAACAAAGGAGCCAGTGGGACAACTACAGAGGAAGAGGGGTTTATCTTTTTGGTATGTTAGAATCACAGAATAGTTTGGGTGGAAAAGGACCTTTAAGGTCATCTAGTCCAACCCCCTGCAAGAAGCTGGGACATCTCCAACTAGAACAGGTTGACTCCTACAAAACTGAGAAGGTTTAGTGTACTTTCAAGTGGAAAAATTGATTTCTTAGATTGTGATCATGTATTCGGCAACAGTGCACATAAGAGAACGTATAGTAATATGTGTAAATGGTTATTTTCAGCAGAACCAGTTCTCTAATCTGGTTGACAGTGTGGCCACACATAGAGCTGTCCTGGAACAACAGGGGGTACTCCATAAAGACAGAGAAGGAGCTGTGAAGTTGACACTGCCACTAAAGAAAGATCCATCAAACAATACCCTTGGGTTATGTATTTTAACATAATAAAATCATATTAGCTACCAATTCTTCTTGACTAGTTTCTTTAAGGGAGCAGACAAACAAAAGCCTTCCTTTCCCCAGAAACTGGTTATCCCAAAACAGAGATCTGTTTTGTATTCACTGAACAATATACCCCATAAGGTATAATGGATATAATGGCACTTTTGAAAGCTGGAAACACAAGAAACTACTAAAGAAGAGGAAGACCCCATTTTGTAGTCAGGGCTCTGAGGCATGAAACAAGGTAGGGAGGAGAGAGCCTGAAAGCCCAGGAATCCCTTGAAATTGTGATAAGCACATGAAAAAATGTTTATGTACAACTTCACATTTTTAGATCTGTGGCCAGATCATATATCAATGATGTTGTATGTATTTTCTATTTAAAGCAAAATATTTGCATTTTTCATTTACTTAATTCAGATGGTACCAATCAAACTGCTGTTCCAGATCTCTCTCCTCTGCTCTATTCTTGTGGAGGAATAACAATCAATTGTAGCACCACCTTTACTCTGTTTTTCAGCTGTCCATTAAAGAAAGAGTTCTTGGCAGAAAACAACCATGACAGGCTACATAGCATGAGTCTCCAGCACCACCTCTGCTTGAATGAAACTCAGCACAGGATACAGAAGCAAACTTACAGGTGGTATATTTTGACATGAGAGAGGGGCCTTGGGGAGCATGATGCTGAAAGAACAGCAATCACTCAGTTGCTGATAGTGTTATTAATCCTGCAGAATGGAGGGAGGTTGACCATCTGCTGAATTACAGAAGGGTGGTAGCAGGCAGAAAGAAAGGTAGGCATTCAGCAGTGAAAGGTACCATTATTGTCAATAGAATCCACTTAGGAATTAATGTTCTGATGAGGATAATTGTCTTTCTAACTCACACCCACAAACATCACAATACCTTCCAACATGTTAGTGTTATTTACCAAGTGCATGGACTAGAGACTGCAAGAAGTAGCCTCAGCAACTGCTTTACAGTTTAAACAGGTAACAGCTTTTGCTAGTGTTAATTTCTTAGTTTGCTGTACAACTAATCAATGCTCTAATCTATTTCTGACTATGAAATAGGTGTTCTTGTACCACTGTCAACCGACTGCTATGCAAACCAAGGTACATAAACCTTCAGCAAAGCATGTTGTCTAGGCTTTGAATAAGTCAGATTTGTAAATATCAGTATTAAAAAACCCAGAAAGCATACTTAACAGTCTCTAGAGCAATGAGTGAAAATCTGGAAATCTGAATTTGATGCTGTGCTTTACAGTAGGCTTCCTGAACTATTTCAATTATCAGACAGTTTTTCTGCACCTAATTTTCTTACCTACAAACCAGGAATGGTATCTAGTGCTGTGTAATTGATACATTAAATACCCTTGAAGTAAAGAGACAGGATTGTTAGCATTTAAGTAACTATGGCTGCTGATGAAATAAAATTGTGTTTTAAAACAGTTTAATCCCCCAAGAGACTTTCCAGATGGAAGACACTACTTCACAGTGAGACAGGAGATTATTTGAATTTTATTTCCTTGTTACCAAGTATTTTATTTCCTTACATGAAGCATTATTTCCTCATCTGCTCCAGTTCAACTGAAACACTTTATAGTAAAGTTGGCATGATTTTGCACTGAATGGACAAGGAAAAAACGTGTTGTGTATTTCAATAACTCCATCAGAGAGAATACATTCTAACTAACTACTAACTGTCTGATCACATGTTAGCTGTATTAACAGTTAACTATTCCCTTTGCTGCTTCTACTGTGTATAAGGTTTGGCCAAACCAGAAAAGGTACCTTCAAATCACAATACAAACTCTGGCATTTTAATAACTCTCTGCTATATAAAGAGTGCCTTACCAATGTAGTTTTTTGACATCGCCACTTCTCTTATTTCAATGTGCACAGAACCTCTTGGAATTTGAATCACTTCCATATATCCTGTAAGACAAAGAAAAATTTCGCTTGCTGTTTTTTACTGTCATCAATTTTAAGTAATTAAACTAACCATTAATTAATAACTTACAACTAAAAATTAGTATGATATGGGATTCAAATGCATTTGATCATTTTCTTCCATGTGATACAAAGGAAAACTCTCTAAACTTCATACAAAAATTCTTAACTGATAGCAAGAACTTAAGTATTCAGGAATTCCTTTTTCTAACTGCTAGTAAAGTTTTTTCAGCATTTAATATGTCTTTAGGATCATAGGATAATTCAAGTGTTAGAGGACTTCAGTCAGTCATTCAGTCCAACTTCCTGCAACAAGCAGGAGAGATCACATTGAGTTACTCAGAGCTTTATCCTGCTGGGTCATGAAAAACTCCAAAGATGGAAACTACAACCTTTCTGGGAAATCTGATCCACTGCTAGACTGTCCTCCTGAGGAAACAGTTTTTTCTTCCATTTGGTTAGTCACCTTTCTTCTATCAGTTTATAGCTACTGTATTGTCTCACCATGTACCCACCAGGGCAAAGAGCCTGGCTCTGTTTGCTCTATGACCTCCTTGTAGTATTGGAAGGCTCGTACCAGGTCCCCATAAACCAGGGTATTCTCCAGGCTGAGCAAGTCCAGTTCTCTCAACCTCCCCTCACAGAGGGTCAAATATTCCAGACCCCCTTAATCTTACTGATCCCCCACTGGACAGAACTAACTGCGGTGCATCACTCCCTTCCTTGAATTATGGAGTCCAAAATCTGGTAACACTAAGACTACAAGATTAATCATTTTTGAGCTAAGTTTTAAAATAATACCCTATATATATTTCTAGAATTCTTAATCCAATTAACTTTTGAGATTCTTCTGTATTCTTGCTAATCTAAAATTTCATTCATGGCTGTCAGATTCTACCATACACAGTAAAACAATACATTACTCTTAAAATAACTATAACCATAACTAAATACTTGACTCACAGAACTATGCATTCAGTAATTAATCACATTATATTTGGGATAAATCCAAACTAATACTAAAACAAAGGAAACAATAGGCACACAGAATCAAAGTGAATGACCTGCAGCAGTGCCACGCTGGGAATGAAGGCAGCACTGGTATTTGCTGAAGAGTCATCTAAAAGGACTGTGCAACAGAATGGACATACATGTACATACCTCCTCTGGGCAATGAATCATTGAAGAAACCTTCAATGGCTTCACATGTACTCCCATCTCCTCCACAAACACGGCATCTGTCTTCCTTTGCATCAGACCCCAAAATATTATCACAACCTACATGCTGAGAACAGATAAGAACAAATATTTTAACAGGATGATGGTTGTGCACCATTATTTCTAAAGTATCTTTGAAGTGTTTCTCTCAAGTTTGAGATATTCAGTTCTTATTTTTGTCTACTCTATTGTTGGTAACCAGTACTTTAAGTTGGTTTTCACTTGACAATGAAACGAGATAAAAAAAGGAGAATAATTCACGTTTTCAGTTGTTATCAAATCTCGATTAATAATAACCTTGTATTTCTACTATTTCTACTGTGACTTTTAGGAAAGGATTTCACAGTGTGTTGCATAAAACATATTATTATCTTTATCAATAAATGATTACTGATGTTGTTATTTGATATTACAACAGCCTCTTGCCATCTATATTCCTTTTTTAAGGTAAACATTTGTTGTGTCATCCTTAAACACTTAGCCTAAGTTGTATTCTTAAGGCACTACAGCTTCATGGATCATATTTCCACATGATGCAGGGAAAACTTGCAATTTTTGTAAGTATGAATGTAGAGTGTAAATGACTTCACGGTAAGAATAAATGAAGAATAAAACAGTGAAAAGCTAAATTGCATGCTGTATTAGATGAAAAAAAATTTAAAATAAATGAAAATAAAGATAGAACCCTTGGGAAAAGAAAAAAAATTAGGATAAAACAAGTAGGTTGTAAACAGAATAAAGACTGCAGCTTGCCAATATTTTTCCAGGACTCATACAAAGAAGAAGGTAGCTACGTAACTGTCTAGCTGTCCTTGTTTCCTGTCTAGCAGTATTATTTGCCATCTTGTAAACATCTAATACACACATCATAAGGAAAGTTGAAATACTTTCAATAACTGACAAAATATTATTATTTTAAGTATTCACATTTCGACTTACTGATTCACTAAGATGACAGATACCCAATTTTCTTCACAGTTCATTTTCAACTTCAGAATCTTTCCATCAGTTTACTAAAACATGGCAAAAGCTTTTGATCTCGCTATGTCATTCAATAAACATACATCTTCAGCCTTCCATTTAGCAAAGCACTTCAGCATTAAGTTAAGCTTTAGTTATGTCAGTGGTTTTGTTGAAATCAAGTAATTTTTAGAGTCACCAGTACTTTTCAAATATATAAACCTAAGTACATAATTAAATGCTTTGCTAAACTGAGGAAGCAGTGGAATGTTAATAACCAAAAAAAAAAAAAAGGGATAGAACCCTGATTCCACTGAAATTCTTGCAACACAGTTCTACTGGAGTCTTACAAAGTAATCAGATTTTTAGTAAATGGCAAATACTTAACATCACTATAGATTTTTCCTAGAACCACAGGACAATAGTGATGATTTTCTGTTTCAATTACATTAACAGCATGGTTTTCTGCAACAGGATGAACTAGTTAAACAGATTAATATGTTCACATTTAGTGGTTTTCAGCCAGAGTGATGTTCTAACTGAAATGATGGAACAGGCTTTGGAAGAGTGCAAGGAACCTGTTCATCTCCTGTTGTCATTTCCATCAACTCTTCAACAGAAACCATACAGCAAGAAAAAAGATAAAATGGCAGATTCTACTAATGTCTGTGATAAATTACTGAAATTCAAATTATTTGTCTATTTTATGCAATACCCTTTTTAACTTCTTGTCTCAATCTCACACTTTTATTAACAACTTGACCTGTCAACCCTCCCTTTCATGTAATATACAAGTAGCGTAACTAAATATAGGTGACAGCAGACACGACAAAGTAATCCATAAGCACTTTACAAAACATTTGTAACCTTGCATTCTCCATTGATACAGATATCCAGTGAATCAGCATTGCACTGAGTCCCATCTATTACTGCAGGAGCACGTTCAGTGTAAAAATTATACCCTTCAGCCAAGCAGTTCAATGCACATGGTTTAACCCCACCTGGACAACAAAATCAAGTGAAAGGAAAAATAAAATTAACAGAAACCTTAAAAAGTTAAGGTTTAGTTAAAATTAATATACATAAATATAATTGCAATTTACAATCTTATCTCATACTGACATATATAAGAGACACATTTTATTTAACTTCCCCTTAATTATTTCTCAACTTGACTCTTCTCTTTTGCAAAAAAGACTCTTTCACACAGTAAGATATGACAAGGTTGGCAGGGCCTATAATGATGCCATTATGCTAGTACAATCCTAATGGTTATTGAACAATTTAAAACAAAAAGGATATCTCTTCACTATTTGAAAAGCAAGAATAGCAACAGAATGTAGTGCTAGAAGTATATATCAAAAAAAAGATCAGAAAATTTCAGTTGAAAATTTAGTGCTATTGAATTACACTACAGCTCACACCACATGATCATGATGACCTTTCTTAGACTCTTAATCTAAGAACCTGTTTGTAAAATCATTTAGGCTGTTAAGCTAAAAATCATTGGTAAATCATTTTATGCAAGTCAATAAAGTATAAAAAACACAAGTTATACCCGCCAGCTTTAGCATAGGGAAAAATATGAAACAATGATGTTATAAATAATGCAATTATTGAAGTAGTCTTCAGAGACTGCTATAAATGCTTTTACTTCTTTTTTGTTTTCCTAATATGTTCCTGACTTTAGGAAAGGCAAACTTATTGTGAGATTACTTAATACTAAACTGATCACTGTAGCATAGGAGGCAATTGCAAGTCACCTATGGAATATCTAATTCTAGTAACAGGTGCAGGTAGAGAATGCCCCCGTATTTTTAAAGTGGAGTCTCTACCATGATGCTGACTCCCCTTCACACCAAAATAAAATCTACCAGAATAAAGAAATTTTGCTCTTCAGTAACACTTGCAGCAACTGACAAAAATACAAGCTTAAAAATCTTAACTTATGCTATTTTAGTCAAAACATTATATTTACAAACCATTATATTTACAAATTTTACAAAATATATATATTACCCTCTATACAACATTTATATCATTTTGAAATCTTCCCATATGATAATGGTTTTGCAATGCTAACCATTACCTCCAGTGTAGGGTTTCCAGTTATAATACTTTCCCCGGAAAGGCATATTGTCAAAATCCGCACATTGCTTCTCTCTAAAATCACGAGCCCCTGAAGGACATGGCTAGAAAATAACACAAAATAGTTAATTTATTCCAAATATGAACATGAAAGGCAATGCTTAGATGCTTATACAGTAAACACAATCATGCAAGTGATTAGAAGGTTTTGCCTTGTGGCTCTGACTCAGAAATTTGCTTTATTATTTTACAGTTGGAGTGTCCATTTGCAATCTTAGGCTGGTATGAAATAGCTGAAGTAATTTTAAAAAAGGTAAGTGTTACATAACAGTTTCCATAAAACTGGAAAATCAGAATCCTGTCAAACTATGCATCATAATCAATCCATCAGCTACCTTCTTATAAACACATTAACAACAGCTGGAAAAAAATTTGGTTGGAGCTGTAGGTTCAATTATACTGTACTAAGCAGCTGTACTGAGACACATTATTAAGACATCAAGAAAAAAAACCAACATTTTCATATCACTCCTGCTTATAGTCTTCACAAAAGTATTTTTTTAAGGCTGAGAAAGAGAAGAGATAGCATGTCTGGCTCTGATTACCAGTCTACATGCGACAAGAAATAAAAAATTTCAATTAACTTTTCATTGCTTTGCATTAACAATTACAAAACCATGAAGTAACATTTTTACCTGGCATGAGGATAGATTTAAGTAAAATTCATCTTGGAAAGAATTACAGGAGAAACAGAATTCTTTACTATTTATAACATTTTTCATCAACAGATTTAAAATAATCTTGAATATACCTTCATCTCATTAAACATTGTTATCAATGTTTAAGTACCTACTGAAATTGCAAGCTTCATCAGAAAGTATTTAAAACACAGATTAAAATTCGGTTTAGAGTGGAAGAGAAAAGTATTTTTTTGTCAGACATCAGAGGTGTTAATAAATACTACTACTTTATGAACACGAGAAGGGTCTATTTTATGACATTTTACTTGTCTTCCCGTGTACCTAAACCAGTTAGCGCCTCCCAGAAATCTGAAATGCATTCAAGTGAAAGGGACTCTAAAAATTTATCATACAATGCAAATATAAACACAACAATTATGATTCTCATTATATATTAATCAAGATCTCATGATAGCTATCCCCATTGCCGTATGATTCAGGAGCATTCTTTTTTTTTCTGCTATTCTGAAGCAATATAAATTAAAACAGTCGACATTAGAAAGTATTTATATTTTTAACCTTCTTTATTACCTCCTAATTAAAAATACATTTTTAAATACAATGCATTGACTGGTAAGAACACAGTAGTGCAACTACTTTTATTCAATAATCCTTCAGATAACAACAACAAGCATGCAAAATAACCACATTTTTTTTTAAAAAAAATAATTTTAGGGTGTTTTTAATAGGAACCTAAACTAAATTTGCCTCTTTGCATCACATTCTCCAAGCAGTAGAAGGATCAGTCTTGACATCCCTCAAAGCTAGAGCATGAATCCCTCTGGTACTGGTTACTTCACTTATTCAGTCCCAATTGCTCAGCTCCTCATCTACACAAGTGGTATTTTAATTGTACTGAATTATTCTCCTTACAAGTTAAATAAATCACATCCATAATGAAACCCTTTATCTAAATAGGTATACTAGGACAAAATTACAGAATATGAAGATGAGTAAAGAAGGATGAAGATTTTCTTTTTTATACTCTAAAAAATATTCTCATCATCTGGTCTTTGAGATGTAGTCTTCTTGCCTAATTTTCCTATCTTTTTGTAGCATCTCACTAATATCTGACAGGCGGTAAAGGTAAAGGACACGGTCTGAAGAAATGCATTCAAAACTGGGCTTGACCAACCTGGTTGCCTTCTACAACACAGCCACCTGCTTAGTTGCTGTTGGGTGAGTGGTGGCCATTGTCTGCCTGGATTTCTCCAAGGCTCTCAGTATTGCTTCCC